>CAMPFS010000002.1:2820270-3420270 GCA_946814055.1 Caenorhabditis sp. 36 PRJEB53466
AATTTCTGTTGTTCTTTTTCTGTTCATATTTAGAAACAACCCTGACCCCGGCTACCACCGGGTTTTAGGCATGGCTGCGACCACATGTCTACTTGTTGCGCTCGCATGTCTACTCGCTCAGCCTCCGTCCTCGCATGGTCCGCCGGTGGTCGCCCCCCACGCTCAACCCACAATGGATTCACAGCCGTTTACCAGTGAACCCGTGCCTGCGACGCACGCGGTCCCCACGACCCCCACAGTGGGCCCACTCGTTTTTTCCGTCTTTCTTTCTGATGCGCTCACAAGCGGACATACAAAAAGACGCACAGACGCCTCTTGTTTTTTATAAGTAAGAAAGAAATAGTTTTTACTCTGTTCACCCCGATTCTTGTCCATTATTCTACTTGTTTTTCATTTTCTCGCCCATTTTTCACCGATATTAATGTATTTAATTCGCTCCATAATCTCGCTTCGTTTTAAATCACTGTGCAAACCAGATGACTATTGCGAAACCGCCTCTTCCAATTCAAATTATTTCCTCTTCCGCCACTTTTTATTCAGATGGCCGCCCGTATTTTAACCAGAAGCTATCGCTTTTACTCATCGATTCCATCTGCAAATCGAATGTTTACCGATGAAGAGTGAGTGCTAATTAAATATCTGAAAAATTCCCAAAAAATTGAAGAGTAACGCAGTTTTGGAGCTGAAGCGAAAGACGGAAAATGAAATTGCAAAAATGGTTGCTGATTTTAATAAGCAGCGAGAATGGGGAGCGTGAGTGATTGATTTTCTATTCAAACATCCGAAACTATAGAATTTCAGAGCTCCTTTGGTAGAAGTGAGCGGACGCATTCCGGCAGCCAGTTGGTTTCGGCAGAGCAAAAAAGGACAGAGATTCGCGGATTCTGAGCAAGTGGAGCAGCCGATTGTGAAGATCAGATGGGCCAATTCGCCGACACGGTTTATTTCTGTTGAAATTTGAGAAATTATGGGATATTCGTCTGAAATCATAGAAAAAGGAGTCCGGCTTCAATTCGTTTCGTGCTTGGTGCGATAGAGCGCACTTACTGACCACTTGCGCGTTTGATGCAAAATTCATTTCCAAACTCATTTTTCTTTTAAACTTCGCTTCTAAGTACGATAAAAATAGACGTCAAACTTATAAAAAAGCAAAAGGTTTTTACTTGCAGCGATGCGGACATTCTACTGCCGGATTTTGAGACGCTCTACTCGGCCGAGGTGAAAGCGGTTCTTTACGGAATAATTCAAGCGATTGATTACAAAGAAACGAAAATTCGTTTGCAAAACTCGAACGAGGTCGTTGTAAAGGTGGCGAACGGACGGTACAAAGCTTCTAAAGGTACGTTACGAGTGATTTTCAGTCAAAACTATGAATTATTCAGAAAGCGCCAGATTTCATCTCATCAGCCAAATTGTGAACAGACGCGGCACAAAAAGCAATAAGACCCAGTTGAAGGTATGTTTTTGAGAAGGTTTTTGTAAAAACAATCTGGTTTTTCAGGCAAAAATCGAGAAGCTTGGCGAAAACGACAAAGGAATTCGTCGGATGGCGACGGTGACGATGACGGAGGCGGAGTTCTTCGAGAAGTATAAAGATAGCATTGAAACTTTGAAAAACTACAACTAACAATAAACATTTGCAAAATCTACATCGAATTTTTTGTGTTTATCCCTCCAGATTGGTGCTATCCACCCGAATACTCTATTTTCACACACACACTCTTTCTCGCTTAAAATGCTGTGAAAATCTTGGCAGATGCTCTACATTCGACGAATTCTGCTCCCACACGTACCATCCACCTCTTCCAAAAGTCCGTTTCTGCTAAATTTCCGATGGATTCACAACCGAAACGAACTCGGACGAACGCGAAGATTCTCGACGGTTCCCGATCATTTTCAGGACAATTTACAGTTCGTTATCAGACTTCAATCTGCAGAATCTAAAGAATAATCTTTCAGAAAGTTTGTGAAAGTGGCCACAACCGGCTACTCATTCCTCGATTCCGATGGCAAACGGATCGCCAAGTACGGTATTTACTGGGGAAAAGACGATCCGCGAAACGGGATCCGAACGCTTCCGGCCGGTCAGAGCCACGTTGCAGCTGGGCTCACGGCCATTCTGGAGGCGATCAACGTGGCAAGAGAGGAGGATCCGCCGCCGCCGCTCATGATTTATTCGGATTACGAACTGTGCGAAACACTCCTCCGCGACCTGTCCGGATGGGCGAAACGGGACTTTTATCAGCGGAACCACGAACTTAAGCTGAAGAATGCGGCGGTTCTCAGCGATCTTTTCCTGGCCGTTCAGGGACTACAACTGAAAATAGTCTACAAACAATCGAGAGATGCGGACAGTTCGAAGAATCGAGTGGCGACGGCGATTATGGAAGGAATTCAGAAGAAAATTGACGCAAATTTGGATAGAATTCGAAGGGAAGGAGACGAGAAAGGAAAGAAAGAGTACTGTAGAGCAGAGAATCCGGTGGAACTGGGCATGAGAATTGGTGAGGGAAGAATGAAGAAGTTGGAAGAAAAATAGAGTTCAGATGACGTTGCAGGAGCAGAAGAAGGGATGATGGCGGATAAGGAGGGACGGACAGTGACTGGCAGGAGAACGGACTGGTCGGAAGTATACGTAGCGGCCAAGTGCGACACGAGAGACGGTGGATTTGCTTGTGGGAAAGAAAGACATGAGAACGCAGTTGTAAAAGTTGATTATGTTTATTAGAAGTTATTAAAGTAGAGTTACATTATTATTGCGAGGTATTAAAAGAATTACAACGGATGACATGAAATTAAAAACAGTGATAATCATTAAGCAGAGGGTTTGATATTCTTGGCCAGAGACGGATTGTAGAACGGATTCTCGATGAGAGCGACCTTCCTCTTCTGCTGAGCATCCTTCATCTGAGCAGCGACGGTGGGCATGTAGAACGGGTTGGCGACGAGTTTGGACGGTGACGTCGTCTTCGAAGAGCCGGCAGATGTGGGAGGCGTCGTGATTCCGCTGGCAGCAGTGGAGGAGCTACGGGAAGTTCGCAAGTAGAGTGGGATGCGAGTTGGCGGAGAGTTGGAGACAGAGCGGCTCTCGCCTTCCGAAGAAGTGCCGAGGTCAGAGTCGGAGTTGCTCCAGTAGCCACACCTCGCGAAGATGTCGTTCTTGGATTCCACGTGGAGCTGACGTCGGATGGCGGCACGACGGGCTCTTCGCTGCTGTCTGGCCTGTCTCGCGGCCTCCATCACCTTCTGCTTGAGCACTTGGAGCCGGTAGTCGGCCCTTCTGCCCTCCATGAAGTCGTACATGTTGCGGGCGTGCTGGTCCAGGTCTATCTGCTGGTAGACGTTGAGACGCTTGTTGCGGGGGAAGTAGACGAACTGGTAGGACGACATAGTTGGTGAATACGTGGAAGGTATTGGAAAGGAGAAAGAGAGAGAGCGGAATGGAGCGTGTGTTCGGGTGAACGCAAATTCCAAAATGAATAGTCCGAGGGACGGTCCTTTCTGTCTGCGCACATTCTCCGCCTTTTCGCCCCGCCCCCTTGCCGTTCCATAAATGTGCAGTATACTGTGGGAAGGGGTACTCAGGTGCACATGTACCATAATTTTAGGTGAACATACCATAGAGAGTTGTAAAAGTTTATGAGTGGAAAGATAGCTCGTAGGCGTAAAAATAGATAGAAATTATGATTGGGAAAGTAATAAATCCACTGGAAAACATCTGATATTTGCAGATTTTGTATCCGCCGGTTACTGTACTCACTGGCCTGATGGACATTTCGGAGGCGGCAGCTCGTTCCGATTCGCTCCCTACCCGGTGACTCTGTTCAGAGCAGAACTCGCCTCCATCGAAGAAGCGCTGAAACAAGTGGCAAATCGAAACAAACAATAACAATTGAGTGTTCATTTTCAGGCAGTCGATGCGAACATTCAAAAAGTGACCGTAATCACCTCTTCTGTCCACTTCATCAACGCCTGGCGACGTCGTTGGATGCGTGCTGGCGACGAGAAACTGCCGTACGCGAACAAGATCTTTTACGAGAGAATCTGCGATCTGTGTGCTCGTCTGCAGCAAGTACACTTTCGGTACGAAGAGCAGAAGGAGAAGACGGAGATCGGAAAAGAGCTGGAGAAGAAGTGCACGGAGGGATTGTCGTACGGACTCGTGGGCAAGGACACTTCGGAGTACGACATGAGGATTGCGGATATGACGGGGGAAAAGGAGTATCGGCAGGAAGGGTAATTCGGATGAGAACGTTCAGAAGTGATGAAAGGATGTCTTTTCAGAGTTCCGATCGTCCGGCTCTTCAAAACGGGCACCGATTTGAATGCGGGCTTCGCGTGGGAAGGAGAAGAAGCAGTCAGCTGCTGCGGCACTCCGAAAGTGCTCATCCGAATTCTGGAAGACGCCGTCGCTCGTGATCATTCGATGATCATCATCCGTGCAGACTCCGAGAAGCTTATCAAGAGCTACGAAGCATTTGTGGAGGTGTGGCGAAGGAACGGATGGCGCAACTCGCAGCACAAACGAATTGGGAAATCGGCAGAATGGGAGAAGACGTGGCGGCTTAAGCAGAAGGTGCACGTGTGTTGGGAACTGATGGAGACGCCCGACGAGCAGGATCGGATCGAGAATCGGAGGATCCCCGAGTGGAAGACATCTTGATAATTGCATGATGTTGGTTAAAGCCTGTCTCAATTTTGAAATGAAAAATCGTTGAATTCTTTGAAATATGTTGACTATAGTCTGTGTTCCTGTTTGAATTCGTAAAAACGAACCATTTATCTGCTGTTTTTGCAATATAAAGCGCAAATGTTCAGCGTATCGACGGACATTTCGCCGTTTTGCACAAAGGCGCCGCGGATACCGAGACGCGTGCTCGAAGGAAAAGCGGTTAGTTGGACAGAATGGAAAAAACTTCTCCGCCCGCCATTTTTTCAGATTCTCTCCGTCTGAAATTGAAATCTACTGAAATTAGCAAGCAAGAAAGACAGAGTTGTAAAACTCTGCTCTACAATTTTCTGTCAGTCTCTCTCCGCGCGGATTCGGTTTCTTTTCCAATCAATACCGGTAAGCCATTGAGTACAGTAACCGGCGGATACAAAATCTGCAAATATCAGATGTTTCCCAGTGGATTTATTACTTTCCTAATCATAATTTCTATCTATTTTTACGCCTACGAGCTATCTTTCCACTCATAAACTTTTACAACTCTCTATGGTATGTTCACCTAAAATTATGGTACATGTGCACCTGAGTACCCCTTCCCACAGTATACTGCACATTTATGGAACGGCAAGGGGGCGGGGCGAAAAGGCGGAGAATGTGCGCAGACAGAAAGGACCGTCCCTCGGACTATTCATTTTGGAATTTGCGTTCACCCGAACACACGCTCCATTCCGCTCTCTCTCTTTCTCCTTTCCAATACCTTCCACGTATTCACCAACTATGTCGTCCTACCAGTTCGTCTACTTCCCCCGCAACAAGCGTCTCAACGTCTACCAGCAGATAGACCTGGACCAGCACGCCCGCAACATGTACGACTTCATGGAGGGCAGAAGGGCCGACTACCGGCTCCAAGTGCTCAAGCAGAAGGTGATGGAGGCCGCGAGACAGGCCAGACAGCAGCGAAGAGCCCGTCGTGCCGCCATCCGACGTCAGCTCCACGTGGAATCCAAGAACGACATCTTCGCGAGGTGTGGCTACTGGAGCAACTCCGACTCTGACCTCGGCACTTCTTCGGAAGGCGAGAGCCGCTCTGTCTCCAATTCTCCGCCAACTCGCATCCCACTCTACTTGCGAACTTCCCGTAGCTCCTCCACTGCTGCCAGCGGAATCACGACGCCTCCCACATCTGCCGGCTCTTCGAAGACGACGTCACCGTCCAAACTTGTCGCCAACCCGTTCTACATGCCCACCGTCGCTGCTCAGATGAAGGATGCTCAGCAGAAGAGGAAGGTCGCTCTCATCGAGAATCCGTTCTACAATCCGTCTCTGGCCAAGAATATCAAACCCTCTGCTTAATGATTATCACTGTTTTTAATTTCATGTCATCCGTTGTAATTCTTTGAATACCCCGCAATAATAATGTAACTCTACTTTAATAACTTCTAATAAACATAATCAACTTTTACAACTGCGTTCTCATGTCTTTCTTTCCCACAAGCAAACCCACCGTCTCTCGTGTCGCACTTGGCCGCTACGTATACTTCCGACCAGTCCGTTCTCCTGCCAGTCACTGTCCGTCCCTCCTTATCCGCCATCATCCCTTCTTCTGCTCCTGCAACGTCATCTGAACTCTATTTTTCTTCCAACTTCTTCATTCTTCCCTCACCAATTCTCATGCCCGGTTCCACCGGATTCTCTGCTCTACAGTACTCTTTCTTTCCTTTCTCGTCTCCTTCCCTTCGAATTCTATCCAAATTTGCGTCAATTTTCTTCTGAATTCCTTCCATAATCGCCGTCGCCACTCGATTCTTCGAACTGTCAGCATCTCTCGATTGTTTGTAGACTATTTTCAGTTGTAGTCCCTGAACGGCCAGGAAAAGATCGCTGAGAACCGCCGCATTCTTCAGCTTAAGTTCGTGGTTCCGCTGATAAAAGTCCCGTTTCGCCCATCCGGACAGGTCGCGGAGGAGTGTTTCGCACAGTTCGTAATCCGAATAAATCATGAGCGGCGGCGGCGGATCCTCCTCTCTTGCCACGTTGATCGCCTCCAGAATGGCCGTGAGCCCAGCTGCAACGTGGCTCTGACCGGCCGGAAGCGTTCGGATCCCGTTTCGCGGATCGTCTTTTCCCCAGTAAATACCGTACTTGGCGATCCGTTTGCCATCGGAATCGAGGAATGAGTAGCCGGTTGTGGCCACTTTCACAAACTTTCTGAAAGATTATTCTTTAGATTCTGCAGATTGAAGTCTGATAACGAACTGTAAATTGTCCTGAAAATGATCGGGAACCGTCGAGAATCGCGTACGCGTACGTTCTGAAAATCAAAAGTTTTGAGTAAAGCAATGGCTTACCGGTATTGATTGGAAAAGAAACCGAATCCGCGCGGAGAGAGACTGACAGAAAATTGTAGAGCAGAGTTTTACAAGTGATGAAAAGATGTCTTTTCAGAGTTCCGATCGTCCGGCTCTTCAAAACGGGCACCGATTTGAATGCGGGCTTCGCGTGGGAAGGAGAAGAAGCAGTCAGCTGCTGCGGCACTCCGAAAGTGCTCATCCGAATTCTGGAAGACGCCGTCGCTCGTGATCATTCGATGATCATCATCCGTGCAGACTCCGAGAATTACTGACAATATCAAGTCACTCCCTCACAGTTTGAACCTGAATCCCTTCCCATTAATCCTTCTTTTCCCTTCAATCTTTTCTCTCCAACTCCTTCTCTCCTGACCTACAAGAAAGAACACGTTTCGTTTTCCTCTTCCTCCAACTGACGTCATCGCGGGCTAACGTCCGGAAAAGGTTGAAATGCAAGCGGAGGAGAAGGGAAAAAAGAGCATTATACTAATTGTGTTTTCCACTACTACTTGCTTTTTCATTAGAGATCTCGGGATGAGATACTGTACTCGGGTGGCTCGAAAATGTACCCGTGACGTAACTTTTCACTCTTCAGCTTTCGATCTTTTGGTTCGCATCACAAGACATGATGCAAATTTTATTATTTATTGTTTGGTTGAATTAATTTTGTCCGCGCTCTCGCCCGACCCACATCATCATGCGCATTTTGCAATAAAACAATGTGGGTCAAAGTCTAGCTCATCAAAAATTGATGATTACTGTAGTTTCCCTACACTCATTTCCCAGAATCCGTGTCACGTGTGCTTTTTTGACAAAAATATCCACTTCCAGGAAGTGCCTCAATCTCCGGATTTCGCGTCAGATGATCTGCGTTTGAGCTACATCTATTTTCAATTCTAATCCGGCCAATGGGAATCAAAATCCATAATATCACGACATTAAAGTTATTTTGGTATTTAGTTTACTGTAAGTGCCCACAATTTCATCTGTACAATGTACAGTGTACATCACGTCATTTCTCTCTTGTTGACCGCAAGAATCATATTTTGTGCTGATAGTTTAGGAATCGAAAGGCTCAAAATACGAAATAAACCTTTCGTATTTAAAGGCGACTATTATTGACCCATTCATGTAGACCTACAGTAGCCGTTGGAAAATAGACCTACTTTGAAGGTGTTCAACTGAGCCAGAACTTCATTTTACCAGTTGACAGCTTTTTTTGTGCAAACACTCGGAAGGGTGATTTTATAGAAAAGTTGTGCATCCTCCTTTCGGGTGAAAAGAATCCACTGGTTCGTTGGTTTCGGCGGGTTTCCGGAAGAACGGCTATAAATAGACGACGCAATTTCATTTTGTTTCCGGTCAACCGACCGATTCTGACGCCCACAAAAGTGTCAGGAGTGGCCCTCAACCGGACGGACCTTCTTCTTCCGCTTCTTCTTCTTCTTCTTCTTCTTCTTCTTCTTCCGAAGATCTCTTTTTCTGAAACTACGAATCGCGTCCCCGCGTACATTTTTGCTGTAAACCATTAAAAATGCATGTTTCTAACTCTACCTGATTTGACAAGTCTGTCCGCTTTCGTCGCTCTCGTCATAACGTTTCAACTTTATCTACTTTCCAAGAATTCTAGCTCATTCATTGTGACCTTTCAAGTTTCCAGTTCAGTGTTTTCCGCCAGTTGACATGAAATGTTCAGGCACTCACTCGCTCCGAAAGGTCAGTTCCCCGCCGTTTTTCTTTTGACTCCTTGTTTTCCTTCCAGAAAACCCGATGAATAACCGGAGTAAATCACTAGAAAAACGATTCCGGAAACTTATTAGCACCTATTGTTCTAGATACGGGGTTTCTAGGAACAAGGAGCAATTCGAGTTTGAGACCGTTGGAACCTAGGCGTCTTCTAGGCCACGGCCACGCCATCCCACACTTCCTTCTGCTCTTCATGACTCAACCATGGGTACACAACTTGCACCGGCCCACAATCCAATTGCTTTCATTCGATTTATCACCTCTCGCCCACGCGTTCCCGGCTGTTTGTCACAACTTTTTGAAGGCTTCATTTACACGAATGACGATGACGTTCGGAGGAGGAGAAGACGGAAAAAACGTCTAGAATTCTAATGACTTCTTGTATTTTGATGAGGGCGAGAGATTTCCGAACGTTTTTAGTGGAATTACGGTAGCTTGAAGAGTGTGCGAATTGTCGTTTGATGTCGAGCACAAGGAACGGAATGCGGATTCTCTCGGATCTGGTGCCGAAGTTTAACCGGTCCTCGAGAAGTAAACAAAAAGTAGACTTTGTCCTTTTCCTCTTTCTCATAACTTATTCACACCAATCTAATTTGAACCCCAACATGCTCAAATAGGCTCAATCGGTTCAGTCGGTTTCCAGTCAAAAACGGACTACTGTAGTTTTGTCCCCCTTCTTCCATCATCAGGTCCCCACAAAAGGAGACATTCTCTCTTTTTTTGGAATCTTCCGGAATGACGCGTTTTTGCGAGCCACGAGTACTCAATTATCCGTGCAGAACAAGAAGAAGAAGAAGAAGAAGCGTGTACTTTAGTTTGCCGGATAATGTTATTTGGGCGGTTGCAAAACGTCCCTTGTCTACAGTTGTCGCAACTTTGATTGAAAAAAGTCACGTCTCTATAAAATGTAGTTTGGTCCCATCCCTTTCAATCTGAAAATCTGCTCGAACATGTGCCCCTCTTCCTCCGTTTTCTGACGCCTTCCCTCGCCGATAACCCCCGGATCAAGTACTCGCACACGTCTCTCCCTCTCCTTCATCTGATTACTTTTTAATCTGTGATCGTTCGTTTTGACTCGATAAGGGGCTCAGCGGTTACCGTAAACCTTTCAACTTCTTCTCGTTCAAAACTACCAATTTAACGGCTAAATGATAAACAAAACTTAGCATAAATGTCTTTTGGAGAGAGTGGTAAACAAATTATTGTCGAAAAACACAAAAAATTCAAGCCACCTAGGGGACTCGAACCCCTGACCTTAAGATTAAAAGTCTCACGCTCTACCAACTGAGCTAAGGAGGCTCCGACGGCAGGCGACGCAAGTGTGTTTATAAGCGGCGTTGAAGTTCGGGCGGCCGGCGGAATGAAGGCGCCAGGCGCAGTGTTTTTCAGGGGATAGGGTCAAGGTACAAGGATTCTGAGCTCTTGAACGCAATGTAAATACTTGAGCATGAAGCTCAAAGGTCAAGTATTCATATAACCCCTCAATTTTCTGCCGTTTTTCTCAAAAAACCTTCAGAATCCTTTCAAGAAGCGGAATTTTGTTGTATTGAGCTTTTAGTGATCTTTTCGAACTATAATCTGATTTTAAAAAACGGTCAATTATTCGATTATTCGGGTGTTTGAGACCAAAATTAGACTGCTAATAGTAAGGTAGAAAAACACTGATATGATAAGGCCAAATTGTATCAGTTTTCCCGAATTAGTCACGCTCCTTCCCTTACCATCGCATATAGGTCACTTTTTTCCATCCAACATCTTTTCCACCACTAATTTAATATTAAGACCCTCTCTCTTTTGCACCTGTTTTTTCAGCAAAAACTTAAACTTTGTTTGACGCTTTGTGCGCGTAAAAGTATAAATAAATTGGGTTTAGAATAGAACGAAATTGAATAAATATTCGATTAGATACTTTTGCAACACTGCCCTTTTTTATTTTTGGGTCATTTACAATATCCGAAAATATCTCGAAAAAGAGAACATTGGTCGCCTTCGAATCGGCGATGCGAACGAAGAACTTCTCGAAGACAAAAGTGCGAGGCTCGGATTCGAATAAAAACAAATAATTAGAAAATTCAGACTGAGAAAATTTTAATATTTGAATATTGAAAACAATATTTTCGCTTTGATGATGTCATTAGTTCAATCGAGCCTATTTTGGGTCTCGCCACGAATGAAAGTTTTCAACATTCGTGCATTTTAACGGATTTCTTCAGATTTTTAAACATTTTCGTAAGTTTCTACGCTAGTTTTCCGTCAATTTAGGTCAATTTCATTCAGAATTCCTGATTCTGCGATTTTTGCCCCAAAATCGCTAATGGTAGGGGGTTCAAAGGCGCAGCAGAAAAATTGGAACATTTATATACAGTGTCGAGATTTGAATTTCCGCGAACGATCTATTTCAGTGTAGCGCGTCTGCATTTCTGGTTTTTTTGTTGAAAGTGACCCAAAAGCGTTCCCCAATTAGCCGTGCGCCCACGCGTGTTCCGGAATGTTCCGGGAATCACACGCACGTGGTTTTTTGCTATTTCCGTCCGCCCCGCACACCCTATTATCAACATTTTTCATTGTGCCGCCACGGAATGAATAGCCACGGAAGCGAACGTGTTTTTCCGTTTTTGTTCATTCAAGAAGCACATCATCATCGGCGTCATTCTGTGCAAAAAATGAGGAAGAAGGCGTCGGGGCGGCGGCTCGTTTCTTTCCGATTAATCCGTTTCGAAATGGGTCACAAATCGTACTAGTCTTCGAGAAGAAAAATGAGGAAAATGAGGAGAGAGAAAAGGCGCTATTTGCTATTCCGTTCACAATACACTCCACCTCGCACATCTCAAAGTATTTTTTGTTTTGTTCGGAATAAAAGTAAGGTGACAAATAGAGAAAAAGAGATTTCATCTCGATTTTTGAAATGTTTATTTGATTCTTAATGTGTGAACAGATAATTTTATTTAGAAAGGGATCGAAAGTTTGAGGTCACCTGAGCACAATTTCATTTCTAGTTTGTGCAAATTCGGTCGATGAGTTGAGGAGGGAAATGAACATTGACGGGTCTAATCTGAATTCGAATTGAAGAAAGTTTGTCTGTCCAAGCTTTTCAGTCCAAACTAAGCGGTTCTTGCTTTAAGAAATCAGCTTCTCGCGCGAAAAAGCGTTCGCAAAAACAATAACAGAAACAACGACACTCCGAAATTACGCATGGCGCCTGTTTAGCACAATTTCTCGAAAATCACTTTTAAAACATTTCTGTCCCCAATCCTCTTGTATAAATGCTTAAAATCCAAAAAAAAAAAATAAAACCTTTGGAAAAATGTCAGCTCAAACTGATATTATACACCAACAATCTCACGTTTTTCTGTCTGCCTTTCTCTTTCAAATGTCGAAAAGCGTACCGCCCGGAAAACACAACCTTTCGGCGGAAAGATCTGGAACTTTGAGCGGTGTGTTTTCGAAGATGGTCAAAAGTTGTTGAGTGTCCATTTCCCTAATTTCCCTAGAGTCTTGTCCCTTCTTTCTCTCTCTCTCTCTCTCTCCTTCAAATGCCAGAATCTGAGAACTGTAGCCTTGGGCTGGGGGTTCGTTATCAAATTAAATAGCCGCGAATGTCGTCATCGCCCATATCACTTCATAAAGACCATCATCCGAATCGGCCTGGGCGGTCGGAAAAGACGGAGAAATCCGGTGAAAACAGAGACACTCGCCACTATTCTCGATTTTGATCTGTTTTGCACGAGAGTGTCTACCGAAGATCTCGGTTGGCCGGCTGTTTTCCGTTTTTCCATCTGTCCCCCATCCAGGTGATCTTTATACCTATTCGACAACATTTTGAACTTGCTTAGTTATTTATTGTTTTTGTCCCTTTCGAAATGTCATCTCGAGCTCACCTTGAAAAAGGGCCCTTGACGATGAAATGTGTGTGTGATTTATAGGATTCGAAGGAGAGAAGGGAAGAATGGCACTTTAGCTCCCTCAGTCTCGAGTGTTTCCCCCTTGAAATGACGTGGCAAATGATCTATTTGGGTGGGCAGGTGACCCAGTCTAATGGTCGGGTTCGGATGTGGGTGTGACGTAGAGAAGCACGATTCGAGAGGGAAGTCTAGACACGTTCTAGGTTCTCCGACAAGTCATAATAACAGATTGTCAGGAATAGTATAGAGGTGCTGAACTATGATTTCGTTAGGTCGAATCTGACGGACTTAGAGCGAAAAGTTCGGAAATGGTCAACTTGTTAGTGACATGACGTCTAGATAGTCTCATCCAAACCGACTTCTAGGACCTGAGCTCTTCAGGCCAGAAGGCCTATTTCCAGGCCTGAAACCCGTTTTTAGAAACTGAATAATCTACCGTAGGCCCTCTGCTGCCAAGTCACAAATTGACCCCTCCCACACTTTTCCTTTTTCTTCCGCCTTCACCAACCACTTCCACCTGTCCGAATCCATCTGAAATTGCAAATTTGAGAGCCAAATTTCAACAATTGCAACACGTCAGTTCTCTTTGAACAACAAATCACCCCCCAAAAACCAATTTTGGATATTAATTGAAGACGTCACGGTTCGGTGCGCCCATATATAATTAGATAGATCTTGACGTTAACACGTACGTCGTGGAGTGTATGCGCGTGCACTTTCTGCACTGGTCGGAAACAACAAACGTGCACTTTTGTGTGAGCACTGGGAAACGGTGCCGAACTGTCTGGGTGAGAATGATGTCATTCATTCGGTTGTAGCCACTTGTCGGGGACACACAGTTCGTGCTTATATTTTGATGAGTTTCACCCGATTCCGGTGGCGAGTAACGGGGGAGAGGAAGTGGATTTACGTGATGGGGCACATGTCTAGGTTCATCCTGGATGACGATTCAGTTTGAGCTCAAAAAGCTCGTGAGATCAGTTCACAAACCCTCTCTCGAATCCCTGAGGATCACTGGGGAGAATCTGTAAGATCAAACTGATTTCTCGTTGTGCTCCACCAGAGCTCATACTTTGAGCAACTCGAATCTAATTCGCTCCTTCCAAAATTCTAAGGAATCATACTTCACACCGGACTAGAGTCTTTCGGATGTTAGAAAACATGCTGGTGTTTCGTACTTCGCCCTATCTGATAAGAACTTCAAATCCGTACCCTTTATCTTCTTCCATTCCGTTGCTCTCAAATCAAAACATGCTCATTTCAGTTTGACTTCGCGTTTCATTTAAATCCGAAAAGCGCATTACCTCGCTCTCTCTCCTCCCCCAACATCCGTCGCGGCTCTGAGAGTGCGCCCTTCTTAAATCATAAAATTCGCTCGCATTTTCGCATTAACCCCTACTGTAACTCGCCTCGTTTCGCCCCTTTCCGCCCTGCAATTAGAGAGCTGTCGGATGTGGGCGGCGCCAAGGCTCTCAACGAGGCCCCGCCCACTTTTCGTCGTGCGCTCCACTTCGGCCAGTATAAGATACTTTTGCGTTTAGACGTCTTCACCCAGTCCTCGCCAAACAGAATGCTCTTCCGCTCCTCGCTCGTCCTCCTGATGCTCCTGCTCGCGTTCGTCGGTCTCATTCAGAGCCAGCCAGTTCAAGGTAAGACGGATCACTGAGGGATTACGGTAGATCATCCTCTCTGTTCAGGCGATCTGTACGCCTTCAACAACGTCGACGACGCCGACGCGCCGTACCTGATGAACCTGCTGAAACGGACGGCGGTCTTCTTCCCGAGCGGCAACCACGACAAGATGATCAAGGCGATCCTCAAGTCGAGGCGGTACTGAGCCCTGCCCGTTCCTTCACTTTTATTTGTTCCCCAATCACTTCTGCCTTATGATCACAATTTTTTTCTTCCAATTCTCTCAATCTGTCAAAGATTCCGACTTTACTGAAAATGATCCTCAGAACGTTAGGATGTTCACTTGTTCAACAACTATCTAATAGTTGCAATAAATAAACTTATTTGAATAATAATGCTCCGGAAATCTACTACGTATCGACTACACGTACTTTGGCTCGGATATCCGGAGCCATAGTACGATCATAGAAGCTAGTACGGAAGAAGAGGGAGAAGAAGTCACGTCATCGGTCGAATCGCTCATCCAAATTGATCATTCCGAAGAATCCGGGGAGCATTTTCGAGGCGATGATGAAAAAAAATATATATATGAAAGCGATATTTTATAGTTTACTACCGCCTTATTCTTCTTCTGCACGCACCATTGTTGTCTTCGTTTGCACATACTCAATTAGTTCGGGAAGGGTCTTGGAAGGAAGACTAACAAAAATTGAAGATCAGGAAGGTCCGGCCTAAAAAACACGGAGATCAGGAACGAGTACGATCGGGGTGATTCGTGATTCGAGAAGAAGCTTTAGTACGACTTTGGTTCGGAATAAAGACAGAGATGAAGCGGAAGCAGTTGAGCGGGTGGATTATATCACAAACTCCGCGCGCGCGCCTCCATTTTCTGGCCATGTGCCGCCGACGAAATCGCGAGTTTAACAGCCACAGGAAATCGGGCCGAATGAATGCAGAAATAGATGGCTTATCTACGATTTCTGTGTGAAACTATGACAAAAATCGTGCGAGGAATTATGACCTCAAATCGGATTGCGCCAGAGAGAAAGCCAGCCAGGATGATGATGATGATATAAACGTGCAAATATCGTATCAATATTCAGAATAAGCTACAGATTGACTTCACTTTGTTTGATTGGAACGAAACGGATCGGAGGAAGTTCAGGGCAAGCACGGGTGTACCGGGAATGTCTATTGCGTAACGCCCATAGGCCGAAGCGAAAATTTTGGGAGGTTCTTTTTCAATTTCTCATTTTGATAAATTTTACGACAGTGGGGAAGTTGGAAATGCAAAGTTTGCATTGAAAAATTGACGAAGATCGACGAAGATTAGGCCGTCGATCTTCGTCAATTCAATTTTTTAATACAAACTTGGTTTCCGAGTGATTACGTGAAAAAAATTACGCACAAGTGGTCACATAAAAGCTATAAAATTATTTTTTCTAAATTTAATTGCTTTCTTGCCGGGGTTTCAGCTATTTTTCAGAGATTTTCGAAATTTAAATTCGTCTGCTTGCCTCCGAAAACGATTTTCAAAAAGTCTACGGTGCGCGAAAGTGTGCATTGCAGCCGGGTCCGAGGGCGCGAAATTCGACGACATCTCGTGATTTTCCTTCTTTTCGAACCTTTTCGCATCTGTTTCCCCTCGGAATCCGACTTTTTAGTTAGTTTTTTTGTTTCAGACTTTCTCAAACATTGATTAGATTCAATAAAATGGGTGATAACCTGGTGTACTCTGGTTAGTTTCCCTGAAAATAATGAAATTGGGCCTAAGCGTTGAAAATTTTAGTTCGATCAAGTGATGGCTTCTACCTGAAGCGCGGGCTCGGCAAAGACGCAGTAACTGTCTTCGACAGAAACAGGTATGAGAATTGAGTCATTCTGTATAGAGATTACACGGCAAAACTGAATTTTGTTGCAAATTTGCGAATTTCAGCGACTCGAAGATGTGAACTGCAATGTGTTTGCGTACAGCAACAACGGACAGTTGTTCGCCTATTGCGATAATCAAGTGTAAGAAAAACTTGCGGATACCGTTCTCAAATATTGTTTTTCAGAACACGGGTATTCGAAATCGCAACCAACAAGGAGATTCTGTGCGTGAATCAGAAAAGGACCCGGCGGTTGTTGTTCTCGCCGCGAGACAGCTTGCTGTTCACTTTCGAGCCATGGGCAATCTATGGACTGAAGACCTCGGAGAACCAGAAGCCGGAGCCGAATGTTCGCGTCTACAATCTGGCCGATGGACGACACATTACCACACTCTCCGCCCCGAAGGAGGTTTGATCTTGTTTTTATGCGCTTTACCAACCTTCCCTTTTTCTAGTCGTCATGGGAGCCACAGTTTTCGGAGGACGAATCGCTCGCGGCGAGAATTGTTGGAAGCGAGATCTTCTTCTACACCGATATGTCTTTCGGTAAGAGAACATCTTCAACTCTGAAGTTTTATTCAAGAAATTATTACAGAGCGTTACGACCACAAGCTAGTTGAGAAGGGCGCCACGAGCTTCTCCCTGAGCCCTGGCCCAGCTCCAAACCACGTGGCCGTCTACGTGCCGGCCACTGACTCCAACCCAGCACGTGTGCGCGTTCATCGGGTCGCCAACAACTTCCCGGTCGTCGAAAACCGCTCTTTCTACAAGTCGGACAAGGCTAACATCTCGTGGAATCAGCGCGGAAACGCTCTCCTAATTCTCGCCAGCGTGGAGGTCGACAAGACGAATCAGTCGTACTACGGAGAGCAGAGTCTGTTCCTGATCAACATCCAGTCGAAGGATTCCGTGATCGTGCCGCTGGCCAAGGAAGGACCAATCTACGCAGCGAAATGGAACCCGAACGGACGCGAATTCGCTGTCGTCTACGGCTACATGCCCGCTAAAGTCACGTTATACAACAATAAGGGCGTGCCGGTGTTTGACTTCCTTGAAGGACCACGCAATGACGTCTTCTACAACGCCTTCGGAAACATCTTGCTAATCTGCGGGTTGGAAACATCTCCAAGGGAAGAATGGAGTTCTGGGACGACGAAAAGAGAAAGGAGATCATCTCGATCGAAGTGCCAAACACGACGCTCTTTTCGTGGGCTCCAGATGGACAGCATTTCATGACGTGCACCACGGCACCACGTCTCCGCATCGACAACTGCTATCGCTTCTGGCACTACTCCGGCCGAATGCTCGCTGAAACTCACTTCGAAGGACCGAAGGAGCTGTGGGAGGTGCAGTGGCGGCCGATGAGCGGCTACAACAAGTTCGCTATCAAAGAACTCACCAAGACCGACAAGATGGCCGCCGGACTTCCGATCCGCAAGAAGGACGCCTCTCACCCGCTGAACAACGTCCCGGCGGGAGCTGTCCGTCAAGCAGGCGCCTACGTTCCGCCGCATCTCCGGAAAGGAGGAAGTGGCGTATCCGCAGGAGCTCCAGTCGGCTCAACGGCCCCGGCTACCAACGGAAATCAGAACCGACAGCCACGGGCGAACGGAAAGAACGGAAACGAACCGCAGGCAGTCCGGCCACAACAGACCGAGCAGGAGAAGAAACTCATTCAGCTCAAGAGGAAGGTCGACGAGATTCAGGTACTCAAGGTGAGATTCAGAAGAACTGATTTGACAATAAGAGTTTTAATGTTTCACTTTTTCAGCAAAAAGTCGCGAACGGTGAACAACTACAGCTGAATCAGGTGGAGAAGATCAACCGGGAGAACGACTTCCTCGCGGAGATCGCCAAGTTGTCCATCTGAAAACCGCTCCTGACGGAGTTTTCTTCCAAAAGTCTTCCTATTTCGCTCTCTTTCTCTCTTCTCCAGCCCTGTTCGTCCGTTTGTACCGATTCGCCGTTTCTACTTGTTGTTCCCGTTTTGTGATGAGCCAAACAAGTCCTTGCTCCAATTGCGAACTTATTTCTATTCTATTTATTCTGTCTCCATCTCTTCTTTCTCATTTGATTTCTTATTGTATTTTATTGACATAATATAAATTCCCGTATTAGAGAAACAAAATAGAGAGGGGCTGAATTAGGAGCTAGTCATTTGAATGTCCACTTTTCGCCGCTGCACGTAATCTGCAATCTCTTGACGCAGTTTAGGATTGCATTTCGCGTAGATCAAGATTCGGATGGCCGACGAGACCATGTAGCAAATGGATACGGTATCGGAGAGAACTGAAAACGGAACATGAGAATAGGGATACGGTAGCCGAACGGGTACCGATGTAGAACGTGCTGGATTGGCTACTGTCGACCGAGTCGTACAAATAGGAAGGGTCGAATCTTTCGAGGATGGTCAGGAAGAGATGGACTCCGTTGCACACGAGGTACGAGGTTACGATCGCCAGCATTGTGTAAATTGCATTCCGAAGTTGCGATCTCTTACTTCGCGATGATCTGGAAGCGATTACGGTAGATTAGGGATACGGTAGTGACGAGAAGAAGAAAAAGAAGAAGAAGTGGAGGATACGGTAGAAGCGGGGAACTGAATCATGCGCAGAAGTGGTCCTTCGTTCCAGTTGCGACTCACTCCCTGAGCGCCAACACAAAAGTGTGGAAGATGGATGGCCGATGACGTGGCAACTCTTCACATGAACTCACGTCTCCTGGCGCCACTTCTTCGCCACCGTTTTCGATTGCGTTTTGAGATAAACTCAACCCCTTTGCTCGTTTCTTAAAACTGAGCGCCGCCACTCACTCACCTATGGATCAGCGACTCTTTGATGACGTCGGCGGCGACCTGCAGAAGAACGTAGTTCTCCGGAAGGTTTCCCTGCACGAAAGAGACCTTCTTGGCTTCTGTCGTCGTGCCGGTTCCGCGGAGCACCGGGTACATCTGGAATCGGGTCGGGATGAGAAGAACTTTTCACGAATGTGGGTTTCGGCGAGAAGTGTTTTCAGTGTTAGTCGGATTATCTAATCTGGAGATTCTTTCAAAAGATGTGGCTCGTTATTTTATAGTCTATATAATTATAGAGATGTCAAAAAGTGGTCAACTGATTAAATGTACACAATGTCTTAATGAGCAATTTGTTAGTTGACAGCCGAGATATACATACTGTCTAGAATTGACTACGGTAAGGCCGAAAAGCCGGTTCTTCCGGGCTTTCTTGCCAGATGATTCAATTGGCCTATAATTTCCACTAGAGGTACAAGACTCATAAATGTGCAAAGTTAGGAAGATGGCTTCTCTTTCCTTACATTCTCCCGTTTCTCCGCCACGAGCCTATTGATGATTGTGAGATTGAGAAGAAGCAGAACGACGAACGGGAACAGCATCTGGATGGTGGTGATGACGTGGAAGTCGAAGATGTGCCACAATTCGCTGTTGATCGCCCACTCGGTTTGCGCCATCGATTCGCTGCGGAAGTAGTCCTTGCAGTCGGGGAACGATTCCACCTGCAATCAAGAACACTTTTCGGACAACCGTACTCCTTTCGATGCTCACTTTTATCGCATAGAGGACCGGAAACCGGAGGGCGACGGACGTCAAACACACGAAAACGACAGTCACAATGCGTCCGCGCTCGTCGAAAATCGCCGAGAACGTCTTCCGTTTCGGTTCGGTACACGTCCAGAGATAACGTTCGAAAGTGATGAGAATGAGAATGAACGGAATTGCGAATTGGACGACTTTGGCGATGAAAAACACGGGAACAATGTAACGATGGTAGAGGAAGAAGAGGGTCTGGAAGGAATTCGAGTAGGAACAGTGGAGGAAGAGAGAGAGAGAGAGAGAGAGAGAGAGAGAGAGGAGACGTACCGTATTCTTGAGGTACACAATTCCCGCATCGACTCCGAATAGCAGTAGGTAGGTGAGACAGATGAGGGCGTCGCACGTGGCTAGAGCCGCGAGGAAGATGGACGAAGGAAGGGATCTCCGGAACACCGCCATAAGAAGCTGGAATACAAGGGTTGTCTGTAGAGATATCAGAAAGTGTTCAAGAGAAAAAATGTGCACAATGTCTTAATGAACAATTTCACAGTTGACAACGTTTCGCTATCTTTAACACGAGCAGAGATATATTGCATCAATCCAACTCACCATGTTAGCGAGCACTCCAAAAAGAGCGACAGTGGTGCAGCCGGTGATAATGATGAATCTGCGGGTGGAGTATCCTTCGTACAGCCCGCACACTTCCTCCTCCTCGCTCATAATCGTCGCCGTCGTCGTCGTGAGGGATGCGGCTGCCACGTCATAGTCGCCGTCCATCTTGACGAGCATTCGCCTGAAAAACAGACAGTGAGCGGCGAAGGTTCTCGAGTAATCGGTCTATCAGAGCGGAAAACTGTTTGAAAATTGATGAAAAAGGAAAAGAAAAAGAGCAATTGAGAGCGAGTCTGGAAAGGGAAATGGAAATTCATGTTGATCGAATTATATCAACCCACACACACACAATTGGACAAAGAAATTTGAGAAGGACTGGAGGAATGGGGAGCCGAAAAAACAAAGATGTTGAGCAATTAACGAGTGCTTTCGGTCGTGGGTGGAGTACTAAAAAACACCTGAAACTTGATAGTTTATCGGTTGGCCCCCACTTTTTACGATGTTGCCACGTGTTTCGGGAACGGCCGGGGCCAGAAAGAAGGGATCTCGAGTCAAGTAGGTTATTTTGAGGCAGGATCTCGACAAGAGGATTCCAAACGCGATCTTCAATTTTTCTGGCGACCTTTGAAACGTGCACTAAACTATAATTGTTTTTCACGTGAGCAAATTAGTTTTTCTCGAGTTTCAGCGGTCGGCAACAAAATTGAAGAGCACGTTCGGAATCCTCTTGTTCACATCTTTCCACCCACGCAGGTCTGGTCCCAAACGACCAACTTTCCTACGGATCGTTCCCCGATCGGACCTGAACATTGCAGACGGAAACTTGTGCCCACGTTTTAGACCTCTCGGATGGTTCTGGATTTATGTATATAAAGGCCGGAAAAGCTTTAAAGTAAATTATCCAATCAACCTGAAACTTGGGCCCAAAATACATCAATTCAAGTCTAAGAACCATATGAAGTTGGACAATCGTCCCATAAAGCCTGGGCCCGTCAAAATTGGGGAAATACCAGTGTTTTGGGGTCTTGGAATGACGAATGGAGGGAGAGAAAGAGAAAAAGTGGTGACGAAGATGGTAATTAATCGGTGAGGGTGATGCGACATTTACGCAAATCAAAGAGGTCCTAAGGGAGTTTGGACGATGAACTTTGTGGTTTGGATTGAAAGGAAAAACTATTTTTTGGGTTCAAAAGCTGGCCGCTATTGTAGATTTCAGCGAAAAGGCGGTCAAGTTTCCAAACGGCAAATGAACATTTTCCGTCCGTTGCGGATCCGTCACCGCCTTCGAAACATCTGGCGAATTAATTCGAAACGAGCTTCTGGCATCTAGAAGATATATAAACACACGAGAGATGATTTTATAAACTTTTTTTTTGCATTTGAAAGATCAGGATTACTGTGGCTCTCATTAGAGAGTTCACAAAAAGAGCAGGGAAACAGAGAGGGAGAAGGAGAAGAAGATGAAGACGTAAAAAGATGAAGTGATCATCGGAAGTGGGTGTACTTGGACGGAAAGAAGAAGAAGAAGAAGAAGGAGAAGAAGGAGAAGAAGAAGTGATTGAAACACGGGGTGTAATTGACTTGCTCCGCGAGCCCAGCAAAAGCTCCGCCCCACTTTTTAAATGCTCAAAAAGGCTAGGAGAGCTGGATTTTAAGATTTTCAGATGGGTGACGTCATGAGGGCAAAAGTCACGGAATGAAATGAGAAACAGGAAAATGTTGATTGAATTTGATGGAAACTCCTCCTCTTGAGCAAACATTGATGAATCTTTTAGGCTCGGATAATACCTAGAACTTTTTGCATGTCGGGAAGGAAGAAGAAGTAGAAGAAGAAGAAGGAACTCCATCTCTCTCTCTCTCTCCCTTTTTGGACAGGAAAGGTCAAGAGGTGGATGAGATTCAGATGAGAGAGAAAGAGAGAGAGAAAACGCGCTTTGTACTGAGGTTATCGGTCAAGTTTTCGAGGAAACCATAGTCAATAGACAAGTTCAGTAAAGAAAAACTGAGTGGGCATAATCTGGAAAGCAAAAAGTCTAGAACCCACTTCTGATTATTTATTCTGAAGGTTGGCAAGTTCCAGAAGTCCTCTGAGACTTGAGCGAAACTATTTTTAGGTTAAACGGACACCGGGGACCAAAGTTCAGCGCTGATGACTGTTCTTTCCCCAGTACATTCATCCCTACCGTAACCCGATCCTCATCCCTTTCCATGACCTTCCTACAAGCCACACAGCACATGACGTGGACTTCTAGACAAAGTCCTTGGGCTCCCCGGGGACCAGACTTTCTCTGCGACTGCCTCCTCGCCGCCAAGAACGCAACAATTAGCTTGCTTTTTCTTTTTTGCCAAGCGAAAAGGAAGTAATTGGCTGCGAATGGGGTTTTCGTTTCGTTTGAAGCACAAAGCAGAACGAAGGTGGGCGGCCGGAAGGGGACAGTTTTAATTAAGGAAGAGCCACGCGACAAAAGTGAACAAGAATCCGATTATGAGGAGCACTGGGCGGGGAAGCGGAGCAGAAGAAGAAGAAGGAGAAGAAGAAAGAGGAGGAGGAGGAGGAAAGGCGGAGGTGCTCGATGAGCTTGTCACATACATTCAGGACAAAACAAGGCAAGAAAGGCGGAAAAAGATGAGGTGCCGCGAGGAGGCGCACCAAATGAACATTCATCACTTTTCAGCAAAACGCACAGAAACGACACGAGTTTGCTGCCACTTTTTGGAATGACGTGGCACCGGCGGCTACAGTACTCTCCGGAACTCGTAGATTTATTTGTTATTTCCATCGGAAAGCCAAAAAGATATGTAGCACGAGATAGGGCGATAGCTGGATTTGGGCAGAACACCCCATAACTGCACACAAATATGTCCCCGGAGACGGAAAAGAAAGAAACGACTTGAAAATGGCAACAAAACGGATAAGGAGCAGAAGGATTACGGTAGCTACGTGGCTTTTTGGAAGTTCTTCAAAGTTAAGCGTGAAAGTTTGGAAAACCTTTCTAGTTTGTTCGTTAATAATTGATGACAAACAGATGCGGAAGTCTCTTCGTCCTCTTCATTTTCGTCATTTTCAACTGAAGAGGTCCCAAGAAGTTGAGAAGGATTACTGTACTTGGGCAAAGTTCAAACAACTCTCTCTGCCCGAGAGATTCCATTCAAAATGGAAATGAAATGGAATCCATTGAAATTGAATCGAATGAAATGAAAGTCTGGCCCTCTAAGAGTTTAGCGCAAAAAAAAAAAATGGGCGGATAATCCGATCCCGGTGGGTTTAAATTGAAAATTGGAAAGAGAGAAGAAGGGTGAATGAAGGTTGTTTTGGGTTTTGGGTAAACACGCCGAAGATTGGAATCGGGCGGGCCGAGGAGGAGGCGAAGACATTTGGAGTTTAGGCCCTGAAGGGATTCGAAGGGTTTACGGTACTTGAGATTTAATTTGTGCTCATTTACAAGTCTCTAGTAGGCCTTTCAGGCACGAAATTTTGACCCAGTTGCAATTATCCGATCGGATCGTTGGTCTAAAGTATTTTGTGACCAAGTTTCAGACCTTTCAGATTATCTAGTCCCGAGACATACTGAGTTGAGACTAAAAAGACTAGGGCTTGGTAAACGTTTGAACTTTCCGGCCTAAAATTATCCGATCGGCCTCAAACTTGGTCCCAAGATACTCCAATTCAAGTCCAAGAACCTTACAAAGTTAGGATACTTCAAACTGGACCATCGAAAGTTCAGGCCTCGCCTGGTTCACACAATTCGTTCCCTATCGCTTTTTGCCCATTGCACTCCGATACGATCTTTTTGATGTTTGGAAGAAATGACGTGGCAACGCGGAAAAAAAAGGAGACGGCTCTATATTGGGAGGGAAGAAGGAAGGAAACACGAAGCAATCGCGACGCACTTAGTCTCGAATTTCCAGCCGGGAAGAAGAGGGTCAGAAATCTGCAGTGACAGGCGGTGCGAGGTACGGGCGGCTCTTTTTGGGCTTTGCTCCAATTGCAAGGGTTCAAACAGACGCCTATGCGTTGGGAAAGGGATATTCAGGACTCGTTCGAGTCCGATTGCTTTCAGGTGTCTCGAAAGAACACTTATTTGTGTACTCGTTCCGTTTGCCTGCTTAAACGAGCCAAATTGCGAAGGAAAATTAGTTTTTCTCGAGTTTCAGAGGTCCGTTTTAGTCACATTTTCTGAACCCTCAACCATTGTTTCGTTTCGTTTCCGCCAAGTGTCTAGTCGAAAACTGGCCCGTTGTCTTCACCGAAAACTGACAAAAAACACGACAATTATTGGCGAGAAAAAGGCGAAAACAGTGAGTGAAACCGTTTTCCTGGACGAGTGTCTCTGATGAGGATGAACCACATTGTAATGATGGGGACAGGAAGAAAAACAGTAGTCCAAGGATTACGGTAGGTTTGGCTTTTGAGCCAGTCTATTCAGAACAATAAATCTCAGCTGCTGCCGATGGAGATCGTATCCCAAGATTTGAATTTCACCTTTGCGGTCATTTCTGGCCCCTCCACACTGGCGCCCGTCTTGGTCCGCTCGCCCCGAAATTGATACTCTTGACCCTAGTGACAACCTTGCCATTCGGCAGTCAAAACTCATTTCCCGCCTCATTTCTCTCTCTCTCTCTCTCTCTCTCTCTCTCTCTCCGCCTTTTTCATTCCTTTTTTCATTTGTCATTGTATTGTTACACACCCCGCACCCGAACCAATTAACATATTCCACCCAATTTGTGGCGCCAGTGTCCCAGGAAACAAATTGGCAGGGAGAGGAAGCAGAGAGAGAGAGAGAGAGAGAGAGGATGGAGAAAAAACAAAGCAATATGTGAGGGAAAGGGCATCGAGAACAGTGTAAACAGTTGCGAAAATTGGAGGATTGAACGGTTTGGCGTTCGGAAAAGTGGGAAAGGAGGGGTGAGATGGAGTATGAAAATGAAAATGCAAAGGACTGATATTGTAGAATCACGGGTCCTAACGCCTAAACCACCCGCCTACGCACATTTCAAGGTGACGTTCAGCTCAATCTTTGATAGATGCAAGCTTTGAAAGCCCTGAAACTTTTGGCGACAATAGAAACGCAAACAAAAACGTCTGTTCAACACGTTCAAAAAAACTGCTGACTGCTCGTGCTCCTGCTGCTCAAACTTCTGTTGAAATCCGCTTTCCTCCTCCTCCTCTTCTTTCACTTCTTTTCCTTTTCTCGAACAATAGGTGAGACTCGCTCAAAAGGAAGGGTTCAGCAAAGAGAAGAAGAAGAAGAGGAAGAAGAAGTAGAAGAAGAAGAAAAAGTAAAAGAAATCACAGAATGAGTGAGGGTTGGAGTAGGTAGGTAAGAGGGAAGTACAGTAATCAGAAACCACCGGCCAGAAGCCAGAAAGCTAATCAATCACCTTCGTTCTTCAGAATCTGGACCTTGTTTGCTCGAAAAGTTATGCTCGGTGCTCTTTCTTTTCCTGGAGCTCTTTCATCCCTATATCCAATCATCTCGCTAAGTGGACAAGGTGTTCATGTCCTCTTTCCGAAACGTTTCTCTTCTTCTTCTTCTTCTTCTTCTTCTTCTTCTTCTCTTCCTTTTCCATCTGCTTATTCACATTCACACTCCGATTTTTTGCTTTTCATTCAAATTCAATTCTGATACGAGTGTCTCACGTCTTCTTCTATAATATGTCTACAAAAAGAGGGGGAAAAACACGACGGGAGGATGGAGTCAATAAGCGGACGGAGAGCTATTTTGTGTGATACTGGAGCAAGGTGGACATGACTTGGAGCACGCAAAAGAGAGCAATTTGACTCGAATTGGGTGATAAAATTGGGTTGGCGACAATATTGAGAATATAAAAAAGTGAACGAGTATGGGGGAAATTGAAACTAAATGAGCAGAATGTTATGAGAGATGGAAGTTCAAAAGATGAGAAGGTCCGGATGTATCCAGCGTATTTTTTCAAAGCTATGTATCTCGGCTGCTGGTAAAGTTTTCAAAAAGAGGTCAACTGATAAAATGTGCATACTGTCTTAATAAACATTTTGTTAATTGACAACGTTTTGATATCTCTGACGGCAGTTGAGATACATCGGCTTGAATGGACAGTATTGGAGTGCCGGTGCTCGAATATTGTAGGTTCAGAAGACTGAACTGCTCTCGCGGCTACCGTACTCCTTTCACTTTCTTGCCTCAAACTGTGTTGTTCCAGCAGAGGTCACCCCTCCTAACCAATTTGCTAGACAAAAGATGTCTGCCAGTTGGCCCGAAGAAACTGGTCCCGAAACGAAAACATCGTGTGCTGTCTCTGGAGACGGTGCATTCTTTCCGGACTGACAAGACAGTTTGACATGGAAATTGGGTGGAAAGTGCCAAAAGAGGGAGCGGGGGCGGCCGCAGGATCAGATATAAAACTGCCGACGGAAAAAAGTGTTCCATTGCAGAAGAAAGTCTTCGCACCTTCTCTCCCCCACTTTCTGCAACACTTTTTATCCGATTTTCAGTTTTGATCGTCCATTTGCATCTCTCTGTTTGCCTCTTCTGGGCGGCAAACGTTTTACGTAACTGATTTATTGGATTTGACACACTTTGGATTGAATATTACTCTTGATAGTCTTGTCTGTCCGGGCTGTTCGATTGGGTCTGGTTTTGAGTTGAATATTTGAATATTCATATTCACACTTTAGTTGGGTAACTTCCAGATCGTGTGTTCAAAGTCCACTTTCTCCGATTTTCCCATTCCTCTCCCATTTTGGAAACATTTCATTACAGTACAGTACCTCCAGACACCCCTCCATTTACTGTCCACTTTCCTTCGTTCGTTCCATTACTTGCAACATGTTCACTTTTCGTCTGAAACTGTGAAACTCTTTGTGTCCATCCGAAATTGTCACTTTTCGGTCGTTTTCGCTTCGAAATGGTTAGTCTCCTTCTTCCGGAGTATTTCTGCTTAAAAAACGGCTGTCCGACGTCGGTCCGTGACGGTCTATTAGTCGAGGTTTCTCCGAAGACGGTGGGTGCCAATTATTGGCGTCGTGGCATGGCAGAGAACGGATGGACAAGAAGAAGGAGAAGAAGAAGGAGAAGGAGAAAGAAAAGACTCCGCCCAGGGAAAGGGGCAGACACTTTTTCGGTTTGGTTGGAAAGTAAGGAAGACTTCACTCATTCATTCACTCACTTCCTTCACTTTATCCGCTTACCTTCAGGATTATACAGTATCTCTAGATTGTTATTGGTAAAACAAGGGGGACGGATATTGTAGGTTTCGTAGAGTTGAGCTACCGTAAGAACGATGTATCTCAGTTTTCTGTAAAGTTATCAAAAGAGGCGAACTGAGAAAATGTACACAATTTCTTAATCGACAATTTATTCGTTGATAACTTTTTGATATCTCTGCTGGCAGCCGAGATACATCGTGTTGAATGTACAGTATTGGAGTGCCGGTATCTGAATATTGTAGGTTCAGAAGAGTGAGCGTCTTTGTTACAATCACCTGAGACACGTAGATATTGAACATCCCCCTGACAATACGCATGCCATCCATTTCATTTCTTTTTTCCCCAGGTATTCCATCCAATTTGTCCGCCCGTCTGAGAACCGAAGCGACTTCCTACTGTGCACCAGATTCGCATTTACATATATAACTTTCTTTGCGAAAGGCTTTTGCCACCGATCACCACCCCGCCCGCCTTCTCTCTTTTTTTAAAGACGTTTCCGCATTCGCCATTCGCATTTGCATTTGCCTCGCCTCGTCCTAGTCCCGCCCACGAACCTCCTTTTTTGAAAGTGTGGTTATTCCGGAACTTTGTTCAGTTCTTCACTTCCGTTCATTGCAGGTAATGTGGCAATCCATCGTGCTCTTTTTCCTCCTGGCTCCCCTGCTCGTATGCTCCGCCGCCGACAAGTACCCTGCCTACTCGACGGCCGCCTCCACGGTCAGCATCGACAACTCTTTGATAGGTAGGCTCTCGATTCGTAGCATCCAATTGGGACCAGTTCTGAACCAATAAGACATGTCCGATCGGACGGACGGACGAATGCTTTTGTGTGTGTCCTTTTTTGACGCGAATATGGTGGCGCATTGTGTAGAATAGAGTAGAATCATGTCTGTCGCGGTATGAAGAAATGATTTGTGAGGTAGAAGAGTAATTGGATAGCAAAGAGAAATGTGATTTCGATTCGGATTCGGATTCAAATTTGAGTTTGTCATTGCCAAGGTTATCAGTTGTAGAAGTGACAAGGTTACGCGTAAAAGGTTACCATAACAGATCTCCTGAGTTTTCAGTAAAATGACTTCAATTATACTACTTTTTCCACCTCAGAACATGAAATTCCAAAACACAAAGTCTCAAAGTTGTTCACTTTTTTCTTTCTGGATCACCGATCCGATCCGATTGCCAATTTACCATTTAGTCTCACTTTTCGCCCCCCCTTCTCGACGCCGACAATACTTTCTCCGATTTCTTCAACTTTTCGTCTTGCGCAACACAAAGCTTATCCCCCCTTCCGATCCCTCTCTCTCCATTGCGAAAGAGAGAAATGTGTCATTATTATTTCGCACCAATGGACTTTGCCGTCTACAAAAAACGAAAAGAATATGTATATATATGAAGTAGAAGCCTACTCACTCTTTGTACTATGTACGCCAAAACCGAAACAAGTTTGACACGGAAGAATGTTTCGAATCGGAATCGAGAGTAGGGGGCGCAAGAAAGTGACCTTCGACTTGGACCGTTATAATTAGAGTTTGCGGTCGTCAAAGGCTTTTCAATGGCAAATACATGAAATCGGCGAGCGACACAAAGGGAAGTACCTGGCAACGTCATTCTGTTTCTGAGGTCAACCCACATTACAGGCGAGCCCGAAGTGGTCTGCGAGACGGCCTCCATCTCCCTGCTCTTCAAGACGCGTAATTCGTTCAACGGAAAGGTTTTCGTGAAGGGATACGTGGCAGAGCCGGCGTGCATGTCCGTGGGCGATGGGAAAACCGCGCATCGCTTCGAGGTCCGTCATGATTCTTGTGGAGTGCGACGGCAGCGGGAGATCAACGGAGTCGTCATCTCGGCCACCGTTATCATCTCCTTCCATTCGGTGAGTTTCCAGACGATGATTCTAGGCCCGGCAACTGACTTTGTTTCCAGATCTTCATCACCAAAATCGATCGGGCCTACCGGGTGAGCTGCTTCTACGTGGAGGGCACCAAGAAAGTGCACAACCACGTGGATATCAGTGCTCTCACCACCCAACTCCTCGAGAGTCAGACTCAACTTCCAGTCTGCAGGTATCCTAGTGTGTTACTTTCTCGGAACACCTCTGTAACTTTTGCGTCATTTACAACTTGCCAGCCAAAGTTTCGTGTGCTTTGCGCAAAGGGTCTGCAGAGGTTTGCCGAGTTAGACCCGTTTCACTAGTCCCTTTTAGATATGAGATCATGAACGAGGCGGGAGGCTCTCCGATCAAGTACGCTCGCATCGGAGACCAAGTGTACCACAAATGGACGTGTGTGGCCGAACTCGAGAACGTGTACTGCATGAAAGTGCACTCTTGCACAGTCTACGACGGTCAGGGAGGTCCTCCGGTGACTGTGATCGATGCGAACGGATGCTCCGTCGACGGGGTCATCCTGCAGAATTTGGAGTACACTTCCGATCTGACTGCCGGCAAAATAGCGCCGGTTTTCAAGTTTGCTGACAAGGCCGGCTTGTACTTTAACTGTCAGATTCAGTTGACAATCAAAGATGTCAATTATGGATGTGCCAACACGGTAAGTTATACTTTGTTAGGAACGTTCATCTGTCTCTTCAGCAACCGCAATGCCCGTCCTCCCAATACGTCGTGGAGCCGGCTCAGAAGACGACGGAGACCGCCGAGCCGTATCCGTATGAAAACCACGAGTCCGGCTACCCAACCCGTCCGGCCAACTACGTCTCCAGCCGCGGATACCCGACCGCAACCACTCAGTCCCCCAACTATCCATCGTCTCCAGCTCCTCCGCCGCCTGGGACCAACCTCGACAACTCGTACCCGGAGCCGCAACCGATTTACATTTCGGGCACTCCTGAGAATGCTTATGAGCCGCTTGTCGGATTCAATGATACTGAACAGGTACATCTGAACCTCCTGAACTTTTAACTTTCTGATCTTGTTTCCAGCCCTTCACAACTTCGGCTGCTTACACTGAAGACGGAGTGTACAGTCGGTTGATCAAGAGAAACGTTGCCGATTCCGAGCAGACGGGCGCCAAGAAACGGCCAGTGACAGTTGGGGACATTGACCTGCCCGAGCGGGGGATCCTCGTGTTCGGGTTGGAAGAGGTCGAGGAGGGCGAGACGGCGACTGGGGACCACGGAGCGACGAGGGCGTTGAGGGAAGCCCGCGGGCAGCAGGAGAAGACCTGCTTCTCCACTTGTGAGTCCGATCGGAATACGGTAGAATCTCAGCGTTGTGTACTTCAGCTCGAATGTACTTCACCCTCGTCCTGTTGTGCCTTCTCTTCGCCGCCACCGTCGTCGTTTTCATCGTGATTGTCCAGAAACAACGACAGATTCTGGCACAAACCGCGTTCTTCAAGCCATAACTTGCCATCCTCTTGTTTCTTCTTTCCCCAACTGCTTTCAACTCCATATCATTCCTTTTTCTTCTTCTTCTTCTTCTTCTTATCTGTGCTGTCTAGACTGTAGCCGCCTGCCTCTTTTTACTCACTGTATTTATATGTTTGTGTCCCCCGTGCCTTTCGTTTTTTGTCCTATTTCATGTACATTTCATCGTCGCTTTCTTTCCGTCTTCAATTAAAGTCTTGCAAATGTTCAAGCACAAATGCAATGTTCATCGTCAATCCGCCTAAGCGATTATTCGCTTTTCGAGCTCATTTCCGGCTCTTTAATGCCGGTTAACAACTCTAAAAACCGCCCGATTAGTTTTTGCCCGGGGAATGGTCTATTTAAACTAAACGGAACTAGGCGAAGCGGCTGAAATTCTGCTAAATTGTCGCTAGAATGAAAATGTTGCGAACTGTCTTGTGTTGTATTCTGCTGGCTTCTGCAGCCGTTTTTGCTGAGGACTCATCTTCTACCGCAGCAACAACGACTGTCGCGACGACCACGGCCACCGGCGCCACCACTGCGACCACGGCCACTGGAGCAACCACGGCCACTGGAGCAACCACGGCCACCGGAGCCACGACAGCGACTACCGCCGCTACAGGAGGAACTACTTGTGAGACTTTACAAAACTTGAAGATTCGTGCTGTATTGTATTTTCACCACCAAACGTTTGGTTCCGACCGAGCGCTATGATTGAAAAAAACAGAGTACTTTTATAGAGTAGGGAAATTTGAGGAAAGCATCTCGAAATGGAACTGCCCGGAATTTTTACAAAATTTTTCAAAACTCTTCCTGTCGCTCACCAGAAATAGACATAAATCTGACTGGGTGACAAATGAGTGAAACGAATCAGCACAATTACTGATAAGAAGACGGCACATGCTCATTTCGCCCCGGAACTCGCCAATTCTTCTTCCCGCACACACGCACACACACACATTTTCAGCGGCCGCGTGCGCCGATGATCCGAACACCAATTGCAGTCAGTACACCTCCCTTTGCACCAACGACAAGTATATTCCACTTTTGCAGCAGTAAGTTATTCTAGAGATTTTTATAACTTGCAAACATTTCGCATCTTCAGATTCTGCCCAAAGACATGCGGATTCTGCGGAGGCGGTTCCACTTCTTCTCCAGGGAACTGTGTGGATAGCTCCACCAAGTAAGTCCAACTAATCGGGACCGTTCATATTTTGCACCTTTTCCAGTTGCGCCAACTGGCAAAAGAACGGATTCTGCAACTCCAGCTTCTACACCTGCCAGAACAAGAAGGACTATTGCGCGAAGACGTGCAACCTGTGCACCACGACCTGCTGACCGTCAACCAGGAACTGAGTTCGTGCAGAAGCCCCGAAGAGTGTTTTGCGTTGAACTCTGTAAATATTTTGATTCTCTGGCTTTTCGTTTCTTTCGTTTTTCATCTCGGTTTCTTTTTATTTCTTCTGCAGTAACGACTCTTTCTTTTTTCAAATGAAAAGTTTTCGGGCCGGGGGTTTCTCTCAATTTCTGCACGTGATGGGCGACGAAAAAAGAAAACAGGTGGCGCTCGGAGCCAATATTTGAGCAAGTTTTGCTCTGTGTCTGAGCAGTAACCTCGAAATGGCGTGGGGTGTGGCGCTTGGTGTGTAAACACCATCACGGCAAAAAATGAACCACAACCAGAATAGTTGTTAGCAGTTTTTTTTCTAAAATTGCTCTTTTTGTGCTCTTGACCTGAATTTGAGTTCAATAAAGTTCAAAAAAATGTTTCTCATTGTCTTAAGCCGTATTATGAACCCTAAACTACGTCAAAACGTTTATTTTCATTGAAAATTCGTGAATCTGAAGTTTTTAAATTAATTTTCAGTTACCCTTCTTGGAAATAGGTGAAAATAAACGTTTCCAGACAGTAAAGGCAATTGGATTCTTTCAAACAAGCCTTAAAATTTATAAATACCACATTTCCCTTCCCAAATCCTTAAAACTTCCTGATAATTCTCTCTTTTCTCCGTCAGCTTCCCTCCGTTTTCTCCACACATTTTTGCATCATGATGGCCGTGAAAACACGGGTGTTTCCCCAAAATACTCGACCATCTGAGCGTCTGCGCCTCTCCGTTACGTCCCGCCCGTGTCCGTCCGCCCGTCGCTTTTGCAGCCGTCTCTCCGTGTGTGTTCGCTGCTGCAGCGGGCAAGTTACGAAATTCCTCGAAAGTATTCGCACTTTGGCCTAAAATTCGTGATATGTTGCTGGAAACCACGAAAGTGCGGCCAGAATTTCAAAGATACTAATAGCATTGTGCTTCCGACACGCTGTTGTGTTTCTGTCGCATTTCCTGCAACCACCACCAAGTTTCCCCGAAAAGGGCTCTAAAAAGTTCAAAAACTGACCCCTAGCCTTTCGATGTTTCGTTTCAAACTTTGAAATCAACACCAACAACGTTATCTTTACGTGCGTGGGTGATCGTTCCTTGTGACCCACTCGTCTCGCTTTTCTTCACTCGTCTCGCTGCCATCGTGATCGAATAGACCCCATGATCATCGCCCGGAGAGCTTTTTGTGAGAAGAAACCAACCGATCAGAGAGAGAGAGAGAGAGAGACAGAGAAAAAATTTGATTTCTTTACTTCCATCTGATCCTCCGATCCATTTGTTTAGTGTACGTCACTATGAACTCGTGCTGTTCGCTTAGTCCATTGGCGTCAAAACATGATATCATTCATATTTATACCGATCTGTTTCCCTCCAGAATCGTTTTTTCACCAGAATCTTCTTTCTCAAGCGATAAAATCGCTAGGAGCACGAGTAGTTCAGTTTACAATCACGCGGTAAAATTAAAGTTTCGTTTCGCAAATATTTGCTGTCATCCGCCAACTTTATGCAAACGCAGCTTCTACTTCCGACTGTTCGGGTGCCAAGAGGTCGCTATTTGCCATCTTATCATATGGTTTGGCGCCACGAAGGGAGGAAGCTCGGATATCCGTTTAAATGGCAGTTACGATAGCAAGAAGATAGGACATTTGGTGTTCGAAACCTCTTTCTTCAATGTGTAGCGAAAACTGCCCGGAATCGCCACTAAAATTTCCGTCAGAATTGCCTTGTCCTCATAAAAAACCACTATTATCGTTATCTAGTGCATTTTCTACTCGACCCCAGTCCTTTGCACTCAGCCGCTGAACCAGTTCTTCTTCCTTCTTGACGCTGTATCATGAGATTCGATTTGATCTGTCTCTGCTTCTTTTTTTTTCATGTTCAAGTTGTCCGAGTGTGTAAAATGGCTGGGAGGAAGAGAAGAAGAAGCCTAATCATGTGGTCTGCACTCGTTTCTCTTATCGGCCTCCCAACTATTGCAACAAAATGACGGGAACCGATAGCGACGCATTTTTTGAGTTGATTCGTAGTTTCATTTGCTCTCACAGATTCGTTATGCCCGGTGACGAGGGCACACTGTTCCGAACCTCATGACGGTGTGAATTGGAATCATAATTAATGAAAATCGCATTTATAAACATCTATCTGGTGTTTGCCCAAAGTACGGGTCGCCAAAAAGCGACCAGAGCCCACCCAGCACATGATGCCCGAAGTGTTATCTGTTTTGTCTGCCTTCATCCAACTGTGATGTTCCTCGGAACAGTCACACGCCTGCTCGTTCTCTCCGCTTGTTGCCCCTTTCCATGCCGTCATTCTCTCTTCTCATGACACACAAAGACCAGCATTCAGTGGATAGATATGCTGTCGTGGCAGCCACTCTCTTCTTCTTTTCTTTTCGATGCTTCGTCTCGAATAGTTCCGAATTCTGGTTGTTGACAAATTGGAACTTGAGATTGTCACGTTTTCCTGCAATCCGAGCCGGAAGAGAGGTGTTTAAAAGTTCAAAACACAGATGTTTGCAAAAAAAAAGAGCATGGATTCTTCGGCGACAAAAACATTCTCTCACTTGTTCATCCCTCTGTCCTTTTCATTCTCTCGAATGTTCCGCCGTTCTCTCACATAATTTGTTCTATTTGTTCTCTTTTCAGCCCAAAACACAAAACTACATGTATCGAGTGCTTTTGAGCGGCGCCGCCGGCAGCGGAAAAGGAACTATCGCACGAATGCTCGTTCGCGAGTTCGAACCGCTCGGATTCAATTACTTCGCAGCCGGAGACTTCATCCGCGATCACATCGCCAGAGGCACAGGTCAGTCATCTTTCCTCTCTTCGTCGGAATCAAAATAATTTTCAGAATTCGGTTTGCGCGCGCAATCGTTCCTCAATAAGGGCGAGCACGTGCCGGACAGTCTCCTCAACGGAGCCGTTCTCGCCGAAATGCTCAAAGCAGGTCCACGCGTCGTGTTGGACGGATATCCACGCAATCTGAGTCAGGTCAAGATAGTCGAAGAGCAGGCGCCACTGAATCTGGTCGTCGAGCTCAAAGTGCCACGCAAAGTGCTCATCGACCGTCTCTCGAAGCAGTTGGTTCATCCGGCTTCCGGAAGAGCCTACAATTTGGAAGTCAATCCACCGAAGGAAGAAGTGAGTGCAAAGAAAGAATTCTGAAAATATTTAGATACGTTTCAGGGCAAAGATGATGTGACGGGCGAGCCACTGTTCAAGCGCAGTATGGATCAGTTGGAGGTGGCGAGAAGGCGGCTGGAGGTGTACGACAAGACCGAAAACAAGGTGTTGGACTACTACAAGTGGGTTTCCTTCTTGAAGGCACGAACTGAATTGTGTTGAATTTCAGAAAACAAAACAAGTGCGTGACTCTTTCGGGAGAGTCCTCAAAGGTCGTCTTCGAGTCGGTGGCCGATATTATCCGTCGCGACCTGATCACAACAGCCCCACGCACCGCCTACGCCTAAATCCCAATACATTCACCCCCTAACTGACCCTGAATTGATTACGGGTACACTTTTTCCTTTTGCTCCGTCCCCGTAACTCAAAAATCGTCTCCTTCCTCGCCTTTTCTGTGCTTTACCTGCTTTCTTATATCTTTTCGCTCATTTTATTATCCAATTTCCGTCCCCTCTTGTGTTTTAACCTGATTCTGGATTTCTGAAATCCCCTATCGCCACTCTTCTCTCCAAGACACAAAAATCCACATAATTCTTCGTTCTGTTAATTTTTTCCTTTTCTCTCCGATTTGTTATGGGTATTTTTGCGTGTATATGAAGTTTGTTTTCATATTCTTGTTCTGCATTTGATCCCCATGTTCCACACAGAAAGATGTTTCTATCTCTGTAAAGTCAAAGGACGAGGAGAGGAAAACGCGCTCTACTGCACACTGCGGCGAAAGAGTGCGAGAGACGAGAGAAAGAGAGACTGCTCGCGTGTTTTTGCGTTTTTGACCCATTTCATTTGAATTTTTTTGTATAAAAAGAGTTTAAGTTTTTCATTATTAACGGTCTTTCCAACAAAAAAGTTATCATTTCAGAATGCTATCGGCAAAAGACGAACGGCCGTGGGTGGACGGAAACTCGGCAATCGCGCGGACGTTGGAAATGATGGCCGACAAAGAAGGACAGGCGGCGAAGAGAATGCGGGCGATCGAGGAAGAAGCGGAGAAGAAGCGGCGAAGTACGAATTCCCCGTTTTCCGTATTCACAACCGTCCAATTGCAGAACAACTCGAGTTCGGCGGCGACGACGTGACAGAAGTACGGCACGCGGAGTTCAATCAGACGACGTTGCGACTCGTCAACGAATTCATCGAGCGTACAAGCCAGCCGGTGACGATCGTCAATCTGAACAGCTTCCTCGAGCTCTTCAGACATCTCAATCCCATGGCCAACGTGCCCACCGTACCAGAAGTGGTCAGTTTTTGAAAAAAATGCGTACTTTGAACCATTTTTTGATTTGTTATAATCTAATCCAGTGACATCTTCTGTGATCGGGCTGAAACCATTACAGAACAGAAAGTTGAAAAAAAATCTTAATATGAATTCAGAAACAATACCAAGAAAAAAACGAGAAGAAGAGCGCCTGAACCCGACGCCGATTTCGTGCATAATCTGCGAGACGGTCGGCACAGAAGAGGAGACCATTTCGCTGGAGACCGACGACGCGGCCCTCTTCCTCACCGCCACCATCATTGGCGCCAATCGAGACAGGAAGGAGGCGACGAGGAAGATCCTGGGAGTGAGTCTCCGTGTCTGTACGTGGCACGTCAAACAAGTGGTAATGAGAGCCGGTGAAGTTCAGCCCGCAAATTCCCATATTTTGTAGTGCTCGATGATTATCACTGGTCTCAAACTCGACGAATCCACGATGATTACGGAGGAAATTCCGATGGAGAGATTGGCCGAATGGTGTATGATTTATAAAAAGATCAAGGTAAAGCTCTATTATTATAAATTCCCAAAACCCGATTTTTCAGACTTTGAAAGAGCGCCACGAAGACGAGGATTTCACTGTCATTTCCTTCAAACATTTTGTAGACGAATTTCTGAACAAGTTCTTGCTCACGGAGAAAAACGAGAACTATCACTGGCCAGTGTTGGACACTTCGTCGCCCGATAATTCATTAGCCGGAGAGATTGAAGAGCCGGTGCACTTGGCGGAACGAGAGCATTCGGCGAGAGAATCGGAGTCTCCGGCGCTGTCGGAAGACATGTTTTCAGAGGATCTGGGATACGTTCCCAAGCCCGAAAGAGAGTCAGTTTCTCCTGAATTCTTTCCGGAAGATGCTCCAGAACCTTTACGAGAACCTTCTCCGGAACCACTGCCAATTGCCGCTCCGGTTGCTCCGAAACCAACCATTTACACGCTTCCGAACGGCAAGAAAGTGATGAAGTTGTCCTCTGTCGTGCCGAATGGACAAGTCGGAAGGAAACTGATTCGCTACCGAGTGAAGAGAGTTGTTCCTCATTCCTCCGATCACCCGTCGACGTCGGAACTAGAACCGGCGATGAAGAGGCCGAAGATCGAGAGCGCCGACGATTGGATTAGCAGCTTTACTGAGAAAGAAGTGAAGCAAGAAGAATCGAACTGAGCACATATTTAGATAATTAGGGACTGTTTGTTTATTCACCTTACATTTTGTCATACATTTCGGGTTTTACACTTTGATCTTCGCTTTTTAAATTTTTTATTACTATGCCTAATAAACTCTAGATTTTGATGCAAGTATTATGGGGCCTGTTGTGTTCTTAGGCCTACCTTGTAGGATTATAACTCTGAGTCTTCGGTAGAAAAAGAGCCGATGAAGAGAGTTCCAAGGTAGGGGGAACACAGCGGTTGGACAAGGTTCTATTCGGGGTGAGTAACCCGAAGCAAAGATTACAATAGAATAACAGGGCCATTTCCCTGCAAACCCTCTCGGTTCCTAATCTCAGAGTTTTTCCTTTACCGCGAATGTAAGAGGTTGTCAGGTCGCCGCAAGTGACTCCATTACTTCTATGGGCTATGTTCTTCCTTCTAGAAGTCCGCAGAAGTCGTATGAAAAATAAACAGCGGACACCGAGCTTTTCTACGCTGTTGGTGGTCGGCGCCCCCATCAGAACCTCTTCATCAGAATTCCACATTGAGAGGACGGCAGCCAATTGCGTGCGATCCTTCCACTTCGCCGTCCCTCTATTGCCTTCTCCAGGCTTCTCTGAATCCCTCCTCGTTAGAATTCCGCATTGAGAAGCCGCATAGAGCCATTCCCGTGCGATCCTTCCAGTTCATCCAACCCTCCGTACGTTCTACAGACTTCTCCTGCGTTTAGAAGACTTCAAAAGCCTTCTCCAGGCTTCTCAGAATCCTCGCCGTTCAGAATTCCATTATACCAGCGTCGGGTGCTTGGAGAGCAGCCACTCCGGTAACAGTTCCACGCTATTTTCAAACAGAAAGAGATTGTGAAGAAGCTGAATAAATTTTATAGCGATTCTGAAAAAGTAATCTTGTATTTCTTTCATTCATTTTTATGCTTTCTGGCTTTTTCACATTAATTCTCTTGTGATTTATATTGAAATCTCTGTGAAGATCCAACAAATTCCACTTTCTGCTAAACAAGGCGCAGTACGATGCTTCAAAAACCGGGTGGCTGTCTGCCGGACTTCCACAAACGTTAGGTGAGATGCAGACGGATCAGGCAGGAATCAAGCCGCAAAGCGACGCGGCTATGCGATTTCACGCGAGAACGGCGATGCTTTTCGTGGAGCTGCTGCGGACGACGGGCATCTCGCGCAATATGGTCAACATGAACAGCGTGACGGCGCTCTGTCGCCATCTGAATCCGCTCGTTGAACTTCCGAGTCTCGGCGACCTTGTGAGCTCTTTTTCGTTTAAAACATTTGAAACAAGCTAATAAAATACGCGATTTTCTTTTTCGCTGCAAAAAAGTTCTTTCTGCAGGAAACTCATCTCGGGAATTTGAAAGGATACAACCCACTCATCTCCAGCAATCAGCCGTCTTGCATAATGTGCGGAGTCGAAGTTCCGCGGCACAAAAGCCATCAAGTGACCCCCGACAACGCCGCGCACTACCTGACCGCCTCCGTTCTCAACAGCTTGAAAACGATCTCGCAGGCGAAAAAAGACATTCTGAATACGGAACTGACAGTCTGCCAGACACACGATCAGTCGACGGTCAGTTCCGCCGGAAACGTTCTTATTCCAGCCTTTTCTCTCTCCCTTTTCAGTTCAAAAATATGTGCACCACGCTGGGAATCGAAGGCGTTCCCGTGGAGAGAGTGCTGCGCCCAGTGTTCTCTGTCGGCTTCGAAACCTTCAATAGAATTCGAGTGAGTTTGGGAAACAACTTAAAATAATGCGAGAAAGAGTTTCAGGGAATGCGATTCACTTTCGAAGACGTGCCGGTGATTCCGATGGAGAAGGAGGAGTACGAGAAGAGCTGCAAGAAGTGGATGATTACGATCAAATCGAGAGCTGCCAAAAAGAGAATAGAGGTATTACTTGGAAGCAAGAGGGTCTCGCAACAGAACATTTTACTACAGTACGGCGCCGTTCCGATTCCACCGAAAGTTGCGAAACATCCGAAGTACTGCAACTCGATGGCCAATTTCGATCGAGTGTTCCGTCGCGACGATCAAGAAGAACCCGTTTTCAACTTCCATTCTAGGGAAGACGAAAAGAACGATCCGTTCGGGGAGGGAACCTCCGACGACGTCTTCATGGACGTGAAACAGGAGGAGCCGGACACGTACTTGCCGCCCGCCCGTCCGGTCACTTTCGGAAATGTTCCGTTGACGAGACCGCCGACCACCATATACACTTTGCATAACGGGAAGACGGTCGTGAAGGCTCCGGTGGCAGCTGCGATTCTGGCGGAGAGAACTTCTGGAAAACTGGTGACGTACCGACTTGCGAAGCGGATGACCGAAGACTCCACGGGCACTTCCAGTTCTGAAGCTCACCCTCCAACTGCGACGGCTCTCATTCGAAGAGTCGAGTACAATCCGATACCGAAGACCGAGCCGACTACAGAAAGGAAACCGGAATTTATTGAATTCGGATCTCAACCGGCAGTATGATCTTCTGTCAAACCTACTGGATAATAATAATTGGTTCTAAGCTCAGATTCACTCAGGTTTCGATCAATGATCTCCCACAGTCTTTCATTCCTCGGTTAGTGTCTTGTTCTTTGAGAGAAATAAAACAATTTGAAAAAGTTGGATTATGATTATTTATAAGCTAAAAAAGGAAAACAAGAAACAGTATAAACTTTGAAGTGTAAAACATGAAAAGTTAACAGAAATTCCAGAAAAGATAATACAGCGAAATTAAATAGAGCAGGAATCGTGGAGAAGCACAGGAAAAATGAGAAATGATAGCGATGGTGAATTATTATTTGGCCAGTGGAAGCTCGACGAAATCCAAGATGGATCCACGGCAGTTGGGGCAGGTCTCGCCTCTGCTTTGATGCCACTTTTCGACACACTGAAAACAGTACAATATTGACTGTTAATTGAGTTTCTCACTTACGTCTTCTTGGAAAGTTTTCCTGCAAGTTGTGCACTTCACCAGTTTCATCGTGGTCGGGTCCATCCTTTCCAAACAGACCGGGCACTCCTCCAGATACGATTCGAACATGGCCCTTTCATACGCTTTCGTGAACTCGGCAGATAGCGATGGAAGTTGCGGGAGCACTGGCAACTGGCCCCGAGCGACACATCTCATTTCCTTTATCATTTTGATGTTTTCCTGCAGGACTCTCTTGTATTCTTCATGCCTCGCTTCGAACGTCTTCAATTCTTCGGCTGCCAACTTCTTCAGCGCGTCTTTTTCGGCCTGTGATTCCAATCTGTAAGAAATGAAGGGTTACTTGAGGAGTGTGCGATAGACACTTACAATTTGCATTTCTCCGTGGCTTTGCCAACTGGATCCATCTCCTTCAACTCGGCAATTTTCTCTTCCAATTCGTGCAGCATCTCCTTCATCTCTTCCGTCAGCTCTGGTCCCTTCGGGGATTCAGAAGTGGCATCTCTTTCAGCCAGAAGCCGATCGATCAACTGTTGATTCTTCAAACACTTAATCGAGAACGCCGTAGTCTCTAAGTTCAGCCTGAAAACTTGAAATTATCATCTGGAATCGAAACACCATTCCTTACATTTTTATTTTCTCCTCTTGCCTCTTCATCTTCTTCTGCAGCTGTTGAACGTTCGTCACTTTCATCTTCTCCATCGGTCCTTTCAGCTTTTCCGCTTCCTGCACCATCTCAGTCTGGGCGGCGAGTTTCCTGAAAAAGATAGCAAATCAGTGACTGAATGTATGCTCGAACTCACTCTTCCATCTCCCGCATCTTCTTCTCCATCTCTTCCAGCTTCTGATCCTTTTCCTGTAGTTCTCTCTCCGTTTTCCGCAGTGCCGTCTTCAATTCCTCGTTGTTCTTCTCCGATTTCTTCAGCTTTTCCTTCACTTTCTCACACCGATCACTTGTTCTCTTGCACTTCTCGCACACCTTCGATTCGGGCTGTTGAGGGCTCTTCGGAGGCGGGAGTGCGGGGGCGGCTTCGACTGATTCCGGAGTCTTCTGCTTCTGATCAGGACTCGTTGGAGACGGATCCTTCTCAACTTGTTCCGATTGTTCCACCGGCCGCTCCACTTTCTTCGTTCTTTTCGTTTTCAAAACGTTATGCTCTTCTTCTTTTCGTTTTAGCAGTCTTTGTTTGGCAGCCTTCACTTTCCGAACCGGCTTCTTCTCATCACAGTGGGGACAGCGAAGGCCGTCCAAGAAATCGCAGGATTTGTGGACATGAAGAAATTTGACGAGCTGAAAGGAAATTGGGGGGTTTTAAAGAATTGAAGCTTATCACTCACGTTTGGGAACCGATTGAAGAGGCATAGGAGTTGGCAGTGTTCGACAGCGTCGACGAGATCCAACTTCAGCAGGAACCTGTTTTTCTTGTTCTTCATGGCCTGAGTGTAGGCGAAGCGGACGTAGTCGGTGATCTCCGGAAAGAGATTGACTAGTCCCAGCCGGTTGAGTTCGTCGGTGAGATCGCGCATCGTGAAGCCATTCGATCCGACGCTCCGGAAGTCTTCCGCAGAACGATCGATGTACTTGTATAAGTAATTGTACACCAATTCATTTGCAGTACTGGAGTCTTCCTGTTCAAGGAAGTAAGCATCCGGCTGAAAAGGTTAACATTGTTTTGATAATGAAAGGAAATCAACTAACGTGATTGCACAGGAAAAATGTTTCAGCGAGTGTGTTGAGCAGCTCCTCCACAACGGGCCATTCACTCTTCTGAATCTTTTGGAAGACCTTGTGCCCGAAAATCAGACTTTTCACAATTTGAATGAGAACGTCAGCGGCAAGGATGCACGGCATTCCAAAAGAGGACAACGTCGTCACGGCCGCATTATTCTCTCTCTTGATTGGCGTTACGATCAACTGAAACGAGGCGGATTACGATTTGCGAAAAATGATCGTGGAACTCACTTCCACTTCTGGAAAATGCTTTAAGAACAAATGATCAAATTCCACAATCGACAGGGATCTCTCTTCGGTTGGCTCTTCTCCTCTCTTGATTGATACAACTCTCACGAACTCCGAAGCCATTAAAAAGTGTCTTTTATTGTCCTCGAAGACTCGAAGAGTGAGTGGGAGCTCATTGTTCTTCTGAAAGTATTCTTCTAATTACTGTTGTCTAACTTTATGATTACCTTTGGTTCGAATGGGCAAAAGATCTCCCGCCGCATCTGAACGAGTCTCTCAATGCTCTCAAACAGATCGTGCAGGTAGTAATAGGTCTCCATAAATTGCCGAGAGTCAAATGAGCCTTCCGTCTGGTAGCAGTACGAGAGAACTCCCGACACCATTTGGAACTCTTCGGGCTCACATCCTGGGAACAACGTCGCGAAATGGTCGAGAACGGCGCCGAGTCCGTCGACGTGGTAGACTCTTTCGTCCTTCGATCGGCTGTTCACGTTCTTGACTGTCTTGTAGATCTTGCCAAATCCTGTCCCAGGCTCACAACGCGTTTGTCGTTGATCGGAACAAACTCGGCATACGATGACAGCTCCTTCTCTTTCAGACGTTCGAAGAGCATGACTGCGCATTTCGCGTACGCAACGTTCTGAAATCAAAATTATTTTAGAATTTGACGTTCACAAAAGTCTTCTACTTACCACTTCATTGTGGTTGGTGAACACCCACTTCTTGATGAATGCAAACAAGTCTGTCTTGCAGACAAACTCCTCATTTGCCATCATGCTCCGGTAGACAGCGGGAAGAATCTGAAAGTGAACAGTTATACGGTTGACTGGAAAGGAAAGACTCACTGGTGCGCCGACGGCACTTCTTAGCGCCTCCTCGGCAAACGACTCGCGCAGATTCTCGATCTTAGTGACAGATTGCATTGTCACAAGTGGATTATTAACTGAAATGAAGAAGATTGGTCAAGAGTCATTTACCACTCGGAAATGAGAAGGACGTGAAGAGGGACAGAGGACGGGGAAGACATTTGATTTCAGAATGTGTGTTTGGGGGATGAGGACAGTCGGACGGAAGAGGACTGAATGTTGGTAGGAATGGGATAGGTTTATATACTTACCCGGATGCACAGTATTCACATTCACCTACGCTTGCTCCTTCTAAATGGGGGGGGGGTGTATACATATTCGTCTCTGCGGCCAAAAACAATTTTATTGTCCTAAACTAGGGTTAATAACCGTCGGGAGGAACCTTCATTGAAGGACCAGAACTTTCTTGAAGAATTTACTTGAGGGAAGGTTAAACGTTTCAGGCGGTTTTAGTTACTTGTAGGTAACTACATTTCATTTAAAAAGAATAAAGTGGGAAGTGAGAAATGAAAGTTAAGGGAGTCAACTCATGAGAAAGCTATAGGATATGGCTCAAAAAGTTATATCTAAGGTCGTTAGTAGGCAGGTCGAACAGGCGCCTGCTTTTCAGGCGCCTGAAATCGCCTGTTCGACCAGCCTAGTCGGTAGAGTAGTGTGAAGTTCACTGTGAACACTGTGAACGGACCGAAAAGACTAATCTCTGTGCAAAATGTGCTAAAACGCAAAGAGTTCTACGAAGACAATTCAATTCGGACTGTGCTGAGATGAGCGCACGAGACAAATTCTAGAGATGAGGAGGAAATGAAAACGGACAGAGAACGGAGAGGGCAATTGATTTCGGAATGTGGTTCAAAAGAGTAGGACGGTCCGATGCGGATCATAGAGAACTGAATGGAAGGGCGGTTTATATAGTTACCCGGGTGCACAATGTTCGCCTTTCAAATACACCTACCTCTTCCAGAGAGGGAATGCAAACAACTTTGCCTCTCTGGTCAAAATCAATTTTAGTGTCCTAGCCTAGGCATGCCATCGGATGGAACCCTTATCGAAGGACTACTGTGTAGGAGAGAGACATCAGAAAACGAATAATCTATGATATGAAGATACCATGGACCTAACTCTGGACACAGTATGTTTAACTATAAAACCTACTGAATAACTTGAACTCGTTTCAGATATTCTATCATTAATTTCCGTTTTCTAAACATTCGCGTGTTAAACTAAGACTTCCTGGGACGTCGTTCGAATTGCATTCATTTCACTAAAACAACTTAGAACTTGTCAAAAATTCCGAGAAAAAAATGATAGTTTACAGTGAGTCAAACTGTAAATCTAGTGGCGGAGAGGAGTATGAACGAATTTCAGAAGCACAATGTGCAATTGTCATCATTTTCGCGGTTTTCCTTCAAGTTTCTAGTAAGCCTGGATGTTCGGCTGATTATCTTGATGTTTTCAGCCGCCTACTCACTTTCGCAACTCTCGAACACGCTCAACGACTTTTCGTTTGTGGCTGAGGAGATCTCGCTCAACTTTGGAATCCTCGACGGATCCGTCCGTTTCGATCAGATTCTTGCCTTGCATTTCCGATTCAATGATACGAAATTATTCCGTCAAATCTCTGAAATAAGGGTTGATGACATCGAGAAGGACATGAATAAACTAATGGATTCCATTGGAAAGTTCCATTCGGAAGTGAACTCGACGCCAATTGATAGAGGATTGAAGTCATTGAAAAATATGAAAGAGTCGATGAAGCCGATGTACAAGCAACTTGATTTGTACTTTCAAAAGTACCGACGACTCGAAGAACTGTACACTATCCTGAAACGAGAGGTCAATCTCGAGTCGGCTTTTGGTGAGAAAAGTCCGCCTTACCAGTTCAAGTACTCCATGCAGAAACTTGGACGTCTTTCCCAATCGGGAGGAAAGAATACGAGTCAAGAGATTCATGAATTCTTGCAGTTCTTCAAATACGACACGGAACGGTTTGTGGAGTGGCTCGATGCGTACAACTTCATACCGGGCTCAAACATGAGTATCACGTGGGACGATCTCGGAAATGGAATGTACTTGGGTCCAAATGCATCGAAGGATTTTGAGGCGATAAACGGGTTGGCGGGGCAGTTCGCAACAAATTTCTCGGAGAGTTTCGGCGATTTCAAGTATTTCAAGGAGAGACTCGTGGAAATGCTCAATGTGTCGTCCCTCTTTTCTCGTGTCAGGACCATGGAGCCGTGGTTGAAGAACTTTCTGGAGTATGCGCCACCATTAAAGAAATTTCCGTGCGAGGAGAGTACGATTTGTCAATTTGTCTCTGAGAAGTTCATTGCAACTGTTCGAATCCTCACAAATCGATTTAACGACTATTCTTATATGACCGCAGGCAATGCAGAAATCAGAGAGGAAAGTATGATATTCAAAATGGAAAGTGTTCAAGGAGTGAAAAGGGAAGAACTGATCAAAATCCTGGACGGAATACCTGATTTGCTCACGGCGGCGCAAAGGGTGACTGAGAATCACTCGCAAACCGACTACGCAGCGAATCACTTCGCACCAGTTATACCTGAAAGCTTTAAACATTGGGTCGAGGAGAGAAGAGTCGAATTTGAGAAATTCTACAAGCCATCGGTCCTGAAGCCCGAACTGAAGCGTCTCCAAGAATCGATAACTCAAATTCTCTCGGCAGACTTTACGGAACTCAACGCGTTTTCACTGGCCAAACGGGCGATGGTCGAACTGAGAAGCATCCGGGGATTCAGTCGTCTTCGGAATCTGAATGACCGTGAGAAATATATGCACGGGAATTGGTCCGAGAAGTGGAGGGACATCCGAGTGGCTCTGAATGTCTCGCAAGGGTTGGTCAACGAAGAGAAGAAGATCATGGACAACTGGCAACGACTCTACGCTCTTCCGGTGACCGAAGACAATAATCCGTTCGGAGTATTGTACACTTTCATCAAGGAACCAATGGACTGGAATGAAGCATTGATAGCTCTGACGGATCTGTTGAAGGTCGTACATGAAACCAGAGACATGGTACACAATGCTACGATGCATCCGCCTGACCACAATCTTCCGACTCCAAATCCCAGTGAGTTCTTCAAACAGGCATCGCAACAGTTGTCACTGGCTGCCAATGTACTTGCAACTTTCGACTCGGTCTCTGCCAAAATAACTGATATTGACGTGATTAGAACTAATAACCAGAAGATATGGAATTGGAAGAAAATGTTTGAGAAGAAGAGTGGCAAAGTGTTTGCATGGCCGACCTCGGAAGAGAACGAATGGTTGGTACGACTGAAAAACGTTCTGGTGCTGATGGAGCAAAGGTGCCGCAAATTGAACTTTCTGACCATTCTGGACCTTTCGCGGGCCAACGACGTCTTCGATCCGGTTCTGGATATCGGAGATTGGACCGAGATAGACTTGAATTCGATGCAGGACACTTTGACGACGATGAGCGGATTCCTTGCTGACTCTGAAAAGACGTGGATTACCCCGACAGTGAACGCATTTGGAAATGTGACGAAATTGGATTTGAACTTTGAGAAGTTTCACCCGGCTGTCCAGGCATTCCCGAAGGTTGCTCAAGACTTGGAATTGATGATAGCATCCGGAGTCAGTTCAAGACCACCACTTGTGATGGCAGGGAACAAAAATGAAAATGGATATGAAGGATGGAGTGAGAAGACGAAATCGAAGAGGCTTCAGATGTGAGTAAGAGGGACCGGAAAGTAGGGACTGATTATGCACTCATTTCAGGGAACTGTTCAATCCGTACGTTCACGCTGTTGTGTCTCTGATCTTCCTCATCGTCGCTATATGCATCTTCAACCGACGGAACCATTCGTTGATTAGTGAGTAGAAAAACTGAGCATCAATCACATTTCAAGACTTTTTACAGGATACGACGCAGGCAGGGTCCCAACTGAGCGGGAACGAGATGAGGGCGGTGAGAACTTGAATATTGAACTTCATAGGTTCATATTTCATGCTTTTTCTTTCAGACAATCTCGCAATTGCCGAATGGTTCGAAGTCAACTACTTTCCAAATGTCAACAATCCAGAAGCTTCCGAACGGCACGGGGCTCAGATTCTAGCTCGTAGAGCTCACGAAGACTTCCGAGTGCTGGCAGCGAATAAACCGGCGATGGGTCCGTGCACAAATCAAGAAAAGTATCGGCTCATGTGCAGGTAGCCCGGCTTCATAATGTCATGTTCAAAACAAGTGTTCAGATATGACTCCCGTCCGATCTTCGACCATAACCTCGTTCGGATCTTGGACGATCACGGCGCGATGCAGCCGATCCCTCCGTTCTACCCGGCCACCTGGGTCCTAATCCCCAGGGGCATCACGTACATCGCAGCCGAGACGCCGAAACCCGCCAACTCAGAAGCATTCTGGCACTTGGTTTGGACGCACGAAGTGTCGACTCTGGTGCTGTTGTGCGGACTGAACGAAGTTTCGAAGAGATGTGAGGGACCAGCGGGAAATCAGGGTTAACATCGAGCGTTTCAGTTGGTCTGAAAATGAACAGCAGCGTCCTGTACATTCCGGTCAAAGAAAAGCATCAGAACAAGGACAATGAGTACATCCAGGTTACGTTCGGACGGTACACGATCACGTTGGAGAAGATGGATACGATGGAGAACAATACTGTCACAGTGAGACAGTTGATTATTACCAACTCGGAGGAGCCGGGAATCGCCAAAACGGTCACCCATTATCATCACATAGCGTGGCCGATGTACGGATGTCCGCGCAACTTCGAGGGAGTCATGGACATTCTGAAACGGGTCAGCTGGAACACGAACAAGAATGGACAGCCGCCGGTACTTGTGCACTGCTCGAATGGCTGCGGAAGAACTGGCACTTTATCGGTAACGAGTAGTCCTCACTCAGACGTTTGCAACAAGAGCTACCTTCCAGGGATCGACTGGGTCCTCAAACGTCTGTTCCGGGACGGCAACACCTCGATCGTCACGATCCTTGTGAACGAATTCCGTCTGCAACTTGCGAACGCCGTCCAGACTCCCATCCAACTGATCTATCTCTATGCTTCCGTCTATCTCCACTACAAACATGTAAGCGTTGAATTGAAATTCGAATTCGACTGCATCATCAATTTCAGCCTGACATGTCTGGCAGTCTGAAACTGATCAAGGCCTATCAAAAGTTTTCGGCAAAGGAGGAGTCGAAGTTGCCAGTTTTGGAATGGGAATGAATGCACTTGATTTGTATTGTGTTGAATGTAACGTCTTCCGAATCTTCTGAATCAAAGATACTCGTTGATGCGAGCAAACACACGAAACAAAGAGGAACCGATCGAATTTCCCGTTGCATTTTCCCCTTTTCCCCTTTTCGTCCGTGTTTTACACGCCCTCCTCTCATTTTGCCTCCCTTTAACCAAATTGTTGTTGTTTTCCAGTCGTTTTCGGAGCCGTCCCATCCCATTTTTCCGATATAATTACGAGGATTGTGTTGTCGCTCTTTTTGTATACTACTTAATTCGGTTAAAAGATTTGCTCACTTATCTTTGCTTCTAGCAAAAGTCACAAGAAATGCTCCGTCCATTCCTCTGGGACCGGTTGACGGACGTACTACGGACAAGCGAGAGGGGGAGAAGTTTCGTTCACTTTATCGCAGTTTTATATCAAAGTTGCGCAACGTCATTGCGAGCTTTTTGAACACTTTTAGTATATGACTTGGAGCATGTACAAACTCTCAAACTACCCCCTTTGTTTCAACTCGTCCTCATTTGAATTTCCTGCAAACTAAGCCCCGTTTTTTCTCGAGTTAAGACCCACATCAAAGAAGTTTCTCTCTCTCTCTCTCTCTTCTTTCGTTTTCTTTTGACTCTTCATCTTCTTGTTTTGTTTCTTCTTCTTTTTCATCCTCTTCGCCTTTCCCTTTTTGTTGTCGCCATCACCCTCATTTTCTGCTCTTCTTTCTAGTTTGGGTGGTCTCTGGAAGTTAGAAGAGTGCTCTTTAGGAAAATGCTTATAACTTGAGAACGAAGCTTTTTAGAGTAAAATGCTCAGTTACAAAAATGTTCAGCAAAAGACTTGCAACAACTTTTTCGTTTACAACTTTTTGAAAAAATCATTGGCTCCCGAGATACAAGTCTCCAAAGTTAGAGCATCGCACTTTGAGCTACAATAACTTCTCCCTCTCCCCCTCCTTTGTCAATTGCAAGTAGAACAAGAGAATGTGCTCGTTTCGAATCAGATTCTGTTGCTTGCATCCTTTTCGCCAAAAGGGGAACGAGAGGGGGGAATTTGTATTCGGATTCGATTGTCTCCCCCCTTTTCGCCCTCATTTAGACCGAGAAGCGAACTCTTCTCTTCCTCTTTTAGTACCCATCTTCTCGTTCATTCTTTCATTTCCATTGGCTAGGCTTTAAACTGAAACTCGAGTAAAAAAGGCGTTGTTTGCAGAAGAGAAGACACTCGCGCATAAACAATGCATCGAAATGTGGAGACGTCATCTTTCTAGAAGATGACTCCTCTCTCCGCTTCGCTACTTCATCTCCTTCTCAACAAAAAACTCGATGACAGACGGTCGAAATGTGAGTTTGACCGGGGAAGAAATCCACAGATAACTAACTATTTACAACTCTTGCAGGCGTCGCATCGAGGACCTTCTAGATCGAATGCAAACACTCATGGACGGGTTCGAACTGTGCATAATCATTCCGTTAGCGATGCTCACCACTTTCTTGCTCATGTTTCTGGTGAGTGACGGATTGCAACTAAATTTAAAAAATTGGACTCCTAAGCCCTGCAAAGTTGGGTCAAAAAGCCCAGGCCGGCCTTTTGCTTATTCTTGAGGGGCAGTAGCAAGCCCAAGACGTTACAAATGGGAAAAGCGGAGAAACTTCCTCCATAATTCAAGTCGCAAAGTACATCATTAAACCGCTCCCCATTCCCCTGTTTTTTGCCCATTTCGATCAAGTGATGCCGGCAGCAAAAAGAAAAAAGACAAAAGCCTTCTCGGACATACATTTTTGCGGGCCGCCGTTCTCCAGGGACTTATTGTTAAGAGCCGGCCGGCGGCGGAGCATTCGCGACTGCTCCTTCTGTTTTCGCTCACGTTTCTCGCCGTTTTTCGCATTCATACCGTGAGGTTTTGTTTCGGAAATCTATATTCAGCGTGCAATCGCGCTCAACTGCACTTGGCGCGATAGAACGCAGTTGCTGTGAAAACTATAACTATGTAAAGGTCCGTTTAGTAGCGGACTCCCACACTTTCCACTTCAAAGTGCAACATCTTCTTCTCCCACTCCTTCTTTCCCTTTTTTGCTGTCTTCTGACGGGTTTCGCTTTCAATTATGTGCTCTTCCACACACGCCATCGTGCTCCGGAAGAAAGGGCACCTCCTCGAGCTCACCCTCACTCATTATCTCTTCCCCTCTGCCCCTCCCATCCCTTCCTTTTTTGTCATTCTCACTCATTCCTTCCAGTGCATTCGGGTCGTTGTCATGTTTTGTTGCACGCGAGCGCAACGAAAAAAAGCAGCCGAGAAGATATCCGGGTCACTTCGCAAACACGATTCAGGACCGATGTTCGCACGGCTCGAGGAGTTCGATGTGCTCACGCCGCTTCAGTCCACTCCCGCCGTCAGCATCGCTTCTGGAGCTTATGTGAAGGTGAGAAGGGGAATGGACGGGAAAGCAGAAGCAAGATATTTTGCAGAATTACGGTAGCTCCAGTCCGTCGACGTCTTCTTCTTCCGATTCTAGGATCCAATTGATTCCACCCGTGCTAACCTCCTCCTCTTCCGATTCTCCCCCTCCGCCCAGAAGACCAAACCACGGGAAGACGCTGATTGTGCCACTGAACGCCTCCAGATGTGAGTACCAGCAGTCCTACATAAACTGAAGCTCTTTCAGATCGATCCCCGCTGACAATGAACCTGGTGGGCACTCCGGACAGTCGGCTGACCTCTTTCGAATGCGGAACAACGAAGAGCTGTGCCACGATCCCGGAAGACGACGAGGACGAGATGGACGAACTGTTATCGATCGACAGAACTTCGCTGTCGGTGTACGAACCGGCTTCCGGAAGGTTCGGCTACTCGGCCTACAACCTATGCTTGCCGCAGCCGATGCCAGAGTTCCAGGTGAGTCAGTCATAGGGAGAAGAGTTGGATGAAGCAATGAACTGATTCAAACCGGTGCCACCATTTCAGTCTTCCTCTTCTGGCTTCTCGCCGATGGTAAGAGCCCAAGCTTCCACTTCTAATCTTAACGCTTTCGGCAAAGTGTACATATCCTTCGTTTTTGTGGCATTGTCCTCACGTGGCCATTTGATTTATTTGCTCATTCATAAGACGATCCGTTCCGATCCGATTATCGCATGGTTTCAGTTGCCCGCGCCCACGTATTCCCCACCATCCCTTCCGTCAGAATCGCCCGCTTCCAAACCGATGAAAGTTCCCGAAGCATTGGATAACAAAGAGGAGGAGATGGATCCAGACCCCGTTTCTGTCTATGAGTGAGTCCAGCTATTGTAGATCTGTGAAAATGAAAAAGTTTGTCGTCAGATTCTCAAGAATATCCGATCCGAACTCGCCGCATTCCTCGTCCAACTCCATCAGCGACAGCTTCTACCTCAACAACTTCGACGTCATTTCCTCGGCTGCCAGTTAGTTCGCACTCTCCTTCTCATCAGACACCATCGCACGCTACAGATTCGCAAATCTTCGAAGCGAGTTTGTGTGGCGAATCGGATGTGGCGTCCAAGTTCCAACTGCATCGAATCGAAGAGGAATCTGAGAATGGAGACGAAATGAGTGGAGCAGGAGGGGCCGGAGGTCATGAGCCGCAAATCAGCAGCATGACGAGCAGCACTTCGCAATTCTTTCCACGGAGTATCTCACAACAGTTTGACATGATGAGACTGCAATAAAACGCGTTTCCCCTCTACCTTCTGCCACAGATTTCTTCCCGAAAACCAACTTGTCTTCATCTCTCTCTCTCTCTCTCTTTTACTAAAATACTTCAAAATCCTCGCTCCCACAGTTTACCCCGATCCGGTGTATCTCTCTGCTGCCACGCGTCTCTCACTCGCGCGCGCTCTTTCCAGTATATCCAAACATCGGCCCGCCGACGCAATGTGTGCTCTCTTTTGGTCCTTGGCGCGGAGGAGCCGAAGCAACTCCTCCCGGCGCACTCGAGTCTGTGGATCTCCCCTTTGCTCTTTTCACATTTCTTGTCTTCTCGACTCGATCATCAGCCATCATGGTAAGCTTATCACTGTTTCTCTCAAATCTGAAACTGATTTCCCACAGGGAGACGCTGTCGCCGATGCTTTGGAGAAGCTGTCTGCCGATCAGATCGAGCAGTTCCGCAAGTACTTCAACATGTTCGATAAGGAAGGAAAGGGATACATTCGTGCCACGCAGGTCGGCCAAATCCTTCGTACCATGGGCAGGCGTTTGAGGATCGTGACTTGAAGCAGCTCATCAAGGAGTTCGACGCTGACGGTAAGTACTCGAAGACGCTCGCCGACCACAGAAATTTTGATCTTTCTTTTGACAGGTTCCGGAGAGATCGAGTTCGAGGAATTCGCCGCCATGGTCGCCAACTTCGTTGTCAACAACGAGAACGACGAGGGACTCGAGGAGGAGCTCCGTGAAGCTTTCCGTCTTTACGACAAGGAGGTGAGTGGACTGTTATTCTGGGAAATACTTTGCCGAGTAAGTCAACATCATGTGTATTTTTGCAGGGAAACGGATACATCAACGTGTCCGATTTGCGTGACATTCTCCGTGCTCTCGACGACAACGTCTCCGAGGAAGAACTTGACGAGATGATCGCTGAGATCGACGCCGACGGCTCCGGAACTGTTGATTTCGACGGTACCACAACAATACGAAACTTTATTCAGCTTTATTTTTCAGAGTTCATGGAGATGATGTCCGGAGAGTAATTCACTTTTCTCTGTCCTGTCTTGGATTTCAATTTCGTGCATCAAAACGTTTTATTATGCATCTGCATCTGTAAAAAACCGTACTTTCCGTACCTTGCTATTTCGCTTTCACTTCCATTTATTCTCTTTTTTTGTTCTGATAATAAAACGTTTAAAAATCAAATTATTTTGACGATTTTCAGATCAAATTTGAGGCTCAAGCTTTCAGAAATTCAATTTTTTAAAAGCGCGCGGTTTACGGTTTGCAAATTACGAACCGCCGTGTTTGCGTACAATTTCAAAATTGTTTTCGAAATTCACTTCTTCTTAATTTTTCGAAGAGATTTTCAGGGACTGAACTTTGAAAATTCATTTAATCGTGCTGATTTAAACATGAAAGAAACGGAGAATTTTCCAGACAATGGCACCGAGAAAAACGCAGAAAAACAGCGCCGATGATGAGACTTATGAAGTCGAAAGAATTGTGGACCATGTGGACTTCCTCCACGCTTACAAGAGATATTACAAATATAACGATGATAAGTACAAGGACATGTTCAAGGTTTTCTCCATAAATGTTTTTAAAAGTATGAGACGTCGTGCGTATTACAGGAAAAACGGAATAGCTCGAATCTGAAGGACGTGTTTGTCGTTAGCAAGGTTTTCTATCAGGTAAAACGGTTTGAATACCGATTCAAAAGTTCAAAAACCAATATGCTTTTAAGGTGAAATGGTTGAAATTCAGTACGACCCACATGACTTGGGAGCCGGAGCACTCGCTCGCAGATCTGGACACTCTTGGCGAGTACAAGCAGATCAACAATCTGCCGAGACCGGTGATCTCTCTCAAAATTAAGCCGGGTGCCAACATGCACATCTGTGGATCTCCCTACGAAGCGCCGGAGGTTCTTTCCGACAGAGTGGATATCCGTATTGCCAAACTCACGGAAGCACGGATGAACAATCTGCACGTATTCTTGCACGACGAATACTACAACGCTAAATTCGGTCTCGTCAAGATAACCCAATACAAATGGAAATGGAAGAAAAGATACGGACTGCAGTACTGTAAGGCGGCGAACGACATCGTCAGAGTGAAAGATGTCGACCTCACACATGTGAGCCATTTGCCAAACAGATTCTGAAATTTTATAAAGTTCTTACAGCCACACACAGAGTGCAATGACATTCCGACGGTGGTGCAAGCGCAACAGAAGACGGACAGATCGTTTCTCCAGCTTATTATCAAGTGGGACTTCAGCAAATAAATAAAAATTGCATCATTTTCAGACATGAAAACATTCTTAAAATGCGTGATTGCTTTTTTGTCTCTAACGGAAATGTGAGCTCGAAAATCAGGCAGATTTACAACTGGTCTCACCAATCTCTTCGCCAGAGAATTCGAGAGGAAAAGAAAGCCGATTGGAAGAAGTTTGATTTTTTCTGCTAGCCATCACGTCTCAACTTGTTCAATTTGCAGAGTGTGTCGCGACATGCTCAACGCATTTTCCTACATTCATACTAACGGAATTCACCAAGCTGTGTCCCTGGACAGCATCATGTTCAATAGCAACGGAACGTTTCAATTATCCGGTTTCAAAGATTTCACATTCTCCAAAAGCATACCAATGAACGAGGTGAAAAGTTATTCGATCGAGCTGGCACCGAGGAAGTTCGGTCTCAGAGATCATTTCATCAGCAGCACCGTCGATTTGTACGCTCTCGGAATCGTCCTTCTTCAATGCACCTGCAAAAGAAACGTGTTCCCCGCGAAGCTCAGATCCGTTGATGAAATGGAGCAAAAAATCAAAAAGGCCATGGACGACCTGGAAACGGACGACGATCGTCATTTCGTGAAACTGTTGATCCGTGCTCGGGAGCACATTCACAATGGCTCAGGAACGTGGCGCTTCTCGTCCCAATCGCTCCTCGCGCATCCAGTTCTGGCGAAGAAGAAAAAAATGATGTCTGTCGACTGCTACTACCTTCACAGTCCGAAAGCTCAGCCAATTGTCAGTCATTTTTAGTTTCTCAAAAAAGTGGAAGTGCTCAAATGAATGTTTTCAGAAAGATCGCGTCTTCTTCACTTCCACAGATACTGCTCAAGAAGCCTACGAACGCCACGTGGATATGTATCATGAGCCCGGCAAGAAGACGTCCTTCCAGTATCTGCTCGTGTGCTCGGACAATTTCGCGAGAGACCGCTCTTCAACTGTGCAGATTTGTGACGAAGAGGACTTCAAGTTCGTGGCGGAGGAAGACGTTGGGAACCAGAAAAAGCAATTGCTGATTCTTCCGACGATTCTGACGCCGTACCGCGCTGAAGAGAACGAGCAGGACTTTTTGGTGCTCTACCGTCAAGAGTTCGGATGTGCTCCGATCATCGTCAAGGTAAGAAAGAATGTGTCAGGATTGAGTAATTGGTTCTGATTTCAGGGTAACAAACTGACGGATGCGGAGCTCACTCGCCAACTCAAGAGATACGTCATTCCCTCGAAATTCCGCGGATTCGATATGAAGATGTTCTCTCGCAGAAACAGTGGAGAGCAGAAGACTTCTCCTGTCAAATGTGAGCTTTCCCAACATTCTGACTGATTTGACCATCATTTTTCAAATATTTCAGTCACCTTGAATGAATACATTCTGAATCTGGTGCCGACTGACGGCCGAGTCATTGAAAATCGATTCGAAGTGGTTGAGGAGCGCGCAAGAAACGGACTGAGTGCGAAGGAGTTGGAATGGAAGGATGTGGCCGGATGCGCGCAGCACGGGATTCAGGTCGACGTAGAGGAGAACGGGGAGCTCGCGGAGCCGCCGGCGAAGAAGCAGAAAAGATGCAAACGAAGCGCTCATTGAACCGTTCATAAATTGTAGGATCCCCAGTTGTTGAATAGTTGTTTTATCTATTGTTTCCATTCCTAATTATGTCACCCTGTTCCCATCCTGTAGAACGTCCAGAATTTCTGAGCGTTTTTTGTTGTTTTTGTTCTACAGATCCTTTTAATAAGTGTTCTAACGAGAACGAATATCAAAGCTATTTACATTACAGAGTACGTTGTGTAATATTCGGTACTGCTCGCTTGAACTTGACACACGAAGAGCCAGTCGAACGTTTGCGGCTCCGCCCACGCGAACTGCAAATCTTGTTCAACCACCGGAGAGAATAGCACGCTTACCGTAGTCCCCACTGGCTGATTCGCAATGGTCTGGCCTGTGGAATTGGCTTTTGGATAGCCGGGAGCCCAGGCGGAATAGCCATTCGGATTGAACTGAAAACGAATAGATTGATTTCACTAACGGAATGGGAATTACTGGAAGGCTCTCCTGCTTGTACGGCTGCTCCCAATACCACTGATTTCCCCAGTACGACAGTCCGATGTAGTATTCCAGAGGATCATAGGCGGGAAATTTGTTCAGCATGTACGCTGAATTTGAACTTTTGTTTAGAAAATAGTGGAAAAGTAGAACTCGCTATGCAAAAAGTCATGTTTTTGCTGTGAGAACTCGTTGGCCAAGTACGCATTAGTCTCCGCGCCCTGACAGTATTCGACCGCGTACTCGAATCCCCAATTGCCGCCGGTGCTCTTGAAGCCCTGGACGCAAACGGCGAAGTTGGGGGAAGACGTGTTGGAACCGCCGAGTTGGACCCAATCGGACGGACAGAAACAGTTCACTGAAAACAGTTATTGAGATAAATCTCGGTTGCCGGTGGAGATATCGAGAAGCTGTCAACTGAGAAATTGCTCATTGAGAAGTGTTGCCCATTTTATTAGTTGACCACGTTTTGATATCTCTACAGACACACACTAACCGCTCAAAAGCGCGTTGGTGAGCTGCTGGACCAACTTGGCGGTGTTCATCTCATCCACGAGCGCATATCCGGGACTGGCGACGGTGGAAAGTGCTTCGCGAGCCTCGCTGTCAGTGGTGCACGCCACTGAAATAATCGTGACGCCGTTGTTTTTGAGCCTTTTGGCTACTGGCAACACGTCGTTGATCGTTCCGGAACCTCTGGAACATTTGGAATAGGTGGCACTTGTATATTACGTTTTCCGGTTTGAACTTGCTAAACTCAATTCATTGCTCATGCCCCTCGGTGTTCGCACATTCTTAATGGAGATAAGGGAACGTACTGATATGCGGATGCGAACGCGATGACGACCCGTTTGTAATTGTAGCGATACGTCCGACTCAGACCATCTTGGAGCACTTTCTCGGCCGCCAAAAGACCTCTGAACTCTTTTGTTCTCTCCTTTCTCTTGTGGCTAAACTCACTGGCTCAGATAGGAAATGTTCGTGGAGTCAACGGCCACGAGACTTCCCTGAATGACGTTGTACAGATCGGAGAACGACTTGGACGCATCCATCTGCGCAGCGACCGTCGCATTCGAATCGTAAGTGACGACGCCGACGCACGTGCTCCGCGGGTCCTGCGGATACTTGACCGGTCCGATCTGATCGACGGCGCCGAACACTTGGGATATGGTGTTGCGCACCTGCCAGAGTTGCGAATTGGTCATCAGTTGCGATCTGTCCACGACGACCACTACGTCTAGCCACAGGTTTTTGATGTTTCCCGGACAGAGAGGGTCCGTGTAAGCGTCCGGAGAGCATTCTGGAAAGTGGAACTGAAAGTTTATGAGGAACAAACAAAATGGATACTGACCCGCCATTATTACAAAAAGCAATGACGTCAGGAGAATCTTCATTTTCAGACCGCTCTCTATCTCTCTATTTCTCTCTCTCTCTCTCTCCCGTTTCTTGACGCTTAAATACCGCGTATCGTCTGTAGATTGTTCCGAATTATCATCATGTGATAACGAGAGCAACATGACCGAAAATACAATGCTTTCGCGTCATGTCGAAGCAGAAAACGATGATTTTTCAGACGGATTCTGACATTTACGTGGCATGTTTTCCCTGAAACTCAATCCCGACTCTTTCCATTTTTACGTCGTCGATAAACAAAATGACTTCAAAACCAGAGGAAGCTAGAAACAAAGAAATGTAAGCTCCAGAGATCCGGAATGAAACCGTTCGCTTTTTTGTCTATTCTTTTAGATTTTTCCATTTCGATTTTGCAGAGACAGTTCGGAAGAGGAAGAGGGATATCTGCAGAAACTTCTGAAGAAGGAGCAGTTCAAACTGCAAGATGAGTTCCGTTTGGACGTGGAGGGCACCATCAAGTACCTGCAGGCCCTTAACAAACTCACCGATTCGCTGCAGAAAGTCGTCGTGGTGAGAATTCCTGAATTCACCAGAAAGAAATCAGTTTTTGCAGTCCGGCACCAGTTATCATTTCGACGAGAAGCGACAAGTGCCGTACAGCGGATGGAGATATCTGACCGGGTACTTGAAGAAGGTCGACTGGATCGGAAAGAACAAAACGGAAGCGGAGAACTTCATCTCCGCCTGCGATCTCCTCGGATTCGCCGAAGAGAAGAAGATCGCTGTGATCCGCAATCCCGACGAACGATCGAACATTTTCATGGCGGGCGGGCCGTACCGACAGAAAATGGAACAGTTGAACGCGGCGATGGGCGAGTCGATCAAAAGGTGCAATCGTCGGAGGAAGAAAGTGGAGAAGGCGGCGGTGATGAAGGATCTGAAGGACCAGGGACCGAAGTACGTGGCGGCGGTGAAGCAGTTGGACACGGAGTGCCGCGAGATGGAGAACTACACGATCAACGTGTCCAATCACAGAGAATACCATCATTTGCACATCAGAAAGAGTCTCGGCGTTATCGAAGAGTTGTCGGAGGAGAAGACGACGGTTCTGAAAGACAAATTGAAGAAGAAAGCGATCGGAGAGATCAAGCCGAAGAATTCGACAACGCCGAAGAAGGAGAAGGGCGAGAAGTCGGTCATGGAGAGGACGATCAGGAAAAAATAAACGGTTTCTGTCTGCAATTGTTGTGTGTTGTAATTCTAGACACAAAGATATTGTTTATCATAATTTGAAAAAGCCTACAGATCTAATTGTCCTAATTTTCGGCAAGCCATTAATTTGTCATTATTTCTAGTTCCCTAGAGATAGAAAGGCTTGCATTCTGTGTGTTTGAGTGAACATCGAGAGGCAGTGACTCTCGCAGGTACTATTGTACCTTTCTACGCTTATTTTCTTTTTTAATTAAGCAGTGCCCTCCCAAATTTTTTGTTACGTTACAAGGACATAACAGCAATAATGGGGTTATTCGGCGGTCCAGCATAATAGAACTGGGCAGAATAGAACTGGGCTGAATAGAACGGCGCAGAATAGAACCGCGAGATAATAGAACTCATTTATTCGCTTCGACCACCAGAAAAAAAAATAACTGTTTTTGTGAATTTATGAGCATTTTGTCCGTTCCTTTCAATTCACTTTCGCAAAATTTTTCGTCTCTCAAACAATTATAACTCTTATAAACAGAAGACTACAGTTTAAACCTAGAAAATTGGCCTCCTTTCGTTTTTGATAGTACAATAAAATTATTTTCTGTGGGTTTTCGTTACCGTAGAGAAGAGGGATCACGACAGAAGTGAAATTAATGAATGCAATAACTCGCTCACGAGATTCAAAAATTATCTTTTTCTAGGAAAAAATTATTCTATTTACATTAAGGTTAAAAAGGTGCTCCAAACAGTTATATTGTGGCCGGTTCTATTATGTCGCGGTTCTATTCTGCTCAGTTCTATTATGTTAGACCGCCGGATATTCAGGCTGTGAAAAAAAATTATTTTTTTTCCTTATTTTGCGTTTTTACGTCAAAAAATCCAATTCAGCTGCAGCGAGGTAAAAAAAACGAAAAAAAACTGTTACGTCGTGTAGACGTATGATAATAATTTTATGATCTATGTCTATTGATCTCTGTTGTGATCTACCTTAGTGATCTCCCCCCGCGTTGTTTTATATTTTAATTGTCATCATTCGGGTCGCCCTCCTTCTGAGGACGGACCCTCAATTCATTATATATATCTGCTAGCCCCGCTAACAAGGGAACCTTTTAAGTGATTAAAGGAACCAGCCTAAACTAACGACACAGTTCGAGAGAGGGACTTTCAAAACCTATATTCCAGTTTTCAAAAGCTGCTTTCGAGACCTCTGAAATGCTGAAATTCCAGTCCGAAGTTTGACATTTCTTAACCATAGATTTCGCATTTTGATGGCGCGGCGACCCACCCTCACACCCTTGCCATGCGCCACGATTGTCACCGCCCGCAACACCCCACGAAAATGTGGAAAAACGGGAACAGCGAAGAATCACTGAAGGATTAGACACGCTAACCACTGAGCGTGGAACAATCGGTTACTGAACTCCCGTTTCGCCGATTACTGATTCCTCACTGATTCCTCACTGTCCAGCGTTCGCTTCCCGCTCTTCCCCTCCGTTCACTAATCCGTCGCTGATTCCTCACTGTTCAGCGTTCGCTTCCCGCTCTCCCCATATTCACTAATCCGTCGCTCATTATTTGGCGTAATTAAGCAGTTTTCGAGACAAAATTCATAATAAATAAAGAACAGAAAAAAAAAGGGTAAAATGAAAGAATTGGCATTAAGAGCCCGAGAAATGACAATTAGTTAGTAGTATATCGCTGATCGGGATGTGAACTGGTTGATGAACTGGTTGATGATCTTAGCGTTGCGTTTCGTCGTCTTCCATCTCCTCGCGTTCCATGTTCTCGCCTTCCATGTTCTCGCCTTCCATCTCCTGGCCCTCCATCCCCTCGCCTTCCATTTCCTCGTAGTACACTTCGTTGTCGACATCGAAGCGGCCGAGTTCCCCATAAACTTCTCGGTCATGCGCGTCTTGAACGTACACGCGTTGATGATTATCATCGTCGGCCCGACTGAATTGTTAGAAGATTAGAAAAAGAAGATTATTCGAGTCTCACTTATTCTTAGTTTCTTCGCGAAATTCAGCAAGAAGCTCGTCCACCACTTGTTGTTTCTTCTTTCTCATCCTGTTCCTGTGAATGAGTCGTTTTTTAAAAGGATAAGGACGCATAAACATACAGGAAATTTCTTGTAGTCGAAGTGATCGTCGAAATTAGAGACGTCTTGTTGATGACTGTGTCGTCGATACCGAAGCCAACAGTGAGGACGTCTTAAAGATGATGTTGTCATTGTGCAACTTGTTTTCCTGTACTTACATGCGAAATGAGTGAAGAATCCGGGTTTCATCGGGACGTACCGAGTGGAGCGGCCGCTTTCTGGTGCACAGTAGATTGAGGTGAAGCGATCGCAGGAAGCGATCTGAAGGAACAATATCTGAGCTAATCCAGTAGTTTGCCTTACCTTGTGCGAGACAGCGATCACGGCACGTTCAATACTAGTTTCCACTTTTTTTGATGTCCACTTGCTCGTGTCGTCCAAGTTCACGAGGCTCGTTAAAAGCACTTTCTTGCCACTCGGAAGTGCCATCGGTGCGTCGACCCGGCTAGCGGCTTCGTGATCGAATAGCACCAGGTTCTGCGACTGCTCGCCTTCGTCGCAGGCAGTACTTGTGCTGTGAAAAAAAAAGCTGTGAAAAAAATGATTGTTTTCCGTTTTTTTTCGTTTTTTTACATCGCTGAAATGGATTTTTTGACGTAAAAAAACGAAAAAAAAACGGAAAACAATCATTTTTTTCACAGCCTGAATAACCCCATAATTCTGAGAAAAATTCATGAAAACGCCATTTGACCGAGGCCGCGCCCATATTGTCAGCTCTGGAGACCGTGATGTTTGGAATAAAAATTATAAAAACGTGTCAAATTTCAGAAAAACACAGCTTGAAATCATAATTTCAAAAAAAAGTTACCGCTTCCAGACATCATACTCGTAAAATACTAAAAACTTGTAAATTTTTAGAGTGTGGGCAATGCGACGAGCAACGGCAACACTTGACTAATCCCAGAGTGATCCCGTTTCAAGAGTGATCCTACACTAACTTCTCAGTGATCCCGTTTTGTTCAGTAGCTCCTCACTAATCTTTCGCTCATCGCGTTTCACTCATGCTTCGCTAATTCCTCACTGCGCTCCTCAGTAATCGGACAGTGATTCCTCACTGCTTAGCGTCCCCTTCAGTGGCTGTTCACTGACCGATTACTGATTTCTGGCTAATCAGCGTCTACTCGGTGATCGCTCGGTAATTCCCGAGTGTTGCCGTTTTTCCTGAGGAATCAGCGACGGATTAGTGAACGGAGGGGAAGAGCGGGAAGCGAACGCTGGACAGTGAGGAATCAGTGAGGAATCAGTAATCGGCGAAACGGGAGTTCAGTAACCGATTGTTCCACGCTCAGTGGTTAGCGTGTCTAATCCTTCAGTGATTCTTCGCTGTTCCCGTTTTTCCACATTTTCGTGGGGTGTTGCGGGCGGTGACAATCGTGGCGCATGGCAAGGGTGTGAGGGTGGGTCGCCGCGCCATCAAAATGCGAAATCTATGGTTAAGAAATGTCAAACTTCGGACTGGAATTTCAGCATTTCAGAGGTCTCGAAAGCAGCTTTTGAAAACTGGAATATAGGTTTTGAAAGTCCCTCTCTCGAACTGTGTCGTTAGTTTAGGCTGGTTCCTTTAATCACTTAAAAGGTTCCCTTGTAAGGTTTCTCGCTCTGAATAAACCTCTTGCGGAAGCTCTCTTGTCATAGCCGACTCCAATAAACTGTATGTTTTCTTGTTTCATTGCGGCGAAAAATTAGATTTTTAGCGTGACCTTACGAAACCTGGAACAGTAATGGGGCTATTCAGCGTATCTTTGTTTTCCGTTTTTTACATCGCTGAATTAATTGGGTTTTTTGACGTAAAAAAACGGAAAAAAATCATTTTTTCACAGCCTGAATAACCCCATAAGACTTTTCCTTGCTTGATACGCAAACTTTCGTTGAAAATTTTAATAAATTCAAATTACGTTATGTTTGTTTTTGATTATTTTTTACTTAAACTTGCCTGAAAATCACTGCAAAATGATGCATGTGTTTTCGCTCCTTCCTGTTCCATGTTGCAAACGCGCCTCATCGCACTCTGTTTCGCCGCCAAACACACAAATTTTGAAACGAAACTTTTCACCCGTTTTTCCATCGGAAATGTCTTGTATCCTCTCATTCCTGATGAAAATTCTATTAATTAACACGTGATTTCAACATTTCAGATGCGTCGTTTAGGAGAACCAGAAGAGAGATTTGATGTGGACGCGGAGACGACGACGGTCGGATTGTACGATGTGAGCACCGTCGCCCGCATCTGTCCAAGTAATTTTCACCCTTTGAAATCATCCGGAAATGCTTTTTTTCAGTGCTGAATGATTTGAAGATCAGCAAAGAATCAGCGGCGTGGAAGCTGAAGCCGAAGAGCAATGAACGCTTTCTGGTACTCGCCTCGTGTTCGGACATTGCCGTTTTCACTCTTGGAGAGACAACCGAATACCTCGTGACCCTCGGACTCGAGGGGACCATCACCGACTTTGTGATCCTCGGCAGTTCCGCATTCTGTGTCGCCATCGTCGAAAAGCGAACAGTCGTCGTTCTTTCGCTTGAGAAACCAGTGATTTACTTCAAACAAGAGGCGCCCTACGAAGTCGACTTTGTCGCGTGCAATCCGACGTCTTCTGTGTGCTATCTGACATTCGGAAGTCGTTCGGGAGAATGGTACACAGTGACTATGCAAGGAGACGTGGCGGCTCCCAAGGAGAACAATCGAGTGGAGAACTGGCAAGAGGAACAAATACAAGAATTTTTCTTGCTAGCGATGCAGAGAATCACTTCGAAAGATATGGATATGGAGAATGTGTCCGATGAGATCACTCTGATCGCCAACGGACCCATGCAATCGTACGCCTCCGTTCACAAACAGAAGGGCATCAACTGGTGCGGATTCGGAAATTCCAAGTTCTCCGTCATCGCGGATGAAAGGAATGGGTGCGAGTGCGCGACGGCGGTCGTTTCTCTCTGAATCTCGACACGGACGGATGGGTTCATGTGTTCGACCCGTCCACTCACTCTTTCTGGACTGAATTCGACTTGAAAATCGATGAAGCCGACAAGATTCTGGATTTTGCCGTCGTTGATAAAAACGAGTACGAAGTCCCGAAGCTCTTTGCGATTGTGGCGACGAACGGAAGCGGAACGACGCAGATAATCATTCACGATCGAACGAAGAAGGAAAACATTTTCTCGCTCGCTTCTGTCCCCTCGACTACTCTTTTCGCATACGGAGGATCCGACCGAGTTCTGATGGCTGTGGAAGAAGTGATCGATGAGAAAGTGGACGAAGGAGAGAAGAGCCGAATCGTCCTTCGTCAAGTGTCGCAGTCACGTCCGGAGATGCGATTCGAAGCTCTTCTGAAGAACAATCGCTTTGAAGAAGCGGAAAAATTCGCGAAAACGTTCAACCTCGACGTCCAGAAAGTGTACAAAAGCCATGTGTATTATCTGCGTGATAACTGCGACGACGACGACGAGGCGTTCGCAACATTGATGCGAACGATGGAGGCGATAACCGAGCACAACTGGGTGGCCGAGACGTACTTCACTCTGGTGACCACGAGCCGTCGATGCGATCGCATTCGGACCTACTTGTCTTATGCTAAAAAGCGGAAGATTGCCGACTTGGAAGTGTTCAAAATGATAGAATCAGTGTGCTACACGTGGGCAACCTATCGCATCATCACTGGACCTGGACAGCACGAAACGGGCGGTGCGCAGATCAGCGAGACCATCTGGGATCTGTTCGTCGACGCGCTGCACGGAGGTGATCCCTGGCTGCTCATGTACGAGGAATTCATCGCCATGTCACAGTTCACGGTACACGTGCCGGCTCTATGCTCGTCAAATTAACGTTCTTGCAGAAAGCCCGCGTCATCTTCTCCCGTCATGGTCAATCGATCATCGCGGATTTGTGCTCGGATGACGATCATCAGACAGCGCGTCTCGAGGCCCTCTTCCGCATGTTCACCGACGGAATTTCGGCGAACATTGGCAACTGGAGCAGTGTCGTCGAGCACATCACAACTGACATCTTCCCCGCATGTCTCATGGCTATTGAAGACGTTAGACCTATTTTCTCAGCTCTTAGTTTACCTTTTCCACTTTCAGCTCGTCCCATGCCTCGAGAACCTGATCACCACCCTCATCCCTCTTCTCGAATATCGCGACTCTGCAAACTGGCCGGACAATGCGATCAAAGCGGCCAGCTGCTACGACACGATGGCCAAAGTGCTGGTGGACAACGGGAACACGCCCGCGAGTCAGAGTTTGCTTCTGCTTTGTGGGAGCAAGCTGACCGCCGCTTCCTCCGCCGACGGATCCTCCTCGATGTCGCGCATCAAGAAGCTCTTTTACGATCTGCACGAGCTGAAACGACTCAAGGAAATCTACGAGTGCTCGATCAGTTTCACCACGTTCCAGAGTCTCGAAGCAGAAGGAATCTGCCACAAGATTCTGCAGAATGCGCTCTCCAATCCTAACACGACGCATGCGAAGATTGAGAAGTTTGTGAAGCCGTTCATGGCAGAAAGAAATCTTAATCAGGAGCAGACGATCGTCAACTACATCCAGATAATGTCAGGAGCCGCCGTCTCGAATGCGAACATTTACGGATGGGAAAAGCAGTGCGTGCAGTTGTGCGCCAGTCTTTCCGACGAGACTCGCCGCTGCTGCTCGATCATTTCGATTGCCGCCAATGCGAAGATTCCGTGGCCAGTAGAGTTGAATGAAGCCGTCAATAAGATCCTCGTGAGCCGAACTCTTTCTCGATCGGAAATCGAGGAGATGCAGATGGTGTGCAAGCGGACAGAACTATCAAAGATGCTCTCATCGTACGGATATGGCCGGCATGAGATCGAACTGATCACTTTGCCCGACGCGAGTATGGACATCATTCTGACGATCAGATGCATGCTGGCCCAGCGGGAGAAGCCGTCTCGCTTTGTGGACAGCATAAAACTGCTCGAGTTGCTGATGGCGATGCAGGGAGCGAAGAAGAAGACGATAAAGGCGGAGTACGTGCAGTCGCTCGCCGTCATTCACATGATGTCCCACGAAGACGTCACTACTTCAATGATCAACTACATTGACAGTCTCGGAGATCGCGAGCGCGTCAAGACTATTTCCCTCGTGTTCTCATTCATCGAACGTGTCGCTGATACGCCAGCCGCCGAGAATAACGTGGAAGAGCGGGCAAAGATGTTGGGAGTCGGAGAAGAGTTGCTCTCGTACTACGCGTGCAGAGATAACGACTACAACGACCCGGAACGACGGCTCAAGCAGAACCTCGTACTTGTTCGCGAAGTGCAGAAGGGACAGAAGACCGCCGTTCTCTTGTCGGACTTCCAAAATTGCGAATGGCAACATGACTTCGTGGAGAAACTTCTCGCGTCGAATGAGCCACTTACTGTCAAATTGAATCGGTGCAACTACATGGGCATTCCAATGGAAGGACTCATTACGATGATGCTCGACAAGGCGATGAGAGAGAACGATATGGCGAGCATGGTGGACAGCATATCCACGTACGTCGACTCGATCAGTCCGTGGACGGATGCGACCCGTGACATGCTTGATCCGATTCCTCATCTGCTCAGCTGGATCACCTATCGACTCCCAGAGCTGTCGGTCAATGAAACAGAGTCTGTGAGAGCTGATGATGTGAGTACTTCCCTTCTTTTTTGTACATTTCCATCTTCAGATCGCATTCGTTATCAAGAAACTCGGCCGAGTTGTCCGTGAAACGATCCGCAAGTTCCCGTTCGATGTGATCAGCGACGATCTCAATTATCTGCTGCAACTGGAAGCCTTCTTCAATCTCGGCGAGCACATAATCAAGCAGTCGCTGCGTGGCCAGGAGAACGAGACCGAGAAGCAGGAGATGTTCGGTGCGGAAGACGTGTCCGTCGCCCTGCCGTCTACTTCCTCCTCATCTACAAGCGCGCTCAACTGCTCACTGTTGCGTATTTTCGGATTCAAACACTCTTTCGGAACCTACGACTTCTCCGGCGATCCGGCACTCTTCGAGGGAGTCTCTGGGGTTCTGGCTCTGGCTCAAGTGGCTCCGTCCGTTGCTCGTCCGTTCGATTCGGACATTTCCGACGAGGATGCGAATGATTTCCGTGCTAACTGGGAGCAGCTCAACATGTTCCTCGCAATGCATCAACAGGATCTTCTGGATATTTCCGCCCGTGTCTTCGCGGGTTCTTTAAGTAAGTGTGCTAGGAATGAATTCATTTTCTCACCTCTTTCCCATTTCAGAATGCTGGTCGGGACAGTATCGCGAAGGCATAATTCATATGGACGAGACGATCGTTTCGGTGATTGAAAGAATGCTGCAGCAAAAGAAGTTCGACTTCTGGCACGCCTTCACTTTGCTCAGTGGAATTCCGGCCGAACGCTTGGATAAGGTCGTCCAGGATCTGCAAAGAAGGCCCGGTGTGAAGAGCTCTGCGAAGGCCACTCTTCAGTACCTGCAACTCGCTTTCGTAATGTGCATCGCGACGAACAACTTTGAAAAGATGTCCATGATCATTCACTACTACGAGCAAAAGTTCCTGGTGAAGAAGCTGGCCGAAGAGGGAATCCGCGCGAACATAGCATTGCCGGACTTTGTGGACAAGGTCGTGCAGCAGGCTGTCGAGTTGAAGCAGCCGATGCCCCCGTACCGTCTGTACGAGTGAGTTCTCCTTCAGCCAATTCTTGTTTTACTCCGTTTTTACAGTTACGTCAAGAAGTATGTTGAGAAGATGACTCGCGCCACGAAAGTGACGGTCGTGTCAGTCGGAGAATACATGGTTCGCTATGCGACTCTTCTGATTCGAAAGGCTTCCGCCGCTGGCAAAACTGCCGACCTAGAGATTCGGAACGAGGAAATCGCAAAGTTTGTCGAGTTGGCGAGGACGTCTCTGAGAATAGCCGAAGAGGAGAATGCGAAGTGCATCAGCCACTACCTGCGCAGTCTCCTCTACATTGTGTGCCCGTACAACTACGAAGTCATTCAGTTCGTGGTTGCTTCGTTTGGAAACTACGCGACCGAAGTTAAAGATCAGGAGTTCCACGAGAATCTACAATCGATCATGACGTTCCTGTGGTCGTACGCACGCTCGAATCATGTCAGTCGAGAGGAATCGGTGTGGTTCACAAAGCGAGAGAGCATTCTGGTGAAGGACGAGAAGGATTTTGAGAAGACGAGTCGGTTCAACGAGCCGTTCGGATACGGACTTCGTCAGACTTACGAGGACGACGGAAACGCGATGTCCGATTCGATAAACTCTGGTTCCGGATTTCCGACGGACGCAATGGTCTACGAGCAGAACAGTGTGATAATCAGTGACATGCCCTCTCTCGCGATGGAACATCTCCCATTCCACGCGTTCCTTCTTCGCAAGAAAGAGGATTGTGATGAGACGGTGATGGCTATTGTGAAGGCGGAGCTCTCGATCTTCAACGTGCCCGTCTGGCAGGCGTACCTTCACGAAGTCGAGTGGCTCAGCAAATTCTTCTCTCGCGCTCACCTCCTTTCCTCTGCCATCTTTGCTCACGCCAACAAGTACGCGATGTTCGGAAAGAGTTTGCCGGCCGGAGAACGCAACACCATCTTCCACCTCCTCAACAACACGCGGAATCATCGACGTGTCGTCATCTCGACCATCGCGCTCCTTTTCAAAAAAATCATTCTCAGTGACGTCAAAATCGAACTGCTCCAGATGGGAGTTGATATTTCGGAGCAGTGGACGACGGATGTGTCGGGAGAAGAAAAAGAGGATATCGAGGAGCAATGCGCTCGCCTCAGGGACGGAATCGCCAAGTTCTTCACTGAGCTCGAACTCAAAAAGAACGGATTGTACAACGAGAAAACGGCGGACAACGTCGAGAACGTCGAAGAGTTGTGCTCGCTCATCTACGACGAAATGGTCGAATGGGCGAATTCGACGGACGCAGCCAAAAAGTGCCAAGTGGTGGAGAGAATTGCGAAGGCGAACGGATTGGACCTGGCGGCTCTTCACGAAAGACTCGTGTTCGCCTGGATTGAGGACACCGAAACTTCGGTAATTCCGATGAGCCATGTGGACATGAATGAGGTATGTTTCTCTTTTATTCTTGTTAAATCTGCTCCCCTTCCAGTCGATTGGCGGAACCTCATTCATGGATCAGAAGGAAGACGCGAGCGAGAAGAACGAGCTTCGCATGCCTCTCTTCGACACTGCGCTAGACAAAGTCATTGTGCTCTGCCAGAAACTTGACAAGAATCGTCTGCTGAAGAAGCTCATAGCAATTCTTCTCAAAGGAGGACGTCGAACGATGGGAGCGTATACGGCAGCTGTCCGAACCACGTGCATCATACTACGCACATTCACGGAAAAAGATATTGAGGCGTTTTCTCCAGGAGCGGATCTGATGGCCATGTGGTTAGTTCGCCTGGTTTTACTTCCCATTTTAATTAAGTTTTTCAGTGGAACTCTCGAAATGACCCTCTACAATCGTCTGTTTGACAAGGCCGAAGTGAAGAGCGATCCGAATGCGGAGAAAGTGCAACTGATCAAGACCCTGCTGCAATGTCCGTCCCGCAGCCATCCGATGACCGCTCTCATCGCCTGCCTCATCATCGATCACGAATACAGCGATCCGAAGAGCATCGAGCAAGTGATGACTCGTCTGCAGATCTCGAAGCAGTGGGACGTGCTTCGTGCCCTCCTCAACTACGTGCGCAACAACCGGATGGACTCGATCATTCGTTCGTTCCCGCTGCTTTGGTTCCGTGTCTACGAGAATGCGCTGATCGAACTAAACGGCGGACCGATGGCGACGACCAACTGGAACTACGAGCAGTGCGTGATGCTCCGCAAGTGGACTCTGTGGGCGATGAGCAGCAATGTGGAGGGAGGACGACAGCCGAACATAACTCGTTTCCTCCGTGACATCAGTTGCCCTGTTGCTGCTTCCGTCGTTTCGGTGCTCTCCAATTGGACTGTTGAGGTGAGTGTACAGCGAGTGAGAATTGTTTCCGATTGGGTTATCATTTCAGAAGATGGACGACGTCGACTCGAGCAAGGTGGACGCGCAAAGAGACATCTGCCTCGACTGGAACACCGGCAACACCTCCACGTCTGCTGGCAACTCGACCATGGCTTAAACATTCCGTTCTCGTACCATCGTCCGTATTTTCATCATGTAAACTAACAAGCGATCTCGAAATGAATATCGAGACGCTTACTTTTATCACCCCCCTATCCCGTTTTATTTTAATGCTACTGGTAAAATTGAATAAAAGCAAGCGATGATTTCTTCCCGCATGAATGACTGTGTTAAGGAAACTATTATCACTGCCGAAAAGTGCGAGTGTTATCAACTATCAGTCGTTTATCGCAGTTCAAATATCAACTTGATCGCAATAGTTATCAGTATCGCACGAGGCCACTTCGCAAACGTAGTACTGCGAATTCTTGAGCGGATCGGTGTTCTCCCATCCGGTGACGAGATCACGCTTCTCCTGAATGTTGAGGGCGACGGTCAGCGAGGACGAGCTGATCGGAAATCCCGGGTTCCACGCCTCGTAGTGCTGCACTCTCTTCGTGGCCAATCCCACCGGTTGCTCCCAGTTCCAGGCTCCGTTCGAGAAGGAAAGCCCGATGTGGTAGGTGTACGGCTGCTGGAACGCCGTCGTGTTCTTCAGAAGATCTGGAAAAGAACAGAATGAGTTGGATTGCCTCCGGAAGTAATGACGGCTCACCGAGCACGTAATTGTGCTTGTTGGCATCGTACTCGTTGACGAGATACGCGTTGTTCCACTGATTGCGGCAGCTCAGTCTGGCTGCTCTCCAGACGGCCGGGATTACGGTAGGAGCGATGCAGACTCCGAAGCGGTAGGAGGAAGTCAGAGAATAGGAGGAACGGTATTGGGTCCAGCCGTTCGGGCAGAAGCAGTTGACTGAAAAAAAAACGGTTAGAAATGTTCAACGACAAGGTTTACTTTTCGTTATCCTCGTTCCGTATTCGTTATCCGTATGAATATTCTAGCCGAATCCCTCTAATCCTCGACCGTTTCACAATAATTATCCGTATCGCAAGTGACAACTTCGCACACGTAATAATGTGCATCCCTCATCGGATCCGTGTTCTGCCAATTCGTCCTCATCGCCTCGCCAGCCTCCACATTGAGCCCAACTGTCATCGTCGAGGAGCTCACGGGGAAATCCGTATTCCAGTTGCTCCATCCCTCCACTTTCTTCAGTGCTTTTCCGATTGGTTGCTCCCAGTACCAGGCTCCAGAAGTGTAGGTGAGACCGATAAGGTAAGTGTACGGATGACGGAACAGTGTGGAGTTGCTCAGTGCTTCTGAAGTCACTGATCGTTCCATTTAAGTTTTCAGGCCCACCGTTACTTACCGAGCACATAGTTATGCTTATTGACGTCATACTCATTTGTGAGATGAGCATTCTTCCACTGGTTTCTGCAACTCAGCCGTGCCGCTCTCCAACTGCCTGGAGTGAATTGAGAGACAGGCAGGTACCGTACTTGTACGAGTGCTGATCCGCGTGGAAGTGCGCAGTTGTGTCCAGCCATTCGGACAGAAACAGTTGCCTGAAATACTGGCATCATTAGGGTTACGGTAGTCGCCACTACTTTGCAGGAGCGCCTCTTGAATTTTCTCCACGGATTTGTCATCTTGAATTGAGAAATCGTAGTTCTTAGTGGCTATTTTGCTCAGATTCAGGCCCAGACTCAAAAGGTTTTGTTTCCTGGCCGATTCCATTTCGTCCCCACTGCCGTCCACCGTGATGATTGTGATTCCGTCGGCTTTTAGTCGATCAGCTAATGGATACGCTGAGAAAATACTGAAATGACAGACAGAACTGAATTGAATCGCCGACAGAATGAGAACTCACTCATCCATCACTGGAGTATAGATGACTATCACTTTTTTGTAATGCGTGCGCTCATTGGCTCTTGCTGAAATGGCCAATACTGTTTCCGCGGCTTCTAGCCCTTTGATCAGAAACGAATCGTCGGAAGAGCTGAGCGTGGAAAGATGGGCAGAGATGGATGTGTTCAGATCGTCGAAGGATTGAAACTGATTCAGATTGGCGACAATATCCGCATCCAAATTGTACGTCACCAGGCCGATTCTGGTCGTCCTCGGCTCATCGGATCTTGTTCCGATCTTAGTGTCATTTTCGAAAATGCTCAGAATGCTCTTCACGACCTCATTTATGTTTGTGACGGCTCGAGAGTTATCGACCACAAGAACAACGTCCAGCCAGAGATTTCCAAGGTCACCGGCACATTTCCGATCGGAATACGTGACAGTTTCTGTGGAATCTGAAAGAACCAAGACTTCTATAGTAAATATTTTGGATTTCTCACCTGTAAAGTTGAAAGTAGCAAGAACAATAATAAAGTTCAGTAGAGACAAACCGAAGCAGTTTGGGTGCATGATTCGATTGCAGGTTATCAGTGTTTTGTGTTCAACCCACAACACTTTTTATACATGTCAGTTCAGTTCAAAGAAAGTCAGCACAGAATTAATGAGTCACAGAGTTTAATGAGTTTATTGTAGGTCACCGGAAGAACGACAAGAAAGGAATTTAAGGAATGTCTGGTCAGACCTTGAGTTCATCGCCGAGCGAGTCGCAATAGTTGTCGGTGTCGCAGGAGACGACCTCGCAGACGTAGTTGGCCGAAGTGGTCCACGGCTGCACGTTCTGCCATCCGGTGGCCACCACACTGCTCGACTGCTGATTCAGCACCGCCGTCAGCGAGGAAGAAGCGATCGGGAAGCCGTTGTTCCAGTCGTTCCATTCGACCAACGGCTTCTGCGGTGCTCCGGCCGGCTGATCCCACTTCCATTGTCCGACGCTCAGACTCAATCCGATGTGGTAAGTGAACGGTTGAGCGAATCCAGTGGTGTTCTCCACGAGGGAGAGCACGTAATCGTGCTTGTTCGAGTGGTACTCGTTGACGAGGAACGAGCCGGGCCAGCGGTTTTGGCACGAGAGACGGGCGGCACGCCAGACAGCGGTGAGACCGACTGCTTGCAGGCAGAGGCCGTAACGGTAGGAGTAGACGTCGGAGAACTCGACACGGAACTGAGTCCAACTGTTCGGGCAGAAGCAGTTAGCTGAATTGGGAAATAGAAATAAGATGTCGAGACATGAATGCCCTATACCTTGAAGCAGAGCTCCCTGAATCTCTCCGAGCGTGTTTCCACCGTTATCAGTGTTGGAGAAGTTGTAATAAAGAGTAGCGATCTTAGCGAGATCGGCCAGAAGAGCACCGTCTCCGGCTTGATCGTAGGCGACCGTCACAATGATGACTCCCGAGGACTTGAGACGTTCAGCCACTGGCAGCGGATTCAATGATCCATCTCCTCTGCAATGGAAGGATTGAAATTGACAGACATCCAAACGGATTTGTGGACTGGACTCACTTGTAAGTGGAAGCGTAGACGATCACTACTTTCTGATAATGCGAACGGTTGTAGTCATGCTTTCCGGCCTCCAGGATTTGCTCCGCGGCCGCCAGTCCATTCGCCAGGTACGATTCGTCAGTGGAGCTCACTTTGGCGAGATCAGTGAAGACGCCGTTGTAGAGATCGTTGATCGATTGGTATTTGTCAAGAGAAGCCGCCTAGAAGTAACTCGATTTTCTTCAACTACCATCCAACTACTATGTGCTTACAGTGTTCGCGACCGCATTGTATGTCACGAGTCCAACTCTGGTGGTCCTTGGCTCATAATCCTGCACTCCGATCCGTGTGTTGTTGCTGAACACACTAGCAATACTCGCAGCAATCTAAACTTTTGTTAATTTGAATATTATATCAATTTCAGTTTACATCAGTCAATCCAAAATCGGTCATTCCTATCGAGTTGTCAACCACCGCCACCACATCGAGCCACAAGTTGCCCAGATCCTCTCCACATCGACGATCCACGTTTATGGCTGTTGGAGAATCAGTTGTAGAATCGGCACAATAGGAAAATCCGACTACTGAAAATAGAATTTTATAAAGGCTAGCAGTGAAATAAGAACTGACTTGAACCTCCGAGAACAAAAAGTAGCGAGAGCACTCGAAACTGCATGATTCCTCGATTCCAATTGCAAATGATGCTCCATTAATTATCAATGCCATTCCTTTTATAGCACTTTTGTGATCATCTGTGATCTTCTTTGAAGCCATCTTAACTGATAAGGAGAGGAAGGAAAAGAAGACACTCTAGTGAACGTGTTTACTTTGAACTTCATGTACTTCCGGATATGAGAGACGACGCCCTTTTTGCGAAGACAATTTGCATACATTATCAGTCAGAAGTTCAGAAGCATAACACAGCCACACCCCTATTTGAAAATGCATTCCGAAAGAAGAAAAAAGGAGGGGAAGGATGGGCTCATGTTATCAGTCTTCCTGCGATCAGTTCCTTCTTGACGCCCATATGGAGCATTAAAGCCGGACTCAATTTTGAAATGAAAACTCGTTGAATGCTTTGAAATATGTTGACGATCAAAATTCTTGTGATAATTCTAATCTTTGCCTGGGGGGCCTAAGTGGAAACCTATTTAGGCCATCCGAGTTCTTTTCCGCCATTTTTGCCAACAACACAATTGTCATCAATTTTTTTGCGTTATTCACTCGTTTTCAAGTCGTTCTCTCTTCTTTTATTGACTATGATCTCTGTTCCCGTTTTAATTCGTAAAAACCAATCATTATCTGCTGTCTGCGCAATACAAAGCGCAAATTTTTAGCGTATCTTTCGCCGTTTTGCACAAAGGCGCCGCGGATACCGAGACGCGTGCTCGAAGGAAAAGCGGTTAGTTGGACAGAATGGCAAGTACTTCTCCGCCCTCCATTTTTCAGATTCTCTCCGTCTGCCAGTCGATGAATGCGACAAGTGCCGCTCATTCACGATTAATTCATTATCTCTCCCTTGAAATTCGAATGACAAGGATGCGTCGATATCAAGGGAAGATGGCGTCTCTCCTGATAGTGCACCCAAGGACAATCAGTATGATCCGGCAGACGTGTAACTTTAACGGAGAAGCAAACTGTTTAAAAGCGGACGTTTCAGGGCTCATCGATATGATTGGTTCATTCCGTCGTCAAAGATGTGTCCATAACAAAGGAAGGCACAAATAAGAAAAGTAACCTCAGTTATCATAAATATTCTGTGGAGAAAAAGGGGAAAATGACATGAATGTTTCTACCCTGGTGCTAGAAATGCCTCATCTGAAAATCTAGCGTTTTCTTCTGAAATATTTGTTCAGTTGTTCAACTCCGAGAAACTTCCATATGTGAATGCGTATTCAAAAGCAATTTCAGGCACCATCATCATAAATAACCCGTCAACATCCTTGGCATCTTTCAAAGATTATTATCCGATCAGGTTTCATCTCTAACAACTTCCTTTTTGCCTTCTCTTTATCATATCGATCTCTGATTGCCTACTGTTGGTTCGTTGTTCTCACTTTTGTGCGCCCGGTGCACAAATCGAACAAGCATCTTTTTGTTTTTCTTTGTCACGTTACTTTTCTTCTTCTTCTTCTTCCACGCTGAAATTTCTTCGTTCCCATGAATCATGAGTCATGAGAAAGCAAAAAAAGGAAGGCTGGAAATGGAAAAGTGGGAAACGAAATCATATTACAGTTTGTCGTCTTTCGTGCCCAGAAGATGCTCGACCAAATGGTGATCACGCCGCCGATCGAGCAGCCGAAGATGATGGAAAAGCCGATACTGACTGGTGAGTGATAATGATAAGGAACACGTTTTATGAAAATAGAATAGCACTTCAGTCTCGGAAAGCGTGCACAAGTTCGACTCGGTGGAGCTGGAGCGTCTGCAGCCGTACACGTGCTTCGGATGTTTCCGTGCTCTGCCCGTCTTCAATCTCGTCACCATTCCCCTCTTATTCCTGCCAATGTTCTCTTTCCTGCCCTACCTGGGCCCTCCGAAAGGATTCATGCTCCTGACCAACCTGTTGATAATCCTCCAGTGCACCACTTTGTACGCAGTCAACCAGCAATGCACCGAGGTCCTTCTCTTCTGCTCCACTCTCGAAATGTGCGTTTTCGCCTTCGCGTTCCCCGTCTTCATGGCCCAGATCCTGATGTTCCCCTTCTTCCCGGAAGTCCCGCTCGAATTGTGGTTGTGCATCGGAACGTGTCTTCTCGGAATGTACCGTGCCGTCCTCGCAAGAATGCTTCACAGATGGATCAAAACGAAACAGCTCCACGGCGAACAAAACGGTCATGGCCTCAAATATCTTCCGCTGTGAGATGCAATGAAACGATAATAAAGTATTTTGATTATGATTGATCATCGGCAAAAGAATGGAAGGGACGCACTTGAACATTGGAATCAATCAAATTAACCACACCGCCCTCGGGTCTTTTTCCCAAAACAAGTCATCCGTCATTACTTTCAGATTTTCCTTCTTCCTCCTAATTTTTCAAATTCAACATGAAGAAAATGTCAATTTCGCCGATCCAAGGAGATCTGGACGCGCAGATCGAGGAGCAGTTGGAGATTCGCGAGGAAGCGGAACAAGACGCAAAAGTGGAGAAGGAGTCGAGCACGGTGCTCAGGTTGGTGCTCGTCATCACGGTCCCCTACCTCATGATCCTTCCCATCTTCGCCAAGAATCTCCACGACTGGTACACGAACACTCTCATCTTCCTCTTCGGCTGCTTCACCCTCGATTTGCTGGCGATCGCCGTCCGCTGGTACCCGGTCCTCCGGCCGTTGTCCTCTTGCGAAGCCGCTTCTCTCACCGCCATGCTTCTTTTCTACGCCAAATACATCTGTTCCAAGTATGAAAATTCCGTGTCATACCTTTTATTTGCCATGTTTTTCCTTCTCTTAGTCCCCGCCTACTATCGTTGTTATCTATTGCTGAAGTTGAAAACTACCCATAAGAGAATGTTTCAGGCGATGGTTGAAGATGATTTTTGAGTAATAATAAGTGATTAATAAATTTATTGAAAAGTTCACTGTTTCCGAGAATGGGAAAACGGACAAGACATGACATTTCAGGGTTGGGGGAATTGAGGCCGGTTGGAAACATGCTTCTTTCGGTTTGGCATTCAATGTTTTCTTGCTCAACAAAACGTACAATAGCAGCCAGTTAGTGGTGAAAAAGAGAAAAAGAAAGAAGAAGAAAGAGTTGAAAGGACTATAGTAATCCAGTCACTGGAAAAGATGTACCTATCGATATCATTCGGTGAGTGTTTGGTGGGTTCAGATTCTGGGGTAGGAGGGGAAAAAAGGGGGAAAGTGGGGGGTTCGACATAGATTTCGTATGCATCAGCAAGCGTCCTGGTTACTCAACATTTTTACATATTGGCTGGAGGTTCTTCCGACAGAATCGCCCTCCTGGAATCCATGAGACAGAGATAAATGGTGAGGTATTATGAATGGGTGGGAACGGGAAATAAATACATATTTGGGTGCGAACAACTGGGGTGGCGACAGAGAGAGAGAGAGAGAGAGAGAACGGGTAGATGATACACGAGAAACCGGGCGGTCAGAAGAAGAGAAAGAAATAGAAAATGCTTTGCGATGGGCGATCAAATAAAATTAATTAACAAAAAGAGAAAAAGACATTCGGTGGGGTGGTTTTTTGGAAAGATTGCAACGGCCACTGGCGAAAAATGGTATGTTTTATGAAGTTGATAGAGTGCCTGAAAGAATTGAATGTCTTGAGCGATTACTGAATGACAGCTTACACATGCGGTAGAAGATGAGATTGTACTCCTCGTAAAGTCCGTTCGCCTCGTCACTGAAGCAGCTCTCGGTGGAGTAGCCGACGCGGAAGCGGTAGGCCGATTGGATGAAAGTGCCCATCGAGAGCTCGAACATGTTGTCGAAGACGCGGTTCGAGGTCGGAAACTCGGTGGAGCTCTGTTGGGTGCGGCTTAATGGGCACACTTTGTGGTTGAACTCTGGCAGGGCTCCGCAGTTGCTGATCACTTTGGAAATTGGAATGCTGAAAAGAATACGGTTGGAATCGATTCAAATGTTAGGGGAACTCTCTTACTTGATCTCAACTTCAAGAGCCTGCTCGGGGAAGTATCTGGAGACTGGCACGTAGACATTGAAGATTCCTTTCCGTTTGTTGCAGCTTCGCTCGATACAGTATCTCTGATCCAGAGTCACATTCAACGCGGGGAGTCTGATCTCGACGCCAGTTCCGAATGCAACGTGCTCCAAGACTGGAGCTCTCGCGATTCCGGCAGTCTTGTTGACCGCCGGCTGAGCTGGCGGAATGATCTCTTCGCCGTTGTGAAGGCCCTGAAAACAATTGATATTAGAAGATGTTCCAGAGAAAAGGAGAAAAGGGGCTTACATGTGTGGCAATGGCTCCGGAATCCTCCACAACGGGCGGCTGGTCCGTGCAGCAGAACGTTTTGCAAGTGGGATTGAAGCATTGGTCGAGTAGAATGGGGGCGTCGGGTTGGAATGAGGGCATGTAGTCGGCTGAAACGGAGCAGATGACACAGCTCGCGGAGTCTGGAAACTTACAAGGAGACACAACGAGATTGGCGGGCTCTCCCTTCGCGGATCCGGGCACTTCGTAGTTCTGATGATATCCGTAGTTTCTGTTGTGCCAATCGAGCACGTAAAGAGCGGACATTGCGAGCAGGCAGGCGGCCATGATGGAGACGAGGGTCACGATGGTCCCCTGGCTCATCTTGTTCCCGCAGGACTGCGCCGCCTTGATCGCCTGCCGTTTCTTACTCTTCTTCTCCTTCTTCGTGGCATTGGTGACGGTGGAAGCAAGCGAGCAGCGGGAGAACGAGAGGCTCTTGTTGTCTCCGTTCAGGTTGGAGCCCATCGAGCTGGCGAGCTTCTTCCTCCGCGCGTACTCCGACAGTCTCTTGCTGATCTCCTCGACCTTGTCGTCGATCTTGTGGTCCAGGTCGCCGGTCATTCGGCACAGTTGCTGCGTGGCCATGACGGTTTCGTAAAACACCCGCGACTCGTCGATTGTGAAGTAGTCTCCGATGTCGCGCACGGCGTCCGGGAGTACTTCTGCGAGCTCCTGAGCAATCAGTCCGGTCCTTTGGCGTTGGCTCTCCGACAGTCCCCAATGGTCGGCCACTTCTGGTTTGTATCGGTAGTCGACGACTCGGAGTTTGAGCAGATTCTCGACGGCTTCTGCGGTCTCCTTCTCGGAAATGGCCTCCTTCAGTCGGATATCGGATGGGTTTATGATTCTTCCGCTCGTGTAAATGTCTCCGGCCACTGTCAAACGAGCGGTCTCAACTGGTCGGTCGGTTCCGATCGCGACTGCTCCTGCAGTGAACAGTGCTCCTCCGTTTCTCTGCCAGGCGACGTCCGAATCTGGAGGCTCGAAACTTCCCGGGTTGGTTGCTCGCACGATGACCTTCTCGGAGCCATACGATTGAATGAGCACACTCTCGTCTCCAATGCTGGCGAAGAGCCGCACAACGAGAAGGAAGTACTTCTGCTCTGGATTCGATCGGAACTTCTTTCGCTGATTGTTGAGGGTGGTCTCCGAGAAATGAAGACGTGGTACTGTCACTTTGGTCATTCGCCGTTCTTGAATCTCGAAGAGCACTGGCGTGTGAGGGTGTGGTCTTCGATCGGCGCGAGACTGGCGAATGCAGATTTCAGACGTCGTCATCTCGGCCTTGACTCCACAGAAAGCCAGTTTGAAGTCACGGATCGGGACGAGGGTGTTGTTGTAGGACACGTACTTGGGCGGCATCGAATCAGAAGCCTCCACGTGGACAGACACTTGGAAGTGGTTCTTCTTCTGGTTCACGAAGCAGTTGTCCGTGTTGCTGTAGTTGAATCCCTTGTCGGCGACCACGTGCACTTGAAGCTGCTGCAATTCGCGTCCGTTGATGTCGTAGAGGCTGTTCCACTGCTCCTCCTGGAACTTTGAGAACTTGATTGCCTGCTGATGGTTGTAGTTCTCGTCCCCGAAGGCGTCGGCGCCCATGTTCTGCACAAAGTTCTGCAGATTGCGCGGCGTCTCACATGGAGTATCCATCCGACTTCTCTTCCTGTTCGACGGCTCATCGAGCACAGGGCTCGCCATTCCGTTGTCGTTGCCTTGGAGCATGTTGTACAGATTCTCGATGGTTCCCGAGTACGGCGGCGACACCTTCATAGCCTGCATTTGAGAGTTTGGCGGCTGGTTCTGGTTCTGTCCGTTGTTCTGGCTCCAGAATTGATTCTGATTCTGCTGTTGCTGCTGAGCCATCATTGCTCGCTGCTGGGCTTGTTGAGGAATGTTGGGGGGTATTCCATGGACCCCCAGGATCATGCCCGGGTTGTTGTTGGCGCCATTGTAGCTGTTGAACTCGTTGGGAGAGAACATTGGATCGGAGTGGTGCGAGGAGGAGGAGGCCGAAGAGGCATTGCCGCACAGATCGGTCATCGGCGGGGAGTCCGGGAGACGACGCGACTGAAATAGTGGATGATTTATTTAGGAAGAACAGTGTAAGCTAGACTTTATTGAGAATGCTAATAAGAAAGTTCCGCCCCTTTAAATCTACTGTATTCTGTCCCTTCTCAAGATGCAAACCCTTTCTGCAAAGCCAAAGCGAATCTTCTTGAGTAGACAAGAGAAGTGAAAGCTCAAGGTTATCCCATTCGAATCTCTCTTTTTCTTCGTCTTCTCAAGGCTTTTCTGTCGCATTCCCTCCCCGTCGCTTCCTTATCAATCAGTCAATTACGACCGCTTGCGCAATTGAACGCGCGTTCTTACCGAGAAAATGGCGGTGGCATTGGGATTCGGAGGCTGTCGCGGATGTTGAAGCATCAGCTGGGCTCCGCGGTTGTTGTTATTGTTGTTCTGCATGGAGCCGGCCGAAGACGTCGGCGAGACCATCGATCCGTCCTCTTCGGTTGTCTCGTACTCGGCGTCGTTGTCGCGCAGGAATTGGATGATGTTAAAGTTCTCTGCGTTCGACAAGTCGTACTCGCCTGAAATTATACAATTGAGTACAGAAAGTTAGAGTTTTTTCATGTGAATCAAGAGATCATTCGGTTGCACTATCTGCGCAGAAGTTTGCTTATTTCACAACTATCAGGACTTGTTTTCCCATACAAAAACATGTCTGATGAGTTAGAGTGCATAACACAACTTCCTAGATCAAAAATTTCGCCACGAACGCTCAAATTACACTCAAACAAAGCGCTTTCCTCTTTCCTTACTTTCAAAAAAAAACTGTGCTCATTTCATTGCTCACTTACTAAATAACCTACGAAGAAAGAAACAAAACCAACACAGAAAAACGATGAAAACGGGTTTGTGGGTCGGCGAGGGCACGGGGAGGAGTGCCGAAAAACGAAAATGAGAAGATGCACTTTTTGAGAGAGAGAGAAAGAGCGGGCGAGAGGAAGAGACGCAGAGTGATGGGAATTGAGATACGTATCATCAGAGAGTGGTCAGTTTGAAGGTGAAACAAGAAGCTGAGGTAGAAGAAGAAGAAGAAGAAGAAGAAGAAGAAGAAGAAGGTGAAAGGCATCCAATGGTACACGAAGAAGGGCATTGTAGTAGTCTACGAATGACCTAGAGACTCTGTACCTTCTTATCTAGATCGGAATCGGTACTATTTGGTACTTGGTGACTTTGACAAGAAAAACTACCGTAGTCTCAAGAAGCTTTAGATGTTCGAGCTTTGTTCGATTGGGAGTTCAAAAGTATAAGAGTGTAAATATCGAATTTCAAAGTTTTTGGTTTTTGCTCAACTGTTCTTTGTCCTAATAAAATGGCTTACCCTTGATAAGGTCCGAGTTCGACATGATTGCAGGTCAGATGAAGCTACGGATAAGCTATCAACGTTCTGATTCCGTTTCGCTCACTCTTTGGTATGGTATTCTGAAATAAAAGAACTTGAGCCTCAAAGTCTCATGAATGGACTAGAAGAAGAGGAAGAAGAAAGAGTTTAAGAGAGATACAGTATAATCATAATCATAACTTTTAGGTCTCAAAAGTTAAAAAGTAGGTTAGCGGGGTAGTAGACAACGGAGCAGCGGCCTCCACGGACTGCAGCAGGGGCACAAAAAACGCTCGCGGGCGGCGGTCGTCTCGTCGTTTCTCCGCGAGAAAGAGTCCGAGAGAAACGAGAGAAAGAGGCGGGAGAGTGTGTCGATGCGAGAGACATCCGAGGGGGTGTTAGGTGGGGGGTCGGCACCCGAAGGGGTCCAGCCTGGCACCGCTAGCCACGCCAACGTGTCTGCGTCTCGACGAGTGTGAGTGTCTGCCTGGGACGACGGACGAGCGCTCCGCTCCTCGCCTCTTTTTGAGCGGAAGAAGAGAGGGAATGCCGCGAAGGAAACGAATGCCACCTCGCGTATGAGCAAACATGGTATTTAATCGGAACTCTCAGCGGAGCCATCAACTTTAGTGACGACTGGTTTGGGGATTGCAAGACGAGTCGGAGCTGATTTGAGTGCTCGTTTGAATAGAATATCGAATGAAACTCAAAATGGAACCTATAAATGCACAGGCTAGACTTCTTGGGCTCAAGCACAAACTGCAAACTGACCGCCCATTTGGTACCAGTCACTCGCAATGACCACTCGCAGCTGAACACAATGTCTCGCAACCGAAAAAGAGTGATGAGTCGAGGGAACGGGGCGAACGAAGAAAATAAGAAATTTCTTATCATTCCCTCCGGGTGTGCAAACTGTTAAATGGTGGCCAGTACTTGCTGACACCAGGGAAAGTGATAAGGAAACGGTTTTCGAATTGAAAATGTGTCTAGCCGGGTCAAAAGGTTGTGACAAACAAATGACAAATACAAATGTGACACGGCAGCTGAGTGATTCATCACAAATTGACCAACTACTACCGTACCTTTCAAATGAGAATTGTGATTATGATTAGAAAAGGGTGCGGAAGTGACAAAAGTAGCCTCCTTGTAAACCAACAATGACCTCCCTTGACCTACAATCCCTCACTCCGCACCGCCTGCGTCTCTTTACTGGTTAGAATACCGTCGAGGACACACAGACCACAAGCCACCATATACAATACAATATATAATAAATACAATAAAAAACGAGCGAGAGCCAGATGTGGGCGCTCTTTTTCGTTTGCGTCAAACGAGGAGGCAGGCGGAGGGCAATCATCGGGAAGAGAAAAATGGAGGCGGCGAGGGAAGGATTTAATTTGAATAAATGCATCCACTTGTGGGACACGGAGGGACAAAGGAATCGGTTGGGTCACTCTAGAAAGGCCATGAAAAATGAAGTGAGCAGAGAGAGAGTCATTTGAAAGATGAAATTGAAAGTGAACAAAGAGCAATGCTTTTGTAGGATTCCTTGCCGTCTGAGCAACGAATCAGACAAACATCTAATCCCATCATCCGCTCAAAATAACCGTGTTCCCAGACATGTCTACACTCGCGACTCGAAATCCCGTCTGAACACGAAAGTCCAAATTGGATTGGCTGGAGGATAGGGGATTGGGGCATGAAATGCAAAAAAGCGATGGCGGTGACGACGACGACGATGATGATCGGGAAGAAGGGAGGGAGAGAGAGAGAAAGAGAACGAATGGTAGTAACCTTGAGAGTCGGGGGGCCGCACGGCGCCTCCTCAAATTTCCTTCTCGGCCGTTTTTCTATCTCAGTTCGTATTCTCGGTCGAGGTCAACTCGTATGGGTGGCACTGGGGAGTGGGCGATTTGCGAATGGAATGGAACAGATGAAGAAAAAGGGATTGAGGTAGGAATGGAAGTGAGTACGATGTTCTGAAGATCCGTGGCTGTCTGTTCGGAGGAGACTTTGCTCTTATTCTCATTGAGCCGAATCGTTTTTTTTTTTTAGAAAAGGCGGAAAGCGGAGCACTCATTTAACTGCTCTATGAAAAAACCGAACGAAAGGGGACCGCAAAAACCTCGAAAAGAACACCGTTTCGCGAAAAGATGGCAGGCGCAGATTATAATGGAAGCAAAATTGGGCGACCTACATACACTCTCGCCGCCTCCAAACTTTTATTTTTAGGAAACGAGCAGTTTGCAGTCGTCATGGAGATTTCGAAAGAATGGGTGTAAGTTGTAAACAAAGAGGGACAAAGTTGGTAAACAAATCTGGCGGAGAGCACAGGAGCTATCCACTTGAGTCGGGGGAGCTAACTGGCGACCAACTGATAGCCGCGCTTACAAGACTATTGCCAAGGCCGTCTACAGTAACCGTTGAGTGTGAAAGGCAAGAAGAACACGTTGTTTCGAAGTCAAACGAGAAGAAGCCATTCTACAAAGCGGAAACCGAAAGGGATAATTCATTTAATCGCTTCAAATCAGTCGTGTGCATCTTACACACCCTTCGTTCTCCGCTTCCTTCTCCTTTTCTTCGCCGAATTCGTATCACTCGGTCCCGGCAGTTGCGTGCGCAACTCCGTCTCCAACTTGTGCTTCCACTCGAACGCCCTCTCCGACTTCGTCACGCGGATGGTCCGTTCTGGCGACGCCGCTTCGATTCCCTGCCTCACGCGCTCTAATTTCTTATTTTCCTGATCGGCGACCGCTGTCCAATTCGTCATGCGATTTATCGAGCTGGCGCACATTTCCTTCAGTTCCTCGGCTCTCGCAGTCATCAATCTCTCTACGTCTTCTATCTGAAAGTTGACAGTTTAGAATATTCAGGAAGAAGGGACATACAAACGCAAAGTCAATGTACATAATTTCACGAGATTGGAAGTTGGAGCGCTCTTTGAAAGCCTCGCGGACATTCTGCAACAAAAGTTGGCTCATTTTGAATTCGAGTTCATTATAGAAATACCGGCACAAAGTGATGCGACTCTATCGCGTGTACAGTCAAAAACTCATAAAAGGGCGGTGGAATGTGACGGCCGACGAAGGTTGCCTGGAATTGCAGAAGTTTCTGGAGCCTTCACACGTTGAAAACATACTTGGATCTCAGCGAAATCGTATGGAGCCATACATCCAGTCACCGGAATCACCTTGATATTCGCATTGCACGACGTCTTTATCTTGAACATCTGCGGGAATTTGGTCGGATTATGGATAAGGAGGTACGCGGTGACCGCTTCTTCGCCGACTCGTCCGAGGAACGTCAACTGAGCAGAAGGATGGGAATTATACAAAGAATATAGAAGAGCTTACACAGTTTCGATCGAAATGGAACGGAAAAGTCTGTCGGAGAATAGGATCGTGCTTGAGTGTCGCTGCCTCGAGCTGGGCCTTCTGCTCCTCCTTCAGCTCCTGTTTCGTCAGATTCCTCTTCCGTTTCTCCTCAATTGCCACGTCCTTCTTCTTCTGCGCTTCCACCTGCTTCTGCTTGTACTCCCTCCTCCACTTGTTCCTCGTCTTCACTTCTTTCTTCTCGATCAGATCCAAATATTCCTCCTGCTCCTTCACATCGATGCTCTTCGGAATGGGCGCGATCGCCGTCGCGTTGGCTGTTACCAGCGGTCCTTCCGGCACTTGAATCTTTGTTTTCTTTTTTCGATTCATTTGCTTGTGCCGTTTTTTTCGTTTTAAATCAGAAATAATGGGAAAACTAGCGGAACTCGGGGCCATATGCTAAAGGCTTGGGTACGGAGGGTGGACACGTGTAATTAAAGGGGTAGGTAAAAAACTTTTAACAACTTTTTATCACAGGGTTCATCACAATCTGTTTTCAGTATTTTCTGTTCAGCCGTCTCTCCACAATCTCCTTCAGTCTGCGTGAGTTGGGTCGATCGTCGCGGTCAAACTTCCGGAGCACTTCCGTCCATTCGCTCACCGCCGCGAACTCCATCCGATTGAACTCGTCGAGCATCTGAACGTGCGTCTTGATCACCGATTCCAGAACGTTGTGCACGTTTGCTTGACAGGTGTGGGGCTCTAGAAATGAACTTGGTTGCCTGGAATGTTCTAGAAAGTCAGTCACCTTCGGATCGCCTTCGCCTACTGTGCTCACTGGCATTTCGGCTTCTTCTCCGTCTCTCCGGTTCTTTTCCAGAATCTTTCCCTCTTGATGATGACGATGAGGAAGATGAAGTGGAAGACGAAGAAGACGTTGGTAAGGAAGATTTCCGTTCCGACTTGTCCTTTTTCTTCTCCACATTCACCTTCTTCTCTTTCTCCTTCGTTTCCATCGACTTCTCCAGTGTCCGATGCGTTTCTCTGACTGTCGATTTCGAAGATTCGGATTCCGAACTCATTTTCGGTATGAAATCTTGGTAAGGAACTGGAGATTCCGCTTTGGGCGCCTTCACTGTGGATACGGAAGAGGCTTTGGATACGGTAGATAAAGACGACTTTTCCGACTCGAAATCCGATCCGTAACTGTTCTTTTTAGATGTTGCTGATGTCTTTAATGAGGATTTTGTAGAAGCTTCTGATTTCGATTCGGATTCTGCTTCAGATGAAGACGATGAAGAGGAAGATGAAGATTCGGATTCAGATTCGGAAGACTCGGACTCTGAAGAAGTTGGCGTCGGTGTCTTCTCCTTTCTCTTCTTTGCTTGGCTCTCAGTTTTAATCGGAGCACTCGGAGTTGGAGCTACAGTTCGAGTCGAAGTAGTTTGAGCTCTCGATAGACTTTGAGTTTTCCTTGACGGTGAGGGCAAGACTTCCTCGAAAACCTCATCAAAAACGATCGATTCGGCGTCGGAGCTCTCGCTTCCGCTTTGAATTGCCTTTTTGAAGGGACTTTTGGAAGGAAGTTTCGCTTGGGGAAGGTCTTCAGGGATTTCTTCCTTGATGCTTTCAAACGGCTGAAAATGAGTTGCTAAAATTCATTCCAAAAAAGAAAGGACTCACGGTTTTCTTCTTCGCATCCTCTGTTTTTCCACGGAGCATCATGACTTCAGGAGGCTTTATGAGTGAGTGATCGATGGAATTCCTCAATTCTCGAATCTCTTTCAAACTCTTCCGACCCACTTGCTGCCCTACAATTAATAGTTTCGCAATCCGCAAAAGGACTATGACTATGAAGTTACCTGGAGTTCCCAGTGGCAGAATTCTAGTCGTACTCTCTTCGCTGTCGTCCGTATCGCTCGAAAGACTCTCGTCGAACACCGATGACTTTAGGGATTCACTGAAAATGTCTCCTACTCTTTGACGTCTTCTCTCGAAGCCTTACTTCAAAACGTCCACGTCATCAGAGTTGGTCCGAGAGAGGGAATTCCTGCGTCGAACCTGACTGATAACTTCCGCAATCGATTCCCGTCGCTTGAGTGGCGGGGCACTAAAACAAGGCTTTCAATAGTACAACACCACAAATATGATTACCTGGGCTTCGTCGAGCTCTCATCTTTTTTGTTGGCCGTCGGCGGCTGCGCTGCTCCGTCGTTATTGTTGCCACGCAACGCTTTTGAGTTCCTCTCTAGCGATTCAAGATAGTTCTGTGATTAAAAAGATTTAGGAGCAAAAAACGATTAGAGCAGACTCACTAATGCGGAAGAGGAAAGTGCGGTGGAGGGGCGCATTTGCAGAGAGAACTGAAGGGGAGAAGAGGTGGAGAGGAAGGGGTTGTTGTCATGGATACCACGCAGAAACGGGCGGCGTTTTGTTCCGGGCGGTTCCAAGGAGGAATAATTGAGAAGGACAAAGAAAAGGAGAATAGATACTGAGATACTCTTCCACCGAGCACTCACAGAAACGCTCATTCAGTCCACATTCTGTCCTCATACAGAGTACGTTCAATCTATTCCTTGCCCATTCTACTAATCGATTCCTCGTCATGTCTGGTCGCAACAACAATAAGAGATCCTCTGATGACCGTATTCCGTCGTCGAAGAGATCGAAGCAGATGTCGGAAGCTGATGTTCTCCGTGCTGAGCTCGCTGAGGTGAAGGCGGAATTGGCTGCTGCGAAGAGGTACGAAGCCGATGCTCGTCAGTACAGGATCCAAGCGATGGCCTCCGTGACCGAGTTGGAGCTCTCCCTGAGCATTCTCAACGAAGACCACAGAATCGCTGCTCACGGATACAAACTGGCCAATGACACGTTGAAGAGAGAGCGTGCCGCTTTTGCAAAGCAGAAGGAGAAGTACGAGACGGAGCTGGCAGAGCTGAAGAATAAGTTGGCGGACAAGTCGGAGGTGGCAGTGCTTTCGGACGTGACGGCGGTGCAGAAGATGATCGAGGACGAGCGGCAGAAGACCATGAACTACCGGAACCAGATGCTCGAGATGTCGAAAGTGCTGCAGGAGGACAAGCAGTCGAGTGGGATCGTGATGCCGTGGAAAGTGTGTGAGATCTGTGCTTTCGAGTACAGTGCGGAACAATCGAGGACGCCACGTGTCCTTCAGTGCGGGCACACCGTCTGCGAGGGATGTGCGGGTCGTTTGGCGAAGGGGACCGAGCTGAAGTGTCCTTTCGATCGACAAATCACCACGATCAAGAGTGTCGAGGATCTGCCTAAAAACTTTGTTGTCTTGACCATGTAATGCTTTCTGACTCAATTGTAATCATTCTAATTAATTGTAGGTCTAATAATCTTCTAATATTGTAATTCGAATTACTTTCAATGATAATAAACAGTACTTTTTTATAAATATGTGTCTCTTTTGTGTTTATGGTTTGTTTAGATGGGTAGTTTGTTTACGACAGAGTTTACGACACTGTTTACGACACAACCGGCAGTTCTTTCCCAGAAGACAACCAGCGGGGATGACTAGAGAAGTCTTCCAACCGTGTTCCGTACTGATCAAGACCCCCCTCCTCTGAAAGTTCTCTCTTGTCACACAAACCTGTCGCTCGAACAGGTTCCGTGCTGATCACGTACTTGACAACTGATTATACGCACCGAGTGTGCTCCATCACTTCCAGTTCCCCTTTGACTGGTTCCTCAACCTCAAATACACCTGTCTCAAAAACAAACTGTACTAGAACTGCACACGATTCGGCCGGCGCCGAAAAAGGTCATCGCTGTTTGTTCTGTTCGACACCCTCATGAATTTTATAGAAATTTATTAATATCGTCGTTCTCGTGTCATCATTCAAATGAACATCGAACAACAGCGAAAAAGTTGAGCAAATATTTACAGAAACATTGCGAAAATGAACCAAGTTTCAGAAGGAGACTATTTTACACAAAATGGGAAGTGTTACGAAGCAAGATTTATAAAAGGAGGGAGAGCAATGGAAATGGAAATGGGGCATTTAGTATCGGTAGTTGTCGCGGTCTCTTGCCGGATCGTACGAGTATTGTTCGGCTGGGAAGTGGGTCGGCGTCGGTTGTGGAGTTGGCAGCTGAAACGATCGAGGTTACGGTAGTGGGACTGGTTTTTTCGAGAAAAGAAGATGCGCCCGAGGAGGAGGAAGAGAAGAAATCACGCAAATATTGATACGTGACCCCAACCGGTTTGCTCCAGGAAAAGGTGCAAGAAAAGGTACACATACTGAAATGTGGCTGGCACAGTACATGAAAATAGATACAAGGTAAATATACAGTGACTCTAATTCCCTTACTAGATAATCCGTCGCTTGTTTCTCCGCTTTCCCTTCCTTATTTGTAACAACTACCTGTTTGCTTTTTGCTTTTCAACAACTTATATTTACGGATAAAAACAAAAAGATACACTCTTTCTCGTTTAATCTTAAGGAGGAAGTGACTCAACTTGCTCGGCGAGCGACCATCTTGTTTGCTTGGGTTGGGAAAAAGTTGGGGGGAAGAGAGAGTGGGAGATCAAATATTTGTGGGTAACAGTTATCGATCTACCGTTTTTCACTTACTCCAGAATAGTTGTTCTCCTCGTAGTGCTCGTAGAGCTCGCGCTTCTGCTGCTTGTCCTTGGAGCGGTTGAAAAGCCAAACGACGAGCCAGATGACGAAAGCGATGATGACGAGCGCGCAGAAGATGACGATCAGAGCCACCGCCCATCCGTAACGGTTGTGCCTGCAAGGAATTGGTAATGGGGGTGAGGTGAGCAAGAAGAGAGAACGTACCAATATCCATTCTTGCAGCAACCATCGTTACAGCATCCGATGTCCTTGTAGCAGCGCTCGATGACCGTGTTCGCGCTGTTTGCGATTCCGTAGATGCAGTCGTAGAACGACGGGTCAATCGCTGAAAAAGTTCGAACATCATCATTTCAGACTTTCAGAGGGAAAACTGACTGTTGACTTGTTGTCCGACGAGTCCGCTTCGGACGAAGCTGTCGGCTTGAAGGAAGTTTGATTGGGTGTCAAACTGACGGTTCAGTGTTGGTGCTTGAGTGGCTTGTTCTGCAAATGGTAATGATGTTGAGAACAGAAAGAAAGAACACTTACGGTATCCAGCCCATCTCGAGTTGGACATCTTCTCTGCTCTCGATAACAATCAGATATAAACGGAACGTGTGAACACAATGGGACCGAAATGAAGACTCGGAAAAGAATGAATGGTGGAAAGGGGGAAAGCCGTTGGGAGGAGGCGCCGCGCGTCCGTCCGCCTCCTCCTCCCCGCTACTACAGTACTCGCTGCGTCTCCTCCGGCTCCGTGTGCTCTCTCGTCGAAGCTCTGACAAAACTGGCTCATTGTTGACATTTACACGTCTCTCTTCTCGGCCTCTCTTCCGCACCCATATGCCGCGCGGCACAAAGCAACGAGCACACGTTTTACATCACTCGCATACTCCAGAGGATTACGAGTGTGCTCCAAGGGCGGCTTGAGCACCACTGCCTGCCATCACATTCATTACGAAATTTGAGGGTTGCGAAACAGAGAAACTGGAAAATGGAACGAAACAAGTTCATTTCGTCGGTCATCGTCGTCAAAAACAGGAAAGAAAGGTATTGCAAAGTACATGAGATCATCACAATTCACAGAGTCCGAATCATCACAATTTCCCCGCAGATGCAGAACTCGTCAGTCGACAATATGTACAGAGTGTCTAGGCAGTCGTTGCAACAATCAAAGGTTGATCACTGTCAGTTTGGAAGCGCTACAACTTTTGTGCACTTTGACGTCGGGTATCGTGTAGACAGAGTGCGGCGGTCGGACGGACGGATTCGACGAGGAAGAGGGCTGCGGGCCCGACGCGTTCGAGCACGATCTCAGCGCGTCTTCGTAGCTCGGAAGATCTTTTTCGCTGGACGTGGCACGCACGCAAGCGTTGTACGACGGCGGGGACTGAAAGGGAAGGGAACTATATTCGAGGTGACGGAGATACCCCACCTTTTCCAGATGGGACTCATCATGGACCACCGCCGGACAGCATATCTTTTGCCACGCCGAGAAGAATACTCTGCAACAAACGTTTCATTCATGCGATTCCTTCGAAATCTTCATACCTTGCTTCCACTGCAAGAACAATCGTACAAGCGACGGCGACGAACGGCAACATCGGTACTTTGCTGCCAAATCCTTCCAAATCATCATTGATCGGTGGGGTTGGGGATTCTCCTGGAAAAAAATGCATATTCCCCTCTAACTCTTGCTTCCAGAGAACTTACCGCAGGGACCGAAGGGTCTAGCTCAGTCGGAATCTGGTAGGCATCTACGGAAATGCATCCCAAGAACAAGAGGAACAAAAGGAGCACGCATTTCCACACCAACGCCGGCAATATCATCGACGACACCTTGGAGTTGATGCCCAGAAGAGCGAGAAGGACCAGCGAGAAGTTGACGATGAAAAGGGTGGAGGGGAGGAACGAGTCCGGGTAGATCAGGTAGAGCATCACGGCGAAAAGGGAATCGGCCGGCAGGGTACATGCTGCGGCTACCACCACCTGGAAGATCATTGGAATTGGAATGACCAGCGATCCTAAGGCATTCTGATCCGATTTTTGAACTTCTAACTGGTTTTTTGCACTTTCACTCCAATTTCAGTGTCCTAACTTTCTGACCAGTCTAGGATTCGACTTTTTGCAACTCTAATTTCAGATCCAAACCAATCGGACCGATCTATTTCAGTACTTGCCCTTTCCAACTGACTTACACTTGGTGGCCGTCTGTTTTCGAAAACATTCAATTGATAAGAAGAGAAAGAAGACAAATGATCTTTGTAATGTGTCTCTTCTCATCAAGAAACATTCTAGAATCTCTATAGGATAGGTCAAACTAGCATCATCATTTTTCGAGTATCTCTCACTTGTCTTTGCAAAAAAGTTGGATCTTACCGCATCGTACTGTTGAATGACAGGGGTGTAGGTCAGAAAAATCATGGTAGTGTTTCAGTAATTGGAGAGAATGACAATACTCCTCCAGTAACTTTCAGGTGATTCGATCACAAGAGAATGTCCAGGGAGACACAAAGAAAAGAGATAAAAACGGGCGGTCAATGGACGAAGAGACACATACACGCTCACACTCAAAACGTGATTTTTACTATCGGGTTGCTTTTGTTTTCGTCTTTCTCTCTTTCGCTCCCTTCTCGATGTCTTGGCACTGGAATTCTTCGTGTGCTGGGGGCACTCCCTTCTTCAGAAATGGCGAAAACTACAGTAGTCCCAGTAGCAACTCACTTTTTTGTTGCTCAGTTGGCCGAAAAGACTCGGATGCGGCTCGTTGAACATCTGAAATCGGAAATGCTTATTTGCAACTCACAAAACAAAACGTATAATAGGACCGGAAGGGTATTTCCACATAAAACTAACCTAGCCCGCAACAAGTAAGACACAGGGAGAGGGAGGGGGGCTTAAAAAGGAAACGAAGAAGAAGAAGAAGGAGAAAGAGACATCCCGCCCCGTTTCTGACCTTTTTTTGGGGGAGGTTCTGATCTCTTTTTCGCAGAAAAGTAAGCGCGCTCTACTGAAATTGGTCGGGCCTCCCTTTATACTCGTCCGGTAACGAAAACACGTGACCGCGTACGCGAAAATACACGAAAACATGGGAAACACCGGCGGGAATATATTAGAGTTTGACACACTCGGCACTAGTTTGCATAACCGACTTATCACGCGTGTGATCGGAACGTGCCAGGAAAAGAGATATGTTGCTGAACTGATCAGATATTTGGAAGTACTGTGGCCAGCCAAAGCACTACGGTACAAATCCTGTATACACCACGACGACAAAGCGCCGACTTTTGAATGTACAATAACCTAGAGTGAGAGTTCAGAAAGTCTTCAAAACAGTCTCTAAAGTACAAGAACCCAAGCCTGCCAAACAATTCAAACATTCTCAGACAGCACTTTGGCTAAACGTTTGCGTAACGAACGTCAATACCATTCCATTTGCATCATCAACATCAGGACCTGATTCCCTTTCTCGATACCATCTTTTTCTTCTTCTTCTTCTTCTTCTTCCTATCCTATCCTTTTTCGCGATTCTCACAGATCAAACATAAAAGATGAGAGGATGGTATGTAGTTTAGAATGATTTCCAAGGGAAAAAGCATACCGTTCGTTGTGCGGTCCGAACTTCCGAAGAAGAAGCCGGCGGCAGATTCGGGACCATCAGATGGTAGTTGGCCATGGTAATCATCATGATTTCAGTGAGAAAAGAATGAATGTTTGATTCAGGACCGTGACTACTTGTTTATATGTACAGAATTGTAGACCGACTAGGTTTGTGAGGAAGAAAGTGTCACGTGAGTGACGTCATCTAACAAGTTATTGAAACTTCAAATAGTGTGGGTGGATAGTGGATCAAAATAGAAACGGAAAAATGGTTTTCATTGATTGTATTGCAGACCGACAGAGCTAATCCAAATCCGGGTCAGATGTTCTTATGATCTACAAACTGTTTCGCCAGTGCCACGTCACGAAGAAAATACTAAAACGGAGACTTTGACCATATCACAGTTCAGATCAGTTTCAATTTATGAATTAGACAGAATGATGTCAGAGGAAAAAAAAAGAAAAAGAAGAAAAGTAAAATAATACTTTGGTCAATTAATGGTATGAACTGTTACGTTTGGACACGACGGCGACTATTTGGACCTGAAGATACGTGTGATTGCAAAAGACAAAGTAGCTACACCAAAGTATCCATTTTTGGAACTTTCTAGTACAGTTGGCAGACTAGAGGGTAGGTTTGGAAGATATTTGGAGCGTCGTACAGTTTGTAAAGTCTTGTACCTCCGACACTTATTCAAAGCGGCGCATCTCAGTTGTCAGTAGAGATATAAAAAAGTTGTGAACTGATAAAATGTACAAAACTTTTTTATAAGCAATTTATCTGTTGACGACTTTTTCATATCTCCACAATCAACCGAAGTATATCGTCTTGAATGAAAGGTATTCTCGAGTGCCTCTCAATTACAGGTATTACGACGGTAACTCGAACAGTACTTTATCATTCCAAGCTAAGTTGTAGCAAATGTACTTGTGAAAAGTACTTCTCATGGGTGTCACGTCACACTTTCCCTGATGACGTCAGCAAATGGTCTGAGAATCGGTCACTCCACGACCACTCACAATCCTCTTACTCGCCTCCCGAAACCCGTATTCAAATGAGCCACGTCACATACATTTCAAACTGTTCTCTGAACTCCCATCTCGCCCGCATACGCTTTTTGCGACACTTACATAGTGTAGATTATCGTTCATCATCATCGGAAGTTGAAGTTTCAGATAGAATAGATCTGAATATGCGACTTCAGTGTCAATCGGACCCACTTATATACCCCTGGTTTTTGGACAAAACAATATGGAAAGGCGATTTATTGTGGAAATTTTGGTACCCGATGAATATGTACAATGTTGTGTCGGGTCGGAAACCCGGAAAAACAACAGAAAAACGAGTGAGTCTAAAAGTCGAGGTCCGGTTGGTATTCCGAGTCGGCAAACTCCGAGTTGTGCTTCGTTTTCGATGGGATTTCTCTGCAAATTTCTTGTTTCTTGAAAGTTTTTGTGCTCCGAACTTACGGTCGAACTTTGGCAAAATCCATAATCGGCACGTACTTGGGAGCCATTTCTCCTGGTGTCGGGAAGTCCTCATAGGCGACGGAGCGCTCGTACCGCAAGACTCGGCGGGAGATCGGGTGCTGGAAATTGACAATGTCTACAAGTTTTCCTACGCAATTTCAGTGCTCACCTTCAAATTAGCCCGGACATTCTTGTCCTTACTGACCGAAAACTTGTCGAAAGCGGCACAAATGACGAGGAGAGCCAGAAGAAGAAGCGGAAGACGGAGGGCGTTCATGGCGACGGTGTTCCGGACGGAATGAATGAATGAGGATGAAAATGAAACGGAAATCGAAGCAGAGAATGAGGTCAGGTGGAGAAAACAGGGAGGAAGAAGAAGAAGAAGCGAAAGTCGGTCAGACTTGTTCGGAAGGATCAGATGTCGGCGGGTCAGTCGTCACTCGATTGTAGGCGTCCAGAAGTCTCCTATAAAGTTTTTTTTTTGGAAGATTATGTACATTAATCGGAAAATGAGAAGGCGAAGGGAAAGTAACTTCCTCAGAGAAACTGCTGCCGTATGATCTATTCAGATGGGCGTTCCCTTTTCTGACCTAATGTGGCCATAGGTCACTTTTTCCCAATTTCTCGAGAACTTTCCATTCCCTTCTTTCTGTCAATAATCAAAAACAATCGAATCGAAAATAAATAGACTGACTGCAATTCCAGCGTCCTCGCCACGCCATTCGCCTCGATCTTCTTCTCGACGAGACCCAGTTCCCTGCAAACGAAACCACCGTAATCTTTGAATCCATGAAGTCACTTACATTTTATGAATATAACAACAGTACATGATCCAGAGCATTGAAACTATCACGTAGAACAAAAAAACGATCCAGAAAGTTTGGGAAACCTCGTCGAAAAGTTGATCGATAGCTGCTCGTCCACTCGTCATCTTCATATTCTCATGTTTTGTTCGTCTCCTAAAACAAAAGGTTGAAGAAGAAAGTTTATTTTTTTGTCAAGTCTATCGACTTTTGAGTAAGTTTGACCGCCTGCGCATTGAGCAAAAAGCGATAAAGAGAAAAAAAGAGAAAAGGAGAGAGAGAGAGAAGGCAAACATTCGGAAGGATGCCATTTCGGCTTTTCGATAGCGGAAGAGGTGTCGTGTTTCTCTGTTAACTTTTGGAAGAAATTGCGCTATTTCAGATAGGCACAAGAAATGCGTCAAGAGCTGGCGCACTACAGTATTTCTCATTGGAATGGTGTCAGTAACCTTTAGATCCAGAGAAGTAACACTGAAAGTGGGTCAAGCATGTGCAAACAGTTGTTTTTATTCGTCAAGAGAAAGATTGCTGGCGCCAATCTCAAAGGTACCCAAAAAATTCAAACGAAAACACTCACTCCTTCCTATCTTTTCGACTTAGCAGCCGTTTCGAAGGCCATGACTGTCTGCGTCTCTCCCTTTTCACACTATTTCGGGAAGACCGGTCGGATGACGATTTGTGTCTCTTTTCTGTATTCTGTCTCTGTCTCTAATCACTTAAATGGGAAAAGAAGGAAACGAAAATGGGCGCGGTTTTCTCTGTTTTCATAGAATAGAAATTGTCGCATTGTTCTTTCAGACAGACACACTGAAGAACGGTTCTGGGTCTCGAAGCGACGAATTGAAGTGGAAATGGAATGGCGAGGCTAGTACGGACGGAGCCAGCACACTCGTCCCATTCAAACCATAATTATAGGGACGAGCGAATGAGAAACGAATGGGCTCCGCGAGCACTTTGAGAGGACGGTTTATGGGCAATGAACAGCTCGTTTTGGAAGGGTTTCATTCGAAAAACCAATTGTCTCTCTTTTTGCTCAAATTCCCTTAAAAACCCTATCAAAAAATAACGAACTGTTCATTTTCACGTGAATCGACAATCTTTCGTTGCTCCATTTTGGTCAGACCTTCGATAAGTTATTATTGTTCCACGTATTCTTACTTCTCTTCCTGAACGACAAATTTTGTTCTCAAGTAGGCCAAATAATGCTCTGAAGCAATTCAAATGCAATTACTTCCAGCCGTTGCACGCCATGAAGCCGTCTGGAGCATTGCTCTCAGTTTTTGCTGCACTGATCATTTGGACGAGCGGTAAGTATCATAGATGGAAAGTGTACATTCAAACTTGGTTTTCAGATTTTGGCACTGGGCCTTTTGTTGTTGCCGCTACAACCCAATCCCCGAAATCTAAGAATAGTGAGAACAACTTACGAGGTTTTCCCGTCTGAACTCTATCTTTTCAGCATCCAAGTCCCCACGTACCAAGAGTAATCCGTTGCTCCACTTCTCTCAAAATCTCACATCTCTGACGCACCTGACCAACAAAATCGCGGTCGATTCGCTCATGCAACGGATGCAACTCAACGCGGACACCATCATCAGAGAGATCCGGAGACTGAAGGCCGATGCGGACCTCTCTCCCATCATTTCGGTCGATTGGACGACTGTTAAAAGGCAATTTATGGCGTTTGTTAAGAAATTAAAAGGAGTGGTTCGGCTTGACGATGTTGGAGCGTCAGTGAAGACGTTGAGAGAGCTGATACTTGAAAGCTCTCTCCTAAGTTCCATTAATCACGCCCTTGCTTACAATGATACCGACTTGGACCATCATTTGTCGCCCTATTCAAATGGGATAAATATGGTCAATAATGGGATTACTGCTTTTGATGAACTCAGCTCCCCTCATCAAAATGCAACGAATCTTACTCACCATTGTTCGAATTTCAAACAATTGGTTACAAAACTCGATGAATACAAAAAAGACACGGGCGCAAGAGACGCAAGGAACGCAATTACGAGCGTTTCGAACTTATTCGGCAACTTGACTGAGGCATTGAAAAAGCACAGCAGTGGAAACAATGACGTCGCAAAAACGTTACTCGGGCTTGTTGAGTTAGTGATTTCTTTCAAACCTGACATGAATATCAACAATCTAATAACACTTCTGGAAGAACCTGCTCAGTCAAAAGAGCGCATGATGTTCACGCTGGTATTTGAGGACGATCTGTTGGGACCGGTGCACAAAAGGATGGAGCAGTGGCTCACTCCTTTGTTGGCGGACGAGAGTCGTCAACAGATGATTTATCTTGCAAGAGTGTTCAAGAGCACTTCCTTTCGCATTAAGAAGACAAACGGGAGTTGGAACGGACTGAGAGATCTCAAAACCGTGAAAATCTTTGGCGAAATGAACACGAATGTCGCTGAGTTTCGCGCAAATGCTCATCTTTGGAAGAATTTGGAAACAATGAGAGAATGTTTGGGAGGATGGAAAGCGAGCATTGATGAGAACCCCGTAGAAGAGACCCTAAACAATTATGTAGCAGCAGTTAGTGAAGTTGTAAACCAGGAAATCTTGATATCTGAAATATGTATGGCAGCGTATGATAATTTCAAACCGATTTCTGATTTGTGCGACAAGCCTATTGACGATCAGAAGCCAATGTTAAAATTTTATTCTATAAGAAATGAACTCACAAAAATAGATAACAATGGCACGAAAAATAATTTAACCTCTCTTCAAACAGCTCTAACGGATTATAATGCTAACTTGGCAACGATGAAGGAACTATTAGTTACCGTTAAGGAATCTTTGACTGCTTTCGTTAATAGCCTCAAATCATTGGATATAAAAAAGGATTTCGAATGTATTGGAAAGATCAATTTCGACGTAATCGAGGAGCACTCGGAATTCGGAACAGTATTCGACCACCTGCGAGAGAATGCAATTGAAGAGGGCTTCACAAAGTTCACTGAAAATTTGAATGTGTTCAAGTATGAAAGAGAACGAATGATGACCCATGTGGAAAACATATGCAATACAATGGTCGATTTCTGGCAACTCGACACTCCGATAAAGACCACGTGGCAGCTGTATTACGGTATGAAGATGATGCGTCGGATCGCGAAAATCATCAGAAATGGACGGAAAGAGAAGAAAGAATCGGAAGACGCCAAGAGATTCTGGAGTGATCTGATGAAGGTGGAAGAGGCGATGATACGGGTCGAATACTCAGCGAACGTCCGTTCCCTTCTCGAGCCATTCCTCGCAGCGGCGAACATCAGAAGACCGAAAGACGATAGCACTTTGGGAGCGGGAGGCATTCAGTGGGAGCACCTGTTCTCGGATGTGGACGGAATGAAGGATGCTACCGAGAAACTGGGCAGGATGTTCGATCGGATCAACCGGGTCAAGGAGGAGGAGCAGGAGCCGTTGAGCGAGAAGAAGAAGAAGCCGTTGAGAGAGAAGAAGAAGATTATCATCCGGAAGTGAGTCTGCATTTTCAGATCCTTCCCCTTCCAATGCATTTTTTCAGAAAGCGACTGCCGACTCTGAAAGAAGAGCTTCTGTTCATGTTTCCCAGCTTCTTGGCCGCCCTCTTCCTCATCATTTACGTCTGTAAACTTGCATGTTGTTGAAATACAGGTGACCGAATCTTGTAGTACAATGAATTTGAGTTTTTCAATTTTCAGATCAGCCTTCAACCTTCAGAGCGAACTGTTTTCATTTTCCATTATGTCTTGTTTGTTCACAAACTCTGTTTTGTATCAATAAAGCCAGAAATTGAGGGCACAACCTGATAACCGCCTCAAAAAAGGTCTCGCATCGCATTTGCCTGCTCCGCGATCATATCAGCCATCGGGGCTCCGGGCGCCAGAATGCTCTGCTCAGTGGGGGGCGGCACCGGCCTGGTACTGCCCTCGGGGGCACTACTCGGCTGCAAAAAAGAAGAGGCAGAAAGAAGAGAGGGCAGGCGAGGCGAAGAGGCGGAGAGAGCCGAGAGAAGGGTGCGCGCACTTTTTGTGCGTGGCCGCGGCCGCGTCGCCCCCAGGCAGTGCCAGCCTTTTTTCTCTCTGTCCTCTGTGGGGGTCACTCGTTTTTTCATGGGGGCTGATGTCCGCGCCCGGTACCGCCGCCGCCGCCGCGCCCGCCGACCGCTGATATCAACGCGGAGAGAGAGAGTGCAGGGGGAAGAGTGTCTGCACTCTTCCGTCCGGCTCCCTCTCTCTCTCTCGCCTCCCCTTCTTTTTCCACGATGAAACGTTTTTTTAACGTGGGTTTCCCCACGGATTCACCCCCTGTCTACTACCGTTTCGGCTTCTTATCTCGTTATCATATCACTCTTTCTTCTTCTTCTTCTTCTTCTTCTTTGCCTTCTTCTTCTTCGTTTACCGTTTTCCCCCTATCTAACCACTTTTTTTGTATAGACCACGGCCCCAGCCCCCGGGACCTGTCATCGTTGAAAAACTCGACGACCCTAACCTGGTTTCTGGTGCCCTCTTCGACACGACGCCTCCTTCCTCGGACGGCCCAGACGCGAATGTTACACGGAGAAGGTGTGTGCGTGGATGATCCTCTCAGCCACGTCGCACCCGTTCGTCTCGGAGCTAGAATTGTATCAGGTACGTTTTTTGTTGAAGTGGACCCATTTTGTGGTGCTTTTGTTGTTGTGGAAATGTGAAAGGGGAAAGGGTTCTAGGTTCTAGTCCGCTTGGCGGGTTACGGTAGTTTCGGTTTCCAGATTTCGGATACTAGGTTAGGCTGCTGATTTTGCAAAGTCATTAAACTAGGATCTGGTGGTTTCCTAGTCCCACTTAGGATGTAGAAAGTACCTACCGTAACCCAGTTGGTCAGAACTTTGCAGTTTCGAAGTGTGCCGATGTATGTTTGAGACTTTTAGGGCGTGTAGACCCTATTGCCACGTCATACTATTTCACTAACTTTCCATGAATTCTTTTCAAACTTATACCTTTCCCAAGGCTTCCCCAGTTTATGACGTGGCAAAAGCATTCAAAGAGCATACGGTAACCCTGAGAACTGACTCATTATGTCATCATGGACCTCATCATCCGCCTGACCTCCTGTCTTTCTTTCTCTCTTCCATTCCAATTCCATTCGGTTTTTTCTCGAACCCATCATCCGTCCCGTCTGGCCATCGGTCCCCCGTCCATTCGTTCCGATGTCAGTATGTTCGACCTTCTTCCCTTTTCCATCATTTCCATTTTTTCAATCTCTCTGCGTCTCACCGCCGTTCCACACTCTTTCGTTCTTCGCGTTCTTCGCGTTCTTCGACGCCATGTGCAGACAATTTCATGGTTTTTAGGGGGGTTGAGCGTGCGAGACGGCGGACGCGCGCACTCAAATCCCCCGCTGACTAAAAGGACGGACGTTCGGCGGGGATGGACAGCTGAAACGGACGGGTCGGTCTGAAGAAGGATCTGGAAGAAAAATGGGAGGGGTGGAGGAGATGGTAAGAAAGAGAAAGAAGAAGAAGACGAACAGAGCGCATTTACTTTGAAATGCGAAAGATCCAGAATGTTTCTTTCATTTCTCTCACCTCTTTTTACTTCCTGCTCCCTCTGCCCGTTTCGTTTTCCCGTGCTCAATCCGTTCCTCTGCGCTCCCTTTCCATCTAGACGAATGCAAAAAACAAAAAGGTCAACAGTTCGCCCTTCTCTCCTCTGTTTTTGTGTGTATACACACACACACAGTGTCTGCATAGTATACCCGAACGTTTCATAACGAACCGAACGATTCGACGGCCGCCGCGCCGCACTCTTTTTCCGTCTTCTCTCTCTCTCTCTCATTTCTGTCCACTTTTCCTCCAATTCTCACCTCCCGGTTCGATGAATGATGAAGAAGAAGAAGAAGAAGAAGAAGCAAGAAGAAACGTTTTTGTAGCGAACGATTCTCTGTCCGTCTCTCTCTCTCTCTCTCTCGCCTCCTGCTCGCTTGTCGATCGTCGTTTCGGCGCCGCCGGAGTTTTTTTGACCTATAGTTAGATGTCGAGCAGTCTCCGGGTTTCGCACGCTCTCTCGCTCCGCACACGGGGTTTTTTGGGACGAGGATCGGGGCGGCGGGGGCCAGAAAACGAGGCGCGGACACTCTTTTCTTCTTTCCACCCCCCGATTCCGCCTTCTTCTTCTCCTCTTCTAGAACTTTTTCTAATGATATCTTCTTTGTAGAATGGGGGGTAGGGGTACAGTTAATGATAGGCTGACTGGCTGCCATTCCCATTCATCATGCCACTTTTATGTGGTGGAGTGAACTGTGATGTGAGTGAACTAGTCCGGAATTACGGTAGAGATTTGAGGAAGAGACGGAAGCTAATGAATAATACGTGGCAAACTTTCAGTTCATCTCATTTTCTTTCTACTTCTTCTTCCTTTACTATTTCTCTCTCAACCAGAAGACTCTCAATTCAATCGCTTCATTTCAGGATACTGAGGCTATCCGATAGCCGCTACCCAGCGCCCGTCGCCCTGGACTGGGAGCGTACCTCGACTTGTGTGCCTTCTGAAGGCATCACGACGATGTCGTCGTCGTCGTCCTCTTCCAACATCAATCCACCGTCAACGGCGACGTCGTCGACAGCGACAACATCTAAACCAGCAAGTGAGATCATGATGGGTCCTCTTGATCCTTATCCACCCATTCAGCCCATCCTCTGGAGACCATTTTTAACACTTCAACGTCATCTTCCACAATATCCAATGCATCTTCATCGGCGTCCACGTCTTCCGCCTCTTCGGGGGCTGCTCTCGGAGGTGGCGGTGCCACGTCATCCACGGCTTCTCCATCTTTATCGTCTCTACGTCAATCCACAACTTCTGATCGATCAATGTAAGCAAGCGAAGGGAAGAGGGGGAGGTCTTCATCGATTACCCAATTGGTTTTCACTGATTGATAAGAGAACAAAAAATGGGGGGAAATGAGTATCTCTCTGCCCGTTTTTGCAGTCATTTTCTTCGGTTCAGATCTCCCAAACCGATGCCAACGCCGACGACGCTTTCGGAATGGCAGTTGTTGGCCGTTTTGAGCAAGGCGAATCTCGTTCAGTACTATGATGTATTCATTGCACAAGGTGAGCACATTTAATGGGGCCGGGTCTAGCAACTCTTTGGTTTGCAGGAGGCGACGACATCAACCAGATAATGGCGTGCGAGGAGCGGGAGTTTCTGGAGATTATGAACCTCGTCGGCATGCTTTCCAAGCCCCTCCACGTCCGTCGAATGCAAAGAGCGCTCACCGAGTACAGCCAGGACCGGACGGCTTTCAATCTGACGGCTCTCCAGCAGATCGGTCCTCCGCCGCCACTCAATTACACCCCGCCGGGCACCGATCCGATGGCCCTCTTGCTGCCTGGAATTGCCGCCGCCGCCACGTCGCCAAACTTCCCGAGCCTTCGATTTCTGAGCCAATTGTCGTCGGTGACCACCGGCAGCGCCACGTCATCGTCTGCGGAGAAGACGCCGTCCGACGTGGCCGACACGTCGTCAGCGTCGCCGTCGCTGAACTTGAACACGTCGTCGAATTCGGTACCGTTGGGTTAGTCTTCGTCGCCGGGCATATGGTAGCACGCATGTTCGTGTCGTGTCGCGCACCCTGTATGATTGTGAACGTCACCGTCTTCTTCTTCTTATCATTCTCTGACCGACCACCTAATCGCTGCTGATTCTACATCACTTTGAGTTCTTTTCGCAATCATTTCTTATTGCACTCGCACTTTGGTGCTCATCTGATATAATTGTCCTAATCCAGATGAGCTACCGTCTCCCCCAGTTCTCATTCTCATTCCCTTCTCATTTCAGCGTTCAAGTTCGCCGCTCCTCTACTCGAGCATCTGGCCGCAGCTGATCAACCCCAGCCGCGCCTGCTCCCCTCCACCGTCGTCGCTGGCCCCGCCCCTTCCGTCTCTGAGCCAACTTCTGCAGGAGCCTCCACAGTTCCCTCCTCCCGAGCCACCGCCAACGTGTTTCCCGGAAACAGCATTGGCCTCAATTTTGGTGCATCAGGCGTTGCTCGCCACCTCCTCCCACCTTCAGCAGCAGCAGCAGCCGGTCCCTCCGCTCCTTCTGCATCCACATCAGCAGCATCTTCACCATTTCCAGCATCACTTGGCGTCGCAGGCCGATCGTCCGTCGGTGCCGCCCAAGAAAAAGAGGGGTCGTCCTCTCCTTTTCTAGTCAATCCGCTATCCAATTCAACTGTTCCGCCGTACGGCAATGATTTCGTTTCTTTGGGAGACTTTGATCCAAGTAAGACTTTAACACATTGGAGACGTTGTTACCGTAATCTTTTTCAGATAACCCCTCTCCGTCTGAGAATCCCGTTCTCTCTTCCGCGCAGGTCGCCCGTCTGGCCGAGTGCGCGCTCGCCGCTTCCAAGAATCTACCTCCACTTCCGCCCCGATTGATTCAGAACAAAAAGCGTGTTTCCAAGTGAGCTCTCAAGATCCTAATCCCATCCTTTTTCTGTTTTCAGAGAAGTAGTCGAACTGCTCAAAAGCACTCCGGGCAATCCTTCGATGATCCACGTGTTCCGCAAGTATTCCGCCATCTACGGTCGTTTCGATACGAAACGAAAGCCGCACAAAGTGCTCACTCTGCACGAGACAACCGTAAACGAGGCTGCCGCGCAGGTCTGTCTGCTGGTCCCTTCCCTGCTCACACGAAGGGACGAGCTCTTTCCATTGGCTCGGCAGATTGTGAAAGATGCCGGATATCACTACGCGAAGAGCCGGAAACGGCCTTGCGATCCGGCCGATCTACACAGTCCGATCAGCTCGCCGAGCAACTCGCCGCCGCCTCCGGAATCCGAGTTCGACGAGCAGCCTTCGAGTTCGTCGAATCAAGAAGAGAAGGTAAGAGGAGGAGAAAAGCGCCTGAAAGTTGAAAAATTAGGCGGACTATTCCAGGCGATGCCGCCGGAAGCGTGGGCGAATCTGATCGATAAGATGAAGGACGAGATTCCAGAATCCTGATGTCAATTGTTTATTCTTTCTCTTTCTCTCTCTCTCTCTCCCTCAGAATCTCTCGAACGGAACGAAATCATCCGCTGGTCGGTGCCTGTGATCCAATATCTCATTCTTCATTCTCTCCTAACTAATATTGTCCATTTCCCTCTCTCTCTCTCGAAAATCTAATCCATTTCTACGGTCAATTGTTCTGCTGGAGATTCTAGAGCAATCTTTCCCAGCCGCCCCTATTCATTTTTGTAGTTTTCCAAAAACCAATTCAAAATGTGTGTCCCCGCCCCCTTTCCCGCTTATTCACCCCAACTTTTCCGGCGGTTTTTCAAAAACCCAGCCAAACTCTCATCAAATGGGAGTCTAAATCCGAGTTCGGTTCCAAAACCGACGCCCCGCCCCCTCCCCCTCTCAGCTACGCCTCTATTCTTCTTAGAAACCAATTGCTAGTGCGCTCTGATGAGAACGCCGCGGACTAGAATTCGTTTTCTAGGCCATGTTCGATTTTTCCCGTTTTCTCCGAGGATTTCCCACTTTTAGCATCAAATGCAGTGAGTATCACCAGGGTAAACGAGTAAGATGAAACGTGGCCTAGAACCAACAGGTGAACTTCGGCCATTTGAACTAGTCAGTACTATTCTCAGTTCTTTGTGTTGTTCTGCATCAAATGCACTCAAAAGAATCAGCCAAGGAGACTGAGAATCGACGGACTTTCCCGAATGGTCTCAGAACTTCTAGTCCTCCGATTTCTCATCGGAACGCACTTTTCCTCCTTCGTGGTCATTCAAAATGACCATCTCTCGCAACTTATACTCGTCATTCGTTCATCGTCAAAAGATTGTTCTAAGTATCTAAATGCCTGCATTTTTGCCAAAACTCTCATTCGCTCCGGCAGAAAATCCACCCGTTGATTAGATATGTAAATCCAATTTGCTAGTCGCGCCCACCACCACTTTCAGCCTTCCAAAAAGCCTTTTCTCACCCACCCCACCGTCCACTTCATCATTCACATGGTCCGTCCCTTCACACACACACACACACACACCCACACACAATTGATACTAAAATATGAATAAATTCGTCGTTATAAAGCTACTCTGATGACAATAAATTAAACACTGTGAAAGTGAGAACAAAGGGAACGAACGGAATGGTCAAGAATATAAAGTTCGATGAATTTTGATTTTGAGATGGGGAAAAGGGGAAATCCCGTAACAACATAAGAAGGGAGGGCGATGACGTCTACTTGTCCTTCTTGCTCTCTTCCACAGCTTCTGGAGCTCCTTCTGAAGATCCTTCCACTGCTGGAGTGCTCGTACTTCCCTTTTCCTTCTCGAGACTCGTTCCGAACTCGTTCATGCGAGTTGGATCGACGCGGTAGGCCCATCGTTGGTACAAGTAGATCTGGAAGGTATACTGTTGAGATCTCGGAGGTTACTTCGCAAATTACCAGGAAAATGATATCATCTCGGAAGCATCCGATTCTGTAGAGCAGCGGCATTCTGATGACAAACGCGAAGAGGTCGTCGATGAAAGTGTTGATGAACTTGTAAGTGAGCATGCGCCACGGCAGGTGAGCAACCGATTTCAGCTTGTAGTTGATGAACAACTGCGGAGTCATTGTGATGAATCCGAAGGTGAGCAGGAATCCGTAGAGCATGTTGAGCAGCCACGAGTACCAGCCCTTCTGCTCGACGTAGATGACCGAGTAGATGGCGTATCCGACGAGGAGCGGGAAGAGAACCCATCCGAGGTACTTGAACGCCATCTGATCGTAGATCTTTGTTTCGCTCTCCACATACGAGCCCTTGTCAGTGATGCTGACACGTGGAATCACTCCGAACAGTCTGTTCTGCCAGTCGATTTGCACATTCATCACTTTCGGAATCTTCCAGCACTCGATGAGCAATCCGATGCCGACGGTCACCTTCACCATCGTGTTCGTCTCGTTGTCACAGATATAAAGGAAGACGATCAACGATTGGAAGATATTGAAGAGGACGGATCGGACGGATAGTCCCACGAGATCTTTCCGATTGTTCCAGAACTGAATGTCGTTCTTGAACGCTAGGAATTCGAAGACGGTGTGGAGGAGCGAGACGGCGACGGTGACCGCGAGAAGGATCGGATTCGTCTCGAGTAGCGCCTGCTTCATCGAGTCATGACTGTCGTCGTCCACGTCGGCGCCGTCCATCGATAGCATTCCTTGCCATTGCGATTGCATTTTCTGACTCGCGTACATCTGATATTTGAACACGGACATCGGGTAGTAAGTGATCGTCAGATTGAGCTCTTTGACCGTTTCGTTGATCGGCTGATAATCCGCTCCGAGATTCCACCAATTGTTGTAGAAAAGAATCGGTTTGTAGATGTTTCCGTCCTCGTTGAATTCTATATCCTCGCTGAGCGGAGCGGGAATCGATCCGCGAACCCACGGAGTTTGGTCGACGATCAGGGAGATCGAAATGTTCGGATGCCAGTGGTTCAGCACCTGAAGACGAGATTACTGTAACTCTCCGTTCGAGACCTGCACCTGCTTACCTCATATTTCATTTTCTCCGCTTTTGCCAGATCCTCGTCGCTCTGTTCGCTTTCGCCGGTCAGCAAATTGGCTGTTTTCCGATAGTACTTCTTCTTGTACTTGTTCAGCTGTTGCACTTTGTAAACCACTTGATTCTTAAAGTAATTTCTGTCCTTCGGATTCGGCGACTGTCCCGTTTTGACGATGAACGTGTGCAGGAAGATCGACTCGTTTCTCAGAAGGACTTCCGGAGTCGGGAACGTTTTGTGGATGGTGAAGCTGCCGTCGGCGTTGTCTCCGCTCGTCCAGTCGTCGTATCGCATCGCGTTTCGCATCCAAATCAGTTTCTCGGGCGACGAATCGAACTGTTTGAAGGGCAGGTCCTAAAATACTAGGCGTGGTCTGGAAACTACTTTGTAAACTAACACTTCCGTCCATATAGACATACAAATCGAAAAGCTGATGATTCGGGAACAAGTTCATCGCTTTGATACCGGAAGACGTCGGAGTAGCAGTCACATTCGAGCCGGTTCCGGTGCCAGGAGAACTGAAGAATCCCTAAAAATTACCGAAAGTTGCATTGAAAAGCCGTCAGACAACGAGTACTTTCATGACGGAGGTGATGAAGTAAAAGAACATCGCCTGCTTAATGATTCCGAATAAAATACTGCCAAATCCTTGCGCGGCAGGCTGCTGAGCTCCTTCCGCAGGCGCCGGGGCAACTGCGTCCGCCATTTCGCTGAAAAATGTTAGAAAGTGCGGTGAAAGTTAGCTGAAAGAGTTGGGATACAAATATTAGACTGGTTAGAAACAGTGACACATAAAAACGTAAATACAACACGAAATATTCTGGAATTGAAAGTTTATGATCAGAATCAATTACATATAGTTGGAAGTAGACAATCGTACAGATCAATAAGTACAAAGAATATGGCTACAGAGAGGGAATGTTGTTAGAACTTAGATAGAGAGAGCAGAAGTACAATTATACATCTCTAATTATGGAACATGGAAGAAATGGATTAAGTTTGTTAGGGGTTTGTTAACGATGATGAGGAAGTCCGTGAGCCTTCTTGTAGTGCACATAATCCTGAAATTGAAAATCGTTTCCAGGTATCCTATTCTCGTGCATACCTTGTAATCGAGCACGAACTTCGAGCTCTGAAAGCGGACGACCCGAAGTCTCGCACGGAGATTGTCGTCGATGTGCCCGACGAACCCGCTTTTCCGAATGAGACTGTCAATGGTGGCTTCGTGGCTCCATCCCTGCTCGTAGGCCACTTCCGGAAGGAAAACCGCGCTTCTTTTGTGATGTCCGTCGTCGAAGTTCATGCGAACTCCGTGTACTCCGATCGACCAGTCACGCCAATCCTTGATCTTCTCAAAGTTGACCAAAAGAGAGACTCCGCACTGGAGACTGGGGATTTCCTCCTTTCCGATCGGCTTGAATCTCGAGTCATGGAATGCAGACGTTTTCGCGTATTCGTTCAATGCATCGGTCAACCTGCAATTCGTTTCAAACTCATTTTCATCTCATTTTCACTTTGAAACTACCTCAGATCCTCGGAAAACGTGCCGATGCATCCACGCAAATCCTGGCGAGCCCCAATCTTCCAAGTGACGAACAGCGGCCTGACATGGGACATTTCACAAGTTTTTGAGAGTGGAAACAAACAATTTCACATTGGGAATCTCTCTTGGCGCGGGCGGTTCTTTCTCGCGATTCAGTTGGGCCTGGATGACGTCGAAGCAGTAGACCGCCATTTCCGTGTTCGCCGTCGCCATCTGAAAGTCAGCAATTGTTAATATTATCATAATTAGAAAAAAAAAGAGAGAAAACCAAATATAAAGGGATTGGTGTTGATGCCAAACCAAAAAAGGTCAGTGATAAAAATTGAAATCTGAAATTTGAAAATTGAAAAACAAGTTTATGGTAAGATAAAAAAAACTCAACAACAAATATAACAAAAAGTAGGATTCAACAACCATTTATTTGTCTCCTTCGACGATTTCTTTGGCGACAAACTCGTACATTTGCCGATTAATTTCTTTGAGCCGCTCATTTTCAGCCTTTAGTTCTCTCAAACTCTTGCGCATTTCATTAATTCTCTGTTTCGATTCCGCAGTCTCCAAGGGTCTTTCTTCGACTTCTCCGTCTTCGTCAATCACTATTTCCTTCGGTGCCTTGGCTCCGTTCGTCGTCTGATTCCTAACTTCCGTCACTTTCGCATTCTTCTTCTTCAGCTTTTTCTTTCTGTTCTTGCATTCTGTTTGCCCACTTCTGGAGCGTCGTCGTCGTCGTCGCCAAGTGTTATTACATTGCTCGCCGCTTTCACTGCGTCCATTTCGGCCTTTTCCGCTTCTTTCCTCTTCGCAGTCTCCAAATCCCATTGCAATTGGGCCGTCGTCTTGCTTCCAGACTCGATGAGCATCTGATCGATGGTCTCTTCGATAACATCGTTCCAATGCTTTTGATCCGAGTTGAAGTCGTTCGAAACTTCGATGGCAAGACGCTCGCATTTCGTAGGCTCACGACGCAGATCCCAGACTGGACGGAAATTGACGGAAATGTCGCCATTGGAAAGGGATTTCCAGAAGGGAATGAAGCGGAGGGTCGAGATGGAGGAACGCATTGTGGACACCTGGAATTATCAGTTTTGTGATATATTCTTACTTTAAGCAGTAAAACCACACTAACTTTGAGGCACTGATGACTGCTGATCTCCCAGATGCAGTATTTCCGGTGGCGTCTCCAGAAGCGAGAAGAGTGCCGTCCGTGTTGATTGTCAGTCGTCTAATCTCATCGGAATGTCCGTTGAGCACTCGGAACTTCGAGTTGTGCTCGTCGCCGGTTTGAACGAGCAGATCTCGCTCTTCTGGGCCCTGGAACGTTAATTTATCGAAAATCACGTGAATAATTATTACTAATTGGAACAGATTGATTTGGGCAATGTTTCCGACGTCAGTTCCTATGAAAACTCGGGTTTCGGCAGAATCGATGGCACACGCAGTCAGTGGGCGATCGGCGGAAACCTTCAAAATCACAGAATCGATGGAAATGGAGTGGAGACACGCGATGTGATCGGCTCCGGCCGTCAGAACTCGTGGATTGGTTCCATGTGTGATTTTGATATCGGAAATGGACAAGGTGTGCGAGGACCACTTTCGGAAAGGAGAGACTGTGTGATCACGATCCGCAGAAACCAAACTGAAAAGAAATCAATCAAAAATGGATGAAAAAGGGAATTCGCACTCTGTGACAAGATATCCATGAACGGCTCCATCTTTCGAAGCCGTGAAAACCATAGAATCATCGTCGGAAATCGCAATTTTTGTGATACTCTGATAGTGCGCATCGATCACAGAAAGCAGCTCGCCAGTTGAGAGTAGCCAACAATATAGCTGTTTTTTGATGCTCATGAAGACCAGACGTCCAGATTTGTCGCTCGCGATAGCGGAAACTGGACCCGGAAGCACGCATTTCTGATGGAATCGATCTTTGTTGTGCACTGCTAGCACGTGAACGAGTGGGCGTTCTTTCGTAGTGATAACAACATGTTCTCCGTCTCTTCCTGTAACGTTCCATTTAATTTTTAGGTGGAATTACGAATGCTCACCGAGCGGTTCGACATGTCCAGTGGAGGCGCCTTGAAGTTCGGATCCTTTGTAGCTCCACGAGGAGACCCCTGTTCGTGGATCGATGATGATCGTTGAGTGTGGATCTGGACTCCCACTGCTGATCAGAAGCATCTGAAAGCGTTGCAAGGTTTTTCGGAAATTATCGATTTTCACTCACTTCTAACGGTTGTGTTCCGGCGATTCGGCTTGTATCTACTCCTAAGTATGCCATTTTCAGGCTTCTACAATATTCAACGTTAGAATTGTGTTATACAATGGATTTCAACGCGAAAAACGATGACTATTAAAAAAATCTCACTGCGGTCAGTGAGATCGAGATCGAGAAAGACGCCAACACCGAAAACACGTCAACGGAGGAGAGAAGAGCCTCAAAAAATTGCATTTGGATTATTAAAATTACCAGACTCTATGCCATGAGCACAAAAATGAACACTTGTTTAAAAGAAAGTACTGTTTATTATCATTGAAAGTTATTCCAATTACAATATTAGAATATTATTAGAATTACAATTAAAGTTGGGCAATTAGAATGATTACAATTGAATTGAATCGAAAAATATTACATGGTCAAGACAACAAAGTTTTTAGGCAGATCCTCGACACTTTTGATCGTGGTGATTTGTCGATCAAAAGGACACTTTAGCTCGGTCCCCTTCGCCAAACGACCCGCACATCCCTCGCAGACGGTGTGCCCGCACTGAAGGACACGTGGCGTCCTCGATTGTTCCGCACTGTACTCGAAAGCACAGATCTCACACACTTTCCACGGCATCACGATCCCACTCGACTGCTTGTCCTCCTGCAGCACCTTCGACATCTCGAGCATCTGGTTCCGGTAGTTCATGGTCTGCTGCCGCTCGTCCTCGATCATCTTCTGCACCGCCGTCACGTCCGAAAGCACTTCCACCTCCGACTTCTCCGCCAACTTCTTCTTCAGCTCTGCCAGCTCCGCCTCGTACTTCTCCTTCTGCTTTGCAAAAGCGGCACGCTCTCTCTTCAACGTGTCATTGGCCAGTTTGTATCCGTGAGCAACGATTTTGTGGTCTTCGTTGAGAATGCTCAGGGAGCGCTCCAACTCTGTCACGGAGGCCATCGCTTGGATCCTGGACTGACGAGCATCGGCTTCGTTCCTCTTCGCAGCAGCCAATTCCGCCTTCACCGCAGCGAGCTCAGCACGGAGAACATCAGCTTCCTCCATCTGCCTCGATCTCTTCGACGACGGAATACGGTCATCAGAGGATCTCTTGTTGTTGTTGCGACCAGACATGATGAGGAATCGATTAGTAGAATAGGGAAGGAATAGATTAACCGTACTCTGTATGAGGACAGAATGTGGACTGAATGAGCGTTTCTGTGAGTGCTCGGTGGAAGAGTATCTCACCCCCCGCCCCTTATCCATTTTCTACACCTTTCCTTCCCACAGTAGGATATTGTCCTCGGGAAGGCGGTTGTGCAGTTGTAAACTTGCTTCCCAGTGGGGTCGCCCGACGGTTCGATCCCGTTTTAGGGCCCGAGAAATGCAAACATAATTCTCAGTTCATGATGAGGATACTTAATCCTCGTCTATTTTCTGTTAATTCTGTTGTAACACAAAACACTCGAATTCTTATTATTCACAGTTTATTCTCCTTTTGAACCATTAATCATTCTATGCAGCTGATTGTGGGTGTGTGTGCTATCAAAAAATAAATAAAACGAACATTCAGGATATTTGGGTGGTAGGAGGAGGAGGAGGAGCGACAAAAGGATACTAAGAAAAATAGATATAGTAAAAAGGCAATATTAATTTACTACAGAATTCTTCTTTTGCAGATTTTTTTTGAACAGGGCAAAGGGGACAAAGAAAATAAGTTATGGGAGGGGTGAAAACAGGGGCAAAGAACGAGGAGAATGGTGTCAAATAGAGAGAGTTTGGGTGAATTCAAAGAGTAGGAGAGGAAAGGGAAACACTGGAAACGTTCCCAAAACGGAACATTCTAGAATTTCAGATTCTCAACCTGGTAAATATAAAAGAGGGAAAACCAAAACCGGGCCCGTGTTTCCATCAACGAGATATTCGAGCAAGAGACATCAAAACAGATGTTTGTGTGACAAACTGGAAAAATCGAGCTCTAGTTGTGACCGACTTTCGTTCAACTTCTCCAGTGCGAGATCGTACAACAATTGGGTGTTTGGGGGAGAAAACACGGGCTGTTCGGGGGATTCGTGCCTGATCTTCGCGGCGTTTGTGAGGGCGAATGGGGAAATTCCGAAGAAAATCATCCAAAGTTGGGTGGTCAGGGGGCAATGGCTATTCCATAACACACAGACAAACTATGAAAAACTACTTCCTTTTTTTGGGGTTTTTTTGCTGATTTCTAACCTTTTTCACTGCAGAGCCTAGAGGCCTAGATGGAATAAAAACGGGGAAGGCAAAGAGTGACTTTGCTTTCCCGTTGCGGGGGCTAACACTAAAAGGATTCAGGAAAGGGTTCAAGTGTGTATGTGGGAGGGGAGAATGTACAAAAATGGAAGAGAATCAGAGAAAAAGTAGGTGGGAAAGGGGCTTGAGGGGTACAAAACCACTTGCCGAACGCGGTTATCAAACGGATCCTCTGGGTGTATGGCAAAGGCGGAAAACGGGCGATATCAAAAGATTTCGCCCCTCTGCCGCCTTACAAATCAACAATTTTCCGACTAAAAAGCGGGTATGTACACCAAAGCGAACAGAGTGATTTCAGACGGAAAAAACTATCAGAAATCGCTCGATACTCGACATTATCTCTGATTTTGTACACGTGTCTTACAGGTCTTAAAAATGGTGGGTGTGGGAGTAGGCAACGTGGTTGCGCGATTTTAGAATTTTTGGGCGATTTTCGATTTTCAGTAGCAACCAGACGGTCGCGGCTGAAAACGAGGTGATGGTGGGATGAGTCAGATCTTAGGAGAAAAAGGCTGATGGTGTGGGTGTTACAGGGATTCTCGAGAGAGGCAAAGATGATAAAAAAAAAGATGATAAATACAATGAGAACCGGACGAACGCGACGATGTCGAATTGCGAATTGATCTACGAGATTTGACGGCAATTCGAAAACACCCCGTTCGTTCGGTTATGATCAACAAAGAGTTTACGGATGGATGAAAACAGTGTTTGGATGGGCTTTGTAGGGGGGATCTCGTAACAACAACAACACCAGCAATGCATGGGGGACGGGTGGATGGGTTTGTACACGCAATTAAGTCGGGCCACGAGGCTCACTCGGAGGCGTCAAAGGAATGCTCTATTCAAAATGGGATGGAATAGGAAAGTTCGGAGAGCATCGCGACGACAACAACAACAAGTGAGTCGCAACCGTTCTGTACACGTTTTTTGTAAGACAGAAACGACAAAAAGAAAACAAAAAAATGTGGGATCTTGTGGGTTTTGAGGCAATTTACTATTTACAATGTAGGGCAATTAAGGTGGGAACGAAGGGAAAACACTGAGAATTTCATCGGAAAAAGCACCGGATCGAGTGAAACTCCCAGTATTCGTCCTCCCCGTGGGTGTTTGTACTCCGTTTTTTCAAATGAGGATGGGGGGAAAACAACAAACGCACTAGAGGTGGTTGGTAATATAGAGGGGGAAAACAGACAGGATGGTGGGTGGGTCACAGGAAAAAATGGAGACACAAAAAGGGAAACAAGATTGCAATAAATTGCAGGAGTGAATGTAAAGGGACAGGACACAGAACTACATACATTTGAGGCGAAATGAGAGAGAGAGAGTGTGTGTGAAAAAGAAAGATGGCGTTAGACAGTTAGAGAAGTTCGAGAGGATGTGCGAAAAAGAAACATTTCAGACGTTGACTTGGGTCTCGATGCGACGGATTGGCTTCGCGTTCTGCAAACAAACTACGGTATTCGTGCCGAGACCCTCGAGACCACCAACCTCCTGCTCATCCTCAAAAGACTTCAACGACACCTCGTCTTCGGTGGTGATTCGGGGTGTCATCTGGACCGAATTGAGCACGATGTCAGTTCCGAAAAGTTGGATGGGCGGTATGTCAACGAACATCGGCGGAAGGGAGTCTCCGTTTTGCGAGGCCGGCGAGAAGAGCGAGAAGGTTCCAGAGTCGTCGGCGGACTGGCGCATGGGGGTGTCCTGGGTCAGATCGATCATCGACGGGGGCGGAGTGGTCGGGGAAGCACGGCTGATCGGAGGGGTGAACTCTCCAGACGGTGACCTTTCAATGTCGATCCCGAGTGATCGTTTGCGTTGGAATGGTTCACCGCCGACGAGCAGAAACGAGCCATCACTGAAAATGATAAACGTTTCGAAGTCGCTTCATGTATCATGCAACTCACTGAATCTTAGCAGTTCCCAATTCGTGTCCAGAATCGCTCGTAGGCAGCTTCTTGTCGAATCTCGCGGAGAGACGAGCGTCGGTCAGACGGTTCATCAGGTTGAAGTGCTCCGACATCTGCTGCACATCGCGTGCTGAATCCTTACGGTAGACCAGATTCGACGGAGTTTGAAGCTTGGTGGACGGAGCCGACTGTTGGAGCCAAGGATGCGAAAGGATCTGATCGGCGTTGAATCTGGAAAGAATAACAAAATTGTTTGAAGTCAGCTAAACTCCACGTCTTCTGAAGATGTCGAGCATTAGAATTCCCTCATGATGCTTTCTCCTCCCTTTCCGGGCATCACAGCCACTAATCAAACTGAGTGCAGGATAAGAAGGAAACGAACTAGCGGTCCGAAGGGTAACAGACGCGCTCGCAACCAACTAGGCCACGAGTGTCAACAGGGAATGAGCGGAAAGGCGGTAGAGAAGAGAAGAGAGAGTGGACGCTCACAAACCTTTTGATCGGGTCACGTCGCAGAAGGTTGGACACGAGATCTTTTGCGTCCTTGGAGATCATTCCCCACTCCTCGATCGGAAGATCGTAGGAACCGTTCTGGATGCGACGGAAGAGGTCCTGTTGGCAGTCCTCGCACGGTTGACCTTCGGACCATCTGGAGAAACCGTTCACTTAGACGTTCCGAACTGAAATGTGGCACAACTAACCCGCACTCTTGATCGTCGCACTCTCCCTGGAAGGGAGCGTATCCGGCGAGCATGATGTAGAGGATGACTCCGAGACTCCACGTGTCACACTTCTTGTCGTACTTGAGAGCATCGCCGACGAACGCGTCCACCACTTCCGGCGCCATGAACTCGGCCGATCCGACCGGAGAGGCCAGGTCGGGCTCGGAAGCCACCTGGCTCAGCTGATGACTTTCGCTGTGCGGCGGACGCTGGCTCGCCAGATCGAGATCGCACAGTTTGACCGGCGAGACCTGATGCGGATCCGTGCACAGAATGTTCTCGGGCTTCACGTCGCGATGCGCTATTCCAAGATCGTGCATGAACTTGAGAGCCGAGGCAATGTCCTTGGTGACACGACGCGCCTCCTCTTCGGTGAAGTAGCCGTGTTGCAGGATGTGCTGGAGCAGCGGACCACCGCGGATCTTCTCCATCACTAGATAGAAGCTGGTGTCGTCCTCGAACCAGTCGACGAGTTGGACGATGTTTGGATGTCCCTTGCACGTGTTGAAGATGTTGACCTCGCGAATGATGCGCTTGCGGGAGTGCTTCTCGCCTTGTTTGTCGACGATCTTGACAGCGAACTCCTCTCCGGAGACGATGTTCTTGCAGGTTGTCACAGAGCCGTAGGCCCCGGCGCCCAGGTGCTCGTCCGTTAACTTGTAGTAGTCTGTAAAAATTTTACATTGATTAAATGTAAGAATAGATCAAATATTCATGAGGAAAGATCTCTTCTCAAAAACAGTCCGATTTACCTTTGATTTTTCTCGACACCTTCTGAATTCTCTCACTTCTTCTAATTCTTCTAATAGCCATGATGATGCTTCTAATTCTCTATTCGCTAGGCGGTATAATATTGGCGGAAAGTGATGCAAAAGTGCGTGAATCAAGTTTACACATTTGCGTCATTTTTGAAAAGATTTTTCGAGTCGCGGTGAGATTCCGCGCGAACATTCTAGAGCACTTTTTGCATCATTCCCTTTTTACGCGCCATTTCTTATTTCACTTTTCGCGGGACTTTCGAATGAGAAAAATCAAAAGTTTACCTATATTGTAGACCAATTCTTACATACAGTAAACGCTCGATTATTCCAGAAATAACGTATTCTAATGATCGCCTAATGTCAGTCATAAAACGCTTTCTTCTCTTCAAAACAGACCAGTTCAATAAATCGGTTCCGTTCGGGCAAAAAGAAAAAGACAATGTGTTTACTACCCTTTCTTCTTCTATTGCCCCTGTCTACTAAAGTCAGTACTGAATCAATCAGAAAACGAGTAATAGTACTGTTCAAATCTACGTTTCCCTCTTCCGACGTCATCTCACATTCATCATTCATTGTCTTCTTTGGTAGAAATTTCCGGACGGAAGAGAAAAGAAGAGAAGGAGAAGACGAAGAAGAGAGTCAAAATATGGTAGTCACACGGGGGCAACTTTCAATTAATCTCTTCTGATTTCCAACGTTTCCGTCACACACAAACAACAACCCAATACGTGGAGGGTGGCAATTTGCATGCGAATTGAACAATTAGACAGTGGAAATTGTAAAGAGAATGAGAGAAAGCGATCGAAAATTGCACGTTTCTGATGGGTTGTAGATTACAGTCCCTCTCATCAAGGCCTTTCCCCATTTTTCAGCTTTCGAATCTATCAGCTGTTTTCTCGGTTTTCAAACACAAGACAGATCCGTGAGTGTCTGTGCCTCCAAAAGCCAAATCAAGCTGTTCAAACAAACAAAAGCGAGGCGGAAGAAGGCGAAGAGAAGACGAAGACGGTATTTCGGTATGGATAGAGAAGAGAACAAACAAGCACAGGCCGGGCCGGACGACTCACCAAGGAATCCGCACTTGGACGAGTTCTTCCTTCTCGGGGTTCGCGGCACCCGACGAGTTCCTCCCCCGAGTGGCACCAGCTCCGCCACCGGCTCCTCCTCATCGTTTTCGTCGCCGTCGCTCTCCTCTCCGTCAGGCCTTCCTCCTCCGTTCATCGGCACATCGCCGTCGTCGTCGTCCATCTCGAATCGCCGAACACGTGGTCCGTGTCGCGACCCTTGTAGCGCGGCATCGGACGTCCCGACGATTCGTCCGACGACGAGAGAGCGTCCTCTTCGTACGCGTCACGCTCACGTTGACGGTGACGACGCAGGTTGGCCATCATCTTCCACCGCCGGCGCCAATCGCGATCCCGCCACGTGGCTCGTCGTCGTCGGAGCAGGCCACGTGTCTAATCGGAGCAGCAGGAGTGTGCAGATGTTGAAAGGCAGCACCGCCGCCGCCGACGGCCGAGTCTGCAAAAAACGGATTCATTGTATTGTTTTGTCTGCGATGGGAGCTAAAATGGGAATTGGAGAGACAGATATTGTTATTTTTTGGGAAACGAGAGTGTTTCAGAGATCACAGCTGCTGGTGGTCGGTTCTGGTCAGCCGGTCAGCCGACAAGGACCAATAGTGTTAAAAGTGGCAACACGTCACCCATTATGTATTTTTATGTGACTACCGTACCCCTCCCAATCATATTGCATCCCAAAAAGTACAGTACTCCTTTTCTCTCTATCCATCAAGTCCAATAGTCCAAACACGTGTCCACTGGTTCCTAATTGCCAACGGGGCGCCCATCTATCCTGCCAGCCGACCCTCATCATAACCTATTCTCTCTTCACTTCTCCCCTCATCCATATGGATCCACAAAGAGAAGAAGAAGAGAGGAGAAACTGCGGGTGGTGGTGGTGAAAAGAGGGGCAATTTCGGCGGGCTGCGTGCGTGTCACAAGACCAGTCAGCCGGGGCAAGTCGTCGGCAGCAGCGGGTGGCCTGCTGGCGGTGTTGTGGTGCACCCGAAGCACAGATCGGCTGATGCAAAATGGTAGTGTTTGTATGGGTGCGTGACTAACAATAACGATGGAATATTTAAAAATCTCTCTGTCGGTCACAGAATCAACTGCGGTTATAATGTGCAGTGCACAACCAATGGGAAACGGAAGGGACGCAGAAGCCGGTGGAAGGAGCCATCTGCTTAGCGTGTCCTTTGTTCAGAGGTTCGGAGGGTCGGAGGTCATAATGGACACGTATCCATTACAATTAGAAAGTCAATTGACACGCGAATGCGTTTGAATGCAATGTCGAAAAGACCACGTATTACTGGGCGGACCTTTGAGCTCAGAGTCGGGGACCCATTATTTTGCATACATTTTTCTTTGAGTCTTTCCCCGTATCTAGTTTTCAATAGAGTGTTCTCTGATCCTGTCGCCCTTGCAAAAGGATGTATACAGTACGAACGTAGAGTCATATTGCATCAGCCAAATACAAACTCTCGCGATGGAATGTATCATACTGGCAAGTGGACGAAAATAAAAGTGTCAAAGTGACACATGCACAACAAAATTCGAATGAATAGATAACGAGACGGCGTGTCGTCAGACTTTCTGGCTCGGTTTTTGTTCTGATTCGAGTTGTGATGAGTCAAGATGCGAGTGGTGATGAGTCGGAAAGAGAGCACAGTTTCTGAACTGATCAACACACGAGTCAGATGATATCTATTCGTGCCGTCAAATGACTTTTCAAAGCGGTTTTGAGAAAAACCGAACAATAAAAACTATTCGGAAGATACGAAAATGAGAAGTAGGTCGGAGAACGAAAGAAGGAAGGAAGGTAAACTCACTGTTTAGATGGTTATGAACTTGCTTGACCTGATGCTTGTTCAGATCCAGATGGTTCAAGTTCAGATGGTGATGGCGACCGAAATGAACGGCAGGAGGTTGTGGATAACCGGCGTGAAGGATCGTCATGTTGTGTTGGATGAACGGCAGAATGGTTGACACCAAACAGAACTAATAAGTACCGATCAAAAAGACGACTCCGGACGTGAGGGAGCAAGAGTGGCGAAGGGAGAGGGGATCGTGAAGATCGGAAAGAGAATCAAGTTCTCTTATGGATCGTAAACTCTTCCACTTCTGCTTCTTCTTCTTCCAACTCACACAGACACTCGCACAGAACAACGCGCACGCTACTGTGATGGTGCCCGGGCGGAGGGGGCGAGAGACGAGGAGGCGGAGACAACGGCCGACCACGAGGGACGGGCTTCCACTCGCTTCTCTCGCCTTCTCTGCGCTTCTATCGGCTGAGTCTGGCCGTCTGCGCTCTCGCCCAAATGTTCGAGCGTTTTCTATGGCCGACCACAGGGACGGCGAGCGAAAAACGACGGACGCAGACGCCAGTGAGAGACGATCTATATATTTTCCCTCTTCCGTCAACATTTTCCTCCTCTAACTTTTCGCGAAAGTTCTTCAGGGGGAAGTGAGGGATACAAATTTCGAGAAACAAAGTTCCCATTTTCTATTTTTTGCAAAACTAGTACATTTTCGAGCTTCAAGTTTATTCAGGTTTTACGCATCTCGAGCTGTCAGAATAGTAACAAATGGATGGACCGTATTCCAGATGATTCTGGAAACCCAGTCGTCAAACGTTCTTCTGCCGAACAAACGCAAAAGGACACTTCTCGTCATGATTGCCCTCCTTCCTATCACATGTTTGTATTTACTAGTGTGTGCGTGCAAAAACGGGTATAGAGGTGACATCAGTCTGCACAGCGGTCTGCTTATTACACACTGTATATCCCCCCACCCATCATCACACCACCAATCCAATAACTATTGTGTGCGTGTACGATGGAGCGCACATGGGTGTTGACTCAGTGTGACCCGGTCGTCGGGAAACAGCGGCGACGGCGGCGAAGGACGGTGTCCTATTCAATTGAACAACAACAAAAAGAGACTGTGTTCGCGGCGATGAATGGACGAACGAACGGAAAAGCCATCTGCTGGTGGTTGAGGGGCTCGGAATGATCGAGAAGAAGGTCACAAGATCAAGGGGCCGCGTACGGAACGGCGCGTTATTCGAAACTTGAAAGGGTAATAATACACAAGGACAGCTGGATGTCTTCGGCCATATTTATGGTTTTCCTCATTCTGACGACATGGTCCGTTTGTCCTGGATGCTGGCGAGGCATTGTTTGCGGAAAGGGTGTAAATGCGCAGTACCGTAGCCGGATTTGAAAAATCCTCAGTTTCTGGAGAACAGGTATCCAAATAGTTGGGACGCGGGCGAAAGAAACCACGAGACTGGGGGAAATGTTGCACTGGGTACAATGAGCCAGGAAACATAAATTATCTCCGTTCCATGCAAAACTTCCTTTGGTACCACGAGACGGGACCACCCCCGTTCCAAGCCGTTTGGATACCTGTTCTGGAGAAGCACCCTCGCATCCGATTAGCCCAGAATACACGTAATACGAGAGCAAAAATATGGGAAACCGGAAAAAAAATGAGGACACGAGTTCCTAATTAGGATGAAAAGGGGAGCTTCCAAATCTCCGAAAGAGGCGCTAAATCGTTGAGATCCGCATAAAGAGATGGCTGATTCTGAGAGCGACACGAAAAAAGTCAAAGATAAAGAGAGAAAAAGGGAAAGAAAAGCGGACGAAGCGTTCTTTCCTGTGCTTAATCCCCTCCATCGCCACAGCTTCTTCTCGTTCTGTCCAATGTTTTCAACCGCCGGCCACAACCAAAAAACGGCCAATGGACCGACGTCGATTCGGAGGAAACGAAGCAGACAAGTAGATGGACGGACACATACGCCTCCTCAATCCCTTGATATTTATAGCCCACCTCCGCATGCTCACTTGTTGTCTTTCTATTCGTAATTGCAGACAAAAGAACGCGATTGGCACCCATTATAGTTTGCTCTTCTGGCACAGTTTGTGCAAAAATGATTGAAGGAATGGAATTAGGGTGATGCGAGGAAACGCGTGAAAAAGCAGTCATTCGAGTGGACGTGAGCTTTCCTCGAGCTTCGGCTCCCTGAGCTCAAAGTGAAAAGAGTGAGGAGCGGGAGGAGTGTGCGCAGAGAAACAAACCACTGAGCATTGGTGCCAAGGTCCGGCTCTTCTTCTTTTTCTTCAGAAGCACGCAAGAATTCCTTGTTCGCCTAGCTTCTCTCACTGCTCTTTCCTTCTAAGGGTGCTGCCCACGGAGGCCGAAGAACGACACCGACGTCGATGTAGACTAAAACGAAAAGAAGGAATAACAAGTGTGACTAACAACAACTGGAGAACGGAGGAACCGCCGGGACTAGCGTTCCAGACTGCGGAAGGACGGACCGCATGGCCACAAATTCAGAGATCGCTTGGAGTGCTTGGCAGGGTTAGCACGGGCGGATGGCCGTCGTCGCCTTCTAATTGGTATAGTGTCTGGCCAGAAAAACACGTGGTGAGGGGGCACTTGACCAGAAATGGCAATGAATTGCCAGTAGGAATTGGCTTTTCATGCTCTGTCAAATATTTTTCAATTCTTTTCCTTCCTCCAAATCCTCCGAATGCTCTGCTAATAGCGTCATTTCATAATTTCGCCCAAAAAAGAAAGCAACCGGATATAGATGGACTAGTCTTTTTTTGCCACTGACGAGATAATCACCACAAACCCCTCCTACTCCCACTCCCACGGACATGCATACACATAAGCAGTAACGACCGGAAAGTCAGCCGACCAAAACTGCTGATGACGATGAAGATGGGCGGTTTTTAGGTAGCCGCAGGTGATCAGATATCAGAGAGCGATGGTGTTTATCAGGCATGGCCGGAAAGGAACATATAATTGAGTAGGTAGTGCCAACTGGTCGAGGGACACGCAACGGTAAGCGTACGGTAGCCCAAAAAGTGTCAGAATCAAAAGTACACGAACGATGACGTCGACCGGCTGTGCGGGAGCAATTCCCACGTTAAATTCAAAACGTGACCGACTGTAGGTACAAATAGTATGTCCACAAAGGCCCACTTTGTTGTTGCGATTGTTTGCACCCACGAAAGTTTTGGAAATTGAATCGCAAGAGCCGAAGATCGGAAAATCGGAGTGGAGCGCAGAAATCGGAGAAGATGGAAAGGGAAGGAAGCGGGAGGGGGGCATCCGCCTAATCCTATTAGAGAGCCAACAACAACACCCACCTGTTTCCATCGTGAAAGTTGGAGTGGCGGACGGAAATCTGATAGAATACGAAGAAGAGGAGAAGCACCGCCGTCGCCGCCGCGTGTCTTTCGTGTTTTCAAAGTACTCGAAAAGTGGGAGTAGTGGCAGAAAATAGAACGCCCGAGTAATCCGATTAGATTATTCAAAACCAATGTGTGTCTTCTTCCACTGATACCACCGCTATGGCAAACTTTTTGGAATCACGAGTCGACTTTACGAGACAACATTTCGCACCTTCTCAACTTCAGAAATCCTCGTGGTCTATGGTAATCCGCATAGGTTATTTCTTATTTGGCTATTTATTTGGAAAGACGCTACAGTAATCCATCATCGTCCACCTGTTTTTGTGTACTTAGCCATTCCTCTCAAAACGTTTCTCATGGCCACACAGGTGTTCTGCAGTTCTACCGTATTCGTCGTACACCAAAACGCTCTCCAACTGCCCTGCTTTTTCTACAATCTCCGCTATCTTTCTGTCGCCCATAGGTGTCCTCGAAAAAAGCTTCTTGCAACTAGATCTCTTTCAAATCTACAGTAGTCCCGTTTCTATCCACCACCGGAAAGAAACTTGGTATCGTTTTGATCGTCGTCTTCGGCCTTCATACATCATCGTCGCAGCATTTGCATCGGCAGCAATCGAACTGTCAAATTGAAGCGAAACGAAGCGACAAGACGACGGCGTCTGCGGGAAAGAAGGGAAGAGAGAAGGAGAAGTAGGAGAAGAAGGCCGATTCGTATAAAGATCATAGTCTGTTCATCAATTCTTCAACGTCTTCTCAAGGCCCTTTCCAAAAAGAGAACGAAGCTGAACCGTTCCGATGTCTGCGTGTCCTCTAACTGGCATCTCTCACGCATCACATGATACTCTCTGACGGGCACAGATAGGTCAGAGTAAGAAGAAACCGCGGGTACCCATTAGACGAAGAGATAGCGAGAAAGAGGACACTTTTCTCTGTCACTCTGTGTTTCCTGTCATCTCATCGGGTGCCTCCTCAAAAGCAAGCAGAAAAAAAACGGAGAACGACAAGGAAAAATGCAAAAAAAACGAAAGGGACTAGCAGAACTGGCCAAAGGGACCATGTGACTTTTTCATCCATTTCTTCGTCTTCTTCGTTATTTTTCCGTTGTGCGGCTCCGTCCAAAAAGTCAAGAATCAAGCCAATTCGCAAATGCTCCTCTTCTCACATGACCAACAGACTCCATCGAATGAGATAAGGCCTGGCGGGGGAAGATTCCGTCAACACCCGACTTGAAAAATAGTGCATCCACATTAAAAATCCGTGCAATTATCGATAAGCGCTTATCGTCTCCTCTCCGCTCTCCGACTCACTGTGGACGCACAAATATTTGTGTTGTTGATTTGTGTGAAAACGTGGAATTGTCCAAAGTGTATTTGTGCTGAAGAATGAGAAGAAGAGGAGGCAGCGAGGACAACAACAAGCAGAAGAGTTGCTTTGCAGCTTCGTGTTTATACAAGTTGGTGCGAAATGTTGGAATAGCAATGAGTAGGTGTTATTGACTATTCCGACGCGGCTACGTCACCCCTAAGAGTTGCTCGAAAAGAGCCCATCCCGTGAGAGAGTGCGTCGTCAGCATGTCTATCAGTTGGAAATGGGGAAGCATGTCTATGTCAACGAAAACCGGTAGGGGACAAACTAGTAAGGGGTCACAAGAAGGTTGGAGAGCGATTAACAAGCACAAAACGTCATTAGAAATGTAAACTTTTTAGCACAATCGTCGAAGCTTTGCGGGGATTTTCTTCCTGTTTTGAGCTATTCAATATACGCTTCCCACGATTTGAATGTAGTTATCGCCGATCAGTGTTTGGTCACACTCCCACTCAAACAGTCGCGAAATGACCCGGATCTTTGCATCTTCCACCCACGTTCGCGTCATCACAAATCACACCCGACATGGTTATCAATACTGCTGTGGGCACGTAATAAACGGTCACTTCTCCTCCGGTGTCAACTCATTTCTGTCTAGTTGTAGTCAATCACAGATCCCAGTGGCTCCTTTGTGATGGGCAGAAAACCGAGTGCAGTGCCCTTTCGAATGCAAATGTTTACGTTTTGAGTGAGGATGAAGAAGAAGAAGACGGAAAAGTTGTTGACGGACAGTTCAACCGTCGATCAAGTATACTCACAGAGCGGTTCTCTGTTTACGGATCTAAACTGGTTGCGACAGAAAACTTTTGAGAAAAGGGGACCGGATAACCACAAAAGTCGTTTCAGGCATATCTACCGTATCCCGCACTTCCAAATGAGATCATCGACCAATGACGTGATGCGATGGCTCTCTCGGATCTTCCGCGATCACATCGGCTGATCGCTGCCAACCAACCGAACCGAGAGCAGCCAGTCAGCTGTTCAACAAACATCTCCGTTTCCTTCTCTTCCCAATCATCATAACTACTCATCCCCGTTCCTAAGAGCCCTCGGGCGCCCATCGGGGGATCAATGACTCACAGTCGTGCTGGATTCCCATCTTTCGTGGCGAGAATCCGACAACGGTGTGCTCGTCGTCGTCCGAAGACTTCTTGATGTTGGGCATAGTGATACCGCGGCTCGAGGTGTCCAGAGTGAACATGTTTTGCACAGGGATGATTGGAGTGCTCACGGGAGCAAAGTTCTTATCGCGGGTTTAATTCAAGTCTGAAATGAGGGCAGAGTTGAGGCAGATCAAATAGTTGACGGGGTTGGAGGAAGGTTCCAGTAAGGTTGCAAGCATCTACAGTATCCCCTCGGGGTTTTGCGGTGAAATGGCTCGACGCCGTCTATATTTATAGCCCCGATCGTTCCGAGAAAGTCATGATTTCGCAATCGTTTTCCATAAACATCCACCCAATTTTTATGGATCCGATCGGTCTGTGTTCTTCGGCGCCACATACATTTATTGCTCAAAACATTTCGCAACAGGCTCACTCTTTCAGTCAAAATTTTGCAGCTTTAGAAGCAGTAGAGTGGACGGAATGGAGCAGATGTCCGTCTGTCGGTCCGTCAGTGGGTTAGATGGACATGAAATGGTGCCTGGCTCCGAAAATTGGTGGAGAAGGCGTGATGGGTGGGGAGGAGAATATATTCAAGGACACCCTCACCATTCAAAGAGTCACGAGAAAAATGGACGATAAAATGGAGAAGAAGAAGAAAAAGAAGAAGAGTGCACCAAAAACAGAGAGATGGGAACAGGTGGCCCCCGACGGACGGGATGCATTTCGAAATCGTTCTTGGCACGGAGCCAAGAAAGAAGACGTGCTACCATTTCACATAACTAGGCTATATACCATGTTCCTGTTCAAGTTTAGACTAAAGATTCAAACCAATCTCATGATCACTTTTTCTGCAAAAAAGAACAAAAGACCCCCGCTTTTTTTCGACAGTATCACGAGACTTGTTCCGTTTTTCCCCCATTCAAACGAACAGCACACCAAAGAATTCCTCAATGAAATGAATGAAATGGGACAGAAATGAGAAGAGAGAGATGAAATGGGACAGAACAAAACGGATGCCGATTTCAAAACATTTTCCCATTAGTCAACTTGCAAACAGACTTTCTTGCAAGCGCTGTACGGAATGAATTTAGTGGGAGGAACCTTCGAGAAGCCCATAATCCCTCAAAGGTCACATTTAGCCGTCCTTCTGGAACCTTCTCCTAGCTCAATGAGCTCTATTGGCCAGATGGCCAGTCCCCAGAAGCTGGGGAGCCAGATGGGGACCGAGCCGGGGCGAATAGAGCATTCGGACTCACCTGACTAAGGACCTGGATCTTGCTTGCGGCAAAGGGAATGACGCAATCACCTTTCCGTCAAACACCTTCTCTTCTCTCTACGATTGTTGCTAGTCTGAAAATGAACATAAGTTTCGAATAATCACGGAGGCAATGAGAATAGAATAACTGCACGAATTTAAATACTGCCAGAAGGAGGAAGAAACAATTGACAAGTAGTGTGAAAAGAGTAAATTGTGATAACCATTGACAAAAACTTCCGAGTCAATCTCGAGCGACAGCATGATTCACAAATCTCGTCACGTAATGTACTTCAAGCCCACGTGCGTGACTTTGGGGTCACGTGGTCTGCGTAAAATATCATAGACACACACCCGCTCGGGGGGCCCGGGCGATAAAATGGCGCCATCGTCCCCGCCGGGCCCGTCTGCGTCTCCGATCCTCTCGCCACTGTCAATCGACGAGACAGTGTGCAAGACGGCGGAGAAGGCGAGAGAAACGAGAGAAGCGTCCAGAGGGCACCGATTTCTATCAATTTCGTTCCCCAGAATGATTCGATGCGGGCGACGAGAGATAAATGACAGAAAAGAAGGGAGGGATGAATAAATGAGAAATGAATGGATGAATGTGGTGGCTGGCACAAGTCAAAAATTAAGTCGAAAAACGAGGCGCCAAAAGAACTGCATGAGAGTATAGCCGAAGGCGCTCGGGCGGCCGAGGTCGTACGTGCATGATAGTACCAATGACGGCGAAGAAACTTCGCGATGGCGCAGACGATCGGAGGCGACCGATTAGGTGTGTGAATGATTAGTACGAGTACTCTGATCTATATATCGGCTGAACAGCTTCTTAAGAATTCTTCTTCCCACTATGATATAGTTTTTCGAAAGGTCGACTGCTAGACTAATAAATTCCTCCGCTGCCCATATAATTAACATTTGCATTGCCATTTCGACACGATCAAAGCGCTGATTGGTTTTGACAGTCTCCGACGACGTTGTGATCTTTGACCAAAACGGAATTAGACTGCGAGTCTCGGCGGCTCTTTTTCTGTCGACAAATGGGTAAACAGTAACTATAGGTCGGGCCGAAAAGGGCACGAACTGTTCACGCCCGGCCCAGAGGCTGCTATGGATGTTTGACCGACTCGATGTTCGGGGCGATAAAATTGTGATATGCATAAACGGAGCGGAGATGAGGCAGGAAGGAGAATAAACAACATTAAAAAACCGTCGTTTTGTCTCTCCTAACATACACATCACTCTCGCCCACAAAAAACCAAATGGCCGTCGACGAGATCGAGACGGGCGGACAGTTTGCTCGGACGACGAAAGGAGCGAGAAAGTGTGCGGCGAGACGGCGAGTCGGGACGAAAAGAGTACTCGGAGCGATAAGAAAACGAGAAGCCTCCACCGGTTACGGTAGGAGACGAAAAGGCAAAACTCTTTTCCGCTGATGGTGCCCGATTGATGATTGATCAGCGAAATAATGGAATCGGAACCGGCGAAAAAATTGAGAGCATCATCAAACTGCGAAACTGGCCAAACAGTACGATAACTGACGGGGGACGAAAACTGTTTTCAGACCATCATTATCTGGAAATTTCAAACTTTTCAATAATCTGATAATAGCTGCCTACTTTTAGTCTTTGATCGGAAATTTTTCGCGTCAGCATCAAGGCTGATAAAAGTCAGACGGAGAGTTCGAAACACAAACATCGACTAGACATTCTATCTTTCGCTGCAAACGTGTCAATCTATCCCTCCTTTACTTTTCAGTGAGACGAGAAGAAAACGAAAAAGACAGATCATTGAAGGTCGTCGCCGAGGTGCACTTTTAAATGAAACGTTTGAGAGGGCCCGGGCGGCGCCACATGATTCGCGTTCTCGAAAATGAGAAACGTGTCGTGTGATTTCTGGAGAGAGTTGACAAACACACAAACGCGAGGGAACAATAATTATGAGTGTTCACACAGTACAAAGGCTAAAAGTGTACGGTAGCTACATTGTAGTACAGTTTGGCATTTGCAGCATTGTATCTAAAAAGGGCAATGAGAGCAAACTAAAGCAGCCGAAGCGAACAGCTCTGCAAACGGAAACTTTCGCAACTAAAGTGCCGGAGAGCTCATCGCGATGAACTTCTTAGCATCATCCTTCCAAAGTGGGCGGAGCTTCGGGCTTCCTCGTGCCGCGTCTCTAAATCTCTCTCCGGCTCCGGCTCAAGCGGTGGCGGTGGCGAATGGCAGACTAGTGCTAACAACTGCTTCCAACTACTCACGGATCCGGATCACATGTCCCTCCCGTGACTCTTCTGAATGATCTGGCAAGATCTCAGATAAGAGATACTCACGAGATGACTACTTTTTAATGGCGATCGGAGAGAGAGAGAAAGAGTAAAATGAGGCGAAAAAAGTGCAGACCGATTTATCAGGCGAGCGCTTTTTAGTGGTTTTGAACCTCTCTCGAAGCGTTGTGTAAACTCCCCCTCTCCCTTTTTTCCGCGATTTTTCTGTTAGCTTTAGAAGGATCTTTGGCAGTCTGCCAGACTGTGAAAGCAAATATAGACTTGAGACTAAAAAAGTCATCAACCCTTTTTGCATCAGCTCCGTGAGCTTAGTTATGCACAAATGTGACAAGCGCGTGACAATGGCATCGGAGAGTGTTTGAATCGAGGAGAGCGGAGGGAACGAGTCATTGGGGCCGCCTCCGACGTCGGAGGACGCGCGGTGCCAAAAGAATAGTCACGGGTCACCACCGCTGGCCGTCGGAGACAAATTGAGGGATCGCGCGCCGCTTTTTTTAAATTGCCGCCGACGGAAAGTGATCCATGTGACTGGGCAGGTGCCCTTGGATTCTTGGATTGAATGCGACGGGACTGGCCATCACAAAACCCTTTTCGAATTCTTGAAAACTAACATTTCTCGCTCATCTCGAAATGTATACACTAACGTCGCATTGTTTTACTCATCTATTCGGTGCCACAGACAGATGGAAAACGGAATGGGGTCACAAGACTCGGAGAGGAAAAGGGAAGGAAGACACATGCACATGATCTCTGCCGCTCTGCGACGATACTTCTGTAGTTCCCTTTTGTGAACGAAAAAAGGGAATAACATGGAGGAGTGGTAAACAAAACAGAGATTCGAATCGTGGGAGGGATGCGATTGCTCAACTTTTCAAAGAATTGTTGAACTCAAAAGAAGAACTGAAAAACGGAAATGCAAATTAGTGCCATAATTCGATTTGGTTTCTATTCTGAAGTTTTACTAACGAAAAAAACTACACTTTTTCTTTCAAAAATTATCTTGGAAAGTCGACGAAATTTGCTGTTTTTCTCCGTTCGAACGGAACGATCAGCAATTCGTTCTAATTTTCTCAGCAACTTCGGGAGACGCGATCAAGACGGCTTTGTTCGTTTCTGTTCGAGGAGTTCGCAGAAAAACAGAGGCCAGATGTTTGGAAAAACACACAAATTTTCAAACGAAAACAGTTTTGGCGCCGCAGGTATCTGAACGGCTTGGGACCAGGGTGACCCCGTCTCGTGGTTCCCTTCGCCCGCGTCCCGACTGTTTGGATACCTGTTGGCGCCGAAAAACAGATCTCTGAACGACGGCCAACGAGACGACGTCTCGAAGAACCGCTGTGGACGCAGATCCGGAAATGAGATTTAAATGAGCGCATTTACATTACTTGTAGATTAAAATCTAACATTGTTTTGACAACATGCCAAATTTAGCAGGCGCATGTGACGAAAACGACTGAAAACTACGTTTCTAATTCAATTCACCCTGCATTTTTAAACAAGAAATGATTTGTTTCGACTTTCAACTTTCAAAAAAGTTCAAAAAGTTCGAAAAGACGGTGATAACGATGATAAAATGCATAGTACTCCGTGCCGATTTCTTTGTTGAAAACCCCATGACTGTGTACAAAACGCGTGCATTTTTCGGCGGCGCGAGCGAAAGCACGCAGAGAAATGAAGTGATAAAGAAAAGAGAACTTGCTCCAAAAGATCAAACATTCCGAAGAGCTAAAATGAGCTTTGTCCAGTCTGCAGATGCTTTTCATTACATTTCTAGCAGAAAACAAACGTAATCTTCTTTTCGAACCCCGAAATTTTCGGTGTACTCCTACGTTTCGAGCTTTCTTATCGGTTAATGTACCAAAAGACAGGTCATGCGCCTACTCGCAAATATTTTGTTAGAATCGGACGACACTCATTTACCCGTTTTCAGAATGTGATTACAGAAATCATGATTTTATATGCGTGAAATCAGGCATTAATTACAGAAAACATTGGATCTGGGTAGGGATGTGGGAAATAGAACTGTTCGAGAGGGGGCAGAAGACGACGTGTGAATCAGGATGATGACGATCTACAAGGGTTTTCTTTGAGAGGATCATCCACCGCCAAGATTCTAAAGCAACAACGCCTTACAATTACAATAAATAGTGATAAATACGAGAGGTTTGAGGGGTAAAGGGAGGGTAATTGGCATGAGAAGAGGGTAAACTGATGAGAGATTATCAGAGGAAAAGTGGGTAGGGAAGAGAGGGGGTGATAAAAACAAATTTTATACAAACAATCCGTAGATGGCTGAATGGCTTCTGATGGATTAGTTGTAGAGGTCATCGTCGTCCTGAGCTGGGACTGGAGCAGATGGAGCGTCGCTTCCTCGCTGCTCTCCCGGGAACTTGAAATTGTTACCGAATCCACGCGATTGCTGAAGAGTCTGGGCGAACATCTCGTATCTGAAAATAACAAATTAAAAAGTGATGTTCGGTTGAAAGTGAGCTCACTTTCTAATGTCATTGTCCGTCACCGAACGTCTGGCAAACTTCATAGCCTCTTCGAAGTGGGCACGAGTTATCTCTGGCACTGGGTCCGACGATTCGTCTTCCATGAGCTCCTCTCCACGAGCTCTGCGGTCCTGACGGTCCTTCTCGATACGAATCTCCTTTTCGATGGATTCACGAATAGCCAACTTGCAAGCACTGAAAATGTAATCGTTAATCAACAGAACTTCGCAACTTCAGCGCCTTCGCGTGGCGTTAGTAGTTTCAAATGTGAAAACTGAAACGACTTTACTATCTTGCGCAAATATGACACTCGTGTGGCCATTAACACTTTGCTCCTCTTCAACTAAATTACAGAACGTTATCGAGCAGAAGAAAAGAAAATGTAGACCTCACAAGTTCTTAAGTTGCGCTGTGAAAACCTCAAAGCGCTCGCAACTCTATTTCACCTACCGTTGGCAAATCTCGGTCAAATCGGCTCCGGAGAATCCGACGGTGTTCTTGGCCAAGAAAGTCAAATCCAAGTCCTTGGCGAGTGGAGTTTTGCGGAGCGACGCCTTCAAGATCTGGTGACGGGAAGCCTCGTCCGGCAGAGGAATGTAGATGAGCTGATCGAGACGTCCTGGACGCAGAACAGCTGGATCGATGATATCCGGTCTGTTGGTGGCTCCAATGATGAAGACGTTTTTCTTCGCATTCATTCCGTCCATTTCAGTGAGAACTTGGTTGATGACACGGTCGGAGGCACCTCCAGCATCACCGCCCGATCCACCTCTCGACTTGGCGATGGAATCCAACTCGTCGAAGAAGAGAACACAGGGAGCAGCGGCACGAGCCTTGTCGAACACATCACGGACATTGGCTTCCGACTCTCCGAACCACATGGTCAACAATTCCGGTCCCTTGATCGAGATGAAGTTAGCCTGGCATTCATTTGCGATAGCTTTAGCCAAAAGCGTCTTTCCGCATCCAGGTGGTCCGTAGAAGAGAACTCCACGCGACGGCTGCATTCCGAACTTCAAATACTTTTCTGGGTGCTCCACTGGATACTGGACAAGTTCCTGAAGCTCGCGCTTGACGTTTTGAAGTCCTCCGATGTCGGCCCAGGTAGTGTTCGGGGTCTCAACGACAGCTTCGCGGAGAGCCGATGGCGATGACTTTCCTTGAGCGAAACGGAAGTTTTCCATGGTGACGGCAAGAGAGTTGAGGACTTCAGCGTCGATCTGGTCGTCCTCGAGATCGATGAGCTCCATCTTCTCGCGAATTTGCTGAAGTGCAGCCTCTGAGCACAGTGAAGCCAAGTCAGCTCCGACGAATCCGTGGCATTCGTTAGCGATCTGCTCGAGATCGACATCGTCAGCCAGCTTCATGTTCTTGGTGTGAATGCGGAGAATCTCGAGACGTCCAACGGCATCCGGAATTCCAATGTCGATCTCACGATCGAATCTTCCGAAGCGACGAAGAGCGCCGTCGATCGAGTTCGGGCGGTTGGTTGCAGCAATGACGACGAGATTGGAACGTCCCTGAAAAACAAGTTTAAAAAAAAAACTCTTGAAATTGTAAAGTACCTTCACTCCGTCCATCAATGTGAGCAGCTGCGAAACAATTCTGCGTTCAACCTCTCCATTGGTCTTCTCACGCTTCGGCGCGATGGCGTCAATTTCATCAATGAAGAGAATGGCTGGCTGGTTCTTCTCACACTCCTCGAATGCCTTGCGAAGGTTTGACTCGGATTCTCCGGACATTTTGGACATGACTTCTGGTCCATTGATCAAGAAGAAGAATGATCCGGTTTCATTAGCAACAGCACGAGCGATGAGGGTCTTTCCGGTTCCTGGTGGTCCGAAGAGAAGAATTCCTCGTGGCGGCTTGATTCCGATAGCCTTGAAAAGCTGCGGGTGACGGAGTGGCAGCTCAACCATTTCTTTGATCTGGGCGAGCTGTTTGCGAACTCCTCCCAAGTCGTCGTAACCGATATCATTCATGCTCTCTTCTTCCTCTTCTCTCTTGATTGGGTCTCCTTCGTAGTGAATCATCGTGTCCGGAGAAACGATGCAAGCTGGCGACGGCTCAGTTTCGACCACCTTGAATTCGACAGTGCGCATGGCAGCTTGCACGGTGAATATGTCACCCTTGTGCAATGGACGATAAGCCTCCAAGAAGTATGGCTTCAGGAACACGTCGAACAAGTTTCCGGTGAGTCCTTCGATAGTGTCATCGATCGGAAGAACATGAATTCGGGATCCGTAGCTGAGATTCGGAGCTGGGGTGATGCTCACAACATCTCCGAGGCGGATGCGGAGGTTGTTGCGAACGACACGGTTCATGCGAACCTTCTCGTTCGGGCAAGCTTCGTCAGAGACGATGATGGCCACAGACTCCTTCCGCTTCTTTCCCTGTAACAGAAATAATTAGATTGAACGTTTTGTTCAATTGTGCAGCAATCATCAGTCTACTCAAGATCTGGGCCTTAGCGTGGCGTTAGAATTTCGAAATCCAGTTATGATGACGTGTTACAGAATTATCTTGCACAACTATGACACTCGCAAAACCATTCGCAAGTTTGAGAAATTCTAGGCTAAACAGAACGTTTATCCTCAAAGAGCTCAATTTGCGGACATTACAAGTTCTTAAATTGTGCAGAAAAAACAAAGGATCACCAGAGAACAATACTCACCTTGAGGATGACGGCGTCTCCTCGGAAGAGTCCGAGTTCGTCCATCTTCGCCTGCGAGACAGACACGACCGAGTTGTCGTCTTGTTCCGATTGATCAACGATGAGACGGTTCGGCTTTGCCTTATCCTTCAGGATGGCCGTGGACAGCTCATCATTCTTCTTCTCTTTTTCGCTTTGGTGGGTTGGGACAGAAGCCATTATGTACACTGCTCAACCTGAAAACAGAAATTTTAAGTATGAGCAAGATGAATTTGAGCTGAAACCGAGATTCAAGCACGACGAACGGAAAAATCCCGAAATAACGGAATTCCACGACTGTAAGAATGGAAACCATTAAATCTAGAGCAAAGCTAGGGCAAATCTAGAACTTTCGCGGCGTCAGGGTCAAAAATTTTACGAAAAAATAGAAATTTCCAGAAAAATCAACAGAAAACTGTCGAGAAGCAAAATGCGAGCGAGCAGAATTCGAATTTTTGTCATCATCCACGCATTTGAGAGCGTGTTCTTGCGGAGTGTATGCGGAGTGTATGATGATTTGGCGTTCGAGCGCATTTGCATTGCACAATAAGAGCGCGAACTTAAAATTAAGAACTGCATTTTGGCTCCATTTTCGAAAAGAAAAGCTTTGAAAGCGAGTTTTCGCGATTTCTTCTAATGTAACTTAAAAATAATATTTTCCGTTATTTTGTGGTAAGCAAAAATCGATAAAACGGTCAGCAGAACAGTGCGAGAAAAACTGAGACGACTACTCAAGCGACGGATTGAATGAAGAATGGTCTGAGTGAGGCCTCCCTCATGATCATGAAGGAGGGAGACCCTTTTTATAGCGGGAGCGCGCGCGCGCGTTCTTGATTCTGGGAAACATTGATTTACAAGAGCGAATACTGACTAAACACGGAAATTTCATTGAAAAACTGATAAATAATAAATAGTCGTTCGAAAAGTTTAGCACTTTGTTCCAGAAGGTCTTCTCTTGATTCCCAGAGCACGGTTGGCTTCGTCGATTCTGAGATTCTGGAGGGAACGACGCTTTCGTCCTCCGCCTCCGCATCCGCAGCATCCACAGCCACATCCTGAAATAAGATCAATTGAAGAGGAGAATCGGGGATGAGGAAAAAGGTACCGCATCCACAGCAGCACGGACGGCAGCAAGTGCAGCATCTCGTGCAACAGCAAGTTCGGCAGCACGTGCAGCGGCAGCAGCATCTGAAACGACGGATCGCGTTCGAACTGGAAAAGGAACTAACCGTGGTCTACAGCAGCAGCATCCGCATCCTCCGCCTCCGCCCCCGCATCCACAGCATCCGCATCCACAGCATCCGCACCCTCCGCTTCTCTTCACTCGAGAAGATCCGAGAGTGTCCACAGAAGTCTCTTCAGAAGAAGCATGCGGAACTGTGGCCAGTTCGGTCGAAGAGATCGGAAGAACTGCCGAGTGAACCTGAAGAGCACTGCGATCAAGAACTGGGCGATTGGTTCGACTGTGATACCTGGGAAATGGTAACCAGTGCGACGAGAGCGAAAAGCGAGCAAAGAACGATTTTGGTCATTGCTGTTCCAGTGATATCCTTTCCGCCCGCCGCTCGTTCCTTTTATATCGCACGTGTTTGTCGTCTCGCGCACTGATTTGACACTTTGCCGGAAACCATTTTTTGTTGCCCGGCCGCGCGTCATCTTTTTCTGGTTGCAAATCGGTTGCAAAAAAGAGATCATTCGTAAGCAACATTTATTTAGCAATACTTTTCGAAAAAATAAATATAATTGAGAAGAAAAGCGAATCCGAAGAAGAGCCAAAGGATGTAACTGACAACGACCCATGCGACGGAGGGAAGTTGGAGCAAAGGATTCTTGTAGCAGAAACGACTTCGTCCCGACTCCTCATTCACACAAACGTTCGAATCGAATTTTGAGCAGTCTCTGAACGGAAAAATGACTTTCTCCTTGTCGTTATATGCTTTTGAACCTGTTATAATTGCACTCTTTTGATGATTTGATGACACTCGAGTCATCGATTTTTCCGATGGAAACTAGCTGACCGAATTGACTGCAGTAGGACCACGAGAAGGTTTTCGGCAGCATCAAGTTCGGATTGCACGGAATGGCTGAGCGATCCGCTGCTGAAAAGCTGTGCTAGGCCCTGTCTTGGGAATAATGACCGATTTTTCACTCGGAAAATCGTCTCTTTTATTGAAAATAGGAAAAAGTCACGGTTTTGAAAATGTTTCGTCCGAGATTTCAAGTAGGGCCCAAACTGACCATTGCAACCGGCATGGAGGAAAAAGAGAGAAAGCGCCAATACCAATATCCGATTCATAGTTTGAAATGAATTCCACGTCAGTTTTTGTATTTTACTCTTTTGTTCGTGATCGGACATTCCGAAGCTCGAATTTACACTTTCCCGGCAAACCTGTGTAACTTTTGCACAACGCTCACACAATTTTCGGTTAGCAAGTTGCAGAGGTTTGCCGAATTTCGAGTTCCAAGTACACTTGTTTCCGTCTCTCTGCCGAACAAAGAACATTCGCGAAGCGCGGAATAAATTCGAGCCGGAGCTGTCCATCAATTTCTGCCAGTTTCCTGCACATTCTCACGCTTCTCCTCTTCTTTCTCGCATTGCATTCCGAACCCGGTTTCGAGAGAATCCATTCGCTCGTCAAAGAATCATCACAAAAACAAGCTCGCACACACACACACGTCCGTCCCCAAATGCGACTTGTTTAGTTCTCGGCGTCACTGACGAGCGGACTCCGTTATTTGCCGGCCCATTTGTCAAAAGACGTCCGGCGCCAGTTTTTTGCTAAATTCTGCTCATAGCTGCTGCTGACCCCCGAGTTTACAGTAGCTTCCATTTTCTGCCGGGAGCCGTCTGGCGCTGGTTTCTGGTCATTTATATGCAAAGTGAATGGGATGAGTCCCTTGCCTCCCAAACTCTCTCTCTCTCTCGGCGCCCCATCAAACTTGTTTGGCAGCACATGGGAATACTCGCAACCGACCCATTTCTTTCTTGTTTTCAATTTCAAGTGTAAAGTGATACAGTTCGATGGAGCGCACTTGCATCCTCATCTTTTTGTTCCCGCGAGAGAGAGAGAGAGAGAGAGAGAGAGAGAGAGAGCAATCCCGAAATCAGCGGCGGTGTCCGAGTTTCGTGGGCCCCGGGCAGCCAGTCAACAAGTCAATCTTCCCGCGGCTCCTTTCTTTCTCTTCTTCTTCTTCTTCTTCTTCTGCTCCCCTCCTAAAGTTTGCCGCTTCTTCTTCCTCTTCAGTGTCTCTGTTTGACTGACACAAAGAGTAAACCCTTCTCACATTCTATTTCATTTGTAACTTAAAGGTTTAGGTTTCAAGCTCTTCTTATTCGGCTTCTTGACTACTGTAAAAACCGTTTATTCAAGAGATATATCTCAGCTGCTGGGAGAGATACCAAAACGTTGTCAACTAACAAAATGCACACAATCTTTCAATGAGCAAATTGTTAGTTGACAACTTTTTGATATCTCCACCGGCAGCTGAGATACATCGTTTCAAATGTACGGTCTATGAATACGAGAAAAGCGGACGGAAAGATACTGGTTGTGTCTGTGTGTTTTCCTCAAAAAAAAAAAACGGAGGGCGACCCGAATCTCATTTCCCAGCTCTCTCGCTCTTTTTTCCCTTTTCTGCGAATAGAACGACTCCAAATCGACTCTTCTCATCGCTTTTCCGCCCCTTCAGCAGCAGCAGCATCAGTACACTTCAAACCGACCGAATTCTCATTCCCTTTTAGATTGGAAAGAAGAAATCTCTTCCGCCCTCTTTCTCTTCTTCTTCCCTTTCCGGGCCAGTCTCTTTTTGTGCTCAAACTACTGCAGTAGTCAAAAAGTGACAAGTTCATCCGTTGTCTCTTGTCGCTCCGAAACTCTTTCAAACGGACCCGAAACGACCTAATCCACCTTTTCATTTTGCGCTTTTCTCCAGTTTCCTAATGAAATCTGAATGTTTGTTTTGGCGCCTAGAGAATCTGATGCACTCCTTGAAGATCATGAAGAAGTTGCGAGCTTCGGATGAATCCAGGGCTGGGCAATGGCCCATGATATCTCGGGACCAGAACATCCTATTGGTCTCAAACTAGGATCCAATACACTTGAATCCTAGTCCAAGAATCCTGTAAAGTTTCGGTCCGATTGGATTCTTGCAAGTGGCCCAAAAGACCAAGCCCCGACAGACCCTCAAAAAGCTCTTTCTCATTGCCTGGTCACGAGTCGTTTTGTTTTGCCGCACACATACAAACATAAATCATAAGGCAAGGTGTCAAATGAATTGGATATCCGTCTTGTTGGCAGACTTACTGAGAATCCTAGGCCAGCTACCGTAACCTTTTCCTTGTTGCCAAAACACATTCTGGTTATTTTGACACCCCCGGGTCGGAACGGCGGTGCCCTCTATTTCGCTTCTTCTCGCGAATCCGCCCCGGCCGACAAACAACACGAACAACAATAATAAAAATGAGAGGAGAAGGAGCGGGCGGCCAGAAGAAGGGGCGCATCTGCCGACTTCTTGTGTCGGGCGGAAAGTGACGAGAAGCGAGAAGGAGAAGAAGGAGAAGGCGACGGAAAATGGCCTCTGGCGATTTTTTATTTATACACTTTTTTGCCGATCGACTTCTTTTCCAGTTTCTGTAGCTCATTCCGTGTGCCATCCGATTTCCCATTAATCATGATATCAAGTGTTGCGATAACATTGCCGAGCGCTCAGGGACCACCAGGTTTACACTGGAGATCCCGTCGAGTTGGCAACAAAAGCAGCTGTTCGTCCGGGGGCTCCGCGAGCTGCCATCCGTCACAACCCCAACCTTTTTGCCGTATCGATTTCCTCTTTTGGACGGAGGAAATGGGTAATTTGAGTGAGAACATTTCCCCTCTCAATCTGACATAAACTATCATAATTGCCTTTGCATTCTTCTTCTTCTTCTTCTACTTCTTCTTCTCTTACTTTTCTTCTTCTCCTTTCCCCTTTCATTTTCAGAGAGTTCCGGGAGGATGACACTATGCGGATGGCCGACCGAATGCACCGAACTCAGTTGCTGCGAGTCCTACATCTTTAGGCTCTACCTCTTGATATTCACGTGAGAATTCTCGGAACCTTTTTAGGAATTTCAATTTCAATTCAAATTTCAGTTTTGCAATCGTGATAGTTGCGGTGATCGTGGCGGCGCTGTGGATGCTCTTCGAGTTCCGACCCAACTACAGGTACCCGATTACTTGATTTACCTTCCAGAAGTTTGTTCCAGAAACCGTCTCCGCCGTCAGGACACTGAGGAGCAGCAGCGAATCGATCAGCGATCATTCGAGGAGACAAAGTACTTGCGCAGATACTCAGAGCTCAAGTAAGTTACTGTCGGGCAAAAGGATTACGGTAAGCTTCTACAGTACTGAACAGACCATGACCTTACTTGTCTCTGAATTGTAGCGAGTTAGAAGGAGCATCCCAATGGTAGGCCCGTTCCTTTCCAGGTTTGTCCCCTCAACTGTCATGTCCCTTAGCCGCACTCATTCTCTGCATAATCATGTCAACTTCTACCGTAATCTTTCCTTTCTCTCTTTCCGGTTCCTCGTCGCTTTCCTTGTGGTCGTGGTCCTTCAGAGTTTAGACCCTAGCCGCCCTGTTTTAATATCAAACTTTTCAGCCCTCTTCAAGCCAGACGCCATTCAATCGACAACTGATCCTTCAGCTACAATAGTCCTTCCCTTCACACAATAATTAGAGCTTTTATCTCTGAGTCTCCCTTCCCCACTCTCTCTCTCTCTCTCTCTCTCTCCCTCTTTATCCCCGTTTGTATGTATACGCGTACAGCTTTTTTCTGAATTTTAAACTCAAATTGTCTAGAGATATAAATGTCTGAACAGAAATATGAATGCGAAGAAAAATGAGAAATTCCGTTTGTTTTTGTTCGAAAACTTTAACTTTAAGGAAATTCAATGGAGCGGAGCTGCAATCTGGCCATTTCTGGCTTTACCCCGACAGTATCACGTTGTCAAGTTGCTCCAACTCTCTGAGCATTTCAGAGAACTGGACGAACAGAAAATCATGAAGCGGGTTGTCGTAGAGATGATCGAAATGGAGCTGAGATCGGAGAGTGAGCTGAAGAAGGCACGGATTATTGTGGTTTTAAATAAGTTTTTGTTTGTTCTTTTCTTCTCTTCGGCACTTGAGGATATGGAATCAAGAGTCGGAAGTTTTTCTGAAAGTTCACTGATTGATTTCTTCGTCACAACAACCCCGACAAGCAAATAAACACAATAATAACAGTGCTGCACTCTTTTATCGCCTTTTTTTGCAGTGCTCTTTGAAACAGTGCGGCGGAAACGGAGAGGAACAAAAACTGCGAAAATAATCGGGTTTATGGGCACGGGGATGACGAACTCTGTCGCTGTTCTTCACTATTTCATCTGTTCTCTCTTTGTGTGCCAAAGTTCTAATCAAAAAAGTGTAGGCCAAGCACATTCTCATTCTCTGCTCATTTCCGAGTATCTCACCTACGTTTCTCCATAATCCACTTCTTTTTTTTCCCTTATGACTGCTCGCGCCGAAAATAAATTAACATTTCCGGCAAAAAAGTAGTTTGTGTATATACCTTGTTTCCAGTTTGTTTGGGAACACGATTTGCGGTTATGTACTCTTAGGATCTCCCTGTTTTTTGCTGTCAGTTGATGTTCACTAAACACTTTTGCTGCCGCATTTGTCTTTAGAATTCTTTAAATTAAAAAAAAAAGTAACACTTGACACCAAAAAAATCCGTAAAGCAAACATAAACCTTTCGGTGTGATAACCCCGTCTAATAAGTGTCAACTTTGGCACTTTCCAAGCGGTTCAATCCGCTTTTTTCCTCTGTGTTTGACTAGTTCTCCACTTCTTTTCATTCATTTCCAGATTTTCATTCAAAATGGGTACATCTTTAACTTTTCTCTCCTTGGTTTTGGCTCAAATATTATCCATTTGCTCGGCAGATGTTACGAATGGAACCATGAAATTGGTGCTCGTTCAGGCTGTAAGTGAATTTTAAAGCACTCAAAATAGTGCTGAAATGTTCAGATTTGGAGGCATGGGGACCGTACTCCTACTGAAACGTATCATAACGACAAGTTCACGGGTGACTACTGGATCTTCGGAGGCGGCGGATGGGGCCAGCTCACTCCGGTTGGGGCAGTCCGTGTTGCCACGTCACAATCAATTGATTTCAGATCGGAATGAGACAGCACATGGAACTGGGAAAGAAGATTCGAAATCGGTACATCAAGGGACTTCCCTACGAGTTTCTGAGCAAACGCTACAGTCAGCAGGAGGTTTTCGTGAGGTCGACCGACAAAAACCGAACTTTGCTTTCCGCCTTCTCGAACATGGTTGGAATGTACGGAGCCACCGACGGAGAGAACTACAATAAGGCTGGTGAGTGAATAACAGGGCGTCGTTCCTTCGAAATCCAGTTAGAAATCGGAACACGGAACACGGTTAGTAAAACAACAACAAAAACAATAAAAAACCTAGTAGAAATTTTGATGAGCAGATCAGTTGTGGACCGGGGGAGGAAGCGAGAAGTCGATGTGAACACTGAAAAAAGAAGCATTTAAATAGTACTTGATTTTCGAGTAATTCTCACTTTTGACGATATAGTCCACGTTGCTTCAGCTCCGCAGCGACCTGATTTGGAATCTTGTCCGTAGTTTCTTTGTAAGTTTTGCGAAAACGATCCCTGAAAGCATTATTGTGCCAGCAATTTTCAAAAAAAAAAATCGCTCACATGAAATTTCTGAAAGCGTTTTTGGTCGGTCGAATGATTCTGCATTGCTCATCTGCGCTGTTACGACGCATACCGAATCCAGCGATGATGTAATCTGAAATTCGCATTAATTGCAACGAATTTCCTGCCTCCCATTCCTGCTCACCGGCGATATTCATATAAAATTGGCTGCCGATAGGAATGTATGCGCCAGAAGATCTTGAAGAAGCGCAGTAAGCGCAGAAGAACGGATCGTAGCGCGAAACCTGAAGGCAATTTTTCGATCAATAGAATTTATTGAATACCTTGGCCAAAATGGTTCGAACAATCGTTTTTACTTCTTTTTCAAACTCCGTGGGCTTCCAGTACGTAGCTCTGGTGAACGCATCGGAGCAGAAGAAGGTGTAGCCGCTCGGCAGCGCAATGAGCTTATCAGCGGATTTCGCATCGGCAATGTTGAACTGCTTGCTCGAATTCGACTCTTCCAGCTTTCTCAAGCGTGCCTCTCTCTCTCTGCGCATAAGTTCGTTGCTCTGAAAAGAGTTTAAACGACGAAATTGAGTGCGGTTTACCCTTTCCATCAGCATAGCAGATGTGCTGGCAAGTAACTCTATCGCCGGATCCTGGGCCTCCTGCGCGATTTTTAACATGGCGGAGTTGTCAGCTTCGTAGTCGATGTTATGCAGTTTTTTCAGATTCTCCTGTAAATGAATAACGAGCAAATATGTTGAACTCATAAGAGACTTGAATACCTCACAAACCGATCTTGGGAGCAGAGCGCCCGTCTCTCTGTCGAAGCAGTTTGCGCGGATGAATGCCGCCGGATCCACTCTGTAGATGCCGTCGGGACCGCGCGTAATTCCGTCGTTTGCACCGATGTCCCCGATTTCATCACCATCTTCATCATCTTCATCTTCTCTTTCGTCTTCTCTCTCGTCGTCGTCTTCTTCTTCTTCGTCTCTTTGCTCGTCTTCCAAATCGGTAATTGGCTCGAAGAATCTTTCGGGTTCGTTCGCGCCCTCGGATTCTGCGAATAATTTTTGTAATTTTTCGAAAATTGTTTATTACCACTCGCAGTCCGTGGGCCTTTTTTGCCAAAGTGTTTGTGGAGGCATCTCGGCATGATTTTCAGATGAAATCTCAATAAAAAATTGAGAAAACTTGGAGAAGCGTGATGCTATTGGGAAAAAAACAAACAAAAACAAAAAAGTGTTCTGTGAAAGCTCGGCCGCCGGAACTCTTCCATCCATATTCGACCCACGCGCGACCCACGCGCGTGCTCATGCGTCTGCCCGCTAGGGATGGAAAACAGGCGATTTTAGGCGCCTGCGCCTGTTTTTTCATTCTGCAGACGCCTCACGGCGACCAAAAGTGTAGAAATGGGCGTGGCCTAATCTGAGCGCCTGCGAAAACAAGCGTTTTTGCGTTGAAAAAAAGGTGCCTGTTCTTCATCCCTACTGCCCGCACAAACTGATTCGAATAATCCAAAAACATTACGAAACACACCGATAACCGTGTATTTCCCTGAACATTTGCAGACGTCGACTACCCGGCGGTGAATGGCTGGCCGACTGGATTCGTTCCGATTCCGATCCATACAATTGAAGATGCCGGGGATCATGTAGGCTCATCGCTCCCTTTCAAAATTACATTACGACTTTCAGCTTCTGGACGTGGACAACTACTGTCCGCTTCAAGATACCGTCTGGGAATTGGCCAAGACAACTGACCTCGTGAAAAACTATTTCAATAGTTCCAACGTGACAGCTCTGATGGCCAATCTGACCAATTATTGTGGAGAGGACATCAATCCAGAGAACTTGTGGGTTCTTTTCAATGCGCTCAAAATTGAGGTGAGTTCCCTCAGTGCTCCATCGATAGATCGCAATTGAGAGTTTCAGCAACAATATTATCCAGATCAGTTCAAGACGTTCACTCCTTGGTACTCGGACTCCCTCTTCGAGCAGATTGATATAGTGAATTCACAAGTTCAAGATTTTCAGAATGGATTGGGGTTGGAAGGTAGGTGCACGGTAGCCTCAAAGTCCGCAATTTATCGTAACAGGAGTCGTAGTAAATGGAATTGACATCGGCCGAACTCTGCGGAAGATTCGTGGCGGGACCCTTGTCAACGATCTGTACAATCACATGAACCGGAAGACGGAATGCCAGTCATCGGTGGGAACTGAGTGCACTTACTCGAACAATCTCAAGTTCTTCGCCTACTCAGCGGTAATCCAAATGTTATCCATCATCCATAGACCACATTTACCTTCTTCCAGCACGATACCACCCTCTACGCCCTCTTTTCTTTGCTCGGAGTTGCTCATTTGGCGGTGCAACCCCGTGGATACCCCCTGTACTCGGCGTGCGCTCTTCTGGAACAATGGCAGGATGTGCAGACGAATCAGACGTACTTCAAATTGATTTATCATCGGAATGAAAACGATACGCTAGACAATGTCATCACTTCAGGTACCGTAATCTTTTAAAGTTCTGCAGATAGTAAAGGACTTTCAGGAATCCCGGGATGTGCTGGAAATGATTACTGCCCGATATCAGTGCTTAGAAACTATTCAGAAGTGTTCCGGCCTGATATGGAAATGAAAAATGTAAGCTTTAAAAGCTTGACATCTCATTTTCCCGGTTTAATTTCAGTGGTGCAACTTTGACATCCTCAAGAGCTCCGCCACGTCATCTCCCTTCGCTGCTCTTCTCATCTTCGCTCTCTTTTACCTTTTTATCAGACCTCAATAATAACTAACCTCTCCTAATGTATATATGTCGTAGTTTTACTTTATATGTTTTCTACTTTTCAACTTTTCAACATTCAACTCTTTCAATAAGAAGGTGGAGTGATAACGAGAATTCGACAACATTGATCATTATCTAAAAAGGGAAGGGGAGAGAGAGAGCGAAGAGGCAGCAGTAGTCTGCTGATAAAATTATGAACAAAGCGATTAACATCTTTCTTTCTCCGGAACTTGAGTCTATTTCAGGGTAACTTTCACCATGTTCTCTCTTTCCGTTTTTGTTTTCCTCGCACTTTCCGACTTTGCCCAAACCTATTCGGACGGAACCAAAGAGCTGGTTTTAGTGCAGACGGTGAGCTTTTAGGATCAAAGTTTAATGCGTTTCAAGAGAGAGAGTATTGTAGTTGTGGAGGCACGGAGATCGGTCGCCAACGAAGACGTTCCCGTCGGATCCGTTCCAAGAGGATGCGTGGACGTTCGGAGGCACCGGATGGGGACAGCTCAGTCCGGTAAGTGAGCAACTTATGGATCTGGTAACTTACTAGTAACTTCCTCAGGCTGGAATGAGACAACACCTGAACCTCGGAAAGAAGCTCCGTCAGCGCTACGTGAGCGACTACCAGTTCCTCCCGCCCAGGTATAATTCCAAGCAGGTACCCTTCCGGTTACTGTACCTTCTTCCCCAACGTGTTCTTTCAGATCTACGTCCGTTCCACCGACGTCAACCGAACGATCATCTCGGCAATGTCGAACCTCATCGGCCAGTACACTCAGACCGAATACAACCTGCCGGACGTGGACTATCCGGACATTGACGGATGGCCGAAGGGATACGTGCCGATTGCTGTGCATACTGTGGACGACGACACCGATCGGGTGAGTACTGTCGCCGAGGAGAGGCTACAATAATCCTATTAGTGTCCCGGCTGTAAAGTGAAATGACGAAATGATAATAGGAGAGTGCTTAGTAAGAGTAAGAGGCTTATGGAGTGAAAGGGTGGCAAAAGTGACTAACTCAGAAGCTTTCGTAATAATGAAAATGAAAGTGCCAATTTCAGCTGGGAAATATGGAATCCGACTGTCCGTTGCGTACGCAAGTCTGGAATTTGGCCAAGACTTCCGATGAGATCACAAACTTTGTGAATTCGGACGAAGTACGTCGTTCTGTCCATGACTTTCTCGCATTTTCCGTCGCTATTTCAGGTGAAATCGGTGCTTGGAAACTTGACAAACTTCTGCAATGAGACGGTCGACATTGATAACTTGTGGGTTATCACCAATGCTCTCTACATTGAGGTAAGAGGAGCAAAGAACGGAGCTAGTCATCGTGGAAAGCGGGTATTTTGCAGCAACTCTACTTCAATGACACGTTGCGAACAAATAACACCTGGTTTTCGGATGAATTGTATGCTCGTGCGGACGCCATTAACGATCAAGTTCAGTTGTTCGAGAATGGAATCTTCAAGAGTACCCCTTTCGCTTCACGCCCGCGCACTTATAAGACTCTTTTTCAGGCAGCCCGAATGTGGTAAACGGACACGACGTGGGGCTCCTGACGCGTAAGCTCAGGGGAGGTCCGATTCTGAACGACATGGTGATGCACATGAACTTGAAGTTGAGCTGCATGGGACAAACCACCGCCAACTGCACGTGGATCAACAACCTGTTGAACTACATTTACTCGGCTGTAAGAACATTATCCGGCCAGAATTCGATTTAAACATGCTCAATATTCCAGCACGACACCACCATCTACGCATTCTTCTCCGCGCTTCTCATCGAAGAGTACGCGGTGAAGCCGGCCGGAGGCTATCCTCTTTATTCGGCCGCCGTGCTTCTGGAGCTCTATGTGGACAGGGATGACGGCAACAAACCCTACTTCAAAATGGTTTATCACGAGCAGGAAGGAGCCGGATTCAACGATGTGACGAAGGGAATTCAAGGGTGTCCGAGCGACAGTCCTTATTGTCCCTTTGGATATTCTCAGGGACTTTGCCAAGACTGTCGCCGCCGATCAGCCAGTTGATCAGGTAAATAAAATCAATGAGAAGAGACACAAAGTTCGAATTTCAGTGGTGCTACACTGATCTCAATGGATTCGCCGGAACGTCTTCTCTTTCCATGCTTCTCATGGCGATGCTTTTGGCTGTTTATGGACTCTTCTAACTGTCGTTTTCATATATTAAAATAGAAATTTATTCATAAATCAATCACAATTTTTACAGAAGCATTTGAGCATTAAACTGTGAAACTCATAATCTCCTCGACACACCGCTCCAAGTACTTGCTTCCCTCTGTTCTTCTCACAACCTGATCGTTCAAGTACAACTGAAGGAACTGGAAATTCTGGCAGAAGTGCTCTGGAATCGGTTTGCGGAGGTTCGTGAAGAAGAGGTCCGGCTGGAATGCGTTTGGCGGGTAGAGAGTCGTTTCGTCCAGGTATTTGGCGGATTGACTGAAAAATTCGGATGAAGAGAGTGCTGGGGAAAGGGCTCACTTGGCATAGCTCAGATTCTGCAGAGGAGCAGTCACGACCATCGTCACAGCCGAGTTTCTGGCGACGAACTCCGTCTTGTACCCATCAAGAGTGGCAGGAGTGTCGTCGGGCAGCAGTTGTACGAAGCACTTTCTCGATTCGAGCTCCTGACCCGCGAGAACTTTGAACTCGGGGCTGTATCCGTTGTTCTTCTGCGGTCCGACAGTCATCAATTCCAGATAGACTCTCTTGTTTTCGCCTCCGATCGGAGGATATCTCTGATGAATCCGATCCGCCAGCTCAAACATCACCTTCCGAATATCGTTGACCGTGTGCACCGAGAGCTTCAGCTGACTGGCGATATGACCCGGAGAGCAACTAAAAAAGGACGTTATAGAATTAGGAGGGGCGGGTTACTTTTTGCAGTGCATAGTCAGGAAGTTGAACATTGTTTTGAACGGCTGTTTGGTCAGTTCGAACCAGGACCCGGCTTTGATGGAGCACGAGGAGCAGTCCCTTTTCTTGTCACGGGTACGGCAGCGCCACTGAAAACGGGGTCAAGGGTGTGAGCTTCTGATGCTCTGGAGCGTACCTCGTAGGCGTTCTTTCGTCTTCTCAAGTGCATCACTTTGTCGCACTTTCTGCACGCCTGCTTCTTCCGCAAAAGGCCTCGTTTCATGAGAGCCATCACCAGTTTCGGATAGTTGTCCAACTTCTCCACAAAGTCGTCGATGATCTCTTCGGTGGTTGCCGGCGGGAATTCCTCGTTGTCACCCTCATCGCACATCGAGCTCAAGTCGGCCGGCTTCATGTACTGAATGGAATTCTGCTGCTGCTGCTCTTCATCCGGCGGTCCTTGCAGTTGGGAGAGTGCAAAGTGGAGCGGCTGCGAGAAGTCAATGTCCTGGAACATGTCGGCGTCCATGGTAACGGTTGAATCGCCTGTAAGGCAAACGTAAGGCGAATAATTGAGAGGAACGATCGATATGTGTTGGAAAAGAAGGGGGGAATGGGAGAGATTGAAGAGACGGGAGAGACGTGTAGGCAAAGAGTGAGAGGAGAGGGGGTGACACCCCCCTCTCTCTCTCTCTCTTCTTGGACACAAAGACGAAAGAAGTCGAGGGCAAAAAGCGATGAATCTTGAGGAATATGAATGTGAAACGGAAAACGAACAGAACGACGGCGAGGCTATTACCGTATCCCGGTGGTCATTTCAAGGTGCATCTTTTTGTGGTTTGCTCTACAGGGGACCGTGCTACTTTCCTGCAAGAAAGATTCATTGGAATAGTGCCAACTTAGTCACAATTCTACGCAAATGGACTTGCACATGAGCTTGAGAACAAATTTCCGCAAAAATTGAGTTGCTGCGCAACTAACCCGCAATGAAACACAACAACATTCAAGACAATGTATCTCAGCTGCTTGTATAGATATCAAAAGGTTGCCAACTAACCAAATGTACAAAATGTTTTAACAAACAATTTATTAGTTGACAACTTTTTGATATCTCTATCCGTAGCTGAGATATATTTTTTTGGCTACACAGTGTTTACAGTAGCTCTAAAGCGAAGTTGGAAAAAACTTTCAGTTCACGAACTTCCATTCATGTGCAGTTTCCTTGAACCGCTAACTATTGAAATGATACAGAAACCTCATCTTTCTCAGAAGTCAGATTTGTTCCTTCATTCCAACTTCCCCACGAAAAAATGTACCAAAAAAAACATAGCGAATGTGATTTTATCGCCATCCTGCCCCCCATTTGTCTCTCCCCGTTTCCCCGCAAAGTTCGCAATTCGCATTTGCCAGATGTTTCCATTTGGAAGCGAGAACAAATTCTTTGGAACCCTGCCAGTTTGTCACCATAAAACACATTTCATTCCGAATCATTTCTTCTCCCGTTATAATGTGTTCTTTGTGAGCGCGAGCACAGAATGAGGAAATTAGTGGAAAGTGTGGTCCGTTCGGAGACATCTGGTCTCCCGGTTTCGCATATTCATTCCGCCCATTCGGCTTATTAGTTTGTGTTCTTCCCCGTCTTATTCTCTGTCACTCATCTCGCATTCTGTTCGTTGCGAACACCCACTCACAGACATGGATTAGACGTCCTTTCTCTTTCTCTTCCCCCTCAAAACGGACAAGAAGGTCCCTTTCGGGCACAATTTAATTTGCCATTTCCACGTGTCACTCAACTTGACAATCCATTGGTCAACGCGCCGAAAGTGTTCTCAGTTTGGGCTGTCTTGGAGGGCGGAGAGCGAGTATTTCCGGTCATTTTTCTTCTTTTTTTCAAGGGTCGTAGAGACTCGTTTTAAAAGTCTTTAAAAGTTACTGTACTTTGTGCTCCAACTCGGAAAAATCATAGCGTTTTCTCCAATAACGCTACAAATCTCAGCTTCGACTTAAATAGAAGGAGATCATCTCGTGAATATAGCAAAAGTATCGAAAAATGGAGATACGGTAGCTTCTCAATCCAAGAGCTACAGTAGCCTTGGAAGTGAATGCACAAAAGAAGTTGCCAACTAGATAAATGAAGTAGAAGGTATGTTACATACATACCGTAGGTTAGGTTACGCTCAAACTTTTCTAGAACCTCATGACATAGACCTTTTTCAACTGAAAGTTGTCAGTGTCTTGGCCTTCTCCCGGGTGTCCATTCTCAAGAACACGGTCCTTTCTGTCCACTTGACCCTCAATTAGACCGCATGCTCATGATCAAGCTCCAGTCTACGGCTTCTATTGTATGTTTCCATTTCCGGGCTCTCAAACGTTTGCAGCAAGATGAGTGCGCTCTGATCTTTCAACCTTTCCCCGCTCAACTCGAGCATCATCCAAACAGGTTAACACAGATACCAGCTCCACTTCTGTCGCTCCAAAAAAGATTCGAGAGGGCTGCAAACAAGCGGTGAGCACTGCGGGAAGCTCTCTGCCGATCTGCCGTCTCTCCTTCTCTCCAATTATTATCGGCGGGATGGATGCCTATGACGTAGCCACCTCTGCCCCTCGGTCTCACCCCATTTTCTCGGCCGTCTCCTCATATCAAGTGCTCTTTTGCGGCTGCTGGTGCCCTTCTCGCACACAATGTGGTTTCTCCTTTCTCCCCTTTTATTACATTTTGGTGCCTGTACTTATTTGCCTCCCAACACCCGCCCCAGGCTTAACTTTTATTGATTGATTGGAACGGGCGGTCTGGAGCTGGCTGTTGTTATTGAGAAGAAAGGGAAGGATATCGATTGATCCTTATCACAAGTGTTCTGCTCACTTCTTGATCTCGAGCAGATCACAGTTCTTCACTTTTTCTCGGACACGTTTTTTCAACTGTTGAACTTCAAAGGTTCACTGACATTTAGGATTCTAATGGACTATTTCAATTGAATCATCAGTTTCCAATTAACGTTGGGGATTGCGAAAGCGGCACTACCTAATGGTTAATGGGGTGAGAGCTAGCAGTTTCAAGTGTTTCCGCTCCGTAAAAGTTGTGTAATGAATTCGGTTAACAAGCGGCCGACCAATGAAAACAAAATTAAACAAAGCTTCGTCTTCTTGTTCTTCTGCTTCTTCTTCGGCTCAACCCGGAATAGCGTGTGCGAGTCCATCTTGGCTTCCTTCTCGTATAAATTCGGTGGCCAAGTGTCACCACCAGCCTCTCTCTCTCTCTCTCTCTCTCTCTCTCTTTCTGTCGACCCTCTCCACCATTCCATCACTCTCCGTCCCTCTCCCCTTCCACCACCGCACCCGGACGACAACACCCTATTTCGTCGCCATTCCATCTGTCCTTTCCTTCCAATTCTTCTCCGGCTTCCCCTTTTTCCCCTTTTTGTGCCCACACAATTCCCAATGGGCTCCCGGGGAGTGTCTGAGAGCACATCTCCCACAAATATGCTCAAAAATTTGCGCGGCTTCACCGACACAAACTCCTTTTTTCGTGCGTTGCGCTTTTCCATTACTTTCAAACGTTTCGGAGCTTTTGCTTTGCTTCTGAACTCGTTTTGCGATCGTTTCGAGTGGAGAGACGCAGAAAAGTGTGATATAACGTGACGGTGTTCACACATTTTATGTCGTTCTTCTTCTCTTCATGTTCCCTACTCATTCAACTCCAATTCTTTTTCAGAATCGAGAGAATCAGAATGGCGGAGCCTCCACCCCAGGTGGACTCTTCATTCGATCCTTCCGATCCTCTCGAACGACTCCGATTGCGCGATGATCCGGAGGGAAAAGAGGACGGTGAGTTGGGGGGAAAAGCAAATTGAAAACAAACGGAATGCCATTCCAGACTTTGACAATAAGTCGGTGTCCTCTGCGCAGTATTCGCAGGCGTCCGAGGCGACGACAGCTGTCAAACAGCAGCCGTTTTTGCACCAGACCATGACTAAAGTGAGTGCTTTTTCGAATTTGAATTGCAAATCCATCTCAATCCGCTTCTGCTGCAGGTCTACTGTCACATTGACGACGAGCCGGATCCGTACATGATGGAGGTGCACGTTCCGCCAGATCTCATCACTTTGGGAGACTTGAAACGGATTCTGATGAGGACCAACTTCAAATACTACAGAAAAGCACTGGATCCAGACTCGGGATAGTGAGTTTTCGGTTTTCTTAATCTCCAAAACCGGGATAATTTCAGCGAGGTGAAAGCGGAAATCCGTGACGATTCGCAAAGACTCACTCCGTCGCCGAACAACCTTTTCGAGCTGTTCCTTCTGACGATCGAGGGATCGACGCACTCGGATGGAAGCAGTGGAAAGATGAGAAAGTATCCGTCGGTTCGTTTTCTTCAAGATACACTTTTGTTGTGTAGTTTTGAGACAAATAGGATTACCGGATCCCAGTACTGTTTATTCAAAGCAATGTATCTCAACGATTTGTAGAGATATCAAAAAGCGGTCAACTAATCAAATGTACACAATGTTTCAATGAGCAATTTTTTCGTTGACAACTTTTTCATGTCTCTACTGGCAGCTGAGATATAACGTCTTGAACTCATGGCGTTCGGGTGCCGTTCTATTACATCTCCGAACAGCCTGCATTTGCTTGCTCGTTTGCACGTTTTTTCCATGGTTTTTAAAACACCTATTATTCTCAGGTCCCCGGCCCGGCACCATCCAACAGAAACGGACCGCCTCTCAACTACCAACACGCCGCTTACCAGTTCGATAATTCCAGTAAGTTTTGTTTCTAACTGCGAATAAATAAAAAATACAAAACAAAAACGTGGAGCGAAGTGAAAGGTTACAATTGAAATAAAAACTTCTTGCCCTCCCTCTCTGTCATAAAATCTCCAGATGTCACCACAACGTCAGAATAAAAAGATCCGCATCAACATGAGAATCCTCAAATCTTGATTCTTTCTCATTTCAGTGATGAGCACCGACTCGGAATCGATGATATCGGCTGCGATTCCGGCGTACCTGAAGAACGCCTACAATCGACGGTTCCCTCAACAATATCTAGGTACGTTTCCTTTAAATTTCAATATTTTCTGTAGTTCCGAGGCGGAGCACCCCCATAAAACTCTTGTTTTCGTCCCCATTCATCGTGGTGTTAATGAGCTGATCGCCGTGTCAAAAGTGCTCAGAGAGCACGACGGAACGAGAGGCGGCGAAAGGACCAATTGTTTCAATGTATCTTTCTCGCTGTCCGATCTCAGTGTTGGCTGGCTGCCAGTCAACAATTCGAAGGGAAGCAGGAGGCACTCGGGCCCCGTTTGAATGTTTGTACATACATTTCATCCATTTCATACACTCACTTTCCCTCATTTTCTTCCTCGTCGTTCATTTCATTTCTGATTCTGATTAGACCGGATCTCATTGTCATCGTTAGAAGTTTCAACGTCACTTCCAATTAGGTTTTCTCTTTTCTCTTCTCCTATTTCATTCCTATTCGATTGACATTCGTATCGTCTTTTTGTGTGTAGGAGTTTGAACCAATCAGACTGAAGTGAGCACTAACGTGTTCAAACATCACTACTTTACACTTTGCCACTACTTTTTCATACGTATTGTAATGCGTACCTTTTGACCCGGCTATCAGGGTTACCGCCAGTACATAGATCTCCCAAAATCTGAGGTCAAACAAACTTCAGAGGTCGGAGTACGGCCAGATCTGGACAACTTGATGGAAATCTTGAAAGAACCGTGCGCACGGCTCTTCCGTTCATTTTGTGCCTCGATCTTTCTCTTCCTCACCCTCCTCCACTCGTTCATTTAATCAAATACCCATCGAATGTGCTCGATGTCTGATGACATTTTCATCTACCGTACTCTTTGACCATCTCCAATCAATTTCTAATCTCTCCTTGAGCTTTTCCATTCTGAGAGCGGTTCAAATCGGACGGGCGAGAAACCATTGTGCTCGGTGAAAACCACCGGGGTTTGCTCACAAAAAACGCAAGTTTATCACAGTGTTTATCAACGAGCGAGAGGGGGGGGCACTTGAACACTCGTCTCTCGAGAATCCGTACCACTTCACCCCACTTTTAGGGCCACATCCTCTCTTTTTTCCTCTTGCTTTTCTTTGTGTATGTTTCTACTTGTCGCTCTCCTCTATCGCTTTTCGTGTCATTGTAAAAGGATACCACTTATTTCGTCAAAAATAGCCTTCTGGAGGAATGATCTTAGGTTTTATTTGCTCGGCAACAGAGAAAGTCTCATCATTATGAGCCGAGTGATGGAAATGATAAGGCTCGCCGCTGCACTGTTTGTTTGCCCATGTGTAGGTGGATCCGAGCCATTTCATCACGGATCCGAGCCAGATGTTGCCGAGCCGGAATCTTTGATATCAACTGTGTAGGGGGCACCGATGCACTCGAGCCAAAGATCCATTCCAAAATCGATCGGTCTGCTCCCCTGTTTTACAGTTTAACAACTCTGTTCTCGGGCTGTTACGTCGTGTAGACGTATGATAATTATTTGTGATCTCCCCCCGCGCTGTTTTATATTCTCCTTCTGAGGACGACCGCTCTCTCATTCTATTCTGCTTATTCCCCCTGGCAAAGGGTTTCCTTGTCTACCTCAATAGTTCTCATTCGACCTGGAACTCGCTCCACCGACTTTTGAGCTACAGAAGAGTCACGAGTTAAAATCCGACAGGAAGAGTGCAGCAATTACAACACGGGCTTTTTGTTCGTCTCTAACTTTTTATCCTTCACAAAACGCTCTTCATTTATTCATATGACGTGGCTTGTTAGAGTTTCTCTAGACAAACATTTCCTCACCGTTTTCACATGACTTTCTTTAGGTCACCGATTCGTGCTCTTTTTGTTGATTGTCTTTAAGAGCTCGTACTCTGTCCTGGAAATTTATGAGCCACTTTGTATCTCAGAGTCTTGTTTTCAAAGATTTCGGGTGAAAATTTGCTACTTTTGTTGTTCCCAACTTTTTCGTGTTATCTCTTCCTGTATGTTGAAACTGAATAACTTCTATGATCTACAGTAGTCCTTGGGATTAGTTCCAGAGAAAAGTTGTCAATTAGAACATTGTTTACTAAGAAATTTTTGTACATTTTGTCAGTTGACAACTTTTTGGTACCTCTACAGAAATTAGAGATGTATCGCCTTGAATGAACAGTACTCGCGAGTCCTTCTATTATAGTTTTACGACAGTCTAGTTTGATTTCTGACTAATTTTCCTAATTTATGAACAAAATGATTTGAATATTCATATTGCCACCCACATCCATATTCATATCGCCAAGGATTTCGATTTCATTCCACTTTTCCCGAAATAGATCCCTCTCAACAACCTCCGCATCCAACTTGTGATCATTTTTCCACATGACGAGAGTATCTGTTTCTAATCCGAGAAGTGCATCATCATGGGCTCTCCTGCCGCTTCCCTCCCGAAAATTTATGACCCCCCATCGAGGTGGTGTATTTCGATATCTGTGTCGATGATTTCCACAAAGTTTTTTTGATCTCTTCACTTCTTTTCGTCTCTCTCTCTCTACTTTCTTCTTCTTCTTCTTTCCAATTTCTTGTTGCTTGTAAAGAACGATCCAAGAGAGAAAGAACGAGCTCAGCGCTCTCCGTTGACGCGATGAGCAACTGCGGAGCTCATGCTTCTGGCTCCGGACGATCCTCCGATGTAATCCGTTCGTTTCGATTTACCACTAAAGAACGAAAAGTGCTGTCCAACTACACGGCTCCGCCCCCGAACCGTCATCAATCGCCGGGCGTCGTGTCGCAGTTGGTCAACAAGATCGAGCAGAAGGCGTCGCCGCCTTCCACGACTTCTAGACGCAAGAAGAAGTCGGTGGCTGCTCCTCCGCTTGCTCAGATGGATGACCTGGAAATATTAGATGATTCGACTGTGGAAGAAGTTGTAAAGACACCTAGGAGAAAGAAGTATAGCGGGAATCCACTTGGAAATCTGAAAATGTTGACTGCACTTCTGCCCGGATCCTCAAAAGATAGTTCTTTGAAAACCGTTGAGAATAAGGAGAATCAAGTGAATCAACCTTCGACTGGCAAGAAACTGAAAAAGAGCAAGAGCAAGAGCCGAGTGGAGCCGGAGACCGAGCCCCAGAAGTTCCTCCGTCTCAAACGAACTCTCACCGATTCCACCAACAATCACACGCCTACAAGTTCCACGTGGCGTCAGATGGTCTCTTCGGCGCTCGGAGGTCCGCTCAAAAAACGGCTCAGCGAGGGAGCTCTCTTTCCCGGCACCAGCACTGACTCGGCAGCCTCCGGAGGAGCCACGAGCAGAAGATTACAACGGAAAAAAAGTGCAGGAGGCGAGAAGGAGCCCGGTGGTTCTGGTTCCGCCTCCTCGTCGTTTTTTGGAGCTCTTATCAGATTATCCAACTCTGCTGCCAGTCTTACTTCTCTCACTTCACTCGGAAGCGCTTCTGGATCCAAATCGAACACGCGAGGGTTGAAGAAGAAAGAGCCCCCGCCGCCTGCACTAGTCACTCAAGCTCCTTCCGTTTCGGTCCCCGCTCCCACTTTCCCTCCCGCTCCCACCGTTCTGACGCCCTCTCCACTTCGAAAGTCCAAAACGTGTCAAGTCACGCCAGACCGTCCGCCAATCATTCCGAGCATCACAATCACCGAATCTCGGAGCCTCAACCGAATCGATCGCTGTCGTCCGGTCACCGTCGATGGAAGCGGTCTCACGGCCGATCGTCGTCACTTTGTCTCGCGAAGAAGCACGATGAGCAGGACGATGTCGCTCATTCCGACGAGTCCGTCCCTTCCGCCGCTCTACGAAGAAGAGACTGCGAGCACGGCGGCGCTGGTCGAGGAGGAGCGAGCGGACAAGGATCAGCGACGGCGGATGCGCAGGTACGGGGGCTCGAACACGACGAGCACGTACCAGGGACGGAAGGACGTGGCGCCGGACGCCTCTCCGAGAAGGCATCTCATCGGGTTTCTGCACAGAACGTCGCATTTGTCCCTGACTTCCGAGTTGAGTGGAGATGCCTCGTTTTACTTGATTGGTAAGTGACTAGGAGGTGCTCCGTCTCTAATAGAACTACAGTAGAAGTTTATAAGTTACAGCTGATGAATATTTATGCATTTTTTATATTTCAGGCCATCGAAGACATTTAGAAGAGTCCACAATCGGTTCGGAGTCAGATGCGCGTGTGTTTTCGGACGACGACGATAGGTTAGACACCAAAAACAGAAAAAAAGAGGGAAAGGGCGTCGTGCTCACTCACTTTCCCTCGCTAATACCCTCCTTCCATTCCTGTCTGTCACGTAGAGTGACAAATGAGTCGGCTTAGAGAATCCCCTCCCGCTTCCGCTCCATACCCCATTCTCCTTTCCAAAATGAGTGGCTACATAACCGACGATGATTTTGCGTCTTCCGACGGAAAAGCGTACTATTCGACGACTTCCACCTCCACCTCTGATTATTACTATGCGATCGGAACGCCGGCTCCGCCGAGCAGCACTGGCGCCACGACTCGCGACGTGTCAGTTAGATTCAAGGGACACCTCGTTAAATCAAAAGGCCCCCACTCTCTTTCTTATCTTTGTGTTGGAGCGAGCCTGGTAGTGACTATCACACAAATAGCTAAAAGAGAGAGAGAGGCACTTCTATTTTGTGCACTATGCGAAAAAGAAAGAGCAATAAACGTTAGAAGCATCGGAACGCGGGAGGGAAAGAAAGAGATAGAGAGAGAGAGAGAGGGAGAGAGGATAATTGCTTTCGATAAATCTTTTCTTCGTTTCGCAATCAATTGAAAGTTTCAGGGGTTCGACCACAACCGACTTCACATCGGTCTCCCGTCAACATGAGAAGATGGCGAAGAAGAAGAAGAATAAGCGGAACTTCCGCAAGCCTTCCAGAGCCTCTTCCTTCTCCAGTATCACTGGTAAGCACACTCGCAACATCTCGAGCCCTCCTTTTTTTCTTTTTCAGAATCGTCGATGAGTCTAGACGTGATAACGGTCAACCTCAACATGGACACGGTCAACTTCCTCGGAATCTCGATCGTCGGCCAGACTTCCACTTGTGGCGACAACGGCATTTTCGTGGCGAACATCATGAAGGGCGGCGCGGTGGCGCTCGACGGTCGGATCGAAGCGGGAGACATGCTGCTGCAGGTCAACGACGTCAGCTTCGAGAATTTCACGAACGATCAAGCGGTCGACGTGCTCCGAGAGGCGGTCTCCCGACGTGGACCCATCAAACTCACCGTCGCCAAGAGCTTCGAGAACGGACAGAGCTGCTTCACGATACCACGAAACAGTCGAGAAGAGCCGGTCCGACCGATCGATACTCAGGCATGGATCCAGCATACAAATGCGATGCGGGGGATGCCGAGTATTGTGGAAGAGAGTGCTCCGACGCCGATTCCCGGGGAATGGCCCCACGGACGTCCGCCAAGTAGCTCGACGGTCACTTCCAATGGTTCCAACGGTCAGAACACGATAGTTGGCAACGGTCCGCACATCCACATGGACGTTCACACCGACAAGAAGAAGGTGGTCGAGATGATGGCGATGCCCGGATCCGGCCTCGACATCAAGAACAGAACTTGGCTCAAGATTCCGATTCCCATGTCGTTCCTTGGTAATTCTATTCGGCTTTGGGCCTCTGTAAACTTTGCCTTTCATTTCAGGTTCGGACCTTGTCGAATGGCTGCTCGACCATGTGGAAGGCCTTCGCGAACGCAAAACAGCGCGGAATTACGCGGCAGAACTGCTCAAACTCAAGTACATTGCACATGTGGTGAACAAGGTCACATTCACCGAACAGTGCTACTATGTGCTCGGGGATGAGTGTGCAGGTCAGATATTGTATGATCACATAGTTGCTCTATGATAAAAGTTGCAGACTACGCCCGTTTCCGAAACGAAGACGGCGGCCCGAAGTACCAATGGACGATCGGAATCAACGGAATGTCGGCCAACGGGGGCTCTGTGATGCTGCCGCCCCCGCATCTTCCGGGACCGTCCGGCGCCTTCAAAGGGACGTCAATGGTGAGCGACGGCGAATCGCGCATGTATGTTATGCACATCTGAGCATCAGTTACCTCCCCCACTTTGTTGTAAATTCAGATTAGGTATCAAAATTAAATTCCAATTTCCAAGCATAATAATGTTTTAGTCTTTGTCTGCCCCGGTAAATCCAAAAAGTCAATGAAGAATGGTATCGGAATTCGGTGCCCGGTGATATCATTCTTTCAGTGTCTCTTTTCCAATTTCTCTATTTAATGCAACCCGAACTTTGTATTCTTGTCCGTCCTCTTGCATTTCCTCTCCCACACAATTTGCGATCTTCTCCACGAGTTCCCCCTCCCTCTCTCTCTCTCTCTCTCCACTTTTCGTCTGAAAATGCATCCTTCTTCAGCACCTCCTTGTTTTTCCCAATTGCATTTCCTCCCCTCAATCGGAATCATTCTCTACTGTACCACTTTTCGCCCATCTTTAGCATGACCTGTCTTAGTCCGTCACACTCATTTCTGTGCCCAGAATAAATAAATTATTCTGAACTTTTTTTTTTAATGTTTTCTTGTTTCACAAAATGTACAGTAATGTGGTACAGGTAAGCGGATACGCATCGATGCCGTCGTCGCCGTTTCCGATGCAAATGCACTTGCAACAACAGCAGAGAAGGGAGGGAAGTACGACGAGCGGCAGCAGCGGAGGAGGCATCAGAAGGTCGGTTTTGGGAAGGAAACAGAGTACCCGATCTTTTCTACTGAAAATAGGATCCTCGCCCAGTACACGTGCATTTTTCGGAAGGTGGCCAAGTAGAAAACGCTTTTTTCGTGTGGTTTTGACTGGAGAGACCACAAAACCGGAAATTAGAAATTGGTCACAGGAAATTAGATTTGAATTGAAACTGGAGCATGAGCCCAAAACTGATTTTTCAGACGCGTGCTCCTGCCCAACAGACCTTCCGCGGACAGTTCCACACTGGAAGGACCCTTCTCGCGGCAGTCATTCCGAGCGGCGATGGGAGCGGAGCAGTACGAGTGCTTCCTGGAGGACCTTTAACTGAAATCTTGAATACCAGTATTACTTTAAATTCCACTACTTATCCATGACTGTTAATAATAAACGATTCTGCGTCAATCCGCGCGAGCACTTATTGCAAAACTGAAGTATGCTTTCGGTTCTCTGCGTCTCTGGGCGTGTTTTGCGAGCACACAGGTAGCACTGGTAAGGTTTTGCACACAAACAAAACAAACGATACTCTCACACAGTCGGACTTTCTTGCCTTCTCCTTCTTCTTCTTCTTCTTCTACTAATACTCTGTTGACTCTGCCGATTTGTTCTTTCCCTCTTCTTCTTCTTCTAATTCGAAATCAGTGCAGTTTCAAACATTCCTGTCATCAATTCTGCGGCGCTCGTCATGATTGCTCTCTACGCCATCAATTTCTACATTCTGCTCATGCTTTTGATACCGTCCACGCCTGCGAACGGAGAGAAAGTGGGCACCGGAAGCAGTTTGTGGTGTGTGGAGGGCGAGAAGAAGGTGTTTACTCCGGTGCAGTGTCCGGCTGAAACGACCGAGTGCTTTAAGTTCACTTGCGAAGGAATCGAGCGTGAGTTCCTCCGATTTGCTCACCTTTCCCATCGTCTCCATGTTCAGAAGCGTTCGTAGCTCGTGGTTGCGGCCTCTCCGTGCTCAAATCGGCCGCCGGCCTTCCCAACGAATCTTGCCATCAAGCTCAATCAATTTGTGAATACGTGGGGGGTGTCTCCAATTGTTATACGTGTAACAACAAGCATATGTGCAACTCATTTCCCAATTTTTCAGTTCTATTCATAGTTTTGCTCAGTTTACTTGTTCCCTTTTTGAGGATGACCGGTTAAAACTAATAAATTTATATTCTGTTGTGAATTGGATTCGAATACCAGCAAATAAGAGGAAATAGGTTATTGAAGATCAATTGTAAATACATTTGAGTCGATTCATATCAATCCTGACGATTAGAAGGAGTCATTACAGATCTGAAAGTTTTGAAGGTGCATGAATGAGACAGTTTTCAGAATTTATTTCTTACATTTTTCTTTTGATAGTTTCGTCGAGTGTTTTGCGAGTCGCTTCGAAGTCTTCCTTCTCGGAAATCCAAGCCGATTTCAGGGATCCCATTTGATCTGGCAACAAAGTTTCTCGAAAAATCAAAAAAATCTGGCCTACTGTTAATGTCACTGGCGATCTGGCGGAGCTCATTCTCGTCCTGCTCGTGGTGCTCCGTGAGCCTTCTCAGTTGCTCCTGGAGCTGCTCCACTTCGAATCCCTTCTTCCTCGCCTCTTCTCGCTCGTTTTCTAGCAGTTCACGTTGTTCTAAATGTGAAAAGTGAACAATCACAATATTTCAGACGTTCCAGATGCATTCGTCATTATTCCGAACAGTTTTTTAGTTGTTAACTCGCAAAGCATAGTTTTTGAGAGTAATTTTGAAAGATATCGATTGCAAACACTCACCTTGCTGTTTTTCTCGCATATCAGTACGGAATCTAATTATTTTGTCTTCGCAACTCTTCAATTTGCGAATTCCGTCCGTCACCATTTCGTCCTTCTCTCGAATTCCCTGAAAATTAATCATTTTTTCGTGTTTGTTCGAATAATTTTTCTGTTTTTAACATTTTATCAATACCTACTTTCAAATAACTAATAACTTTGTCCATGTACTCGCCAATTGGCTCCATCGTTCCCCGAATATGCTGAAAAGAATGAGAAAAGTCAGAAACAGAACATGTCTGTCAATATTCGAATTCAAACTGCCGCGTGCGGGTCTCGCCACGATTGTGCCGCAAAATGTCATGCGCCTTTAAACAATGTCGCAGCGATGCGTCGATTTACGCCCGCCGCGTTCAAAAATGCGTCCAAACTGATTATTTGGACAAGCGAGTGAAGGAATTCCGAGATTTCCGTGATTTCCATCGTTTTCCATCAGAATCCATCATAATTTGCACGAAAACAACGAAATTTTAGGCTCAGAAGTGCTCACGGCCTAATATTGATTTTTACTCATTTCAAGAAGGTTTTCTATAGTTTCTTATGTAGTTTCTAGCATAGAATTCGAAGTGAATTCATTAAACATTTGTCGATTTTCACAAAGATGAAGTCCTTCAACTTATCGATTTTTTCCACTGATTCATGATAGCGAATCATACTCGATAACCCAAATATTGTGGGGTCAGATTTTCAGCTTTTTCCACGTTTCCGTATTTTTATTTGAGATTCACCACAAACTCGAACCCAATTAACCACAACTTGACGAATTTATCGATTTTCGAAAAATTTCATCATTCTTCATGGCTTTTCAATGGATTCAACAAGTTTTCAGGTCATACTGTAGAATTCATATTAATTCTGAATTGTTGAATTTTCATCAGATTCCACTCTAAATTGCAATACTTATCTACTTCTATTGAATTTCCTTCAAAATCATAAATTTCTCGATTATTCTCCTGAAAATTTACATTTCTTCATGCTCCACTTTTGTGAACTGTTCTGAATTAATTCTGCTTCAATTTGAGAACTCAATTTCTTGAATGCTTTATCAAATTCGAGGAATTGCTTTTAAGAGAAGTGATTGTTTCCTATCCTTTTGTCATTCTGCCCTTTAGATCTCTCTGTCATCTGAATAAGTCGCTTCTTGAACATTCTTTTCAATTCCAGATGGCACCTCGTGGTCGTCCCAGAAAGAGCTCACACTTTTCCGAGTCCAGTGCGGCGGACGTGGAGGAATCCAGCTCTTCCTCGTCGCGTCCGCGTCGCACTCGCACTCCAAAACGATATTTCGACGAGGATTACAGTCCGCCGCCGTCCAAAAAACGCCCGTCAACAACAAGAAGATCACCATCAGAGCCGGCCGATGAAGAGGAAGATATTCAGCTTTCGGTCAGCGGAATTCTCGCCAAAGCACAGGTCACCGCAGCAAAAAGCACTCCGAAACCTAGAGGGTACGCTCTTTTCTTTCTACAAACATTGATGCTAATAATTTGTACAGCAGACCCAGAAAAGCGCCTTCTGCAACACCGTCCACCCGCCGAAAATCGAAGAAATACGAAGAAGAGGTGGTTTACATGGACGAGGATTCAGAAGACGCCGAGTCATCAGATGACGAGTTTGTCATGCCTCCGGACGAGCAAGAGGAGATCGAGGAAGAGCTGAATTTGAGTGATTTGAAAGTGGAGAAGGAGGACGCGGAGTCGTCGTTCTGTCCGTGGCTGGACGTCGACCCGGAGACCCTCCCGAAGCTGGAACTTCCCGATTCAAGTCACGATATTCCGCTGCCGAACAACGTCACGTTCGACGCAATCGAAGTCTACGAAATCCTGCGTTCGTACCATCGGACTCTCCGTCTGACTCCGTTCACATTCGAAGATTTTTGTGCCGCCCTGATTTCCAAAAACAACTCGTGTATAATGGCCGAAATTCATATTGCACTTCTTAAAATCTGCCTGAAATCGGACGACGAGGAGCAGACGCACTATTCGGTGACCGAGACGAACAACGCCGTCAATATTATGTTGCACCATCTGGAGGCGTTGACCTACGCCGAGATCCTCCGTCAATACATTGAAGCGTATCATCCCGACGAGTCGGTGAGAGAAGCTATCAATGTGGATAATTATCCGTATTGTGGATATGAGCCTAAGTGAGAATTGGAAGGAAAAGACGGGAAAATGAAAGAAATTTTCAGATTGGTCGTTCTATTGTTCATGTGCTATCGGTTTTTATATTCGTCCGAATATAAAAAAGTTGTTAATAATATAGGAAAATTTCAAGTGAGTTTCAAATTCTATTCAGCCTGTTCATAAAATATTTGATTCCAGAACGATGATAACTGCCGGGTGTGCGGAAAATCGTCCGGTCGGATAGTCGGATGCACCCAATGCGAAGCGGCCTTCCACGTTGATTGCTCCCGCCTCAACCCGTTCCCGGAAGTGCTCGTCTGCAATTTATGCACGCACAACAACAACGTGCGCGGAGTGGCGAACGCTCTTCCGCTCGGTGAATCTGTCGAACGAGAGCCGCTGAGATCGCAGCCGATCGGACGGGACCGCTACGGACGGTACTACTGGTTCGTTGCACGAAGACTCATTGTTCAGTCGCTCGACGAAACCGAAATACACTATTATTCGACGCCGCCGCAATTGTACCAGTTGCTGCAAAAGCTGGACAGAGACTACTATGAGAAGAGTCTTTGCGAGGTGATCAAGGAGAGAATCGACGAGTTTCTGGAGCAGATGACGTTGACGGTGGAGCTGTCGAACGAGAGGAGAGACGCGTTGATCGAGAGTGCGATGAAAAAGAACGGAATGGCGTTCGAGTACGTCGAGTCGGTCACACCGATATTGTATCTTCATAAGGATAACAGTGAGTTGTCAGTCAGATAACTTAAGTTTCAAGTCTCGACATTTTTAGTGAAACGAATGGCCTCAATCCTTCGTGATTGTGCTGAGAAAGCGGCGATAAAGCAAGAGATCAAAACGGAAGACGACGCAGACGACGACGACGACGCCACGCGATCCAGCGGTCCTTTGGAGATTGCGAAAACGGAAGAATGCGTTCTTTCCGAATCGATGATCGGAATATTCGATGGTCGCCTCATCAACACATTCTGGAGCGGAGGAGCCACTCAGGAGGAGCTCGTTCAGTACTTTCTTCAAAAAATCGGTGAGCGGATTGATCCGATGGCCCTCTGGCGAATGGGCGACGAGATGAACGATCAGACGTTCATGCAGTATTACAACTTTTACGCGCGGAACGAGATGTCCGAGGGCACGGCTGCACGCAAGAAGTTGGGCGATAAGAAGAAGTACATGGCCTCGAGGTTCTCGATGCTCGACCAGTTCGAATGGGTTGTGGCCAAAGACCGCCAATTCTACGGAAACAGCGTGCTGCACACCAAATTCGTGAGCTGGACCCTCTCCAAAATCGCTCGAAAGATCCCGTCCGACGTGATGCATCGCAGATGGCCAGAGATTGCGAAGACGGTCGACGCGGAGATTGTCGCCGCGGACGACTATCAGAAACTCGTCAATTGCCTTCTCAAACTCGACGCTGCCATGCGCAAAACCATATTCGTGGCACAATGGTGGAGCGGACTGGGAGTGACGAAAATGGAGAGAAATACTGTGGAACAGAGAGAGACGTCGATGAAAGAGCAGCAGAGAATCAAAAAGATTGAGAATGACGCACTTGCGAAAGAGCTCGATGACAGCTACGTTCGAGTCAACTACCGATTGCCGAAGTGGCCGAATACGTACATTTTGAGACAGAAAGGCGAGCAGTACAGAATGCGGGCGGGGAGGAATGGGCGGATGGGCGTGGGTGTCCGGCAAGTACGTAGAAAAGAGAGTCGCCGTTCCGGAGCCTCCGAAGTTACCGCTGGCGGTTACGGAGCAAATTGTTAAGGTGGGTATTCATCATCTCTGTCTTTACCATTTTAATCTTTTACAGACGGAATCCTCATCTAATCGTAAAACACGTCGCCTGGAGCTGCTGGTCAGCAAAATCCAAAAGAAGCGACAAGTGGCCGTGAAACCGAAATCGGAGCCTTCTGTGCCCAACTTCCAATTGATAAGTCGGTGCTATTCGCAGACCTGTTTCACCCGCCAAAATCCGTTGTCCCACAACCCGGCGTGCTATTCGCCTTCCTGTCGATACGGTTATTTGGCGACGATCCGTCAGAAGTACGAAGAAGAGGAAGCCGCCAAAAAGGGCGTTCTGGCGAGGATAGGCCGTGGCCTATCCCCGAGATTCAGAAGTTTTCGAGCAAGAACGGAAAGAGTATATTTGTTCTTCAAAAGAAGTTAGTTTCCTGAAATTACGGTTTCCCCTCTACAACACTCAAACTAGTTCCAGAATATTGCGACAAATGATCGTAACCGCTGGATGCGCGCAAGTCTACATGCCCGGATTCTCTCCGAATTCCAAGGGCAACCACATAGTCTGGCCGTATCCGGCACCCCGTCCGACGTTTGATTTGTGCTGGAAGTGAGTTCCAAACTCCCCATGACCCTGTTTTCATGATTTTGTTTGTCAGATGGCAAACTCTAAATGCACGAAGTCTTGCGGCGGTGGCTCTTCAACTCAAAATTATGTGGTCATCTATCAAATGGAGCGAATTCGACCCGGACGACACTCATCCGGACCGTCGTGTCGTCATCGACACTCCGAGCCACGATGAACGCCGTCGGATCGTTCGGCACAAAGAGATGCCTCCGTACGGACAATATGAGAGATACGAACTCGAGATCGAGATCATTCCACTGTACGAAGAGCACGAGGAAGAGGAGGAGTCGTGGACATCCAGAAGGGACCGTAGCGGGGATTGTGCGCAGAGGACGACGGCGAGAAAGAAGAGACCGGGACTGAGAGGAGTGGACAACCGAAGGGCGACGGCCATCCGGAAAGAGTGGGTCGACGGAGTCACGCTCAAAGTGTTCGAGATCAAGGACTACTGGAGATCCGTCCGAACTGAATTGGAACGAGCGGCGAAGAGACGGCAGGATGCGCTGAAAAAGGCGACGAAGGCACGGGAAGACGCCGAAAGACTGAGACTTGTCGCACTCGCACCCAAACCGAAGCCGGCGCCTCCCTCCCTTCAAACAAATAAGACTCAGACCACCGAGAGAATCAGTGTGCCGTACATTCCGAGAAGAGCGGAACCTTTACAGCCGAATGCGAGGTATTTGGAGATGGTGCGTTTCTTTCTTGTTGCACTCTTATACACTTGAATTTCTCATTTCTCGAATTCTTCTCTCATTGTCTTGATTTCTGTTATTATCAAATTCACATTCTTCCCAATTTCTTTCTTTTTCCAGTACAACAACTCCCAGCTGCCTCCTCGAACCAGCGCCTCTGGGGGTTCTTCCGATGGACCCTCTTCTGCTGTTCCTTCTTCTGGCCAATCTGTTCAACGCCTTTATCCAGCACCCATTCGCCACAATCCAATGATCAGAAACAACCCGGTGTTCTCTTCATACCAACAACAGATGGGGGGCAGAGCCGCGGCTGGAGCTGACTTCTACAATCCACAGGCGACGGTTCGGTCGGTGGTGATGGCGGGGCAGTACGGGCAGACAATGCGGCAGACTTCGAATGGATATCAGTTCCCGGAGGGATCCATTCGCGGCGGAGGGCGAGTCGTTCAGTCTGCCCATGGCCTTCCGCGTACTCGGCTGCAGCCGACTGTCGTTCTCAAAGTGAGTGTTGCAATTGCGCCCTAATGAGACGCAACGCGTGCGCGTCGCGTGTCGAATTGTTGGCTGCCATCCGGTCATGTGATTTTGGCTCTGTTTGTCAGACAATTTTCGTGTTTTTTGGTGATTAACCAAACGAAAAAGTTGTGAAATCGAGTGTTGTAATGATTTTATACAAAATACTGCAATATTCTACATGAAAAACGTTGAAAATGTTTGCAAGATATCGACTAGCTGGCTTGCTATTCAAAGTTGAAATGCAATCAAAAACTTACCGTTAAATTGGAATTTTAATAGTTTTTGCAACAATTCTATTCACTTGTGCGCATTTGTGGTTTGAAAAAATAAATTTTACATTTTCAGCCGTTTGGGGAACCAATTACCGATATGCGACGAGCGATGCCAGTGGCCGAGGAGGCGGTCGCTGCCAACGCCGTCGGAAGTGACGGTGACGAACAACCACCGGTCATTCCACGCTATGATCGTAGTGGTTCACAACAACCGCAACAACAACAAATGCAGCAGCAGCCGCAGCAGGTCCGTCAGGTCTTCAACGTGGCTGGAGCATCGGGACAAAGACGCAATGTCATATTCCTGAAAAGCTCAGAAGGCGTGCAGAAGATGATGGTGCGACCACCAGGGCAACCCGGTGTTTCGTCTTCATCCTCCCCGATGATTGTCGACCAACAACAACAGCCGCAGCAAGTCTATCGCACCGCCACTGGTCAAGACTTTCCGCCTGGCACTGTTCTGAGCTCAGCAACTCGTCTCGTAGCTGTCCGTCCTGGGCAACAACCACCGCCGTACCGTCAGATATACCCTGGTACTGTGCCCACTGGACCCCGCTTTGTGCGAGTTAGCAGCGCTACGGGAGCTCTACGCCCACAGGAACAACTTCTCAGACGTGTCTTGCCAACTGGAGGCGCTCCGAGACAAATGGTTTAGGGATACACATTAGAGTGGAGTTCTCATTTTTCTAATGTTTCAGGAATATGCTGATGATCAAGGAGCACCCCCGCAGTTGCGATATGTTCTTCAAACTGGTCAAGTTGCACCAAAGATGCCGCGAGTCGTGCCGCGTGGCGGTATGACGATGCAAATGGTGCAACAACAGCAGCACCCGGTAAGATTTCGAACGTTCTTAAAAAAACGAAAAAATGAAGCAGAACTGTAACAATCCTCAAAAATTGTAGGCGCAATGTGACCAAGCTTCTTCTGACAACCAACCGGTTGTCGAGGAAGCCGTGATCCCTGATACGACTGGTTTCGCAGTTTCCAAAGAGCAAGAAGAACATTAGCTCGGTTCCCCAAACGGCTCATTCTTGTCCCCCTCCAAACACCTCCAGACCTTCTAAATTCTAAAATCGCCCCTTTTGACATTTAAATTTTATCTCAACTCGTCCCGGGTTACTTTTTGGCCTCACTGTTTCCCCATACGTCTTCTTCCATTTTTTTCTTCTGAGAAACAAAAACCTAGTTTTTCCCATCAGTAAACTTTTTCAAATGTTCAAAACCAAGTACGGCCCCTTCATTAATTCACGCTTCTGCTGCTTTACAACCTGCATGCTACGTGATACGATGATGACAACGATAATTCTTAATGATGATGACGTTCAAGTTGTCCTTCTTTTCTTTTCAATTTTCCGAATAATTTGAATGAATAAATGAGTTTCTCTGAGAGCCTTCCAATGTTCTTCTTCCTCTTTCAGAAAAAGTTCAGGGAAACTGCGAGATCTAGTGTCGGAGAGCATAGAGCACCGCGCAAAAACAACACGAACCACATGTTTTCAATCCAGGATCACCGCAAAATGATCGTCGGACGACAGAAGCAGCACAAAGTGACGACGTATCGAGACTTCATGGCGAGCCGCGGATATTTGGACTCTTCCAGACTTATGTAATTCAGAATTCGAACTGGAAACGCTTGAAATTTACGTTTAGGATGCAATCGAAGCCCTCATTTTTGCCGTTTGAATTCAACGAAGAGGAAGAGAAAGAGATAAATGAGGCGATAGCCAGAGAGGAAGAATATATGCGGATTGAGGTGATTTCGGAAGTCGAGACTTCTAAGGACCTGTTTAATGAGCTGCGAAAGTGTCAAAGTTTGTAAAAAGGCCAGGAAAATGGTTAATTTTCAGGAAGAGAACAAGATTAGCGCGTACGACGCCGCCGGCAACCCGATTCGCCATAATAACGCTTTCGGCGAAGGTCAACGGGCGATTCCGTACGTCTCGAACCTTCTTCCGTCCGCCAACGACAGTGCGGACGATAAAGTCATCAAACAGGTAATTGCAGAAAAAATGAGTGATGACCAGCCTGTGCTCAGGTTCTGGACGTGATGTTCAGTCAAGTGTGCCGGTGGGACCGTCAGTACGGATGGTCGAAAGCGCATTTGAAAAGGGCAAGGGCCAAGACGGACACGGAGAAGATTCAGTGAGTTCTCGGGAAGAACATGGACTCAATCTTGGATGATAACTTTTCAGATATCGCAAATTCCGACAGAATCAGAGAGAAATGATGATCAGTGAGCACATGGAACGGCTCAAAAAGGAGATTAACAAGCGAAGGACCAAAATGGAGAACGAGGCGGAGCAACTGTGCGGAATGCACACGCCGTGGAGGAAAGCACGCTCGAGGCCGCAGAGAAGTGAGTGAAAAAGTTCGGGAAACTTCGCGGATGTCTGAGGGTTCTGGTAGATTCGAGAACTTATCGAATATTTAGTGTTCAGTTCTCTGATGATTACGCCGAATATTTCTATGGGCATTCTGACTGAACCTTCCCAATGTTTCCTGGATTGATAGTATTGTTCCCCATAGATACTTCCGTAATCCGATCGTTCCCTCCTAGTTCCGACCGTCGTGATCTCTTGACCGCCTGTGTGCTCCGAACCGAATGGCTTGTTGACAATTGCAACGTGTGACCTTTCCTTTTTTTCGTGCCCGCCGACGGTTTTTCTTTCTTCGAGCGGTCGGTCACATGTCTGGTATTTCAAAACAGTCCCTCCTAGTGACCAGATGAGTCATCTGACAGCTTCTTCTTCGTCTCCTCCCTCCGGGCGGTCGATCTTTGTTGATTTGAATATCGGTATGGCCCGCCGACGCGAAAGACCACAAGCTGGAGAGAGACGTAGACCCTCCGAATGACATCACTTTCCAATTGTCTGACGGTTCTCTGGCGGGTCAACACATCTGCGCGTATTCCGCCCGATTGCTCGTACAGACGCGAGATAGAGCACTCGAATCGGGGAGACGGAGACGGTGCGCAAACGGAGACGCGGAAAGTGGCGGAGGGTGCCAGAACATTCGAGAAGAGAAGCGAAGAGGGGAGGCAAAACGAGGGAGGTTGTGCGCGGAAGGGTATAAAAGGACGAGCGAACGCACCGAGTGCCAAAACATTTCTGTCTTTCAACGATGGTCCTCAAGACCGTCTTCCTGCCTGCCCCGTCTTTCACTGTTCCTTCTGAATCCATGGCCAAGATGGCCAATCTGTCCCTCGCCTGCTCTGAGCCGGAACCCTGTGATGAAAGCAGTGAGCTCGAGAATGAAATTTCCAAGATTCTCCCCATGTTTACTTCCGTCGAAAAAGACTGGAACTCGTTCGGATATCTGCTGAACGAAGGTGCCAGCACTTCTGCCAGTTGTCCTCATTCCGATTCTAAATCTGACTGCGAAACTGTAATATTCAAAAAGCCCCTAGACACAATTGGAAAGGGAAGAAGAAGGAGGAGAAACACAATCGGTAGGCATCTAGGCTTGGGAAAAAGTATTGGAGAAGCTTTCTGAAAACGAACATTTTACTTTTCAGGTTCCAAACCGAAACTGGAATCTAAAAAAGAGGTCATCAACCCGGCTGACATCACTCTGGGAGGTGACACTTATGACTATGGAAAGCTGGAAATGAAGGTGAGTGCCTTTCTCGAAGATTCTTCAGTTTCTTGACCGACTCCTTTCAGCCTTACGCCTTCAACAATGAATCGATAGCTTCCGGAGTGGCCCGCCGCCGTCGTACCTCTGCGAATCTCTCCAAATCCTCAGATGATCACGAGCCGGCGGCCACTGCCACGGCCACCGCCACGGCCAACCTCATCCCAACCACGCGTGGCACAAAAGAACGCCGACTCTCTGAGCCGCCGCGAGCCTCGTTCTTCTTCGGAATCGGCGGAATCGACATCGACGTCGGCGTGCCGCACTGCACGTGCCAGCAAATGTACGATCCGGCAAAGTTCTACGTGCAATGCGAGATGTGCGCCCGTTGGTACCACGGAGACTGCGTGGATGTGTCCGAGAACAAGGCGAAGGAGCTGGAACACTGGACGTGCGAGCAGTGCATTGAGGAGCAGGCGAGGGTAAAGGAACAGCCCGCCCTTTACTGCGTCTGCAGAAAACCTTATGATGATACAAAGTAAGAGGAAAGACACCGTTTGCAATCCTCTCATTCGCCTATTTTCAGATTCTACGTAGGGTGTGACAGCTGCCAAGGGTGGTTTCACCCGGAATGCGTCGGTATCACTCGCGAAATCGCAGAAGACGCGGCCGAGTACAACTGTCCCGACTGCCTCCGAGAAGCCGGCTACGATTCGGAAGCCTCCGACGCATCCGTGAACAGCAGAGCCAGCTCTGTCCATGAACTCAAGTAAGTCGCTCTTCCCGTTTTCGCACTCTCATTCTCATAACTTTTCAGCCGCGCCGATTACGCTCACGTCATGCAGATGCTCGAATTGATGCTCGAACACAGAATGAGCACTCCGTTCCGCACTCCTGTCGATACGAACGAGTTCCCCGACTACGAACAGGTCATCAAGAAGCCGATGGATCTGTCGACGATCACCAAGAAGGTGGAGGCACTCGAGTACCAATTCCTTCACCAGTTCGTCAATGATGTTCACATCATGTTCGAGAACGCAAAGACCTACAATCCGAAGGACAACGCCGTGTTCAAGTGTGCCGAGACGATGCAGGAAGTGTTCGAGAAGAAGTTGATCGAGGTGAAGGAGCAGATGATTGCCAACCAGCAGATGCTGATGCTCCAACAGCAAGGACCTTCCACGTCGATGAGTTCCGCCCGCAAAAGAGTTCAGTCGGAGAGCCAACGGACTGTCGATTCGCTCGACATTGATTCGGATCAACTGCTTCCGCTTGATCAGTCTATTCTTCGCTATTTCAATTTCCAGTAATCGTTGCTTCGTTCCTCGTTTCCATGCTTTTACTGCTCGTATTCCTACTGTGCTAGTTTTTTTGTCTCTTCGTTATTTTGTTGTACTTTTTGTTATCAACCACCAATAAACATTCATTTTCAATTCATTTCATTCGAAAACAATTCACAATTCAGAGCGAGAAGCTGTAGGCGGGCTCGTCGCGCACCAGCTTCGCCCTTTCCTTCGCCGACAAATTGGGCGTGTCCTTGAGTTCGCACCAGTGAAGGATGATATCCTGATCGGACGGACAGCTTAGTCGGAACATTTCCGTCTCGTAGCCGGCCCGCAGGTACGCGATCACGTGCGTCAGGTCCGACGGAATGTCGTAGTTTTTGAGCGCCTCAAAGTGAAAACTCATGCAAATTTTTAGAGAGTCCACTTACCTTTGCGGCGATCCGAATGGAATGCAACCGAGTGAGCACGAGACAGTCGATGTGTGCCACGTCGTCGGAGAGCAGAAACCTGGCGTCGTGCTCCGCGAGGTACTTGTCGAGGCGGAGCAGCTCCGTGTTCAGCGCCGTCTCCTTGTGCTCGACGTCCTTGACGAAGCGAGCGAACTGCCGGAACAGGTCGCACGTCGCGTTCTCCGCTTCTTCGTCGTCGGCCCTCTGCGGCTTCAGGAACTCAAGAAAGTCGAGGATCTCGTCCTCCGTCTCGTACGTCTCCGTCTCGTTGCTCTCGTCGGCGAGCGCACAGATGCCGGGCACTCGGCGCAGTCCCGTCTGCTTGAAATCCTCGCTCTTCTTATTCACATTGATCGTTTTCACCTCGAACTTCATCGCCGCGTCGTGTTTTGCGTGGAACAGACATCGCATGAACAAGTGGTGCGCTGAAAACTCTTTCAACTGGTGTCGATTTACGGGAACGTACCGAACGGATCGCCAGCCGGGAGCACATTGTTAGAGCCGGCGGCGAGCCACAACGAGAATTTCGTCATTTCTTCTTCTTCTTTTTTTCTGGAATAATTCGGAAATCACGCTTTCAGACAGTTTCAACTTTCAAAATCCACGTGCAAAAAGAGAAGGTCATCACGGGAGAGAATTCGAAAAAAAACGGCTGAAGGACACTTGTGCCGCGCGAGAAAGGGTGTGATAAGTGAAGTGATAACAGGCGAGAGACGTGTTTGGGAACGAGAAAGTGATAAGGGAAAAAAGTGTTTGGGGGTGTTAGGGAAAGTGAGCGAACATTCTTGGAGAGTGAGTAACCGAGCGGAGCCCGCTGAAAACAATGCATTTTTGATGAGTCCCACTCAATTCATCATTTTTATTTTCGAAAAACCCAATAATATTCATAGCTCGTTCATAGACTTCAAACCAGAGTTATGCAGAGATGTTTGATGCATTCCTCCTGGAATCATCCGTGATAAACAAGTGGTCAAGCGACGGCAGCGAACGAGGAAATGAGGAGAAGAAGAGGAAGAAGAAGTTATGAAATGAGACAGAGAGAGAGAGAGAATAGGTGGGAATGAAGGGAAACTTACCCCGGAGGAGGTGATAAAATCTAACGACTTCTTCTTCTTCTTCTTCTACTCCCCCGCGTCTTCTGAATCCATCTGAAGAGACAAGTTTTCAGGAGCGGGACAAATCGCACTCATTCGTATTATTTGTGTAATCGATGCGAGTGCTCCGCGGGGACCACGAAGCCCTTCTCTCGCTTCTCTTCTTTTTCTTTTTTCTGTTAGGTTCCACTTTTCACCCTGTGCACTCCACTCGGCACCTCGAATGAGCAAAAGATGGAATTTTGAATGAGAATGTGCTTTTGTTCCGCTTCAAACCGGAAAGAACACTGATTCGGAGAGCTGGATGTTTATTTCGAAAGAGTTGTGTTATGAAATCGGAAGAATGGAAATATCAAATTGCAGTTTATGACTCTGAATAGTTTACGAGAAGAGTGGAGCCCAAAAATATTATGACAGGCAGACAGATGATGATGATGATGAAGCTAATCATCCACTTGTTTTCTTTTCAGGCATTTGAAGACCTCTGGAGCGAAGTCTGACAGAAATGGACTGCTAAAACTAAAAGACCAGTCATTGTCTGAAACTTGAACCTAAGATACTTTAATCCAAGTCCAAGACGTTAGCGGAAATGGGGTCCGATCGGATAGTCGCAACTGGGCCACAAGTTAAGGCTTCAAAGCGCTTAAACCTGCCATTTTCCTTCCTAGATGACAGAAAAACACTGGGAGCCACTGGAAACTGCTCATCTTCTAGAAAATTGATCTCAAATGTTGGAAAAATAAGGCCTGAAAACCACTTTCAGACGCCCGCTTTCAGTCAGATCGAACAATTTCTATCTAAAACTTTCAGAATTGTCTCAATTGGTTATGTAGATCATTTTGACAAAGTTTGAGAAAATTCTTGGAACCTCGCCAAATGGAGATCCCTTGCGAGCTGTTTGAGGTCGCAATTTTTAGTTTTTATTGTTACACCCACAAGAATGATCACAAGTGCAACTATTTTCCATTCTAGTCATCGGAATCTAAACATTGTAGTCACGGAAACTCTTGATATTTTAGGCGTCATAGCTCACTTTCACTTCTCTGACTTTGTCAAAGCTGAACTCTTTTCGAGTGTTCCGTCGCCGAGCAACCCGTTCCCTCTTGACTTTTCCTTCCTGTTCCGTTCCCATACACCCCTCTTTGATCTCCCGGCCGTTCCCATCCGATTCTGCACAAAACCACCGTGTTCTCATCATTTGCATTCTGAAACTTCCGATTCCAGATTATATAAAAGGCTACCCCTGAGCGTGCCTTTTCAGTTTTTCCGGCCTAGCCATGAAGTGTTTTCTGGCCGTCTCGGCGCTTTCGGTCTCGTCGCCTTCTTCGCTTCCACTGCCGTCGGCTCGATCATCTGGACGAGCAGCTCCAACAATTGCACCTGCAAACCGATCAACTCCCTGTTCAGTAGGCGACATTTCGCTCCTGAATTCCATAGTAAAAATGTTTCAGTGGGACGTTTCTCTGTCAATGACAACCGTTGCGAACCGGACGCGGCGTGCCGTCAGCCGACCTCCAACAACTACATGATCATCTTCTTCCCGCCAGAATACCGTCCACCACACGGCGACAAAATGGCTGTGAGTCTATGAGTCCCAGAAACTCAAAAGAAGGAGGCTTTCAGTTGGCGCTGCTCGCCGGAAGAAATGCTCCATTCAAGTACGGTCCGTTCAACGTCACCGAAGCATTCGATCCGATCTGCGTCAACGGAACGTGGTATGTCCAGAAGTTCCCGTTCGAGATCCAGTACACTCGGAATGACAACTACCAACAGGAGTTCATGGACCCGACGGATCTGAACAACAAACGACTGAAGCACGAGATCCGAAGCGTCATGTGGTAAGCATTGCCCAAGTTTTAGAATTGTTTTTCTTCTGTTTCAGTGGCGCATAATCTCCGGACACAGGAGCCGATCGATAATTTGTACCTTGATCCGTTCGTTTGCAATAAACTTTTCGTATCGTAAAATTACGCGCATTCGTCGTCTCATCTCGCCCACTTTTTCTTCATTTAATAATTATTAACCAAAGTCCTCGTCCAACGTCTCCAGATGCTCTGCTCCGGAGCAAGAAGAATCAAGGGTTCTGACTCTAACTTGTCCGGCGTGTGGTGTTCATTTCAGTGAGTTCATTAAACTTTCAGCTCGTTCATCTCTGCCAGAATTCAGAGAAAAAAGAGCCAAATGATAACGAAAGAAATAAAAGAAACGATCAGAACACTCAAGCATCAGACGGCTCAAAGATCAAAGAGTTGAAACGTTCTTGCGCCGAATTTTCACTACTCACCAGAAAGTGTATAAATGTAACCTGACAGCTATGTGTATGACTTGTGAGCTATGTGTTTGACACAAAAGTACAACCAAGTTTAGCTACAAAATATTCGTGATGAAAAAGTTTAAAGAAGCACAGCGACAGGCAACGGTTCGGAATGACTCGCTCACTTTTCACCGTCATAAGTTTAAAATTTCAGACAGAATTTAAGTGGTGGCACGTCGGAATTGTGATGCTCAGAAATTCCATAAGCGGAAGGGCGCGGATCTTCTCGACCAGTCCAAAAGGAGCCTGTAAAAAGGCTCCGAAAATGTGATTCGTTCTAAATTTGGACGCCGAGGCCAAGACCAAGATTGATGATTCTTTGAGAATCAGTCCTAATACATTTAAGTGTCAAGAAAAAGAAAAACATTTATATTATGTAGTCGTAGTGACGAAATAAATAAAATGGATGAATTCACAGAAAAACGGATCACAAGTCTATCCATCGGACTAGTTAGTAGAGTTATTCAGCCACCGATTGTTGTTGATTAGAGAAACGAAAAGGGGTGTCACACGGAATGGAAACGACGATGGGATGCGTGCAAATTGCGCTCTGTTGATAAGAAATGAAGGATATGGCCTGGGAAAGGTTCGGCCAGCCAGCCAGAAGCCAGACAAACGGATTCGAATCTCGAAGGGGACGGAAATGAAAGAGAGAAAGACAAGAAGACGACGGATTGGCACGGAGAGAAATTAGGAAAAAGAAAAATAAAGTCTATGAGCTCAAAATGGATTCGATGGTAAAAGAGGGCGGGGCCACAGTTTCAGGCGTGGGCGTCTTGGAAGAACCGGAAACTTCCGAGGATTCCGAATGCGGAGTGCTGCGCGAGTTCAATAAATGGGGCATGAGGAGCAGGGAAAGAGGATTGAAGAGTAACGGCTTCGAGGGATCCGAAGGAAATAGGCAGAAGTTCGGAAATGGGGATGGGAGGGTCGGGAACAGCGAGAGGGGGGTCGTCGGCGGCTCCGGGAGCACCGGGTTCTTGCGAGTGATCTTCGACGGAGCCGGGTGCAGATCTTCGTCGTCGTAGTCTTGTTCGCGGGCCTGAAAAGTTACAGATACAGTTGACTTCACTTTTGACTTTCAATCATCTCATCATCAGTCAGCCTAACTTCGCACTGTGAATACCTCTCATTCCAAACGATATATCTATATATCTGAGCTACTTGTAGAGTCCTAGTTGGTCACTTTCTGATATGTCTACAGATAACTGAGGTACACCCTCTTTAATGAACGGTATTGGAGTGCCGTAGTTTTAATGAAACTTTAGCCAAGCTCTCCTCAATCTTTTCTCCCAAACACCTCAAACTCGCCCTCTAAATGCATCTGAATCACTCGTCTTTCCACCTTAAAAGTCGTTTTGTTTTGATTGAAATGTCTCCTCCTTCCACTTCCAAGTCCGTCAGTTTGGGAAGCCCATTAAAATGACCGTGACGGGAAAAGAGGAAGCCGCACACCGCCGCCCGCTCGCTCCAGACAAAGTGTCGGAGGCAAAAAACCAAGGCGGAGAGTGTGTATCACTGTACATAGAAGTGTATGTCAAGAACAATGCGAATGTAACATACACACGCATGGTTCATTTCGCGCAATGTTTCAGGTGTGTACGGTAGTACGGTAGGATTTGAGGAGGCGAAAGGGGAGAAGAAGGACGGCCTTGGAGGCAGCACTAATCATCGAAGAGGGGCAAGCGAGGAGATTGATGCAGTTTGAATTGTCAATGTGTTAGGAAATGGATGGAGGCCCTTAAGTTTGGGTACAAATCAGCACGGATTGATGATGGAATAGCTCTGTTCATCTGGGGGTTCAAGGGAATTTTAAAATCAGAAAAACCTGGGCACCCGTTCATTCAAAACGATATTTCTCAGCTGTCGATCAAAATATCGAAAAGTTGTAAACTGATAAAATATAGTCAATGGGTTAATGAGCAATTTGTTAGTTGACACCGTTTTGATATCTCTACCGGCACCTGAGATTCGTTGCTTTGAATGTACGTCACTGAGCTTATCTCAACAGGAAAGGTTTCGAAAGTCCAACTTTTCTGAGAATCGTCAACTGCTCTTCTTGCCAAGAAACTGCCTCCCCAATTACTTTTGCGCTTTATTATTGCAAACATATGAGTTGTCTTCTCTCGCGACATATCATTCCATTTCAACACAATGACATCTGTTGCCGTGTGCAAAGTGACAGATGGCTGCGCGAGAGAATATGTCACTATTTCGCGCACTTCATCTTCATTTTTAGGCTCAATTCAATTGATTCTAGAACTGGGCAACTGTTCAGTGCAAAAAGCTTCAAACGAAATAGTTAAAGTTGAGCTCTAACTCTAGCCGCCAAAGCTCGGCTCTCATCGTTTGGGTAACTTTTGACTGGGATTCTCTCGAAAAGTGTATCATTTCGTGGATAAAGTTAAGAGAAGGCATGAATATCCAAACATTCCACCAACCTACAGTACCGCCCAATATTTCCATCCGTATCCAATCGGATTCTCATCATAATCTCCGTCGCTTCTCAAAACAAATTCGCCGCGCACCGCACATATTCATCGCCTTCCCCCGTTTTTTTCGCTCTCTTTCCAACCTTGGAAGTGTGCGCCGATTACGGTAGTCACAAATCAAATCGCAACTTTTTTCTTCTTTCTTTCGATTCTCTTTTCTCCATCTCTATCAATCTTTTGATAAACGTCCAATGCCATGGAGAATCAGAAATTTACACACACACACACACGCGCTACAGTAATCCTTTTTTGATGGCGATGATTGACCTACCTTGAAGCGTTTTCGGCGGCGAAGGCAACTGCCATTCTCGAACATTCCGAGAGCATTCGGGTGCACCGCCCAGTAGGAGCCCTGGAAATGAAAAGGAAAGGGTGACTGGAGGTGGTTGGGATTCAAGAGCTACAGAATACCTATGGCAAAAGATACTTCAGAAGTTCATCTACAAAAACTGAAGATGAACGTCATTTTGGAGTCCCTCGAGCTCTATGGCTAAACTGGAAATCGACCAGAACTTTGTGACTAATGGAATATCCCGTAAGATCCCATTTTCTCCCAAATCTCTTACCTTTCCGGGCCGATCTGCTCTTCTCGGAATCTTGATGAAACAGTCGTTGAACGAAAGATTGTGGCGTAAGGAGTTTTGCCATCTGAAATGAATCAAACAAAAGTTTCATCAAACTTGGCTCCGTCTAACCAACCGTTGCGTATTTTTTCGATAAAACGGGAACCGATCCATGATGTACTTGTAGATCTCGGTCAACGGCAACATTTTCTCATCTGAATCCTGGATGGCCATGTAGGTGAGCCAGATGTACGAGTACGGCGGCTTCTGCTCGTCGTACGAATCTTTTCCGGGTCGCGGCATGCTTGGAAGTATTTGGGGATGCGGGGATTCAGAAGACGTGTGAATAGAGCCGACGGCGGGAAAAGTCAATTTGTTTTGTTTCCGTCCCTATTTGGCCACCTTCTTTGAGAAAATGGGCGGCGCGTTGGAAAGTGGGCGGCGCCAGCCAATGCAATCGAGAAGCGAATACCAAAGAAGACCGCCATGTGAGAACGACGAAGAAGACGCGGGGGGAGAGGAGAATGATACAAGTAGGGGTGGCGAAAAGTATTTACCAGATAATAGAGAAGAAGAAAAAGACACTTCTTTGTTTTAACTCGCTCCTAACCTATAAGGGAACCAGTTGCTGACCCTGAGCGAGACGTGGCATCCCGCTGAGAACATATGTCGTTCCGTCGATCATCCCCCCAATGAGATCCTGAATTGAGTGGAAAATAAAGGGAGAAGAAGTAGGTAAACCTGATTGAAAGAGAGAGAGGAACATCGAAAAATGGAGGGAAACAAGGGGAAGCGTTTGAAAATGTGTCATGACTTGTTAACTCAAACGGTTCTGATTCCAAAAAGGATTATCGCCCTCCATGTGGGTGAAGGTGTCGGACAGGATGGACAATATTTGAATTCCCTGAGGTGGGCGCAAAGTGCAACATCGTAGAGTGGCCTGAAAAGATAAGGATATCACCAGATTCGAAGGTTAAAGTTCACATTCTCACTTTCATAATTCATAATATCCATTCCTCTTCTTCATCCTTTTCGCACTCTTCATCACCAATTCCAAAAAATCTCCATTCTTCTTCTTTTTCTTCTTCTCGCCACCACTTTTTTGGTATCATTTCGCTCATAAATTCGTAAAGTTTCCACCACACCTACTTTCTCAACCCCATTTTAATAATGATCTCCCACTTTTCTAACCCATAATCTATCTCACACTTTATTATTACCTACCGTATTCCGAGTAGTGTTCCAACAAAAAACATGGTTGGGCAGAACAATGGATATGGAATGGAGAAGAAGGAGAAGAAGTGATTATATTTTATTGAAAACGAGTAGAGATCTAGAAAGATCAGGGTGGGGAGCGGATCTTGTGAAGGCTTCCAGGTGATCTTCCAACTTCCGATATTGTATCTTCTGCAAAAAGATGTATTCTTTTAATGAAACATTTGATCAAAGGATCCAAACGTTCATTCGGGTCCCATCGAAATAGTTCAGAAGCTTTCTTCATGAGGATTCTGAAAATAAGATTCATTTTTCGGATTGGCTCTGTTCAGATGAATACCAGGGCCAAATGGAAAGCAGTTTTGATATCCTCCATGATTCCTAAAGACCAACTTTTCTTGAGATTATTACCTAGTGAACAGAGCTGTCGAGATCGGATGGTCAGCTAGGATACATAGTAAATGCAAACTTCCCCTCTTTATCTTTTCTCCATTCCTCTTCCGTTTGCTAGTCAATCAAAAACGGTCTTCCTCTTGTTTCCCCGCAAAGGACAAATTTGTCCCCCCCCCCTTTTCGGTCGGCGGGCGCGCGCCAATCCGTCGGCATCAAAGGAGCGCTTTGCACATTGTTGGCATACGGTTGAGTGCAGACGCAGCGGCGCCGCCCGTGCCATATTCGCTCGATTAGCGGCTCGCTTCATTGAAAGGCACTTAACAGTGTCTTTTCGCAATTGTAACAACATCCTTTGCGGGCCGCCGTTCGCTTCTTCACAACTTTTTCGGTTTGTTTCAATGCCAAACAACTTCTGACTTTTTCTCCTCATTCACTCATTTGCCTACTGTAGAAGCAAGAACCTAATGGAAACAAAACAAGTGTGTTTGTTGGGAAAGGAAAAACAATGTTTTTTAATCTTTGCGTAGAAGAGAAGCGGGGAAAATAGAGTTGACTGCTCGGCGCGGGTAAGTAAAACAAATTAAATTGGCATACGGTAGTTAGGGCCGCCCGTCCGGGGCCGCTATTGTTTTCTCTAAGACCCGGGGGTCCAGGAGAACGAACGCAGAAATACATATTAGTTTTATGTGCGGAGGATTGCGCCGTTCCATTTAAATGCGAATTCATCATGGTGCTAATGGGTAAAGGGTTTAGGGAAATTGGAAAAGGAATCAAAGAGATGTGTTAAGTAAGCAATGGTTTCGAGGTACCGTAACCCTGGCCTCTCGTCGAAATGAAGATTGATGGTTCAGTACCTTCTTAATTTCTATTCCCTAACAGATGTGTGCATCATAAACTGCGCGAGAAGGACAATTAAAATGACATGGTTGGTCTAACTAAGTCCCTTTTCTCAAGACGAAGAAGAATAAGAAGAAGAAGAAGCAACAATATGCTCGGCGAGTTTACGACCTTGTTGGGTGCTCCTCAAATGAAATTGTCTAGTAGTTGTGTGGACATATGACTCTTTCAAGTGAGTACACTTGGTGATGAGATAGAAAACGGCGGAAACGAGTTATAACTAGAGAATTGGAATTGGAATTGTTAGGATTAAGAACTGAAAATGAATTATTATTGCGATTTCAGGAGTTGGTTTAATACTGAAATTAAGAGCGAGGTTTGCCGGACAGTGATCAGATCATAGTTTATTAGCACGTGTTTTATTATCAATTCATTGAAATGCTGCTTAGTTCCTCGCCACCGCACTCAACGCTGACATCCTTCCAGTTCCAGGATTCAGCTGATCTGGGTTTTGCCTGAAACATTCCTTCATTTCCCGTGCATTCCGGCTTAAGACCCACTTTGTAAACTCGCGCATGGCCCTCTGCAAGTTGGGGAATCCAATGTTGTACTGGTTCGGAATGACATTGACTCCGGCGAACGGCACCTCGATCGTCGTGCCTCCGGCCACTTTGCCTTCCGGCCAATCCACGAGCACTGTGTTCGTTCCGCGCCAGAAAGAGACTCCGTGATCGCGCGGACGATCGAATGTTCGGTGAGATGCTGGAATGGGAATGAGAAATGAGATTGGAGCCTTTTCTCTAGAATATAATCAAGATTACCGAGTCCATCATATCCATAGAATACACCCCTGACGATTGGCGGCGGCGCCATTTCCCTGTAGTCAGCCGGCGTGTAATCTTGCCGCGGTTTCCAGACGAAACGGCACTTGGCCGCCCATCTCTGGCAGTTATTGTACGCGGGAGCACGGGTTCCCGGATAGCACTCGTAGTTCATCATCCATTGGAGATGGAGACATTCGCAAGAGTTTACACAACTAAATATGCTTTCAGAGGAGCCTGAAATCGGGGGAACTCACACCGGATCCGTCTCTTTACAATGCGTGTAGCAAGTGGACAATGCCTGAATTGTGGCCTTCGGGACACCTGCGCTCTCCCAAAACTTTACTTGCCTTCGAATCTGAAAACATCAAAAGTATTCCTAATGTCCGAAAATCGCCATGAACTCACATGATTGATGGATGGATACACTCTGTCAGAACAGTAAGTTCGATATCTTTCGCAAATGATTCTGATCTCCTCGTTGTACGTGGCAATGTTTGAGGTACGACAATAGTATCTGCAGTAGATTTTAGTTCTCATCTTTCAAGATTCTTTCAGTACCTGTAGTGATTCACAAATCGCTTGCATTGTTCGGTGAGTGTCGTCACTTGTTTCGTATCCTTTTCAAGTTCTTCCAACGGAATATCAAAGGGTTCCAAGTCACCGCCAAGCACAGTTGCCGAGAGAGTTGGGTCTGAAATCACAAAGAGTTAGACACCTACGCAATCCAATCAGCACACCTTCAGCTCTTACACCAACGGAAAGTAGAATAAGATGAATTGATAGTCGCAAGACTATCCGTATCATTTTGAGGATGGAAATGATAAAAAGGGAAGAAAGGAAGACAGGCGGGATTGGATAAGAGATGAACAAAAAACGAGAAGGTGTTGGGTAATAAACGGGAATTTCGAGAGGCAAGCAAGTGATATAGATAAGAAGCGGGATTCGAGAAGCAGGGTTTGTTTGATAATCGATCGGTTCGAAATGGTTTCCCGTTGATTGACGTGGCACCAATCCCTCTGTATCTTGCCGCTTTTCATCAAAAGCCGCGCGCCCCTTCCCTGCTTTTCAATCCGTCATTCTTGCGCCTTTGCGGTCTGTACGTACTGTAAGAAGAGGGAGAACATGGAAGAAATAATTGATTGGAGAAGGAAGAGTCGCGAAAAATCGCACAGAGCGAAGAACAAGAAGAAGAAGAGGGGAGAAGGGAGAGGGAATGAAATATCGGCGGGTGTTTTCGCGGGCAAGTGAGACTCCCGCGGGGCACCAAATGAGCGAAACAGTGGTGAGGGAACTTGTAAAGGATTCTGGCTGTGGGGACTACTGTAACCGGTATTGTGTCAATGAGCACAACATCTCAAAAGACCACGTGACATCCGTTTCTTCCCAGAAGCATTCAGACGCCAAACGTGCTCTAAATCGAAATGCTCCGTTAGGAAGACTCATTCCGACCGCCCATTCTGCTCATTTTTCAAAATTATTTTCATTTCGAAATATCCCATTGGAAACAGTTTGGCAGATATTGCACTTCAAAATGGGCACGTCACGAGAGACGGTGAAACCATCGAAAGGAGCTGTGAAACCGACGAAGACTCCCGGAGGGCTCAGCTTCAGAAACAAGATGAAGAAGAATGAGGTGAGGAGAAACAGTGGGAGCAAAAGTGAAAATAAGTTTTGCAGGGTGTTGGAGCAACTCTGAATGAGGCCAACTCAAAAACGAAAAAGGAAATGTCGACGGACAAACCGACAACTGGGACCACGGGCCGAACGGCCGGGAAGAGCATGAGACGGAAGATGCCGGAGAAGTCGGTGAAGAAGAAGAATGTGCCAAAAGAGATACAGAAGTACGCGTTCGCGAACGGCGAGATTGTGGAGGGAGTGAACCAGTACAAGGTGGCCAGTCAGATCCGGAAGAGCCTCAAACCTCTGGAGCTCGACGTCTACATTGTGAAGGATGTGGAGCAGGACGACGAGTTGCGCATGAAAGTGGGTAATCAGGACTTGCGTGTGCTCAAGACGGAAGCCGCGTTGCTCCGGAGACTGGAGAAGAAGCCGGGGGACCGGTGCTTCTTGTCCATGTCAGAGTACGGAAGTGTTGCGAAGAATAAGGTCGAGTTTCTGATCGTGTCACCTTACGGAATGACGTTGTACGACATTATGAAGAAATCGACATACGGGCCGTTCTCTGTCGACTGTGCATTCGCCGTCGGAATTCAAATGCTCAAGGCGATCAAAGACCTCCATTCGATCGGCTACCTCCACCGGAACATCCGTCCGTCGGCCTTCACTTGCGGACTCGGAGAGGAGGAAGCTTCCGTCTACCTCCAGGATTTCCGAGCCGTTCGAAAGTACGAAGAGCAGAAGAAGCACGTGAATCCAAGAACGACGGTCAAAAAGTACGGGGCACTCAGATTCTGCTCCCGTTCTTGTCAGAAAGAAAAGGATCAGGGAAGGAAGGACGACCTGGAGAGCTGGCTGTACACGCTGTTCTACCTGATGGACAACAACTCGTTGAGCTGGAAGAAGGAGACCAATCCGGAGAGTGTGTTTACTGGAAAAGAGGCTTTTATGCACGCAGGTGGGGAATCTCGATGTTTTTATTGTGAATGAGCTTCTTTCAGAAGGCCAAGAGCAGTTCGCAAAGGCTCCGAGAGCCCTCGCTCCTGCCATCGCCGTCATTTTTGCCTACGAATTCGCTAGTGAACCCGATTACGACACAATCAAAAAAGTGTTAGTGGACATTCAGACTGAGCAGAAAATGAATGAGAAGGCGTGCGATTGGAGAGGGAAGACTGGGTTGAATGAGATTGAAGGGGATACGGTAGGAGGTACTTTTAGAATGAATGCGATTGGAGTGATTCAGAATCGGAGTCCGGATTGCAAGGTGACGGGCGAACGGGACGTGGCTTTGAAGGCAAAAGCCTCGAAAAAGAAGACGTCGCGGAAGAAGCTCTCAAGCGGAGATATCATTCAGTGCCAGGGAGCGACGAATGGGTGAGCCACTTTTTGGAAGTCATGTACAGTAAGCGTTCAGCTGGAAAGTGATCAACCTTCTTGGTTCGGGAGGTTTCGGTGACGTGTACAAAGTGCACAAAGAGAACCAACCGCCGACGAAGGCGTACGCATTGAAGACGGAGAGTGAGGATGGCGAGAAGAGGTACTTGCGTCTGAAAGTGGAAGTGATGGTTATGATGAAGACGGCGGAGAAGAAGAAGGAGTCCAAGTTCGAGCACTTTATCGAGTTTGTCGATAGAGGAAAGTGCGAGGAGCTCAAGTGCAAGGTGGGATGGCTTAACTTCCCTAATATTGGCCATATTTAAGTTTGTTGTGATGGGTCTTGTGGGACCGTCTCTGGAAGACATCCGCCGCAAGTACCTGCTCGCTTCGTTCTCCAAACACACCGCCTTCAACGTGGCCATCCAGACGGTGCAGGCAGTCAAGGATCTGCACTCGATCGGATACCTTCACAGGGACATTAAGCCAGCCAACTACGCTGTAGGTTTGGCCGAATCCGAGGGCACCGTCTACATGCTTGACTTTGGAATCGCCAAACTTTTTCTGGACGAGAGTGGCAATCACAAAATCAAACGGAAAAAAGTGAAGTTCCTGGGTACGCTGAGATATGCGTGCCGGGCGTGCATGCTTCAGCAGGAGCAGGGAAGACGTGACGACCTGGAGACGTGGCTCTATCTCGTGTTTGACATAATGGACGAGTCGAACGGGATGCCGTGGCGGAAGCTGACGGACCCGAAGGAAATTCTCAAGTCGAAGGAGAAGTTCTTCACTGCCTGTCAGCCTTCTTTCACTTCCCCTGTAACTTCTCCGTTTTCAGTCCAATCACTTCCGTTCAACTCGAATCTGAAAAAGCTGAAAGATGTGGTGCAGTACGTGGACACGCTGAAGTACGAAGCGTGTCCCGACTACGACTACATCATCACTTTCCTCGCCAAAACTGCGGCGGATGTGAATGCGAAGGTGACGAAGAAATTGGATTGGATTGGCAAACTGAGCAAGAAGGAATTTGACAGCGATTCGGACAAGTCGGACAAGAAACAGAGCGGCGACGAGGAAGAGGGCGGACAGTGAACGGAATGTGTGAAAAGCTATTCTTTTGTTTTTATTTCGCCAATAAAGCGTGACATTTTCCCAATCGGTTGGAATTAATTAAATCATGCCAACCGACAGTTTGTTCTCATTCCAAAATGCGGCTCACCAAATGTTCGTACTTTGTTTTCAAGTGGTTCCTTGTTCTCATGACAGTCTCCTTCGTACTTACCTGCTATTTTCGAAGCAATTCCGACGTGCTTCCGAGTATGCGTTTGCATTTTGATTATTTTTTGTTAAACCCCAAATTTGCATCTTTCCAGAAAGTTCTAGACGTCTCATCACCAGGAATATCACTCTCTTCGCGGCTACTTCGTTTTTCAGCGAAACTCTTGGTGCGAGTTCTCTCCGCATGTGTTCAGAAGAAGTCAAGGTTTGGACACCCGTATCTCGAGTTCCAATAATTATTTAAAAAAATGACCAACTGAAAAGTTGTTGCAAATATTGTGCACAACAACTTTGTGGTTGATCATTTTGTCTCGAAACTTGTCATTCTTGAGTTATAATCTAGTTTCGAAACTTTCAGAATTCGTGCACTCTGACCAGTGATCCAAAAAAACTGCCCGAAGCGGACGCAATTGTATTCCATTCCTCGAACGTTCATCATGACGTGAGAGAATTGTCAAGACGCTCACAGTCAAAGATTTGTAATTGTTTAGACAGAAGGAAAGTACAATGCACTCAGAAAGCCAGGAGTTCCATTCGTCGTTATGACCATGGAGAATCCGGACTTTTCGGAACTCCGCAACTTTTACAATTGGACTATGAACTGCCGAATGAGCTCCGACGTTCCGATGCCGTACGGAGCTGTAGAGAAACTGGAAAGAAGAGTCGAAGTGGACTACGAACAAATTTGGAATTCGAAGAGAAAAACGGCAGTTTGGCTCGTTTCCAATGTGCACACAACACAGAATCGAAGGAAAGATTTGACGGAAAAGATGGTGGAGAAGGGAATGGACATTGATCTGCTGGGTCAGGCATACAAGGAACCGGTCGAGTGTCCGAAGTTCGGAGGTGATCCCAAGTGTCTGGAGAAGTTGTTCAAGTGAGTGAATCGGACTGATTTCAGTCGAGATGACATGTTACAGACCGTACAAATTCGCAATTGCATTCGAAAACACGAACAGTGAGGATTATGTAACTGAAAAGTTTTGGTACCGATTGAAAATGCTTCAAGTAGTTCCGATTGTGATGACCAGAGTTATCTACAGAAATCTTGGGGTTAGACATTGAAAATTCTAACTTTTTACCCTGAAATGATCAATTTCAGATCCCGGACTCGATGTACATCGCAGTGGATGACTTTCCGACTTTGAAAGAGCTCGTGGATCATGTCAAACGAGTTTCGGCAGACAAAAACGCTTATTTGGAGTATCACACGTGGAGGGAAGAGTACAGAATTCTGGATGCGAACGAAGGGAACTACGGATTCTGTCTTTTGTGTCGGAAGCTCGTGAACCTCTCGGAGAACCCGTTGAAGAGCTATGATACTGTGAACTACAAGATCACGACGGACTACAACGAGGTTGCCAACAGATATCTCTGATTCATAATTGTTTCTGTTTTTGAAAATAAATAATCGAGACGCTTTGAAGTTAATCATAAGAGTTTGTGCAAGTGCAGGCTCGGTAAATAAACAATAAACAATTGTGAACTTTTCAGGACAAGGCGTCAGGTGACAATAATTGTCCACGTCTCTTTTACGATCAAATTGGCGAGCCGACTGCTCCGTGAGCCCATTGAACCCCACTGATCTCCATAGAAACTCCGTCCCCGCCTTCTGCGTATGTATTCTTGACCACATTTCGGATGATGTTGATCTCCTCTATACACCAATGAAACACGTCGCTTTCCGCACGGTTTTCCAATGGATTCTCGTGGTCTCGCTCGCTGGAATCATGATTGTCAGCGTTCATCTTTATCAGAATAAAGCCCAGTATCCCGTTCTATTTCACGGTTTCTCTTTCCGTGAAATTTCATCTGAACATGCTTGCTTTTTTAGTGAGTCTAATTGGAAAAGTGATCATCCTGGCGGCCACTCCATTCTTCGGTGATCGGATAACCAATGAATACCTGGGAAAGTGTTCGGAAGATGTGAAAGTAAGTGATTCAGTCATTTCACGACACTTTGTGACAGTGGGCTCAGAATCTCTGCCACATTTCCGATGACATCTCCCATTTGCCAAATGCCGCAGCGGTGCTTTTCCATTCCAGAGACATTGACCAAAAAGCGAGTGACACAATATCTGAACACTGTTTCGAACTTAAGTTTTAGCACATTCTCAACTTCCCGAGAAGGCCTGAAATACCCTATGTGATGATGGCGATGGAAAATCCGTTCTATGCGAAACTGTCTGAGTACGAACACTTCTTCAATTGGACAATGACGTACCGACGAGATTCGGACGTACAATATCCGTACGGAGCACTCGTTGAGCACCAAGGTTCCGGCGGAGTGGACTATGAGGAATTGTGGAGTTCAAAATCGAAAAGCGCCCTCTGGCTGGTCTCCAATGGGTACGCAACGAACAATAAAAGACGGGAATTGACGGAAGCGCTGAAGGAAAAGGGCCTCGAAGTGGATCTGTTTGGGAAGTTGTACGAAAAAGAGGCGAGGTGTCCGCGAAAAGGAGGAAGCGTCGATTGCGAAGAGAAATTGCACAGGCGAGAGAGAACGAGGGGAAATCCCAAAAAGTGTAATTTTCAGTCCTTACAAATTCGTAATCGCATTCGAAAACAACAATTGCAAAGACTATGTGACGGAGAAGTTTTGGAGGAAAGCTAAGAGATATCGAATGGTTCCGATTGTGATGACGAGGAACATTTACCGAGATCTCGGGGTATTATTTTGTGCTTTACAATAGACTTCAAAGCTCCATTTTCAGATTCCCGATTCCATGTACATTGCAGTTGATGATTTCAAAAGTCTAGAAAGGTTTGTGGCTCATGTTTCTCACGTTTCAAACAACAAAACTGCGTATTTGGAGTATCACAAGTGGAGAGAACACTTTCGGTTTGAATTGAAACAACGTACATCTCGCAAGCTAAAGTCACCTTTCAGAATCGTGGATACAAACGAAGACAACTATGGTTTTTGTCAATTATGCTCAAAAGTTGCAAAGTTCAAAGAGAGCCCACGGAAAGGGAGCTATGAGAATATGCTGAACTGGCACAACACTTCCACTTGTGATAACTCATTTGTTGACCGGTATTTAACAAAAGTATGAATAAATGTTTGGGTTCCGAAACTTTTGAAAGCACCGAAAAACGATCAAAACTTTTATTGCGGTTTGTTGAGAGGGGGCGAAATAAAACTGCGCTTCGATAGACTTGCTGGCAAAGTATAATAATACTTTGAATCCTTTTTCGAGAACCATGAGGGATATTTGCGGCCGTTTTGTGTGTGTGTCCATCTGTCCTCCGATTCTCTTTCGATGCGTTGTTTCTTTTTCGACTATCCGATCTAATTAGAGTGTAATTACGTTTTTCATATAAAGCAAATGGGTCAGGAAGTTTTAACTAATAGTAAACTTTTATTCCGTTGCGAAACCCCATTGCTCGCTCAAGTTCAAGTTTCCTTTTCTTCAAATTCTCTATCACATTTCATGCAGAATACGTTTTTTATTTCACGTGACATCCGAAACTAAACTTCTCGTTTGCCGAACACGTAATATAGACACGGACTTTCGGTTTCTCGTCTCCAAAAGGTTAGCTTTTCCACCAATGTTTGCTTGGTTCGGTTGCTCAGGCAAGTGATATTGAATATAGAAGTAAAGCCCTTATCACGAAGCCCTCATACAAACATCCGCACCAAACTTTCAAGCCTTACTTGGCAAAGAAATATTGCATGACCAACAAAACATGTGAACTTTCGCTCGTTCGTGCCTTGTTTGAGCAGTGTTTGAATAGGAAAAGGGAATTCGACGATACGGTTCAAGGTTTTCCACCTCGAAATGATGTTCATATATATATATTCATTCTCTTTCGGAATTCAAAGTTTTCGGGTTTCTATGGCGACGAAGAATGACATCTGTGTCTATGTCTCCGCGCTCAGTCCCCTTTGTCTATGCACTCCTCTCATTCCTCCGTTATGAATATCCACAAACCACTCGGCAATGTATCCAGAACCCCCTTCATGGCCTATCAGAATCAGCAGAAGAGGGGCGGTGCCACGTGTTCGGGCCGGTATGTCAGTCGGCTTCTGATATTTGCCGTCTACGCGTCAGTGGCTCTTTTTCTATGGTATACCCTGGTTCCTACGAGGAGTGAGCAAGGTGGGCGCCATTTTTGAGCATCCTATTCTCAAATTCTTTTCATGTTCCAGAAGCTGTAATCATTCCCGACGCAGAATCCGGCAGTGTGCCGACCACGACGAAAAACGTGGTAATCTACGCCGCCACGTCATTCTTCGGACATCCGATCACGACGGAACGCTTTCTGGCGACGTGCCCCGATGTTCAGAATTATTGTCGAATCACGCAAGACGAATCGGAATTCGATAATTCCGATGCGGTTGTGTTCCATAACGCTGATTATCGAGGTGGAGAGGTCAGTCTTCAGTTAGAATCTTTAAAACTCTTTTTTCTTACAGAAGATGAAGACGCTGGTAAAGCAGAGAAAACCGGGAATTCCGTACGTTCTGTGGTCGTTGGAGAGTCCGAGTAATGACAATTTCCGTCCGGAAACCCGTTCGTTCCCACTGTTTCCAAATGAGAGAAAAAACGAAAAATTTCAGATGTGATCAACTGGACAATGACTTATCGGACAGACGCGGATGTTTGGGCGCCGTACGGACACATGGTAAAGCGGGAATCTCGGGAAGACGTGGATCTGAATGCAATTTGGGTGTCCAAGTCGAAAACTGCCACGTGGTTGGCGTCGAATTGCTTCACAGCGAACAATCGGTTCGATTTGATCAAGAAAATTATTGACAACGGATTCGATGTTAGTTTTAAGCAGAAATTGTAATGCTTCGATTCCAATTTTCAGATTGAAATCTGGGGGAACTGTGGAAAACAGGCGGGTCAGTGCAGCGGAGTGGACAACCAGGAATCGGCGTGTGTCCTCGAGCTTATCAAGTGAGAACACAGGCGATTAGAAGTCGATAATATCATTCTCAGACCTTACAAGTTCTACGTGTCATTCGAGAATTCCAACTGCAAAGATTACGTGACGGAGAAGTTCTGGAAGGCGCTGAGCGATCGGATGACCATTCCGATTGTTCTGGCGAGAAAGTACTACAAAGATCTAGGGGTATGAATTCGAGAAGGAACTGTCAGATCTTCAAAATCCTGCTATTCAGGTTCCCGACTCGGCGTACATCGCAGTGGATGATTTCGGCACTTTTGAAGAGTTCATGGCTCATTTGAAGAAAGTGAACAAGGACAAGGAGTTGTACCTGAAGTACCACGAGTGGAGGAAGACTTGGAAGTGAGTCGGGACCTGCTTGCTCTCTGTGAAGTTTGCATTCACTTGCAGAGTGATAATCGGAAGCGGCTTCTCCGGCTGGTGCAGATTGTGCAATAAGCTGCAGGACAAAGAGTACATTCTGAAGCACCCGAAGTCGTACCGTGACGTGGCATGGTGGCATTCATTTGAGATGTGCAATAATGGAATAGCTAACAAATATATCAAAGCCTAATCCGCGAGTTTCTGTTAGTTCTTTCTATGTTTTATCCTTTTTATGTACATACATATGACTTTACGGGAAATTTAAACGAAAAAATGGTTATGAGATGATGAAGACCGAATAAATTATTTGATTGTTGACAAGCTAGAAAGCAATGATGATTGCACCGAGGATGTAGATGAAAATGAGGAGGATCGAGGAGATGTTGTTGAGTGCCGAATGAATTTGCAGCCAGTCGGAGGTCGCGTCCTGAGACATCTTCAATTAGACATTCACCAAGGGAATCCAGGGATGCGTTACCTTGGAAGAAGTTCCGTCGGTGGTCGGCTCCTCTTCGGATCCGCAGCACAAGTTCGCGTTGAGCAGAGAGGCCAGCAGAGTGTATCTGTGCGCTGGCGGCACCTTTCTCTTCACTCTGCTCATCGCTGAGATCATTACGGTCGCGATCAGACTGAGCACCGTCATTCCGATTGTGAACGCGTAGAAGATGTCTGCAAAACGATTTGGATATGCTCCAAAGCTCTGAGAAGCGCAGAAACTTACAGATCTTCGGAATATTATCTCCGAATCCGAGCTGAGGAGTCTTCTCGGAAAGGAATTGGAAGCTCATGAATTGCAGGAGCAGAGCGAACATCTTCACGTAGATCTGCTGGTTGAACTTGCCGAAGAACGGAGCAATGAGCAGAATGAGAGCGGAAATGAGCACGGGAAGAGTGAGCTCAACGGCCAGAGTGCTCGATTTGCGGACGACTCCGACGCACACTTCGAGACGTTCGGCTCTGGAAAAATAACAATACACAAACTGCACAGTTTGGTAACAGTACCTGTTATCATCCTCTTGGTTCAACTTCATGATCCAAGTCCAAGTTGGGTCCACGTGCCAGTTGGTTCTGATCGACTTCGTGTCGAGCATCTCGTGCCCGTCTCCGTGCTCCATTATGAACTTGACATATCTCTTGTAGAGGGTAGATTGGAGATTGAAGCAGCAGTGTTTCCGGTCCTGAAATGCAATGTTGTTTGGATGATTCAAATGAAGGAAAGCAAAAAACTGACATTCGGGTACTCGGTGTAGTCAATCGAGCACTGGGCCTTCATTCTGAACTCGAGACGAGCAGTCACATTTCCATTGTAATTCGACTGAATATCATGGAAGTTGACAAAATCTGTGGACTGAGAACCGGTTTGGAGTCTGGAAGGAGAAAAAAGTTGAAGCCTCCTGATTATTTCGAAAACGAACTTGTCCGAATTGATATCTGGGGACCAGAGACGTCCCATAGACTTGAGACGAAGGGTTTCTGTCTTCCATTCTTCCGGATTCCAACGAAGACGACGGTCCTTCCACGACTGAAACCTTGATTTTGAAGAAAGAAGCACAATGACGTTGCAGGTTTACCAATTTGAGGAATCCGTTGATGTTCATCTCCTTGAACACCTCATTCATCCACATCTCATTGATGGATCCATCGAGAACTTGGACTTCCAGAGTCTCACCGGCTGCAACGGTCGGTGGAAGCATCATCAGCGCATTGCTCTTGTCTGCAAATAATCTCTTTGAGTTTCGGATCTGGTTTGTGAAAACGCCCGAACAACACTCTTTCACGCATCTCTCCCTAATCCGTACAAAAAAACGTCTTCCAGTCGATTTGCTTTCACTTTTTGATCGTCTTCCCTCGGCGCTTACCTTGCATGCGATCCGCCTCGCTGGTCAACTTGTAGAACAGGCATTCCTCGAGAACCTGATACTTGTGATGGGCGACATCTTCGATGTCTGAAAGCGAATCTTGTGTGTCTGCATAAAAGTGTCATTGACTGTTCGCCCCAAAGAGAAGGTCAAATATAACGAACAGGTGTTCAATAAATCAACCTCCGCGCTCTTGTTTTTGTTTGTTTTGGCGTCGCGGTGAAATGGATGCTTTTGTGACATAAATGGAGGTAGGTCACTGTGTTCCACACAAAAGTTAACTTCAATTCTGATGTCCTAAAAGTTATTGGGTATAACCAGGTTAGTGGCCGATGAAAGGAAGAAAGACACGGATCGATGGATTATGGCCAATTACGGCGGAAAACGGACGGCCCGACGACCCGCATCGGGCACGAAAACGCCGTTTTAGAAAGGGCAGAAAGTGCGCTCTGCTGAAATCCAGGGCAACTGTTTCAGGAAGTAACGCGAAAAGTGAGTAGTGAGACGAAAAACAAACCCCTTGAGAAGAGGATTAGCTGGGAGGAAGCAGAAGGATCGGAGGATCTACTTGACCTACTTTAAATTTTCACAAAGTCTCACCTGTGATGTTGCTCTTCCACTTGCAGTCAATGTCGTAGGCAGCGACGACGCCGACGATGAGCAGCTGGAACTGGAGCAGCCGCCGTCCGACCACCATTGCTCTGTGCTGTTTCGCCGATGATCAACTGGCTCTGCGAGACGAACAAAAATATTTGTTTTCCTTCCTTCGGGGCGCTTGGAGGAGGCCGGACATTCGGACCGACACCAGCCCCCCGGGGACAGTCAATAGAGGAGAGAGGGAAAGAGAGGGAACAGGTGCGAAAATGCACTTGACCAGGGGCCCTAAGTACTACCAGTTACCCCCAGTTCTTTCTTGATCGTTGTTTTCAAGCGTGCCTCTAATAGCTAATACCGCCATTAGCGGCCGAGGAAGTGGGGAGAAACGGTTGCGCTTCAAGTTTGACGCAAAGTACGCAATCATCTCTTGACAGTAATCGACTGGTCTTCAAGCTTCTTAAGTCGTGAGCAGTGTTGTTTTGTATGCAAACATCCCGAGGAACATCCGAAAAGTCAACACAAAACCACTCCTTCTACGGGTAATCCGACCGTTTTTGTGTTCTTTCGATTCATGGCATCAAGAAATCGGAAGAAAACAAGGACGGAAGTATCGTAACCGTAACCACCTTGGTCAAAACATTCCCAGACAGAAAATCTTGAAAAAAGCTCTTCGGACGGACGGAAAAGCGGAAAAGCACTCGATAGAGTGATCGGAAAACGGAGAGAAAGACTCAATGTTTGTCATAATTTCTTGTTAAATTTCTTCAAAGTTCAAAGCTCAGAAAACTGGGAAAGAAGAACGAAGTGACGGACGGACGGATGGATGGATGGATTCAACCGCAACTTCCACCCCATCTGGCAAAGAGTCACAGCAACAGGTAGGGGAAAGCAGGTGGGCGTGGCCTCCTCGCCCAACTGACCGCCCATCTTTTTTTCGCTCCGGTCTCCGGTCCGCATTCTATTCAGCCGCGCCGAGAAAGAAGAGAGCGGATTGCGGTTTTTTGAAGACGAAGGTTAAATAAACGACTAGGTTGTTTAGTTGTTCATTTGGGACACTTTTGACGGGAGGAAAATGCTAACTAGGCCAATTATTATATGAAGAACGACCCGGCAGTAGTCCGTGACACATACATACTTTGACAGTGTGTGGTATTATAATGGTTGTTCGGGAGGAAAAAGAAGATAATTTGGGGGGATGAGGTCATGACGTGGCACGGCGGTCAAGTGGGCTTAGAGACTTGAAGTAGGAAGTGGATTATGTGTATTCAAAAGGGATACGGTACATTCAGGGTTGATATTGTGGCACTCTACGGTCAGGAAGATGATCCTCGGAAACTGTCCATCTCTTCATCTCGCTCTTCCCCATCCCATTCCCAATCATTCTTCCGCAGCAGCTCCAAACAGTATTATGTTTCCCCTAGCCGCTTGTCCTTTCCTTTCCCTTCCATTTCGGTGCTCTTTGCTCGGATTGTTTTCATTTGTCTCCATTTCCTCGTCCTTCTCTGCCTCTCCCTCTCCCATTTTCCCGTCCATTTCCACTATCGGTTAGCTCAAGGACAGGTACCTCCGCTTTCCGTTCACACCTGCTCCGTTCGCTGCGTCTCTTCGGGCTTCTCCCTATTTGACTTAACTTCTCAAGGAGTTTATAAGCAAAAAAGTGAAGCAGAGACGGGGGAACGATGACGTGGCGGGAAAGAGGAACGGACGTTAAGTGGCCGGCCAGCACGACCCTCCGGACAGTTATTGTTTCCTGAGCAGCAGCGGTCAGTTAAGAGCATTTATTTGTCAATGATCACAACAGATTACAACGGAGCAGAACACGAGAAGAACGGGGGGAAGTGACAAAAGGTATTGGCCGACTTGAAAGAATAACGATTCGGTTCAGGTAGGTGTGATTGTTGATGATGGAACCGTCAAACATTAGCACTTTTTGCTTCCACAGATGGAACTAGGGAAGTACATGTACATTCGAGTATCCTTTGCGTGCTCGTATATCTCTGCATTCTACATTTCCTCATGCTCCCATTCATCATGCAGCGCTCCTCCAAGCCCTTCAAATCTCCCGCATCTCATTACAGATTCGCCGGCATCTGCCCGGTTCCACTCGAATGCGTTCCCATGACAACTCCGTCCGTTACCTAATCCTTCCGCATATGGATCCGGCGGTCGATCATTATAATAATGTGGAATACAGAAGCAGCACTGCCCCGTTTCGGAGTGACCATCTGCCTCGGCGGTCGAGAAACAGCCTTATAAGCAGGCGAAGGCGAGGGAACGAGCACCGCGGAGAGACGCAGAGGGCGAGAGAGCAGAAGAGACGCCAGACGACATCCGAATGCTCCGTATGAACCGAAATATATTCATTTTAATTCTGAATTCTCCTTTATAAACATTTTCCAGTTCTTTTCAAAAACTTCACCTCACTCCCCTTGTTTACTCTTGTTCCTTGGCCCGGCTTTGAAAAATGTTATCTTGAAGACTGAAAAGTAAATATTTTTCATTTTTTCCATTCCTCCCCCAACGCATTTTCTTATCTAAGTGTCAAATAAAATGCGCTTACCTTACCCAAATACTTTCTTTTCTTTTCTTTTCAAATTTTGCATAGATTCTTTTTCCGAAAGTCTCCATGACAACACGATGAATTGGATACGTTTTCATTTTGCACAGAATGGGCGGGCGACTAATGGAAATTTTATTTATTTCGAAGAAAATGAGCGAATGGCAGGGAAACCACTTATTGAGAAGCTATTCTCTTTGGTCTAGTGGTGTTGAAGTTTAGAATTTGGTCTGGGCCCTTTTTTTTTACGAATCTTAGTGCCCAAAACTGAACTAAACTATCAATTCTGACGCTATTACCGTTACCTTCATTGTCACTTTTCTAGAAAGCTACCAACCCCATCCTACAGTAACCTCGCGCCTTGCGCACTGATAGTGATAACTACCGTAAGAACTGTAATAGATGGGGTTTTTCGAGGCAATTTATCTCAGCTGTTTATAGATATCGAAAAGTGGCCAACTAACAAAATGTACACAATGTTACAATGGCAGTTTATTGTTTGACAAGTTTTTGATATTTCTACAGGCAACTGAGACATCCGCTCTAGAAAGAAAGGGATTGGAGTGTCTTTCTATTACAGTTCTACCTCAAATTTCACGGCCTTTTGTGCGGTCTCTGGCTTAAAACGTGCAGTGACTTTGTTAGTACAATACCAGTAAGTGTCTCCCTGGTCCCTTTCAGTCATCGCTCCAACCCCGTCAGCTTCTTCTCTATAATTGGCTTCGAAACTCTCGACTCCTCCAACTACTTTTGCTCTCACCTTTTTTCATCATCAGCCACTGCGGCAGGCAACTACTTCTTCCACCCACTTTTCACGTAAATCCTCCTCAAAAAAGGGCAATAAACGGCAGGCGCGAGTAGTCATTTCGTACCTTTCTCGGCGGTAATAGTCCATTCGCCGCTGGACTTCCGATTGCCTTCTCCACCTCCTTCTTCTTCTTATTCACACCGCTTCCACCCTTCTTTTTCTTCTTCTTCTTCTTCTTATTCATGATTTCGGGCTCATTGTCATGTTCCGTCATGTCAAACATCTGCGCTTTATGCGTGTGTGTTCTGTAATTTGATGTACCTTGTTTAAAAGTGTAATCTGCGGTTCTTCAGGGTTCAAGTTGAAGCTTCTAGGTCACAATTCGAACAAAGAAGTATTGTACAGTTCTGATCAATTGAGACCATTTGCAAAATGGGTTCCCTGAAACCTGACACCCAATCGCTTTTGTTTACAGTCTCTCTCCCATCGTTTCCCTGTTTTGATTCCATCATTTTTCGATTTTAACCCAGCCATTTATTTTTCTCTCTCTCTCTATTTTTCGAAAACAACAGACAACACCTCCATAAAATCGTTCTCCTCCTCGCCCGCGGTCCCAACCATACACAAACAGAAACACATGTTGCCCCCCGCCTTGCTATCCATCATTCCGGTTCTTTCTCTCTCCATCTGAGTCTCGCTTCCACTTCGGGTAGCCATGGTTTGACTACTTTTTAGGAAGCTTCCTCCTCCCCCTTCATAAATCTCTTCCTTTCTATCTCATCATCTCATCCTCGTTTTCCCGTTAACCACTAGGTTCCTTGTTGAGTACGAAACGGACAATTTATGCGTTCCTCCCGTTTCCCCTCTCTTTTTGACTCCGCCCACTTCAAGAGCTTCTTTCAGTATGGTCCCGCGAACTCTCCGAAACTTCTGAAGTCATCATGAAGTCGGCGACCAGTTCCGAGGACGTCGTCCGCGTGACCGAGGATCTGTCCGAGTGCCGCAATCGGCTGGACGCCGGCATCGAGGAGAATCGGCGGAATCGGCAGGTCATCCAGGATATTAATGATCAGGCAAGCATCCGAATACTTCTTTTTATTCCGTTTTATTTGTGTTTTTGTTGAATGCTAGTGCGTGCGCAAGCGATTTTCGCTGTCCGCTTTCCGATACAAAAGTGAAAGTGATCGGTGTGTGTACTTGTCGCTTCTCTTTGCAATTCAACTGGACACAACTTTTGACGGCAAAAATGGGGGAATAAGAGAGAGAGAGAGAGAGAGAGAAATAAGTGAATGATAATAGAACTGATAAGTGGAGACCTTGACCTTCTGAATCCTTTCTTTCAGCTGCAACGCTTCCGTCAACGAGCGAACGCAGAGTCCGTGGAGTCGTTCAACCTGTCCGCAAGTCCCGATGTCACCCTCTCCTCCATTGCTCACCCGAACCTCACTCATCTCCACAACCAAACCAACATCTCAATGCCCTCGCTGACCATTGACATTCCCTTGAACACCACCACCATGATCCATTCCTCGCGAACTCCGAACTATGCGATCAATGGAATCCGAAACAGACACAAGTCAACGGGGGCCCACAGATATCGATCGACCAGCCCTATCGGAGACTATGGTAGACATCGGAGCAGTCCGAGAGTGCTGGCTCATTACAATCTCGAAGGTGCCGAATTGGGAGGCGAAGAGAATCTGGATGAACTGTTTTCCAAATTGAAGGAGGAATTGTTCAAGTGAGTTATCAGGGGAAGGGCCGGCAATGATAAGAAAGATAGGGGTTTAGGAACAACACACTGGAAGAGGTCAACGAGATGCTCCGCGAGGAGAACGATGCCGCTCTGGTTGCGAATGAGCACTTGAGAGTGGATGCGACCAATCTGTCGAGGGAGCTTCAGCAGCTCCAGCAACAGCAGCATATGGAGTCGATGAGGTTTCGATCCGAGAATACGGTATGTCTGGGAAGAGAGAGAGAAAGAGTTGGGAGCCAATAAAGAAATTCCGAAACGGAAGTACAATTTTGACCGGAAGCTTCTTCAAAAAAGGGCACCCTCCCTCTCTCTTTTTATGTCTCCGGAAACGTTTTGCTCTTGCAGCGCTATCGAAATCAAATGGAGAGCCAGCACCGGAAGTTGATCAGCCTTTGGAAGGAGTTCACGGCCGTCAAACGACAGGTAACCTCATTCTATTCCGCCCCCACTTCTTTGCTCTTCAGCTTCACGAATTACGCACGACGACTGCCAACGATTTAGACCGCCAATTGACCGAATTCACGCGGTGCGCAACACTCATGCGAAAGGCCATTCGACACGCCGAGCAAAAGGTTTGTAAGCAAAAGAGCACGAGCACTTTTTGAATTGCGAAGGGACATCGAATTGTCGTTCAGAATTTGAGACTTCCGATGCTTCTCTCTTTTCTTCGTTTATCAAAATTTCTTAATGCGCATTTTGTTAGTTGACAATTCTTTGATATCTCTACAGGCAGCTGAGATATATCGTCTTGTTTTACCGCAAATATCTCTTTGCAGAACAACGACATGAAAGAGCAGATGAAGCGGGAAAAAGACGACGTGCTGGACGAGACTCTCCGTCAGCTCAATTCTGTCACCGAGAATTACATGAAGGTGAGCCACTTACCTCCTCCGTTTTCGAAACAATTACCTCGGCCGCTTTCCCTTGCTCACAACTCAAATTACATATTTCATTCGCACAGGCGGAGGAGAAGGCGAACGAGCGGCAGCGTGATTTGAAGCGAAAAGAGGACGAGTGCAGGAAGCTGCGCGAGCAGAACGACGAGCTTTCGGATATACTGGAGCAGCTGGCCCGGATGACGAACGAGATGACGGGCGCGAGAGGCAGAAGTCAGAGTCCTTCGGCGGTTGTAGTTGACACCACCACCTATGCACTTTTCAGTTCGTTTCTTTTTGTGATTGGATGATATTAGGGGATGTAGACATGAAACCGTAACTTGCAACATTCTAGACATTAGGCAACTTTGTTTTCATCACTGACTTAGTAACAGCAGAACTTAGTGATATCTTGTCTGTTCGTTCACTGTCCAACAATTCACTTTCAGAGGAGAATCCGATGGAGGTGGCACGGAAGATGAGAAAGCTTCTCACGACAAAGAACGGAGAAATCGACGAATCGAAAGAAGTGGCCCGTCAAGCAGAGAAAGAAAGAGACAGAGCAAAGAAGGATCTGGAGAAAGAGGAGAAGAGGAGGAAGGAGGATCGGGAAGCGGAAAGGAAGCGATCGAGTATCTACTCGCAGAGAGAGCACGACTTGAAGAAGCTGGAGGACGATCTGAGAAAGGCATCCGAGAAGATCAGGAACCTCGAGGAGCAAAAGGAGAGCCAAGAGAAACTGACGACTTCTGTGCAGAACTCTCTGAATGAAGCACATCGCCAACACAAGCAGTTCATCGAGGAGCTGATGATCAGGCATCGGGAAGAACTCAAAGAACGGGAGGATTCGCACGAAGAAACGTTGAGGACGAGAGATTCGGATGAGAAGAACAGGTTCGAGAAGGAACGATCTGAACGGGAAAAAAGCAGGAAAGAAGCGGACGAGTTGAGAGAGACGCAGAGATCTCTGAAAGCAGACTTGGCAGCGATGAAAACGGATGTGGAGGACAAGGTACTGAGGATGGATATGTTGGAAAACGAGCGGGACGAACTGAAGAAGAGACTGGCGGCGGAGAGGGAAAACGCGGATCAGAGAGACTTCGAGATCGCAGAGTGCCGAGCCAAGATCGATGAGATGCAGGAGAAGGAGGCGGAACTTCGGAAGGAGCTCGCAGAGAGCCAGGCGACGGTTTCGGCGATGGAAGGAGAAGGAAAGCTCAGTGAGGAACAGTTCCTGGAGAGCAAAAGCGAGTTGAGCACACTGATGGAGCAGCTGGAGGGACTGAACATTGAACTGGAGAACAAGAACGAAGAGATCAGGAATCTAAAGACGTCAATTCAAGAAAAGGAGGTGATCATCCAAAATGTGAGGACATCCACTCACACGCTGACGGCCACGTACGAAGAGGCGAACGGAGAGATCGAGCTGCTGAAGGTGGAGCTCACGCGTCTACATGAGCAGCTCAATGAGAGAACGAGGCATGTTTCGGAAGCGAACGAGAAGTTCGACGACGCCGCAAGAAAGAACGATGCACTGGCGGAAGACGTCGCCACGTGGCAGGACAAGTACGAGACTCTCAGGACGGAACTCGAGGAGCTCAAGAGACGTGGAGCTGAGAAAGAACGAGAAGAAGCAGAGCTTAGATCACTTCTGGACGATCTTCGAGCCAATTTCGACAAACTGACAAACGAACTGAAACAGAAGGGAGTCACTGTGGACAGCCTGAATGAGGAGGTTTCGACGCTGAAAGAGCAATTGAGCAAATCGGAGAAAGAGCGGAAAGAGGAGTTCTCAGGATGGAGGAATCCGAGAAGAAGAATGAAACGGAGATGAGGGAGGAGTACGAGGCAAAGATTAAATTGGCAGAGAAGGACCGGCTAGCAGTGGAGAAGTTCGGAAAGGAATGCGAGGGACGGCTGAACGAACTGACGAAGATACATGAGCTTTTGATGGAAGAGCACGATCAGTTGAAAGTGGATCACTTGCACACGGGTGAAGAAGTGGACAGACTGAAAGAGAAGATGAAGAAGGAGTTGGAGAAGGCCAACGAGCAGAATGAAGGAGATCGGCAGGAATGGAGCAATGAAAGGACCCGGGTGAGCGAACAAAACAAAAATGTCAATGAGTTTTAATTTCAGATTGAGACCTCGAAGAATGAGTCAATATCAGAACTGCAAGAGCGTGTCATGAAGCTGGAAGATCTGGTGAAAGAGAAGGAGGACAAGGAGATTGTGCTCAGAAGAGATCTGGAAGATGGAGGTGAAAAGGCCCATAGTCTGGAGGAGAAGTTGAGGAAAATGGAGATGCAGGACGAAGAGAAAGAGTGAGTGATCTCCTGAGTAATGAGAGATCGATTGATGATTTCAGAGAGGATCGGAAGAAAGAACAGAAGACTGTCCAAGAAGAGAGACTGAAGCTTCTGGAGCAGAAAGAGGAGGCGATGCTCGTTGCCACCAAACACGCCACAACAATCGACCAACAGACCAGAAGGATATCCGTTCTGGAAGGCGAAATCGAGAAGCTGGCGGTCGGATTGGCAGACAAAGACAGCTCCATTGTGGCTCTTGAGTCGAATACCATGGAACTGATAACCAAGTTGGAAATGACTGAGGCCGAACTGGAGAAAATGAAGGACGAGCTGGCAGTGATGGTGAAGCAGAACACCGAACTGAAGAACGGAAAAGAGGGACTGAGCGAGAAGTGGAATGAGGAACGGAAGAAGATCCAGGAGCTGGCGGATCAGCTGAGAGAGGCCAACAAGGTGGTGCACAGCATTCGCATGAAAAATGTGAACTTGGAGGAGAAGAAGAACGAGTTGGAACAGAATGCGGCTGCGTTGGGCAACAAGGTCCGACAGCTCGAGATACAGTTGATGGACAAGGCCGCCAAGAATGAAGTGTCCGGGGATCTGCTCAGGAAGATGGAGCATGATGCACAGAACATGCTCAAGCAGGCGCAGAGTGAACAGTTCAGGCTCACAGACCTCGAGAAGGTTAGGAAAGCTCTCCAAGATGAGAATCAACGTCTTGTGAACGACCTGGCAACTGTGAAGGCGGCATTTGAAGTGAAGAGGGAGACGAGTAAGTCCGCGATCAGCGACATTCTCGACAAGTACAGAAGTGCCGAGGATAAGGCCAGCAAGGGAGAGCTGGAGAATCAGAAATTGAGGAGCGAACTGGCGACCGTCTCGTAAGATACCACTGACTTCTCGCATCTCATCTAACCAAATCAATTTAGAATGAAACTGGAACGTCAGGAACTGAAGGCCAAGGACGCAGATCATCGTTTGAAAGACATCCACAAGCGGTACGAGGAAATTCAGACGAAACTCTCGAATCTTCAGAGGTCTGCCGTGGAATCCCTTCAGAATCGTACGTTCTTATCTCTCTAACCTCATACCTTTTTTCCATCTTCTTATTTCTCAGCAATCTCCTCTCACCGTCAAAACCGTTCCATTTACGTTGATATTCCCCGGGCGGCATCGAGCATCGGTCTCAATGAGAATTCGGAGGAAGTACCTCTCCGCAGATCTCCTTCCGTTCGCTTCGCAGACAGTTCGCAGAGCATGCAAAGAGCCGTCGACTCGATGGATGTAAGCTCTTCCGTTGGAGTGACCCTCCGATTCTTGAAGGAGAGAATCGAGCAGTTGGAGATTGACAAGGCCGAGTTGGCGGATGCATTGGAGAAGGCGAAGGACGAGTTGAGGGACCGGGGAGAGAAGTTGGCGGATCGGCAGATGGTGATAGAAAGAGTCGAGAGGCAGCTGATTCATATTACGGAAGGTACAGTTATCTTTGTGAAGCCTCCTAACTAACTGTTTCTTTTCGCAGAACGCAACACAATTGAGAACAGAATGACGAGCCAGAGGCAAATGTACTTGACGAACGAGGAATCCTCTAGATCAAAAGAGCACGAACTCCGTAGCATGAAAGCTCGAATCTCCACGTTGGAATTGCATTTGAGAGAGAAGGAGTCCAAGTTATCGCATCTCAAAAAGGAAATCGAAGTGCTGCACGGACAACTCCACGATGCGATCGAATCAAAGGAAAAGCGACTGGACTCGTGGGAGTGCACGATTCGAAACATCGAGAAATCGAAGAACAGCTGGACCGAGCCAACAGAGAACGGGAAGCGGCTATCGGAAAACAGAGGAGAACGGCGGCGGAGAACGATAATCTGTTCAGGAAGTTGGATCAGTTGGAGAAGGAAAGAGAGCAGTTGATGAGGGAGATCACCGACGAACGACGGCTCAACGAGAAGAACAGAACGATGCTGGAAGAGCTGCGAGTCAGCGAACGCACTTGGAAATCGGCGGTGAGCACTGCGAAGAAAACGGTGGAAGAGCAAGAAAGAGCAGTCCATGAGCAGAGAAGATGGGAGGAGTCGCACCACGAAATGAACAACCGGAACACGGCATTGACGAAGGAGTGCGATAGACTGAGAGTGGAGATGAGAGAGCAACTTAACAGAATGAACGGACTCAATCTGAGAACGGTGGACTACGAGCGGAAGAACGAAGAGCTCTCGGGCAAACTCGTCGTCATGCAGAACACTGTCGCGGCACTCAAAAAGTTCGAGGAGGAATGGAAGCGATTGGAGACGGAGATGAGGGCGGAGCTCAAGGTTCTCAGAAAAGGTACCCGCACTCATTCTAGAAACTATTTGCAAAAAATTATTTCAGAAAAGCTCATGCAAACTGCCGAAATCGAAGACTTGAAACGGAAGAGTCTACGAAGTGACACCGAGAAGAAAGAGATTGAGGGAATCCGAGTGAGGCTCGAAAGGGAAATCAGTGCTCTTAAGAGACACGTGGATGCCGTAAGTGTCTTGCCCCAACTTCTCCATTTGTACGGTCACACTTGCAGCTGGAAGAAGAGAAGGGTAAAACTGAGAAAGCAGTGCGGGAAACGATGAATGAGCGGAGAGCCATTGACAAGTCGCTCGCTTCGATGGAAAGAGAGAACCAGCAGTTGTACAGGAACTGTGCTCAGCTGCAAGCGCAGATTCAGAACCTCGAACGAGACGCCGGCAACCGATCGGTGACGAGGTTGGCGAAGGAGCATTCGCTCCTCGAGGCACGCATCGCCGCTTTGATCGAGGAGAAGAGACAGGTATAAAAGAGTCTTAATTAGAAAGAAACCAGATGAATTCAGTTGCAAGCGATGCTCGACCAGAAGGATGCCAACTACTCGCACAAACGGAAACTTCTCGAGTCTCAAATCCAACTGCTCCGCGAGCAACTTGAAGCGGAGCGCCGAAAGCGAACGAAAGGAGTCGTGGCGACGGGCCCGTCGGGCGGAAGACGGACTGTCCAGCACACTTCCGCGTTCAGGGTATGAGAATGTGACGGACAGGAAAAGGGCTCGAAATTTGATTGAAACTGTCAAAACAGTCAGGCCTATTTCAACAGAAATAGGCTTCCACTTTTGTCTTGCTCAATCAATTTCGTTCCCACTTTTCGCCACCGAAAAGCTAAAAGCATGATGCTTCTTTCCCCTGACCCATTTTATTTTCGATCACTTAACACTAACACCTATTAGTTACAGAAACCCTTAACCCTCCTGCCCTGTCCTATGTCTTGTCCCTTGTCTTTCCCTTCTTTGTTCCTCTAATTCTCTCTGCCATGTATGTACTATTTCTTGAACTGACCCATATCTAGTCTATATCTTCTTCTAGCCTCTAGAATAGCTTTCCCCCGGTCTCTTTCACCCCTAATTGCCCAGTTCCGTCTTTTTCTCGATCTCATGTACCCCATAGGCCTTGCCCCCTTTCCTTAGACATTTAGACCGTAGGCCAGTGTGATGATCTCTTTTCCTTTTGTGCCCTCTTCTTCATAAAACTTGCTTTTAGTTTGTCCGTGTTTCTTCTTTTTCGCAAGGCTTCTGATCGCATGATATTGGTGGAGGAAAAGGGAAAATGAGAGCGATGGTTTATTTATTTGAATGATGCAAGTGCGCCACAATGAACAACACAAACTCTTCGGTTTTGCTCGCAAACTAACAGAGCTCCACCACCACCTGACCTCGCGAATATCCCTATGGCGCCCCAGGAACTTTCAGAACTTTCAGCACACAATCGAACGTCACCGTTCCCTTTCGCAATCGAGCGAACGGACGGTCTTGGAGCAGCGATACGCGGAGTACGTGTACTCGGGCGACCGTACTCCCGCCGTCTTCCACCACGTCGTCAACACGCCGCCCATCTCTCCGCTATCCCATTCTGACTCTTTCAATTCGGGTACTCTGATCATGTAGCAAGTGCACTCCATTGAAACACCTTCTCAATAGAGCGCAATTGTGTTATCTTAACTTTTATTGTACATTTTCAGACGTTGAAAGAGAGTATCGGAATCAGAGAGACGCAGACATCGGTCATCTTCAGCACTATTGAAGAGTATTGTCCGTTTTTGAAAGTGCTTTCGCCATTAAAGTCCAGTCCGTGTGGATGCTCGAAATGTCTAGCTTCTCCCTGCTTTTGCTTCACTCAATTTTCAGAAATAGTTCTATGTTGCGGGTTTTTTGTGCTTAAAACTGCTTAAAACCTTGACTTTCAATTAATTTCTCTTAAAATCTTCATAAAGCCTTTCAAAACTCGAGCAAAGTGTAATACAAAATAAGAATAAGAACGAAAAAGTGGTTGAGTACGGTGGCGGCAGTGTTACAGTAGTCGGAGGTGTTGCAGAAGCAGTAGGTCCAGCTGGAAGAGGGCGAAAGTTGCCAATAGTTCCAACGCAAATTCTCAGTGGAGCGCACGTACCGTTTTGGAGGCGTGGCTTGATCGAATATTGTGTAGCAGCCGTTTTGGACGATCGTAGAGTTGCCCGGAGCGACGACCAGGTTGTTTTGGTGCCTGGAAGATTTTGGGATTTCGTCTCTTGCCACGAATCGCTGCTTGCCTGCGAACTCACCAACATTCTGATCTGTACGGTTCGTACGTGGCTTCTCTGGTCATCGGCTCTGTGATTTTGACGCAGAATACATTGGTCTCACAGTTGTTGTTGTACTTGAGACAAGAGTTCTCACTTCCGCCATCCTTATGACCTCTCCATCCCTCGCATTGATGACACATAATGGAACTACCTTCAACTTTGAAAACGTTTTCAAAGTGAAACTGTTTAATCTCAAACCTGACTGAACGGTAGCAGTGAAGAAGAGAAAAGTAAGAAGCATGGCGGGCAAATGTGTGCAAAACGGACGGAAATGCTCGGCCGCTCTCGCACATGTGTTTCTACTTCTCGAAATGTGAAATAATGGGCAAGAGGGGGTCAAACGGGCGAAACGGACACAATACACAATTCATAATCGTTTAGTACTCCACTCTCCGCACATGTCTTTGGACACGGATTGTGAAAAATGGCACTTTTCGGAGAAAAGGATCAGAGTTCGTGCGTGGCACTTTCCCCCGGTGATATTGCAGCCTCTCCCAGTTCCCTGCTTCCTCATTTTTAATTTCTTTCACTTTCGAGACAAGAATAGTTTCTAAAATGTGCTCAAGTTCGCTTACTTCGATGATTTCGTTCCTTTTATGCTCACTTATCCTGCCCTATCTCATTGCCACGTGTGTCAAGAAAGGATCGCAGAAAAGGTAAGTGTGCTGTGTAGACAATCCGAACGGGCGGGTTTCAGCGAAGTGTCCAGAAGACTGCCCGTCTCTCCGGTTCCGTCGATTTCCAATTCGGCGCCGATCGCCTCGGAGAGCGAGCCGTCCGAAGATTCGAAGAGTGAAAAAAGTTTCAAAAAAAGCAAAAATTCTGCGTAAGAGTTCCCTGGCGAGGTTATCCATAGAGCGAAGTTTATCCAGAACTGATTCGCTGAAAGTCCCACGACCAAACTTATCCAACTCGGGGAAATCTGGAAAATCAGGCAAATCGTCGAAATCTGGTAAAAGTGAGCGATCGGACACGGATTCGGCCAAAACCGAAGTGATAAATGTACCACTGGGAAAGGCTGCAATGTGAGTTTGGCCGGATAAGAAGACACACTTTACGATCTGAAACATTTCAGAGACGTTCCGGCGGTCAACATTCTAACACCCGCTTCTGAGCATAAAGTCGCGTCGATTTCAATTCGAACACAGAGAGTTTCGTTCGCCGAATCGCTGAAAAGAGTTCGAAGACGGGGAACACGTCCAGAGGATTCAGAAGACGAGAAGACCAAGTACATAGCGTGAAGAAATTGTTGTTTGCTTGCGAATGAATAAAGAATTTTACTAATTCGGTCTAAAAATAAGAATATTTATAAAACAACGTTTTATTAGAAACGTTGGAAAAGTTAATGCAATCAACGAGCCTTCGTCCTCTTTTTGTGGTTCCTCGCCGGCGACTTCTGAAACATTTTTCAATCGTTGCGAGACCCACTTTCAATTAGAATGCGCCTTTAAACTACTGCGCGCCAATTTGCCTTGTCGTTATTTTCACTATTTTTCCACTGCTTTTCTCGAAGTTTTCAACCTTTTTCCTATATCTTTTTAGCTCGTATCTCTTCTGAAGTGCGTACCACAAACTCTGCGTCAAAGTCTCCCCACTGCGACGGCGTCTCATCGACCGTTTCATTGTCATTCGCCTCCCGAGGTTTCATTTTCGGATCCGCTGAAATATTGCTCTAAATTCGATAGTCATCTTCTCTGAAATTCACTTGTTTTCGGCAGCGTATCCTGTTTCTTCTTTTTTTCCTTTCTCGATCTCTTTTCCCGTCGCGATCGTTTCGACGGCTCCGGCTGATGAACGATAACTGGGGGCGGCATCGGCCGACGACGTGGCGGGGCGGGTCATCGTCCTGAACTAGCGAGTTTCGCAGCTTCTTCTTTTTGAAACTCACAAAAAGCGAACAGTTGACGAGAAGAAAGACAGCTGCGTTGAGTAACAGACACAAGTGAACAATCATTCCGCGATTAGGAATTTTCGGAATTCCGAAGCAATAGTTGTTAGTTTGGGTTCTGAAGTCGAGCGGAAAGGCTGTACCGGGGCTAGTAGAACGGCCCGGTTGTCTAGAGTTCATAGGAATTTCGAAAACATCCGATACACTCAAATTCCTCGGAAATTTTTATCCAATAACTTCCCCGCGCCGGTCACATGTTCTTCACCCATTTCCCTGAATCTATTATTTAGAAACGAAACAAGATTGATTATCAGATTAGATAGAAGATGAAAGAAAACCACGAATGTTACCGATCGGTCACCATTTATTCGAGCGATAAACTGAAAACGGAATGTAATTCGATTCGAGTCGTTATCGGGAGAAACAGAGAGTAAATAGGAATCTGTCGGTCACTCCTCCTCCTCCCGTTATCACTCACAAGGCTATCAGTTCACTAGACGCGCAACCAGGCGCGCTTTGTTTTCTTTTCTTTCGCTGCAGAGTTGATGTGTTTGCCCGGTAATCGACCAATTTAACTGCCGATCACGTGTGGTTGGGAATTCTTGTGATTTGAAAATCTGCTGTTATCCAGAGTAGTCTGGAAACATTCAGAATGTTCTCAATTCCTTTATAAAGCGCTGGCGGATCCCAAATTGTCATAAACACCTGTGATGCCTTCGGCCTCCGGCGACTAGCTCATAATCCCCCTCTGGCCCTTCTGCAGTCAGTTCAGTTGCGTCAAAATCCTCCAGTTTGTCACGTTTCTTGCTCGTTTTTTCGTCTCCTCCATGTCTCTGCGCCCTCCCAATCTCACACACTCTTGCCCTGTCTAACCCTCTGGCGCCGGCCGAAAAGAACACAACAACACACGAGAAGCAGCTAGCCCTTCTCTCCAGTTCACCTCGAAACTCTTCTTTGTCTTTTGCAATGCCATTTTGCCCTTATCTAGGCCCGGAAAATTCGTTGTTTGCCATCGAGAAGTTGATCGTGTTATCAGTGAGAAGCACGTGTTTGGATTTGTTCTTTTCTCGGTGTTTTGAGAACGGGCGGTCTGGCGAGCGAACATTGCAAAGTTTTCACCGATCTGCGTCTAGCCATCTTTGTTCAAATGATTTCAGTCGATCAAAGCTCTTTCGCTAGTTTTCATCAATATTTCCCACTATTCGATCATCAGCACCTGACGTTTTGCATTCAATGACGTCACTTGGACCTTTTCTATCTCTTTTCTCTCTTCTCGACAGAAAACAAGAATATCCCTTCATTTTTAGGGGTTTCTCCAGCGAAAGCACGAATCGACCATGCCGGACCACGGACGCATGCCCAGAAACTTGTCATCGACCAAGGTATGAACAACTATAATCAGATTGGGAAGGAATACATCGAAATTTGTTTTTTTTAGATCGCAAGAACGATTGCCGGTGAAGATCTCGATGAGGAGGAGGTTGTGGAAATGGATTTCGGTCAGAGTGCGCGCGAAGAAGGTCGTTTCGTGTTCGAATGTGCATGGGAAGTGGCCAACAAAGTGGGAGGAATCTACACGGTGCTGCGAAGCAAGGCACAAATCAGCACGCAAGAGCTCGGCGATCAATACTGCATGTTCGGACCAATGAAGGACGGAAAGTGGCGGCTCGAGGTGGAACCGATTGAGCCTGAAAACAGAACAATCCGCGCGGCGATGAAACGCTTCCAGGCCGACGGATTCAGGTGTATGTACGGAAGATGGCTGATTGAAGGTTACCCGAAAGTCATTCTTTTCGATTTGGGGTCTGGCGCCGCCAAAATGAACGAATGGAAGCAGGAGCTGTTCGAGAAGTGCAAGATTGGCATTCCGCACGAGGACATCGAGTCGAACGACGCCGTCATTCTCGGATTCATGGTCGCCATCTTCCTGAAGCACTTCCGCGAATCGGTCACCAGCTATCGGCCACTTGTCGTCGCCCATTTTCACGAATGGCAAGCAGGAGTCGGTCTCCTGATGACTCGCTTGTGGAAGCTGGACATCGCCACCGTCTACACAACCCATGCCACCCTTCTCGGACGGCATTTGTGTGCTGGAGGAGCCGATTTATATAACAACCTGGACAGTTTCGATCTTGACGCCGAGGCCGGAAAGCGAAAGATCTATCATCAGTACTGCCTGGAAAGAGCCGCATGCCAGACCGCGCACGTATTCACCACAGTCTCGGAAATCACGGGACTTGAAGCCGAGCACTTTTTGCGCCGCAAACCTGATGTGCTCACTCCAAACGGATTGAACGTCTTCAAGTTCGCCGCTCTGCACGAGTTCCAGAATTTGCACGCGCAAAACAAGGAGAAGATCAATCAGTTCATCCGGGGGCACTTCCACGGGCATCTTGATTTTGACATCGACAAGACGCTCTACTTCTTCACTGCCGGACGATATGAATTCTCGAACAAAGGCGGAGACATGTTCATCGAATCGTTGGCCCGTCTCAACCATTACCTCAAGACGACGAGCGATCCACGTCACATGGGAGTGACCGTCGTCGCTTTCCTGATCTATCCAGCTCCCGCAAACTCGTTCAACGTCGAATCCCTGAAGGGACAGGCGGTGACGAAGCAGTTGAAGGAAGCCGTCGATAGAATCAAGGAGAAGGTCGGGCAGAGAATCTTCGACATTTGCCTGCAGGGGCACCTTCCCGACGCTGAGGAGTTGCTCTCTCCGGCAGACAACATTCTGGTGAGTTCGCTTCCCGATTCATCCTCAACAGTTCATAATTTCAGCTGAAACGTTGCATCATGGCTCTCCACAACTCAAGTCTCCCGCCCATCTGCACTCACAACATGATCCGAGCTGACGACCCAGTTCTGGAAGCTCTTCGGAGAACTGCCCTTTTCAACAAGCCGGAGGATCGCGTGAAAGTTGTCTTCCATCCGGGTATCCCGTTTGAATAATCTCGATCACCATCCTCAATTCTCAGAATTCCTCTCGTCTGTTTCCCCACTGATTGGCCTCGACTACGAGGATTTCGTACGCGGTTGTCATTTGGGAGTCTTCCCTTCGTACTACGAACCATGGGGATACACGCCTGCCGAATGCACTGTGATGGGCATTCCGTCTGTGTCTACTAACCTTTCCGGATTCGGATGCTTCATGCAAGAGCACGTGGAGGACCACGAGCAGAAGGGAATCTACGTGATCGATCGGCGACACAAGTCGGCCGAAGAGTCCGTCCAGGAGTTGGCGCACGCCATGTGAGTTCCAGTTATGCCGTAGGAACTCGAAATTCCAAATCTGTTTTGCAGGTACGACTTCTGCGGACAGTCGCGTCGTCAACGCATCATTCTTCGCAACGCCACCGAAGGGCTGGCCGCTCTACTTGATTGGCAGAACTTGGGAGTGTTCTATCGGTAGGATATAGAAGTGAGCGACAGTTTTTCACGAATTAATCTCATTTCAGCGAATGCCGTCGCCTCGCACTTGAGAAGCTTCATCCTGACGTCGAAAAGATCATCCGTGAGAACGAAGGAAAGGTTCCATCTGCCGCCACGTCACGCCGTCCATCCGTCCATTCGAGCGACGGCGAGGACGAGGAGTAGACCGCCCGTTTCTTTTCTTCGTGTTCCTCTGCCATACTTCTTTGCTCATTTTCTATTCTGCCGAATAGCAGATTTATATTGCATGCCATCACCCACATTTATGTATCCGTTGTCTTTTTCTGAGCACACCGGTTCTGCCCCACTCTTTCTAAATTATATATGATGACACGTGCTCTTCACTAGATTTTTTATTTTGCAAGCCCAAATTGTCCATTTTGCCACCCACAAATTTCTATTATTGCACCCACTTTGTTATTATATCTCACTTTAGATAATAGCAAACATGTATAGTAAAGTTTAGAATATTCATATCATTTTTATTAATATAACTCTTCACGGGTTTGTCCCTTTGTTTGTTTATTTATTTCTCTGCTTGTCCGTCCCCACTTCATTTCTAAAACGGAAATAGTTGTGACGGAGAAATTGAGAGATGAACGCGTGAACTTTTATACAGTTATGAGAAAGAAACAAGCGGCGTAGCCGCTTTCAAGCGTTCAAGCGTGAGCTGTTGTCTTGTTATGCAATATAAAACAGAAAAGAGCAAGTGTGTGTGTGTGTGCGTATAGTTAAAAAACAATTGAGGTTGGGGTTTTCCAGAAGGAGTACGGGATGGAGAAGTCGTCGGCAACGTGTTTTATCATTTGCTTCGCTGAAAACTTGGCTGCCCGTCCGAGCGCTGCCGTCTTCCCGATCGGACGAACATCGTCCTATCTAGTTGAAAGTAGAGAAACTTTACGAGTATGATTTTGAGCGTGCTCCTGTGAAAGCGAAGGTCAATTAGTCATTTCCGAAAAGCGTGGCAGATCAGTTTAGTTTTATCGGTTTCCTCGCTCAAAAAACAAACAAACGCGGAAGCCAGTTTTCGATTGAAGCCGTTCTAAGTGACAGCAACAAAATGGCATCGAGACAAGAAGAAGTAGAAGAAGGACCTAGTTAGTGGTCCTATCGGAGCCTCTCTTCCAAAAGCGCATTTTCAGAACGGAGCTCTCAAAGTGCGGGCGACGTGTCGCCGTCTCCGTCACTGCAAGGAACGACGGCCACAAAGACGGGAACGACGACGATCTCGGAGCAGCCGGCCGACGAGCGCGAGGGCTTCGGCAACAAGGCCGAGTTCGTGCTGACGTGCCTCGGATTGGCCGTGGGACTCGGAAACATCTGGCGCTTCCCGACGAGGGCCTACGAGAACGGAGGCTCGGCCTTCCTGATTCCCTATCTGACGTGCGCGTTCCTCTTCGGATTCCCGTCGCTTTACTTTGAATTCCTACTCGGACAGTACCAGGGAAAGTCGCCGCCGATCGTGTTCCGGCGAGTGATGCCCATTCTCGAAGGCGTCGGATGGATGGGACCGATCGTGGCGGCGCTCGTCGCCATTTACTACATCCTACTCATAGCCTGGATCAGCATCTACATCCTCAATATCTTCCGCGGCCACTTCAACGTCTGGAACAAGTGCGACAACGAATGGAATCTCGTCTCCACGTGCATAGATCTGCTGAGCCAAAAGAAGTGTCGCGTGGCGAATCCGCCCGGCTGGAATGGAACGAATGTGACGATCCCTGAGAAGCTGTACTACATGGAGGGCACGTGCAAGGACGCCGCCAACTACGCGAACGTCTCCCTTGTGAGTGCGACCGAGCAGTACTTCATGCGCTACATCATCAATCCCTCCACGAGCCTTCTCGACTTCGATTCGATTAACTGGCCGGTTCTGGGCGCGATGACGGCCTGTTGGCTGCTCACGGGACTCGGAATTGTGAAGGGAGCCAAGATCATAGGCAAGATCTCTTACGTTTCCGTCATTCTCCCCTACATCATTGTCGTCGTGCTCTTCATCCGTGGAGTCACTCTAGAAGGTGAGTTCCTTTTTCCCTAAACTTCCACCTCTCACAATTGTGTCTTTCAGGCGCTTCCCAAGGTCTCTACTACTACTTCGGAAAGCCCGACTACGCTAAGCTTCTGCACACGAAAACCTGGACGGAGGCCCTGAAACAGCTGTGCTTCTCGCTCTCCGTCGGCCACGGAGGTCTCATGACTCTCTCCTCGTACAGCAAAAAGAACAATAACGTGTTCCGTGACGCGCTGATCGTCATCATCGGAGACACGATGATGTCGTTGGTCGGAGGTGCCGCCGTCTTCTCGACGCTCGGATTCCTGGCCACGCAGAGAGGAGTGACGGTGCCGGAAGTCGTCAAAAGTGGGCTGTCCCTCGCGTTCGTCGTCTACCCGGAGGCAATGACCCAAATGCCGTTGCCGTGGCTCTGGAGTTTTCTCTTCTTCTTCATGCTCTTTTTGCTCGGCGCCAGCACGGAAATCGCTCTCGTCGAGGTCTTCTGCTCGTGTCTCTACGATCAAAACAAGAGTTTGCGAAACAAGAAGTGGCTCGTCGTCATGATATGGTGCCTTGTTCTCTACGCAGTCGGATTCGTCTTCTCCACCGGAGTAAATAAGACCAGACGCTCTTTCTCTTTCACTGTTCTTTGTTTCAGGCCGGAATGTACTGGTTTGAGTTGTTCGACGAGTACGCCGCCGGCTTCTCCTCGGTGTGCACCATGTTCTGCGAGCTCATCGTAGTTATGTGGATCTATGGATGGCGGAACTTACGCGAAGACATCACAGAAGTGCTCGGTAATGCGAAGAACAGATGCACAAAGGCGATCGGACCACACTCTCCTTACCTGATGGTCAACTGGATGTTCATCTCTCCGCTGATTGCCACGGTGAGTACGGTAGAGTGCACTTCACATTTTACACGTTCCGTCTCCAGGTGCTCGTTGCGCTCTCGTTCATCCGATCCTATCCGTACGAGGGAAAACCCGATGTGTACCCGCCGTTGTTCGATGTTTTCGGCTGGTTCGTCTCGTTCATCCCCGTTCTCATGATTCCTCTTTTCGCCGGTCTCAACTACTACAAGTCCCGCAAACATGGACACGTGAGGCTACCGTACCCCTTTGACCATATTTTCACTGTTCTATTTCAGACCGTCAAATCGCTGATGATGCTTCAAAAACAGCACGTCTCGTATCCTCGAATCTCACAGAACTTTGATGAAGATCAGAAGGCGCTTCAAGACCAACTTCCCGAATTGGAACCGTGGGACGAGGAGCCAGAATCGGAGAGCGAACCGACCCGGAAGGTGGCCAGCGGAGACGTGGCGATAATTGACGTGAGCTCATCGGAAAATCAAATTTATTAAATGACCGACTTATTATTGCACATGGATAAAAGGTATTTGGAATTGAATTCGCACACATGAATGACTAGACAGCTGGCACATTATTACACTGGTCAGAGCTCGGCTCTCATTTGCTCACAGGTATTTGAAATCTTTGATCCGTTTGTAGATCTTTGTGAACTTGTGCGTTCTTCCCTTGAACTCTCTGACCATGTACTGCATCAATCGCTTGTTCTTCACCGTGAACCATCTCTTGGATCGTTGCGGATGACGTGTCGGGTTCCTTGTCTCATTCTGAAGTACTGGTACGTCGGAGTGAGCATCAGAGTGGGCGCTCCTTCGGAAGACGTCCTTTCGTCCAGAATGTCTCCCTCCTCGATCATGATGAGTCCGGTGTTGCTCACAGTTGTCAGAGCTCCTTTATCCGTTGTTTGGTTGTCATCTTTGTACTGCTGAATAGTCAAGAATCCATTGTATTGGTGTACATTCGAAGGATCATCGAGGCTGGTCATTGTGGCACTGAAACTGGGGGTTACGGTACGAATGGTACTTTATCACCCACGTGTAATTAATGTACGGTGTCCCGAAACTGAGCGACGGCGCCACGGAGAAAGTGACAGTTTCGTTATAGACCATTCCATCCATGTCAACCGGATAATCAGTTGTATGGTTATTCCATCCTTTGACTTGCGATTGCCATTCACCCAAAAGCCACGCAAATGGCAGCAGAATCGGTTGGAGGGGCAGGTAGTCGAATTCTGAAACCGTACTGATTTCTAGGAAAGGAAAAGGAAAGTACCTGTAATATTCTCCAACTTCTCACAAACCCCACAAGAAGCCGCACAGTTCAAATCGAAAAAGTCGGTGGCATTCCTCATTTCATCGCATTGACCCTCTCGTTTCCACACCCTACACGACCCGTAAATGTCTTGGCACGGTCCTGAAAAGCTTGAAAATTACCTCAAAGATCCTGTGCTCACTCACTTTCACAATTCCTTCCCATCCATCCGTCGCCACACTCGCATTTGTAATCATTGAACAGATCGACGCATTTCGCGCCGTTCTGGCACTTGTTCCAGCCGCACTCATTGATTTCTGTAAAGTTCGAATGGGTTCGAGTTGAATTATACACTGGAACTGACCCCTTTCGCACTTTCTGCCAGTTGTACCTGGAGCACATTTGCACGCGAGTTTTCCGAATGTATTCAAGTAGCACTTTCCGCCGTTTAGGCACTGATCCATTGGACATTCAACTGAAAATCATAGTCGTGAACTAGAAAAAGTGAAGAAAAGTTAGTCCTCGGAGTTACCTTCACAAAGCTTTCCCACAGTTCCAACTGAGCACTTGCAGGAGTAACCGGAATGCGAGAGTTTGTCATTGTAACAAGTCGAGTTGTTCGCGCAGTCATTGTCGATGCACTTGTCGATTTCTGTGCAGTTCACTCCAGAATATCCCAGAGCACACTCACAATGCACTTTTCCCTTGTTCAAAGTGCACGATCCGCCGTTCTCACACGGATTCTCTTGGCACTTTTCTGAAAGAGATCTGTGTTATCCCGGATACCGTCCCAAATGTGTCTCACCTTCCATTTCCAGGTCATTATTGTCGACGAAGTCATGTTGAAGATGATGAAGATGAGCGTGCGCATTCAGGAATTTGAGATCATCCTCCCGGAGTACGGTATCATTCAGTGGAGCGAACTTTTTGAACATTCTTCCCATCATGAAAGAGGATTCAGTGGTGACCGACTTCTCGATGAGAAATTTGGATGAATGCTGGAAAATGAAACTTTATAGATACTTTGAGACGAAGTTTGTGTTACCGTAATCTCTGGAATCCTGGTCACATCGTCCTTTTCGCCGATCATGACCTCCGCCGCAGTCACTTCGATCTTTTTGCCCACTGGTCCGGCTGAGCTGCTCTCGAACGCCAGCCCATCAAAATCGAACACATCCTCAGTGTTCTCCGACGTTTCCTCAGTCGGCACTGTGACCATTGACATCTTAGTCTTCAGAAACTCCTTCTGTTCCTCGAAAAGCGGATGCTGAGAGGGCAGAATCGGCTCCGAAGTGACCACTTTCTCCGATGATCTCTGTTCCGTATCTTTTTCCAAATTATACACAAAAATGTTGGGATCTTGACGGGAATATCTCTGGTAAGGGCCTTTCAGGAATGCGTGTTTCGGACGCCATCTCTCCCAATACAACACGTTTTCCGTGGCGATTGTGGCGCTGGAGAACTGGGAAATCAACGAAAAAGTACTGAAGAGAAAAACTTACACAAATTGCACATTTCCGACGTCGTGCGTGGCTTCCCATTTCGCTTCTGCCAGGAACTTTTTGTCGTCGCCAGTATGGGTGAGAGAGTCGTTGGTTACAAGTCTTCCGCATTGATGGAATCCGATTCTGCACTTACACTACTTCATTCTTCTTCACTCAAAACTCAGGCCTACCATGCGTCTCAAACGAATCATCTTCTATGAACTTTCCGCCTCTCAACGAGCCGATTATGACTCCAGAAGGCGTGCAGAGTCTCGGCTGAATCATCAGACCTCGGAAGTGCACGTAGGCTTCCAGTTTGACTGGAATTTTGGGAATTTGATGAAAGATGCTCTTATAAAGATACCTGTGTAAGTCTTTCCGACTTCATAGCCTTCCACTCGTTTCCCTGCCGCATCAAAGACCGATAAATCGAATGGAGGCTCTGTGGTTTGTGGCTTTCCGTGTAAATGACGTGGCAATCTCATCGAGTCTCTGGAAGGAAAGTTGAATTGAGCGAGAAAGAAGTGGGGTAAGTTCTTGCCTGCTGTAGCAATGAAATCCAGAAATTTCATACAGACCTTTGAACCCATCAGTGGCTAAGGACAATCGAAGGAAGATGAATAATATGAAGAGGTAGATCATCTGAAAGGAATATGAATGATCTCAAAGGGAAGTGATGATAAGGGAGAATGAGAAAGAAGCATAAACGAACTAGTAGTACATAATAGTGGATCTGGCTACAGAAGTGGAACGTTGCTACAGTATCCCTAACAAGGGCAGAGCAAAGGAAACAGTAGAGATCAGATAAGTGTGAAAAATGAAAACTGACGACTTTTGCGGCTTCTGCGGCGGCGGCGGCGTCCGCAAGCTTTCAAAAAGACAAACGAAAGTGGGCGGAGCGTGTTGTTCACCGTGCGGTCCTCGGCAGAATGTCCCGAATGATGAACACATTAGGGAAGGGGGAAGAGAGACCAGTTCTCGCGATGAATGCCATATCCCCCCGCTAGATCCTGACGGTAACACTTTCCTCCCGCTCCCGCCTGCCTTTTGCCTGCTTTTTTTCGCCTCGAGACCACACCATTATAGGTAGAGAGAGAGCGGGCAGATAGACCCCTGTGATAAGAAGGTTCGGAAAGGAAAGGACAACCCGTTTCGCATCGGTTTTTTTCGTCAGTACGTCTGTGTGTCTTCACCTCGATTAGCCTCTTTAGGGCATTAGCCATCGGGATTTACCATGTAGAAGGGGATTGGAAAGGGAAGGAAGTGCGCTCTAAGAGGAAGCGTTCGACGGAGTTCGACTGATTGGGATCAGATCCCAGTCACATCAGTTCATGTCAAAAGGGAAATGTTCCACTCCACTTCCTTCGCTTTCGTCATCAAAAATCAGGAAATCGGTTCGGCCGCGAGATAGTGGGAGAGCCGCTGAAAAAACGAACGAAAAAGTGACGGAAGCGGCTTGCGAATCGTTGCGAAATGAAATGCGATTAGATATCATCTATCTCTTTCTCGATATCATCGTTGGATGGATCCGAGTGATCATTCGATGGAACACGGAAAATGATCAGATTGAGGAAGTTGGTTCCGTTGCATAGTACGGCTATTAACAACGGAACAAGAAGGACAAAAACCGTGTAATTGGCATCTAAGAAATTGTCGGATTGCCACCACTGTACGGCAGAACATCGACTTCTACCTGCTTCGAACACAGCTTTCTCTCATGGCAAAACAACAATTTCTACGACTTCTGTACAACCGGTCATGATTACTTGAAAAGATGAAAAGTGAGATTGTTTTTCTGTTTTCCAACTGCAGAAAGGATGGAAACGAATACGGTTGGAAGTTGGATTATAGAATTATTCATCACGTCGCTAACGAAACACAAATATTTATCAGGCGCGAAATTGAAAAATTCACATGCTTTTTCTAAGCTTTCGTTGGTTTCGCGGCACCGATGATGATCACTTGTTGTCCTCCGCCGTACGGTCCCTTTCCTCCGCCATACGGCCCCTTTCCTCCGCCATACGGTCCCTTTCCTCCGCCATACGGTCCCTTTCCTCCGCTGTATTGATGTCCGTGTCCTGGCTCCTCGCAAGAATCAGGATTGTGCGGCTTCGTCGGCTTCTTGGTGTGGTCGTCCTCGCAGGAATCTGGAAATGACTGGAATGAGCAGAGGTGTCAGAGAGAGAAGAACGGTTACCTGGGTTATGTGGTTTCTTAGTGGATGGACGTGGCTTAGAGGTGGAAGGTCTTGGCTTAGCAGTCGAAGGACGCGCAGTTGAAACAACTGCCCCTTTCGTGGAAGGAGCGGCTGTAGAAGGATGAGGAGTCGAGGTTGTCGCACCTGCTGCCGTAGAAGGACGAGACGTGGACGGTCCTGCGGTAGAGGCTGCCGGAGCTGAAGAGGAAGCTCCTGGGGCAGCAGTTGAAGCTCCTGGAGCAGCAGAAGATGCTCCTGGAGCAGAAGAAGAAGAAGCTCCTGGGGCCGCAGTCGAAGCTCCTGGAGCAGCAGAAGATGCTCCTGGAGCAGAAGAAGAAGAAGCTCCTGGGGCTGCAGTCGAAGCTCCTGGAGCAGCAGAAGATGCTCCTGGAGCAGAAGAAGAAGAAGCTCCTGGGGCCGCAGTCGAAGCTCCTGGAGCAGCAGAAGATGCTCCTGGAGCAGAAGAAGAAGAAGCTCCTGGGGCCGCAGTCGAAGCTCCTGGAGCAGCAGAAGATGCTCCTGGAGCAGAAGAAGAAGAAGCTCCTGGGGCCGCAGTCGAAGCTCCTGGAGCAGCAGAAGATGCTCCTGGAGAAGAAGAAGAAGAAGCTCCTGGGGCCGCAGTCGAAGCTCCTGGAGCAGCAGAAGATGCTCCTGGAGCAGAAGAAGAAGAAGCTCCTGGGGCTGCAGTCGAAGCTCCTGGAGCAGCAGAAGATGCTCCTGGAGCAGAAGAAGAAGAAGCTCCTGGGGCCGCAGTCGAAGCTCCTGGAGCAGCAGAAGATGCTCCTGGAGCCGAAGAAGAAGATGCTCCTGGAGCAGTAGAAGAAGATGCTCCTGGGACTGCAGTTGAAGCTCCTGGAGCAGAAGAGGAAGCTCCTGGGGCAGCAGTCGAAGCTCCTGGAGCAGCAGAAGATGCTCCTGGAGCAGCAGAAGAAGAAGCTCCTGGGGCCGCAGTCGAAGCTCCTGGAGCAGCAGAAGATGCTCCTGGAGCAGCAGAAGAAGAAGCTCCTGGGGCCGCAGTCGAAGCTCCTGGAGCAGCAGAAGATGCTCCTGGAGCAGCAGAAGATGCTCCTGGAGCAGCAGAAGAAGAAGCTCCTGGGGCCGCAGTCGAAGCTCCTGGAGCAGCAGAAGATGCTCCTGGAGCAACAGAAGATGCTCCTGGAGCAGAAGAGGAAGCTCCTGGGACCGCAGTCGAAGCTCCTGGAGCTGATGTAGATCCACCACCACTGCTGTTGCCTCCGTTGCCTCCATTACCTCCGTTTCCACCATCTCCTGATCCGCTGCTGTTGCCTCCGTTGCCTCCATTACCTCCGTTTCCACCATCGCCAGATCCAGAGCTGTTGCCTCCGTTGCCTCCATTACCTCCGTTTCCACCATCTCCTGATCCGCTGCTGCTACCGCCGTTGCCTCCATTACCTCCGTTTCCGCCATCGCCAGATCCAGAGCTGTTGCCTCCGTTACCGCCCGATCCGCCGTTTCCGCCACTGCCAGATCCAGTGCTGTTGCCTCCGTTGCCTCCATTACCACCATTTCCACCATCTCCTGATCCGCTGCTGCTACCGCCGTTGCCTCCATTACCTCCGTTTCCACCATCTCCTGATCCGCTGCTGTTGCCTCCGTTGCCTCCATTACCTCCGTTTCCACCATCGCCAGATCCAGAGCTGTTGCCTCCGTTGCCTCCATTACCTCCGTTTCCACCATCTCCTGATCCGCTGCTGCTACCGCCGTTGCCTCCATTACCTCCGTTTCCGCCATCGCCAGATCCAGAGCTGTTGCCTCCGTTACCGCCCGATCCGCCGTTTCCGCCACTGCCAGATCCAGTGCTGTTGCCTCCGTTGCCTCCATTACCACCATTTCCACCATCTCCTGATCCGCTGCTGCTACCGCCGTTGCCTCCATTACCTCCGTTTCCACCATCTCCTGATCCGCTGCTGTTGCCTCCGTTGCCTCCATTACCTCCGTTTCCACCATCTCCTGATCCGCTGCTGTTGCCTCCGTTGCCTCCATTACCACCATTTCCACCATCTCCTGATCCGCTGCTGCTACCGCCGTTGCCTCCATTACCTCCGTTTCCACCATCTCCTGATCCGCTGCTGTTGCCTCCGTTGCCTCCATTACCTCCGTTTCCACCATCTCCTGATCCGCTGCTGTTGCCTCCGTTGCCTCCATTACCACCATTTCCACCATCTCCTGATCCGCTGCTGCTACCGCCGTTGCCTCCATTACCTCCGTTTCCGCCATCGCCAGATCCAGAGCTGTTGCCTCCGTTACCGCCCGATCCGCCGTTTCCGCCACTGCCAGATCCAGTGCTGTTGCCTCCGTTGCCTCCATTACCACCATTTCCACCATCTCCTGATCCGCTGCTGCTACCGCCGTTGCCTCCATTACCTCCGTTTCCACCATCTCCTGATCCGCTGCTGTTGCCTCCGTTGCCTCCATTACCTCCGTTTCCACCATCGCCAGATCCAGAGCTGTTGCCTCCGTTGCCTCCATTACCTCCGTTTCCACCATCGCCAGATCCAGAGCTGTTGCCTCCGTTACCGCCCGATCCGCCGTTTCCGCCACTGCCAGATCCAGTGCTGTTGCCTCCGTTGCCTCCATTACCACCATTTCCACCATCTCCTGATCCGCTGCTGTTGCCTCCGTTGCCTCCATTACCTCCGTTTCCACCATCTCCTGATCCGCTGCTGCTACCGCCGTTGCCTCCATTACCTCCGTTTCCGCCATCGCCAGATCCAGAGCTGTTGCCTCCGTTACCGCCCGATCCGCCGTTTCCGCCACTGCCAGATCCAGTGCTGTTGCCTCCGTTGCCTCCATTACCACCATTTCCACCATCTCCTGATCCGCTGCTGCTACCGCCGTTGCCTCCATTACCTCCGTTTCCACCATCTCCTGATCCGCTGCTGTTGCCTCCGTTGCCTCCATTACCTCCGTTTCCACCATCTCCTGATCCGCTGCTGTTGCCTCCGTTGCCTCCATTACCTCCGTTTCCGCCATCGCCAGATCCAGAGCTGTTGCCTCCGTTACCGCCCGATCCGCCGTTTCCGCCACTGCCAGATCCAGTGCTGTTGCCTCCGTTGCCTCCATTACCTCCGTTTCCACCATCTCCTGATCCAGCTGCTGTTGCCTCCGTTGCCTCCATTACCTCCGTTTCCACCATCTCCTGATCCGCTGCTGCTACCGCCGTTGCCTCCATTACCTCCGTTTCCGCCATCGCCAGATCCAGAGCTGTTGCCTCCGTTACCGCCCGATCCGCCGTTTCCGCCACTGCCAGATCCAGTGCTGTTGCCTCCGTTGCCTCCATTACCTCCGTTTCCACCATCTCCTGATCCAGAGCTGTTGCCTCCGTTGCCTCCATTTCCTCCGTTTCCACCATCTCCTGATCCGCTGCTGCTACCGCCGTTGCCTCCATTACCTCCGTTTCCACCATCGCCAGATCCAGAGCTGTTGCCTCCGTTACCGCCCGATCCGCCGTTTCCGCCACTGCCAGATCCAGTGCTGTTGCCTCCGTTGCCTCCATTACCTCCGTTTCCACCATCTCCTGATCCAGAGCTGTTGCCTCCGTTGCCTCCATTACCTCCGTTTCCACCATCTCCTGATCCAGAGCTGTTGCCTCCGTTGCCTCCATTTCCTCCGTTTCCACCATCTCCTGATCCGCTGCTGCTACCGCCGTTGCCTCCATTACCTCCGTTTCCACCATCGCCAGATCCAGAGCTGTTGCCTCCGTTACCGCCCGATCCGCCGTTTCCGCCACTGCCAGATCCAGTGCTGTTGCCTCCGTTGCCTCCATTACCTCCGTTTCCACCATCTCCTGATCCAGAGCTGTTGCCTCCGTTGCCTCCATTACCTCCGTTTCCACCATCTCCTGATCCGCTGCTGCTACCGCCGTTGCCTCCATTACCTCCGTTTCCACCATCTCCTGATCCGCTGCTGCTACCGCCGTTGCCTCCATTACCTCCGTTTCCACCATCGCCAGATCCAGAGCTGTTGCCTCCGTTACCGCCCGATCCGCCGTTTCCGCCACTGCCAGATCCAGTGCTGTTGCCTCCGTTGCCTCCATTACCTCCGTTTCCACCATCTCCTGATCCAGATGCTGTTGCCTCCGTTGCCTCCATTTACCTCCGTTTCCACCATCTCCTGATCCGCTGCTGCTACCGCCGTTGCCTCCATTACCTCCGTTTCCGCCATCGCCAGATCCAGAGCTGTTGCCTCCGTTACCGCCCGATCCGCCGTTTCCGCCACTGCCAGATCCAGTGCTGTTGCCTCCGTTGCCTCCATTACCTCCGTTTCCACCATCTCCTGATCCAGCTGCTGTTGCCTCCGTTGCCTCCATTACCTCCGTTTCCACCATCTCCTGATCCGCTGCTGTTGCCTCCGTTGCCTCCATTACCTCCGTTTCCACCATCTCCTGATCCGCTGCTGCTACCGCCGTTGCCTCCATTACCTCCGTTTCCACCATCTCCTGATCCAGCTGCTGTTGCCTCCGTTGCCTCCATTACCTCCGTTTCCACCATCTCCTGATCCGCTGCTGCTACCGCCGTTGCCTCCATTACCTCCGTTTCCGCCATCGCCAGATCCAGAGCTGTTGCCTCCGTTACCGCCCGATCCGCCGTTTCCGCCACTGCCAGATCCAGTGCTGTTGCCTCCGTTGCCTCCATTTCCTCCGTTTCCACCATCTCCTGATCCGCTGCTGCTACCGCCGTTGCCTCCATTACCTCCGTTTCCACCATCTCCTGATCCAGTGCTGTTGCCTCCGTTGCCTCCATTACCACCATTTCCACCATCTCCTGATCCGCTGCTGCTACCGCCGTTGCCTCCATTACCTCCGTTTCCGCCATCGCCAGATCCAGAGCTGTTGCCTCCGTTACCGTCCCCGATCCGCCGTTTCCGCCATCTGCCAGATCCAGCTGCTGTTGCCTCCGTTGCCTCCATTACCTCCGTTTCCACCATCTCCTGATCCGCTGCTGTTGCCTCCGTTGCCACCATTTCCAGCGTTACCGCCGTTGCCGCTTCCAGAGCTATCACCGCCATTGCCTCCGTTGCCTCCGCTTCCGCCGTTTCCTCCGCTGCTGTATCCTGAACTGCTTCCTCCGCTGTATCCATATCCTCCTTTTCCTGCTCCTGAGGCAGATGTTGATGTCACTGGAGCGGCCGTCGATGCACCGCTGCTGCTTCCACCATTTCCTCCGTTTCCTCCGTTTCCAGCATTTCCAGAGCCGGAGCTGTCGCCTCCGTTTCCTCCGTTTCCGCCGTTTCCTCCATCTCCAGATCCAGATGCATTTCCTCCGTTTCCCCCGGATCCTCCGTTTCCTCCGTTGCCAGATCCAGAGGCGTCACCGCCATTACCTCCGTTTCCACCATTACCGCCTGAATTGTACACATTCCGTTCCGCGTACTTCAAAAGCTGTCATAAGACTCACCAGATTTCTTCTTAGCAATTCTGTGAATGTGTTTTCCGTTGTTCCTCTCGGCCAACTGGTGCTCAATCGGAAGGTACAGAGAGTCGACGAGAAGGATGACTGCGAAAACCACGGCGAACCGCAGTGAAGTCGGGGACGCCATTTATGCAGAAACTCGACAATATCAGGATGAATCTGAAAGAGAGAAAAGGCTTCTGACTTGCGGCGCTTCCGGTCACCCTTAAATATCAGCCTCCGAAGGGCCATAAAGCGAGGTAGAGAGGAAAGCAATAAAGTTTTGAGGTTTTGCTATCGGATCGTTGCTTCGATGTTCACCCTTTTGCAGAGCGTTCTGAAAACATTGAGAAATAGGAAAACATCAGCGCCATGTTTCAGATTATTTCCTTGAGGGCCAGATTCCCATGATACGGACCCTACAGCTCAGCTAATCTTCTGCGAGCTCTCGACTCTCCTCACAACTCGTGCATTCCCATTTCCTGACCACATTCAGATTTGATGGGAACATCCTGTTTCTCTGAGTCTCCCTCTCTCGCTCCCGCATTCCAATTCATCTGTACATATGTTTCTGTTCATCTGTCGAATGAGTGGGAGTGAGCACTTTGTCCGTCCGCAACTCGGCAAGAAGACCACAACGATCGTCCTATAAAACGTCGCTCAATGTGTCGGTCGGCCCACGTTTTCCTTGAGCTCCCGACGATCAGCTCATATGCCAATTAAGAAACGCTCGGCTCTGTTTAGTTTGAAACTTTTTTGATTAAAGTCTTCTTCTTTCCGTGACAGCAAACAATTTGGAAATGAAATGTCGGGCCCCGGCCACAAATGAGATTTTGAGTCCTCCTCCTTCCTCTTTTATTTGTTTTCCTTCTTTCTTTTCCACTTCTCCACTTCTCATCTTTCATTTTCAGCCCCAATGGGACTGGAACTAGTCGCCAAAACGAATTCCTGTCGGTTTTTGCCTTCTCCAAACTTTGAACTCTCCTCTTCATGCATACACTGGTGCTTCAAATTCATGCAACCTATCATTCGAGTGTTTTCCGCTGTGGGACACTTCTATTTCTGATGACATCCTCTGGGGACCGCCCATTTCTAACTCATGTTCACCCCAAAAGAGAGCCGCTGGTGGGTGAGACCACAAGAAAATGATGATCGTTGTCCGCCGAGCACCCGGCTCTATTTTATGATCTTGCTCTTTTTCTTTGCGGAGCACACTCTTTTTTTTAGTTGGAATTTCAAAATTCGAGTTGATAATCCATGAAACCAGGCCTGTGCAATCGGCCGGGCTCTTGAACCACCGGAAATTCGGCCAGCATCGGCTATTTCATATATCTCGGAATCAGACAATCGGATCGGTCTCAAACTTCTATCCAAAATATTTCAACTCAAGTCCAAGGAGCCTACAGAGTTTGAGTCCGATGGGAATATTAAAAGTGGTTCAAAAGTCCTGGCCAATTGCTCGTCTCTGATGGATACAGTAAGTGTCAAACCGGGAACTTAAACTCAAACTCTCCCAAAGTTTATTTCGGTTTAGACACCTGAAAAACTACTGTAACCATTGGTTGCTGCTTTCTTAGTTTAGAGCAGGTGAAACTAGAGAGTATATAAAAAGAACCCAAGTCACCAAATACATATAAGGTGAAATGATATCTCTGCAAAGTTTCCGGCGGATTACGGTGTCCGAATGGCTTTGAACACTCGTGACTAGAATCTATTCCCCTCTTCAAAACTCCATCCACTTCACTTTTTCGCCTGTTCCACATAAGAAGTTGTCGTTTTCTCGTTCGGATGTACCCAACCAAGCTTCAGAGTGATTGACAATCGGCTCGTTTCCGCATAAAAAATCTGACAACTGCATCTCGTGCAGACTCCATTCTTCACGGATTCTCATTAAAAAGGAGTAATACCGGAAAAATAGCGATTGAACAAGTTCACAAATAACCGGATGCCAGTAATTGAGTTCTGCTCTCTTTGTCCCGCTTTGATGAGCTTTTATTTTCGTTTTCACGTCTGCAAGGCTCTATGATCTACGCATGACCAACCATGAAAATCATCCTCTTCTTCATTTTCAGATTACTGTAGTTCGGCTAGAATGCGCAACATCTCCATTTCCTCCTCTTTTTCGCCTAATTCGGTGTTTTATCTGCCTCAACCCACAAGACCTCCTCTCGAAATCCGTCAAGTTCCCACTGGGCTCATAAACCAAAAAATCATGTCGTTTCGGTCGTCCCTCTGCATGCATACATTTCCCCCCATCCTTCACACTCACTATTTTGTTCACTTCTAGCGAAAGTTCACTATGAGATGACAAGAATGCAAAAGGCTCTGTTGGTTCTGCTCCTTCTCACGGAGGCAGTGCATCTCTGTTCCGGAGTGCGTGCTGCGTTGCGTCTTCGGAAAAAGTCAAACTCGGCGGATGATTCGGAAGAGGAAGACCTTCAGGATGAAATTGACGACGCCATTTACGATAAAGCTTCGATCTTCGAGCAGGGGTCACTACCCATTCATAACTGACTTCACGACATGCTAAACTTTTCAGAGAGACCCATGACTTTCTGCAATTCCTCCGGAGCATAAAATACGATCATCGTCAAGTGCCGGATGACGGGTACGACGGTCCAGTTCATGTGAACGTCTCCATTGTTGTCAGCAACATCCGCTCGGTCTCAGAAGTCACTATGGTAATCCTAATCTATCTAGTTTATTCCCCAAAAACATAGTTCTCCAGGACTACTCAATCGAAATGTTCTACCGAGAATCGTGGCGAGACCCGCGGTTGACGTACAGTCGGGAGAAGTTCAAGAACAAGACGGAGATCTCATTGCACGAAAGTTATTCGAATTTTCTCTGGCATCCGGACACCTTTGTGCCCAACGCGATATCTTCCAAGAACCCGAGAAGACAGTCAATCACTCATCGATCACTGTTAAGGTATTCACAACCATCTGTTCATAGTTTTCTATTTTTTCTCCGTCTAGATTACGTAACAATGGAAGCATCCTGTACAGCAGAAGGTTATCACTGATATTGACGTGCGGAATGGACCTCACCCTGTTTCCCTTCGACACACAATTGTGCAAAATGGGATTCGAGAGCTGTGAGTGGCCTTATGATCTGTTCAACATCCAAGCATTTCAGATGGGTACACCGCTGACAAAGTAAAGTATTTCTGGTCGTCGGGAGTGATTCAATCGCTCAAACTTCACAAGATTCGTCTTCCAGACTTTCAGATCAGAGAAGCATACGTTACGAGTCGAGTGGAAAGCTACGCCACAGGTAGTCTCTGGAAATAGGGGAACAGAAAGAAGTCGCGTTTTAGGAGATTACTCTCGGCTCTACGTCTGTTTTGTGTTCAATCGAGCAGCCGGCTTCTGCTTCCTTCAACTGATCATTCCGTCGACAGCGGTTGTGATCACCTCCTGGGTTTCGTTGTGGATGGAGAATGAGACGTCCTTCCAGGTGAGCACTCTTTGAGAACTTTCGTTAGAGGTGTTTCCTTGCAGGACATGATATCTATCATCTTGACGATCACTTTCCTTCTTTTCTCCTACAATGAAGTGATGCCACGTGTCAGTTACATCAAAGCAATGGACGTTTATCTAGGTCTACTCCTAAAGTCTTGTCTTTTATTGTATCCAACTCTTCCGATTTCAGGTGTCTGCTTCTGCATAGTCTTCCTTTCACTCATTAAACTGGCAGCAGTCAAGTACATGCGACAAAGATTACTCATTACCAGGTTTGATTTACCGCCAACTACTACCGTACTCCTTTCCCCCTTAACCCGTAGTTTTGTTTTCCGAGCTAACAACTCTTTGTACAAACTGTCGCAAGTGGGCGACGGGTGCACACTGACCCGTCTCGAGCCATTCGAACTGTTCGAGTTGGCGCCGAGTGTCTCTGCGGACAATTGCACGAGCGTCACGTGCCCGGACGCGCCACCTGCCGTCACGTCATCGAATGGAAACGAAGAACCATCAGCCGGAAGCCCAGAGTGAGCAGGAAAGAGAAAGAGCATGAAGAGCACTGGCACCACCGTTTCACTTCAACTGCAGTCTTTCTTCTCACTGTTATGCAGCTTCTGACCCTTTGAATCTCTTCTTAGTCTTAATCTGCCAAAGAAATAAGAAAATCGTTCAGAGATACGTCGATTGTGGCTGCTGGAATGCTGCCGATGCTCCGGTTGGTCAATGGAATCTCGTCTCCGGCGAACAACGGATCCGATGGATTCACTTATGAGAATCCAGCCGTCAAAAAGTGACTTTATGAAAATAAGAAGTTGCCAAATTGCTTATTTTGAAGAGTTTCCCTCTCACCCGACACTTTCACTCAAATTCCGATCGAAACCAACGGCTCGACGTCTCCAGTTTGTCGCCAAAATCGGGCAAAAGACAATGGAAATGGTAAGTGTTTGACAGAAAACAGATTCACTGATTCACTACTTCACTGATTCAGTTTCCCCGTCGTCGAACTGCTTCGAGTTCTCGCCCACATTCATGCACCGCTTCCATTGGATCACTCAGATGACGTTCTTCTTCGGATTCGTCATCTTCTGTCTCTTCTACTTTTTGGTCTATCCCAACATTCATACTCAAGTAGGTGAGCACGGAAAAACGAGAGAAAGTATGGGGTTTCATTTCAGCTGAGCGACGATGATTGTGACAGAGAGATGGCCGAATGGTTTGCCGAAATTCACTAATTTCATTTGTTTCTTTGTGCTTTACGGGTAAATGAAATATGTCAAAAATGTAAATCCTTTGTTTTTTGTCGGAAAACTTCCCATTGCAAAACAACATTTCCGCCCGCCCGTTCCTCTTCTTTTCGTTCTCTAACTCCCTCGCCCCACACTCCCTCTTTTTCTTCTCCCCTTTCTTCCACTATCTCTCTTCTGTTCATCACAAAAAATCTTCAATATAAGCTTCCCTTGACTCTACAGTTTTCTCTTCCAGATGCCCTATTTGCCGGTAACTTCCTTCAAATCCGTCGACGTCGACTTCATGTACTACTTTGACTGGTGCGAGGCTCTCGAAGGAGTCGGCATCCCCATCCCTCCAGTCTTCGGAATCGGCGGCGCTCTCACCAATTCCGCCCCCGTCTTCACACTTACCCTTCAGTTTCATTTGAAACGGCCCCGATGCACCATGTCGCTCTCTTTTACCCTCCGTCTGCCGCCCTTCATTCTCTGCGGCGGCTTCTTCATGCTCCCCTTCGACCTGCCCCGACTCATCTACCAATTTGGCTCTTTTTCTCTCGACTTCATCCCCTATGTCTCCCTGCCTCTTCCCCTGAGTTTGAATGAATCTTTCGGTTTCACCACTGTCTCCCTTCTTTCTCCTTGGCGGGATCTTTTTGCATCGGCCCTTTCCATGCCAGTTTTGCACCTTCCATGTTCCATCCGGGGGCGGTCCGATTCTCATTGGCGCCTCTTCTTTTCTCGCTTCCACTCTGTCAACCGGGAACATCCAAGCTCAGTGTCATTTGATTGTTTTTGTGTGTTGTTATTTTCGTTGTTACAAATGAAAAGAAATGAAGATCTTATAAAGAAAAAGAGATCAAAAAGAGTTCATTTCACTTTCTCCGTCCTCCTCCTCTTCTTCCTCTTCTTGACCTGGCTCCGTCGCAGGAAGTTCGTCTGCAATCGCCTTCTTTTCTTCCGACCACGTGCTCGAAATTCTGGAGAACGACGAATGCTGCTTCTGGATCATGACAAGTCCTCGAGTTGGCTGCAAATAGAATCGAGCGATCTTCATGCTTTCTGTCTGTTAAACGCACAATTCCTTGTTCCTTGAAGTTTCTGTAAGACAAGTAGGCGCATAATGGGATCATAAGGAACGGAAAGAATGTCAAACACCAACCAGCGATCTGAAAAAAAAAGTGTTCGTCATGTTTCTTTTGTGAATTTCACGTCAATCTCACATCGAAAAGTGGTGGATAGACATCCGGTTTATCCTGGAAAGGATAGGATCGCCAGCCCGCCAAAACCATCAGAATCATCCCGAACACTGGATTCAGGTACTTCCAGTTTAGACTGAAGAAGGGACTCGCATGGCCCAGAACCTTGAGCACTTCCATTTCCCTCCCCCAGCATGTCCACAACGTCCAATTTGAAGTTGCGGAGTCCGTAAACATACGAGACCATGATGCACATGACAGTGACGGAGAGCACGGCTCCGAATCCAGAGCCGTACTCATCGAACAACTCGAACCAGAATATGCCCGCCTACAGAACGAAACACAAAGTATTACATGAGACAAATGGGGCTTACATCTGTAGTTAGAATGATTCCAACTGCAAAGAGAAGGGAACAGACTCCGGTCACTACGAGCCATCTCTTGTTGCGGAGATATGCGAAACGCTCGCCGATGCAAGAGCACATCACTTCCACGATCACTAAAAAAGACCGCGTGAACTGTGAGGATACCTGCCAACTAACCCATTTCAGTACTGATTCCCAGCAAGAAGAGCATCACGAAGAAGAGAGCGCTCCAGAGCCACGGAAGGGGCATCTGGTTCATGGCGTCCGGATAGGCGACGAATGCGAGAGAAGGCCCCGATTTGACGACTTCAGGCACTGAGACTCCGCGTTGTTTGGCCAGAAATCCGAGAGTTGAGAAGACAGCGGCACCGCCAATCAGGGACATCGCCGTGTCTCCTAAGATCAGGAAGATGGCGTCCTGCAAATGTTTTAGAAACAGATTTTAGTTCACTCAAACTCACTCTGTAACAGTTGTGATGCTTTTTGTTGTACGCCGAAATGTTCATGAGCCCTCCGAATCCGATTGACAGTGAGAAACAAAGCTGTGTGAGAGCAGCGGTCCAAGTCTGATACTTGCCAAGAGCACTGAAATCCGTCCGCATCAGGAAGTAGTGAAGGCCTTCGGACGCGCCGTCGAGAGTGACTCCTCGGATGAAAAGCACGAGGATGATGATGTAGGGGAGGATTACGGTAATGTAGGAGATCTTTCCGATGAGCTTCATTCCTTTGAGGATCAGAATTGCGGTGAGCACCCAGCAGACACTCATTGAAATCAAGATAGGCCAGTTGATGGAATTGAAGTCGGTGAGCCCGGAGGAGGGGTTGATTATGAAGTTGTTGAAGTACTGCTCGGTGGCTCCGGTCAGACTGACATTCTTATAATCATCAAAGTCCCGGCACTTTCCCTCCATGTAGATTAACCGTTCGGGCTTCGGCTGAGTGAGATTCCATCCCGCCGGTTTCTTGCCAGCACACAGTTTCTGAGCAGGGATGTTGAAGCAGGTAGCTGTGAGCAGTGTTGCAAAGCTGCACTCTTAATAAGAATCCGACAAACCAGCATCATTCCAGGCATTGTCACAAGTGCTCCACATCTCCGAATTGCCGATGACGACGTTATACAAATAGACACTGATCCACGAGATAATCAGCATGAAGTAGACGCCGACGATGACTGCCAACGTGGCAGACACCCATCCGAATCCCTCGAGAATCGGCATGATTCGTCGGTAGACGAACGGTGGCGATTTCCCTTGATATTGTCCGAGAGCAAATTCCAGATAAACGCCGGGAAGACCGAAGAACAGAGCCGACAGGATGTAGGGAATCAGGAAAGCGGAGCCGCCGTTCTCGTAGACACGCGTCGGAAAGCGCCAGATGTTGCCGAGGCCCACGGACATTCCCATGCAACTGAGAAGGAACTCGATCTGGAAGAAGAACAGAAGGGAATGCATTCACAGTACTCTCTTTCCCACCCCTTTGTCGAACTTTTTGTCTCCTCCAGAGTCCGCAGGCGAATCCTTTGGCAGGCTGCTCACATTCACACCCGACGCCTTCTCGCTCCTGCTCTCGCTCGTCGTTAATGTGTTTTCCAAGGCTGAAATCTTCATCATCTTATCCGAGAGACTTCCGAAGACACTTACTCATCGAAGTCGGAGAAGTTGACGTCATTTCTCCGTTTTTTCAGCTGCGAATTCGTGTGATAACTACTTTTGAATTTAAGGTATAAAATTATCAATCACTTCCGAGACACTGACGATACCAGAGAAGGGTAAAAAGAACAAACGCTGGAAGAATCACTCCACGTCAGAAGGTGAACCACGTCACAACAGTTTGCCACGTTAAATATAAATTTATTCGACGCATATTAAAAAAACACTGAACAAAAAGTATCAGAAAAGATTTAGAAGAGTCCTCCCCGGGATTAGTAGAACGCGTGGAATCCGAGGGGCATTCTTCGGGCTCCAGAACATTCTTAGTTACGAAAAAATGTTAACGCGTATGTGAATAAATGTTGACGACGATCTTTCTGAATCTGTGCTTCTTCACCGGCTGCTGAGATATATTGTTTTGAAGGAACGGTGAAAAGGAAGCTGAAAGGCAGCAGTGTTTCTTTGATTCTCCTCGCATCGCGGAGATCAGCAACAAACGCACTGCCCGTTCTCTTCCCTCTCTCTATCGGAAACCTCAACTGAAAAAGGTTAAGTGCCATGACGAGAAGCCTCTATAAGAACATTTCGAAAGCGAGCGGAAGCTGTACAATGAGGCACTTCCTGCGCTGTTCGCTCTTATTCGTAAGCCTTATTGGAGGATTGGCTATGGCCATTCAAAAAGAAGTATCCTGCGATGATGTGAAGGCCGATGACTCTGGAAGTTTTGTGGTTTCGGGGGAAGGTAAGCGTTAAGGATCTGAAAAGGTTCAAAGAGGTGTTTCAGATTCCGGTGAGGATGCGACTTCCTCGGCAATTTTAATAGAGAGCTCGACGGCAGCTAACAGCGGAGGATCTGCAGGATCTGGACGACCTAGTGAAGAAGGCGGTCCTGGCGGTCCTGGAGGTCGCGGAGGATTTGGAGGACCTGGCGGAGCAGGCGGTCCTGGCGGTCCTGGAGGTCGCGGAGGATTTGGTGGACAAGGTGGCCAAGGAGGTCACGGAGGGCACGGACCGGGAGGCCCCGGAGGACCGGGTGGACCAGTTCAAGGCGATCATCCAGGAGGAAACGGAGAAGCTGGCGGTCCTGGAGGTCGCGGAGGATTTGGTGGCCAAGGTGGCCAAGGAGGTCACGGAGGGCACGGACCGGGAGGCCCCGGAGGACCGGGCGGACCAGTTCAAGGCGATCATCCAGGAGGAAACGGAGGAGCCGGAGGTCATGGAGGTCATGGCGGCCATGGAGGATCCGGTGGATCCGGAGGACATGGAGGACAAGGTGGAGAGGGTGGTCACGGAGGTCAAGGAGGCAATGGAAGAGGAGGAGAAGGCGGTCACGGAGGTGAAGGAGGCCAAGGAGGACAGGGCGGTGGACCAGGAGGGTTCCATGGATCCGGAGGTGCTGGAGGAGCTGGAGGACGAGGAGGAGAAGGAAACGACGGAGGTCCAGGAGGATTTGGTGGGCACGGAGGACACGGAGGAGCTGGCGGAGGAGGAAATCCTGGAGGTCCGGGAGGACCAGGACAACCGGGAGGCTCTGGAGGTCCGGGAGAGCAAGGAGGACACGGAGGAAACGGAGGAAATGGTGGATCGGGAGGCGCTGGAGGTTACTCGGGAGGAGAAAACAAGAATGACTGCGCTTCTGGCTCCGGCGTGCAAATAATCGTCGGCTCTGCGAGACCCACGAAATCAAAGTAACACACTTTTCCGTTTTTAATAAATGTTTGAACCTGAATTGATTCAAATGCATCACTGTTCAAAGTGATAACTTTTTCTCCGTATTTCTCTTTACAACCACCAACGCACAAACCGACTATAAAAGTGTGATTCGGGTGTTTCGGATGAATCTGCAAACATGAAATACCTAATTCTCTTCGCCGTTTTCCTAGTCGTCTTCGTGAACTCTTTCGAGATCGACTCGGGATCTGATGATTGCGATTGCGATGACGACGCCGTCATTGGTGAGGCTTCTGATAGATTTAACAAAGGCTTTCCGAATTTCAGGATCCCAAATTGTGCTGGTCGGGCAAGTAGTTGGAAGTGGAAGAGGCCACAAACATCACAGAGGACACCGACACCACGGCAGTCATGGACATCATCACGGACACGGCGGAGTCGTGATCGGAGCCGAGAGAGGATGATGGGATTGATGAATAAAGTGTTGAAATTATGATAATTTATTAATTGCAACCCGTTCACAGTTATTGAAAGTCGTCGAGGATTTCAGATGAGTAATGGGAAATAAATAATGTTCAATATGTACAGACATCATTCGAGTAAACGTCTCAACCTCTTCCGGGGCATCCACGTCCATTGCAGAACAGGTAAATACCGTTTTCCTTGGAGCCAATGTACGAGTTTCCGTACTGATCCACGTTGATTCCCGAGCCGAGTGGAGACGGTTGAGGCCAGGTCGGTTGGGGCTGAGGACGGGCGTAATAGTTTTGATAGTAGTTCTGGTAGTTGTTGTTGGCGTATCGCTGCTGGTACTGGTAAGGACTACGGTATCCTTGGTAGTAGTTGTTCCGGTAATAGTTGTGGTTGTAGGCAGTCGGGTACTGATATTGGTAGTTTCCGTAAGAATTGGAAGTTCGAATTCCGTAGGGACCCGCTTGGACGAGGGCGAAGATCAGAGAGAGAAAGAGGGCAATGAGAGAGAACATTTTGGAGTGGATTGCTGGGTGAGAAAAAACGGAAGACCGAAGTTATATAGTCCCAGAGTGACGTATTTGACTTCTTGGTTGGGGCCCGCGACAAAGGGGCAGGGCGTCTGATCTTGGCGACGGTTACACAAAAACGGGCCTTCCCAGCCCAGAAAATCTGGGTCGCGGACTAATGAGAAACTAATCATCTTTGCGTTCTTTATGCGAATGAGGCACTACGTATTTGGTTTCGCGCAAGGTCGGACATCGTTTAAACGAATAAGAAGCAGCTTGATGAGGATTAATTGGACAGGCGCGCAAGAAGAGAAGACGCGTGAAAGTGAGGAGAAGCCGTAGCATGACATGCCAAGACGGCGTTGTTTCAATGAGGTCAAAATGATGTCGGGCGTGGTACGGTAGGAGAAAGTTGCCGCCTGCAAGAATCACGCGTTCGGTGGCATCTGGAAAACGAGAAACTCACTTTCGCTTACTGTTTTATGTGCACCTGACAAGGAAAAAAGTGATCGTTACCAATTGGCTGGAACCGCGTCTTCTGGTTTCTCCTACTTTGAATAAGCAACAAGATGATACTGTTTTGCATCGGAAGAACAAACTTATGACAGCTAACCGAATTCCCATTGAAATTTCGAGATTTGCAGCAGAGCATTCGAAGAACATGCTTATCGTAACTACTTGGAACGGTATTGGGGTATATGCGGCATATGCCCTTCTATTACAGTGTTTAAGCAAATTTTGAGACCAGCTCACACTTCTTGAAGCACTCTTGCACTCTTGCACTCTTTTTCATAGAACAATCCACATCCATAAATAACATTTCTGACAACATCCTTATTTATGATTCTGTTCCCTTCCACATCTTTTTGCACTCATCTCGTCACTAACTAGCTTCCGAATAGCCGATATCTCCAGATCTGCAGAGATTGAAATGTTTGGAAAGTGACGAGGGATCATTGACGCAAAGGTTCGAAGACAGAGAACGAATCCTTCCACTTTGTCGTTGCGATGATGTGGACACAAAACCAGAAACGAAATCAGAAGCTAGCGAGAAGATAAGAGAACGAAAAGTGACGTGAGAATCCGGAACGACCTCCCAATAAAAAGGGAATGGGAACGAATGACGGTTCATTTTTGATAGACTCAATTGGATTCGGACGACCCGAAAATGCATAAAAACTCATCGAGACGTAGGAGTCAGAAGGATGAGAAGCAGAAGAAGAAGGGGGAGGGAAGCTGCTCGAGAAGCACGGCGTCGTCCCATCCGGCCACAGGCATCTACTCGACGGACCTCTTCTCGGACTCTGCGTACACGTACTCAAGCTCCACCTATTCGAAGAAGGTCGTCGAGGAGAATGGAAAACGTTCGGAGACGGAAGAGTACGATTCCATGGAAGAGTATGAGGTGGACTTCCCGCCGGTCGAGCTGAAAATGCCACGTCATCGGAGACACAATCATCACTCGAAACGAAGAAATGAGCAGGCCGCGATCGCTTCGAAGAGTTTGGACAGACGGGGAGTGTACGAGGAGCTGCCGAGCGGAAGGTGAGATTATTTGGAAGGCAAAATGATCTGCAATCTATTCCAGTTCCAGCGCGCATTCCAACCGCACTTCCTCGTTCTACTCCCCCTCCATCGCTTCCCAATCATCGACCTACCAGTCCTACAACTCGCAGAATCGCCTGCAATCCATCGGAAACATCTTCTCCTCGCTCATCGGCTTCTTCCAGAACAATCCGGTAGATATGCTTCGCCCTTTTTCTCTGAATTATAATCGAAACTGTTCAGAACATGACAAAGTTCCTGCTCGGAGTCACTCTGTGCTACGTGGTCGTGTGCAATCTGGAGATTCTGATTCCCAAAGTCATTTCGATGATCGTGCGACTCCTGTATCCGTGGGCTCGCTACTCCGCAGTCGTCGCCGAGCAGTTCTTCAGCACCATCGCCAATGTGTTCACTCGAATGGACGCTGTCATTTATGTACCTTTTCCCCTCTGGTTTCATACAATTTCAGTGTTCTGTTTTCAGGCGACGTACTGCGAGTTCGCCGCCAAGTACTGCCGTTCCCGCCGTCTCATGTGTGACGTCACGTGCTCGTTCGTCGACCACGTGCTCTCCCAGTCTCGCCCGAATCTCGCCCCGATCCCTCAGAACTGAAATCGAGCACTTTTCCGTTTCCTCTTTTTTTTTGCATGCGGTGGTAATAAACTCGGAGCCGTCGTTTCTGTTGCTCTCTCTCTCTCTCTCTTCCATTTTCCCCTTCATTGCGTGTCCTTATCAGTCAGTTTCCCTTTCTTTTTCTGCACAATCACCCCTCAGTTTGTGTGGTGTGATGACCGTTATGGCCGTGTACCCCAATGCCCTTTTGTTCCACTTCTTAAACTTTTCACACCTTCTCTTGTTTAATCTGACATTGACTTTTTCTTTTTTGTCTCCAGACCGTCAACCGTGCCTCTTTCGACCATGGTTTTGTCTCAAACGGGTCGTCAGATCAACTATCCGGAGTACGAAAACTTCTTGGCTTCTCTGGAGAAACAGGGCGGTCCGTTCAAGTTCGTAACTGCTCAGAAGCACTTTCCCGTTGGCTCCAAAGTTGGAACAGCGCCGAAACAAAGAAGTTTGGCCGAGATTCGAAAGTCGGTACTGGAGTCCCCCAGGGTCAAAGTGAGTTTCTCTCAGATTGCGAAGTATTGCGAACACTCCCTAATCCCTCGCCTTATCAGTTGCAAGAATTACAACATAAATAATGCTTCCATCAAATCTTCGGCCCGATTGTAGTCTCGGCCGCTCAAACCAAAGTTCGCACGTGTCAAACTTGTTTGATAACGTTATAACGAAAAGTGATAAGGGCACGAAAACGAAAGGAATTCTGGGATTTCAGAGTGTGATCAGTGAGGAGACTCTCCGACGGCAATGTCCTCCAGAAGACGTGCGCAAGGAGGCGGAGGGGATTCTGGACGAGATGTCGCACACTTTCAATCTCTACAACGTCCGCTCGTTCGGATACGCAGTCTGTAAAGCGATGCAGGTAGGAAAGAGGCCCCGATGCATTCGCAAATTTCCGGTTTTTGCAGAAACTCTACGACGGAATCTATGTGAACGAGAAGCAGTTGCTGGAGATTCGCGAGCGGAGCAAGAAGGACTGTGTCGTGTTCATGCCCTCCCACAAGACGTACTTTGATTTTCTGCTCCTGTCACTCATCTGCTTCCGATACGTAAGTGAAGTGACCCCCGAGGCAAATCGTGTGATTCGACCGTTTTGAGGACATTCAACTGCCCGCCATCGCCGCCGGCCAAGACTTTATGAGCATGAAGTTCATGGCGGGAGTACTCCGGCGATCGGGCGCCTTCTTCATGAGAAGGTCGTTTGGAACGGTGAGAGGGACAAAGAAAGAACGAAAGGGAATTGGGTTTCAGGACCGATTGTACTGGGCGGTCTTCTCCGAATACGTCCAATCGCACGTCGTCAACAATGACCGAACCATTGAGTTCTTTGTGGAGGCCACGCGTTCCCGAGTCGGCAAGTCCCTCCATCCCAAGTACGGAATGCTGCAGATGGTGCTTGAACCGTACCTTCGTGGCTACGTCTTCGATATTGTCATCGTGCCAGTGTCTATGAACTACGATAAAATTCTCGAAGAGAAGCTGTACGCCTACGAACTTCTGGGATTCCCAAAGCCGAAGGAGTCGACGGGAGGTCTTCTGAAGGCCAGGGAAATTCTGAACAACAACCACGGAAGTTGCTTCCTGACGTTCGGAGAGCCGATTTCAGTGAGACAATACTTCGGAACAAGCCTGCACAGAGGGACATTCGTGTGCCAACCGGACTCTCAGTTCGTGCTCGACGCTCAGGCAAAGCAGGAAATCAAAAAGTTCGCCCATCATGTCGTCGAAACGCACAACAAGAATGCGGTGATTACGGTGTGGAGTGTCGCGTGCATGGTCATTCTGCAGGTGAGCCAGATCTCAAACATCCGCCGAAACCCTAGATTTCTTCAGACTTTCGATCGGGACGATCAATCGATCCTTACGTACTCTGGCATTTATTCCGGAGTGGAGGACTTGATAACTCTTCTGAACAGACTCGGAACTGTTGTTAATATCGACACGAATCTAGATAAGAATTTGAGGTTTTCAAAAAATGAGAAAAGATTTATAATCAACAACAATGTACTTCAGATACTATCTCAAAATGCATAGTGATTTGTTCGAACCTTTCGACGTCACCGCCTCAGACTTTCAGCTGAAATTCATTGATTTTCCGGTAGCCCATCAGAAGCCAGAAGTGCCCATTAATATTATGGAAAGAGCGGTTAGCAGACTCATTCTCACCACTTATTCGAATGGGGTCAGTCTTCAAATCTACTATCTGTGGACATTGGAACATTGAAACACTTTCAGATGATTCACGCTGTTGACAGTGAAGGAATTCTATGCACAATCGTCAGAAACACGGAAAAGTGCCAAGTGGCGAAGGCAAAAGAGGAGTTTTGGTAGAATTTCGATAACTTTTCGGAAAATCGATAACGAAATTACAGTTGGCTGCATAACCTGATGAAGAGAGAATTCATCACTATCCCTGGAGAACTTGGCGCACTTTTCGATAAAACTATGGATATTTTGTCATCTTCCGAAGTTTTAAAGACTTCTGAAGACGGATTTCTAGAAATCATCGATGAAAGAGCTTCAACCGTGCTCAGCAAACTTGTCTTGGTACAGAAAAGCATAAATTGCTTCAGAAACAACTGAATTTTCAGCCCTATTTCTACAATTTCGAAATAGCTTTAGATTCTTTCAGTCCGAGCAAGCCGATCGTTCCGAGTTTAACGGAAGTCATGGGAACTGTTCAGAAAGTGAGCTCCGATCCTCAAATTGTCAAACTACTTAAATTTCAAAAATTTTCTGCAGAATATCAGTGACGCCTACCAGAATCGTTTTCCGAACACCCGATTGTCATTCCTCTCCACTGAGCCCATCAAGAACGCATTCACAACATTAACAGACTTCGGAGCATTCGAAAAACATGTAAATCTCTGAAATTCGCTAATTTTCGCCAAAATCAAACTTTACAGAGCTCTGGAATCCGTCCGAACTTTGCCAAACTTCATCAAGTGCGAGCACGACTTGCGAAATTTACGAAATCTTTAACTGCTTCGAAATTATGAATTTTCTTCATAAAACTGTCTAATTTCATAAAACATTGTCTAATTTTCTCGCTTCAGTGTTTTTCATTGCGAAAAGCTGTTTTCCCGCGCTTCGATTAAAATTTGTTCAGATCGTTGCGAGACCCGTTGTATCATAAGCTGCGCCTTTAAAGTCCGGTCGGAATCCGCGCTCTTCAAATTGTTGTTTTTCGCTCGAAAAAGTCTGTTTTTCATCCGATTGTTCAAAGTCTAGAACGTTTTCCATATTTCTTAATTTTTATTTAGTTTTGCAAGCACAACTCCCACCGTTTTAGTAAAAAACTTACAATGGACATACGAAATCGTTTGAAATCGCTCAACATTTCCCATGAGTCAGTTGAAACTCCGACAACGCCAACAACTCCAAATGTATCTTTCCACTTTCGAATTCTCTTAGACAATGTTTTTTTTCAGTTTTATTGCAAAGAAGACGGATGTACGCACGAAAAAGGATTCTTCACTATTCGCGGACTGCAGGGCCACATGAAGACCATTCATCAACTGGAAAAAACTAGGGAACAACTGACCGCCACTTCTGCGGCAACTCCACAGGCTCCGCCGCTTACCACGCCATCAGCTCAAGCTCAGAAAGTTCTATTCACTATCCTTCCTTTACAAAACATTGTTTTTTTTAGTATGTATGCAAAGTGGAGGGATGTACGCACAGAAGAGGATTCAACAGTCTTCATTCACTGGAAATGCACATGCAAAGTATTCATCAAACAGCTGAAAACAATGGAAAACAGAAAGCGGTCGCGGCTGCCATTGCCGCTAATCCTTCGATTTCAACGCCTGTAATGCCTCCGCCTCAGGCAACTGGTTCGTCTTTAACTGAATTATCGGTCACGCCATCCACAACTCAGCCGGTATTACTTGACACTCAGTTTTTCAAAAATAAACGGCTATTCTTTCAGTTTGAGTGTAATGTAGAAGGATGCACTCACCAGAGCGGATTCAAGACTCGTAGTGGATTGCAGAAGCATATGAAGATCATCCATTCCACTGAGGGCAAAGGGGAACAGTCTGTGACTGCTGCTAGTGCTTCAGCTGCGTCGGTTCAGGTTTCCGAGTCTTCTTCCGGTAGACGCAACGAAGAGCAGCAAGCGGCTGTCATTCCTGCCTTTGCCGCTTTTTCTCATCGGCTTTTATCGCCTGTCCAAGTGGTGAATGCTCCATCAGTGGAGACGTTGACACCAGCTAAGAAAGAAACGGTCAGAGTGTAGTATCATATCAACCAAATCTTCGTTTTCCTTTCAGTTTCATTGCACCGTTGATGGGTGTACCGCTGGTCCGTTCCAAACTTCGAGTGGGTTGCATAGACATAGTAAGAATGCCCATCCGATCGGAAGCAACAATAAGGAACAACTGCGCCCCTCAGACACTGGAAATGCGGTCCCGAATGTTTTGCCTACTAAGTTATTGAACGAGTCTGCCGCAACACCGTCCTCAGGCACAGTTGTACTGTAACCCTTGATTTCATGAGACCTTGATATGTGTTTTCCAGTTCCAATGTACTGTGGACGGATGCACGCACAGTAAGGGATTCCAGTCTCGCAGCGGACTGCAGAAGCACATGAAGACCATTCACCAATCTGGCCAAAACAGCCGAATTCAGCAAGGTGCCTCTGCAGACATTCCGCTGATTCCAACTCCCGCCAGACTGCCAACGAATGGTGCTGACACGTCTTCAATTGATTCGCCGGCGGCGACACCTAAAGCTCATAAGGTATTGAAGTTGACGACTTCAAGTCGTTTAACCTTTCTTCAAAAGCATATGATCTCAGATCAAATGCGAAGTGGAAGGTTGTACGCACGAAAGGGGATTCCAAACAACTAGAGGTCTGGAAATGCACATAGAAAGCATTCACCAGATTGTCAAAAACAGGAAAAAATCGGTATCCTCTTCTCTCGCTGTCATGGCCTCATCAGCAGAATCCTCGGTTGCGGTTTGTGGAATTTACCTCAGAATTGTCCATATACTTATTTCAATTTAGACAGCTCCGGATGCGCAAAGTCCAGAAACCATGGAAGATCAGCAAGTGGAGTCGTTGGGAAACGAAGCCGATGTGAAGGAACCGGCTAGAAAGTCTCTTCGAAGGGTAAAATTCATAAAACTGATTTTTTTACTTACCCATGCTTCTCTTCCAGGGAAATATCGAGAAGCCTGTGCCCGTCGCTAAGAAACAGAAGGTTTCGGAGAATTCTTTGGAGCAGAAGACAGCTGAAACTGTAGATGCGAAAATAACCACGAGATCCCCGGGGAAGCCAGCTGCGCCGGAACACGATTCTGTAGCAGAGCCAGAGAAAACCGTATCTACTGAAGAGCACGAGTTCGAGTCGGAAACAAATCAAGCCAACACGAAAGAACTACGAGATCTTCGACGAAGAAAGCTGCTCTTCCAATGGAAGCTGACTCGGATTCAGGAGGGGTAAATGCGTCTCGGCCGGTTGTCATTGGAAAGAAGAAGGCCGCCAGGAATCTTATCAAGAATAAACCAAATGATGTCACAGCGATGGAAACAAATGATTTGCCATCAGTTGAGAAAACGTCATTCAAATCTCCAGCACATCCGATTGAGCAGGAGGAAACTGATTCTGATGCAGAAGAAGACGTGAAGAATAAGGAGGAGCCTCCGATGATCGATACCGTGTCGGAGGACGAAGGAGATTGGGAGTCTAAGCCGATCAACGATGAAGAATGGGAAGACATTCTCAGGGACATGAGCAATTCGACGGAAAACCCCGTTTCGTCGTCTAGCGAGACCATCAAACGACCAGTGGAGACTTTTATGTTCAAGCCGTACATCGTAAGAGCGGACAACACGAAGGACTATAATCTTGGGCGATATGATCCAATATCGAGACGAGCTGCCCCGCCACCGTGTAGCTCCGATCCCGATTATCATGAGGAAGGACTTGCCCCGCCGCCACGTCACTTTGATTCTGAAGACGACCAGGACTCCGCTCATTCTGCACGAAATGTCGATTCGGACGACGAAGAAAAGGAAATCGAAATGAATGTGCGTGAAACTTAACTATTCGAGTTATCGTGACGTTTTTCAGCCTCCACAGTGGGTTTTCTCTGTAGGAGAGATGGCTAAAAAGCTCGTGAAGCAGCTGCGCAAAAAGACTATTCCGACTAAACTCAATGAAAAATTCTGTGTCGCCTGCCTCGATTACAAGCAGAAATCCGGAGAGTGTTCCCGCGTTCACGATCAAAATGACGATCGTATCCAGAAGCACTGGGAAGAGTTAGTCTATCAATGATTGTCCGTTTATAATTGCTCTTTCCAGACAATATCCGTTCCGCGCGTCATTCAACAAGGATATCGTCCTCTCAGACCTTCTGATGATCGCCGAAGTCTGGGCCTAAATAAATTGTGATTACTCAAAATCTTTGTTATTAGAATTTTCCTGTTTCTTACTATTAGGTTCTAAAACACTTTCAGCAGTAATACGAGAATTATAATGATTTTTTAAACATGGAACTAAGCACCCACTCTCGACCAATAAATATAAACGCCGTTTTAATCGTCTGTCCTCGGTTTTACTCTTCGGTTAGACCTCCCCCGACGCCCTTCATCTGGCTTTCTCTAACTTATTATTTTGCTTCAATTTTGTATTTTTTTTCCACGATTTCTTCTTATCAAGGCAATTTCAGATATGTAATGTGTATATCCACTTTTAATACGGCTCCATTTGGGCGTGGTTCGGAGAGCTTTCGGAGCACTTGCGCATTGTAATTATAAATAGAAAAGTGGGGGAGGAAACGATGGGAAATTGAAGGGTTTGGTGGAAATGAAAGAGGCGGAGAGGAAAGGTAATTGTGGCTCGGAGCGAGCGAAAAGGAAGGAGGACACTCGCTCTTTTTGGTTTTCATTTCGCTCGCTTACACTTTTTTATCTGAAACTTTGCCGCACCTTTTTGTGCTTCCAGACATTCAAATAGAATTCGAGCGATCTAAGTCCCCAAATCTTCCTGATCCCATTCGAATTGTCCGTTCATCAACGTCATCTTGTCCTTTAGGCTTCTCTGATTCCATTTCGGTTGTTTTCGTCTTCCACGACAACTTTCGTCAGTTTTTCACACGTACGGGAAATCAGCATCAAATTCCGAATATCCACATCGAGTTTTAGCAGGTACCTTACGAGCTCCAATGCAATCTATTTTAATTTCCGATGTATCCGACTTCTGCTAAATTGGAAATGTGTGATTATTGGCTTTTCTGTTTTCGGCTGCGGAAATGCACTTTGCACTTTTTGAGAAAGTATCAGGTGTAAACAGAACGGTCACGTAAACATACGTTCTCCTTTTGCTTAGATGGTTATTTCTGATAATTTGGTGGTTTTCGCTCTCTTGTGCTCCTCCGAACCTGGCTAAAGAATGCGTGAATGGCACTGAATTCAAGAGTTCGGATTATGTACTTTATTGAGAGCAACAAGCGAGAGATTTATCGGAATGTTCCCAATCAATTCGAAAATATTATCAGAGGGTATTCTTAAATTTAGATTTTCGTTCGCGCGTTTTTCGTCTTTTCCCTTCCACGACGACATTTTATTTGCATTTTCCCATTCGCCGACCACACCAAAACTCTTGGTTTCTCATTCATTTCTGAGATTCAATTCGTCGTGTTCCGTTGGCCGCTTCAATTTCGATTCAATTTGGGCGGCTCATAATCCATATTGTGCTCTTTTCTCTCCCTTTCTCCCCTCCAATGGATAAACAATCGAAGGTGGAATGGGAGCGGAGTCAGTCCGGATAAGCCGTGTGAAAAGCGACGCATTCGGACGGATTTTCGTGTTTCACCAAGTCGCCGAAAATGTAATCTGTGCAGCAACTTATAACCCTTTTCATACTTTTTTATTATTGGATTCCGAGATTCTATGAGCTTTGATTAGACGAAATACGAATGAACGAAAGCGAAAATGCCGGATTCAATTGGTGGATATTATGAAACCGAATCACAGGTTTCCATGACATTTTCGGAATGGATTCTGGTCAATTCTGAACATTCACGAGCTCATAAAGATAGAGCTTCGAGAAAAACAAATGTTATTCCCAAAGCTTCACCTGCTGAGTTCATTTTGCAATAAGTGCTCAAATCTTGACATTTTCCATAAATAGAGTAGCAATTTTTCTGGAAAAAACATAAATTTTGAAGATAAATACTATAATCATTCCTGGTTTGATAACAAGAAGTTACCAAGTACAAGTAGAACAACGTACACAGATTCTTCAAAAAAAAAAAAACGATCAAAATTTGAGGACACTAATCCGATATGAGGATATCCGAATGACATCCTTTCATGATGTTATAGCTCGTTTCCCCCTCTTCCTTTTTACTAAGCCCTGATTTCCTTTTGAATTTGATACGACAACTTTTTGCCGTCGTTGCGCTACGCCAACCTTTTTTCCACTGACAAAGCCTCAATCGTGCCGTTTCTCGTAGAAGGACCCTCCGAAGGCAATGAGCCAAATAGGAGAGACCTCCGTGTGGCTGCTCAAACTAATGAGCCATTCGATTCGATTCGAATCCATTTTTCGCCTCTTTTCTTTTCTTTTTTCGCCCGCCGGTCCCTGCCAGCTGCAGCCGCACTTCCTTTTCCTGCAAAGGACACGTTTTCAGTGTGTCTGGATCCTTTTTTCTTTGAAAACGTTGCTCCGGGTTTCGGTTTCTTTGTGTTCTCCCCGACGTCGATCACGTCATCGTCGTCCGTCCCCGCTGGCACTTCTCTCGATCCTCTCGCTTCGAACGCTCCGTCCCGCACCCCTTCTGAATCTAACTTCTTCTCGTTTCTGTGTAGTAGACGGAACTCGGACGGTGAGGAACATACACTTTTGCTGGCTGTAAAAACGACAAAGCGGGGAAACGAAGTGATATGAAAAGTAGGAAATAAAGTGTTCTTTTCTTTTCGCACTCTTTTTCGCCCATGATTTTCAGCTGTACTTCTGTGTTCTTCCATACTATATTTAGAACAAGTGCCATATTCAACACTGAGAAAATGACAATTATCTCCTTGAGTTGCTTCTGCATTTCCGCTCTGAAATACGCAATGTAGCCGTAGTGACCACGAGCAGAATCTGATTAAATCTGTGCATTAGAGTGCGAATTCTCAGAAGTGCATTGAAAAACTACGGTTTCTCGGTCAACGCGCTTCTGTCGCTTCACTTTTTCACATTTTTGAAAACAAAATCTGAATCCTCTCGCTTCTTTTTGTTTGAACCAAAATTATTCGAATCAATTGGTTTCAAGCGAACCACGGGATAACAAGCTGGCGCCGCCGAAGCCAACGAAAGACGATGAGGGCCAGCCGCAGAAAAGTCAATTGTAGGTTCTTCTTCCGTTGTCCCGATTCACAATTAATTATAAACAACGTTTTCAGCGTTTTCGACAGAAGAATGATTCAAAGGACACGGGACTTGGAACGAGGCTATGTCTAGTGAGTGCTCTGTGCATTCCGCCCTGAAACTTGCTCTTCCAGCACCGGGATGGCTGCGATGCTCACTCCGCTCAATTGTGTTATGATGCCGTTGGACGAGTCTGACGACGAATTCGACAGGTTCGAACTTTGGAAGCCCCTTTTTTAGAGTTTTTACTTCAAAGTTGACAAGTCATCGTTTCGTCTGAAAAATGAGCGCTTTCCTCCTTTCCCATAGGGGATTTTTGGAGGTTTCCAACCGAATTCACCCAACTTTTTTCCGCTTCTTTATCCTCCTGACCCCTGCGGACATGTGTCGATGATTTTGATCTTTCATACATGACCATTCGCCTTTTTTCGGTTCTGAATTATGCGTTTTCTTCGTCGTCTTCTTCTCCTCCATTCTTCTTCGTGTTGTCATCTTCTCTTCAATGTAGGCAGAAGACGGGTGATTTATGAGGTGACAGGTTCATTTCCTGGCCGATTTTTTCCGAAGAAAAATGGCCTGGGAGCTTCTTTCTGCCTTTTTTGCACTAAGAGCATTCGTGCAAACAGGAATTCAGGAATTTGAGAAATTGCAGAGGAAGGAAACGGTTGGCGAAGGGATTTTGAAGTGGTGTTTCCGAAAGCAGGCATTTTCAAGTAGATGTTATTCCCTCTTGGAATCTAGGCTAAACTTATCCATCAAATGAGTGGTTACCTCTGAACCCCTCCTCTCTCTCTCTCTCTCTTCCCCTCTCCAACTTCTTTTTTTTTGTTTTATCGCGATTGTCTCTGTCTGTGTCTCTTCTTCCCGCCCACTATTTCGTTGCTGATCTCTGACAGCGATTTGAGGGGAGGAACTGCTGGCTGCTGGTGCCTGCGCAACGAATAAACAACCGGTTTCGAGGAACTGCCACTGTCCGCCTACCCCTCTTTACTCCCCGGGTACTCTTCCTTTTTTTTCAAATTTTTGACAGTGCCCATTGGAAGTGTGCTTCTCTGCGGCTCGCACTCTTCTCGGCCACTTGCCGTCTGTCAAGTTGACTGTTTCAATTGTTCCCCGTCCAACGGAGTGGTCGATCCGTTCACAAACACTTACAAACAAATAGTTGTTCTGCCGCAACGTTTCAGTGTTGCCAATTTTACTGTAGAGATGAAAGTCGTTTGAAAGAAAAAACAATTGACAGATCATTCGTCTTGAGACACTCGTGCTGGTGTCTCAATGAATCACCATTTCCTCTCTTATCACTTTTTCAGAGTTCGATTTTTCACATAAAAATGTCTTTTACCGCCCTTCAGTCCGCTTCTTTTGATAAATCAATGCAATTTTAATGATTTTTTGTTTGATATAAGAGGAACCTGACGAACATTTGCGGACATCGTTTGAATTTCCCGCCCCATTGTTTGCCCTGTAGGTGTTCTGTTGCAGTGAGTCACGTGTACAATATTTCTGACCGCTTGTTTTTGGCCACAAACTCAGAGGAGATAAGATATTCCAAAGACTTTGCTTTGTAGTAGGCTTTTCTTGATTTTAGCTAATCTCGCATAGTGTTGAAGTCAACAACCAGAAAAAGTAGCATTGTACCTCTTTCTGCGTGTCAAAAGTTTTGAGATAAATCGATTTTTTTGTTTAATGATAATTTATCGTTCACGCACATTCTCCAGCCTAATTTCGGAAAGTTTCTTCAGTCTGCAAACGCTAAAGGTGTCGGAGCTATAAATTGAGTGTACTTCGAGGATTTTTGCTTAAAATCTCTGTGCAAATGACGCAATCAATGTGAATGTTAATGAAGTAAGGGAGTACGTAAAAGAGCACAAACTTTGTTCATTTGTGCGTGACGAATTTGTGCACACGCATCCGCCCCCGAACGTCATCTCGACCCCTTGACGTTCATCGTTCACTTGTCGATTCATTCCACTTTTCGATGCGGTAATTGATTTAGAAGGGAGAAGAAGAAGAAGAAGAAGAAGAAGACGACGGGGGTCTTCCTCTTTTCTTCCATCTCTCACCATCGTCAGTCAATGCGGTTCAAGGTCTTACCATGTGGAAGACAACGAATTTTCGAAACTTTTTTGTCGTTTTCTTCTTGCCGCCGACACTGACGACGTATTCCTCCCCTTCCTCTTTTTACTTGCCGTGTTCTCTCTCGTTTCGGGACGCCTTCTTTGTCACTTAAAAGTTGGCGAATGACGTGGCAAGCCGATACCTCTATTCGAATATCTCTCGTGATTACTTCTGATTTTACTTTTTGTGATCACACGGTTTCTGTACGGTTTCTGCGCACTTCTCCAGTCTCTTTAAAAGAGAACAGGTGATGATATAACGGTTTGAGTGATTGGGTTGATAAGAAATCACAGTGTATCTTTGTGACTTTGTCAGGAACATTCCTTCGGCTACTTTTTTCAGTGTGGCGCCTCAAATGTTTTATTTCCGAAGCATTCTGGCCAAACTCTGCTTTATCAGTGACAAATGATAAGAACTGCGTGGAAACTAGGAACAATCGTTTCTCGCGACGTTTTTCCCAAGCGTTTTTCGTTGAATTTCATGTCGAAATCCGATTTGGAAAAGGTCTATTTGACCACGACAAGCGTGACAAAATTCTTTTGTTGGCTGAAAAACGCAATGTTCACACTCGCTTCGAATGACTGATTTCCGACACAGTTCCCTGAAATGACGTGGAAATCAAAACGATTTCTCATGCTCGATTTCCGAAAAGTTCAAGTTTCGTCAGCGCATTTTCGCCATAGTTCAAGTGTCAGGAATTTGCGGATGACGGAACTTTTTTGTTTGATTTTCAATTCCTCGAGAGATTTCTTCACTTTTTGGCAGCTAGTTGCACAGTTTTCTAAACGATTACAACTTTTCCTATTTGGGAATTTTTGGAGTGATTCTCGCCAACTTTAAACCTTGTTCCACATACAGTTTCTTCGCCTTTTGTAGCGTCTTTCTTGCCATTCTCCGTCTTAATTCTATCCAATTTGCAACAACAACAAGTTTTCCGATGCGACAACAATTTTCCCCCTTCTTTTCATTCGTTTTTATAATCTCCGAGTCGGTTTCGATTCACCCCATTCGATTTGACGCATGTTCCTCTTTGTCAGTTCCAACCAAAGTGATAACGTAGGAAAAACCTGAATAGGACCCACACTTTTCGCGTATTCTTTGTAATAATCTCTGATGACGTGGCAAACGTATCGATTGATGAGAAACTTCAAAGAATTGACAGGCAGCAGCTGAGTAAATATGTACAAAATAGACACAAACACACAAACCGATATTTCCTTCTTTTTCTCTTTTTTTTTGGCGAACGATGATCAGTGCTGTCTTTGCGAGCTTCGCTGATAGCATTTTGAAGCCTTCAGAAAAACGTGGTTTCCTGAAAATCGTCAAACCGTACATCAAAGTTCTGTTCGCTAAATTGGTATTCTTTGCGCCCGGTCCCTCGCGGTTTCTCTTCAAATGATCCAGAAATGCTTTGAAATCTAATTAAACCTTTTTAGTTTGTCTCTTTTTCTCTTTTTCTCTTATTTCGATTTGAAATTGAAATGGACGAGTTAAAAGAAGAAGAAGAAGAAGTGAGAGGAGGAGGGGAGACGGACTGAAATGAATGAAAATGGAAGTGAAATGCTCGCTTCTTACTACACAAACAACCATCCATTTCATTTCGATTCGGTCATTTCCAGAAGAGCAATGTTGCCAGAATGCTCTCAAAATTGAATTCTTCATACCCATTTCCGTTTGGTTTTCATCGAAAACATCCGCTCAGATTAAGAGACTTTTTTAAAGCTTTAATCTCGAAAGTTTGAAAGTACAGTGTTTCTCGATCCGGTCCGACCACTCCCTAGTTCCGATTACTCTGCAGTTTTGCATTTACAACCCCTGTTTTCCACGTTTTTATTCGAAAAAAAAAGTGGCTGTTGTTGTCGTCTGAAGGTCATTTGAAACAGACAAACGAACGGGAAAAACGTGCGTGCCAAGGGGGTAATAAAGCGGACATTTGGGACGAACACGGGACGCCTGTGTTTCCCTCGTGTGCGGTGGGAGAATTCGAAAAATAAGTGATAAAGGAAGAGACGAGTAGTGCAAAAAACAATAAACAACACATGTTGCAATTGCTTCGCTTCATCTTCATCTTCTTCATCTTCTTCTTCTTTCTGTTGCCATCCAGCATCTCATCCCACTCATCCCGCCTATCTAATACACACACATACGACCAAAACAAATAGGAAAAAAGAGAGAAAGAGAGTAAACTTAAAGAAGAGAAAGAAATCTCAAATTTCCCCCCTTCGGGCCCTCTCTTTTTTCGCCTTTTCTTCTTTCCCGCCTCGGCAGTTTTTTGTTGCGATACTCTAGTAAAATGGAGCAACTTGTGGTTCATTGACTCCAGAGAAAATGTTTTGGAGCATCTTAAAATGTAGTGGAAATAATGCGATGTTTGAACCGTTTTCGTATTTGCTTAGCGAAATTTCTAGTCGATTCTCTTTTAACGACATATTTCAGTTATCAGTTTTATCGAGTGATCACTTTACAACAAAATTACCATCAGAATCTTCTCCATCATAAATTTCTCTTTCCCATCCATCAAAGACAGTTTTTTTAGTCTTGCCCTTTTTCCGTTTCCGCCCGCCCCATCTTCGTTTCCATTCAATAGTACCTTCGTTGACAATGGGTACGTATGCGTGCACGTATTTGCTTTTTGATAAGTCTCCCTTCGTGTCTGATTATAATGAGAAGAAGAAGAATGATAATAATCTGATTAATTTCTATACACATGTACATTTATGTACATTCTTTCTTTCTTTCTAATTCAAATACCTAAATAGAACAGAAGACCTTGTTGTTTATGTGTACGTTCAATATTTTAAATATACCTGCAACACGACGGTTCTAATAAGAACTTTGATTCGAAAGATAACAAATGTACTACATATCATTGTGTATCACGTGACCTATCATTTGGAAATGGGAATATGTTCCGTGTTTGCTTCTTGAAGTTTGACTTTTTAGATCTTTTCAAACGGTCACTGAAAAGAGCACATGAAATTTCAAAAGGCTTAATTATTATTCAGCAAATTTTTCTTTTCTCAGAGCTTAACTCTGACTTCATCTTTTCGTTTGACGTTTGAATTTTTCAGTCTCAGCGAGATTTCCAAGTAAGGCACCTTTCCAAGTAGCTACAAATCCGGAAAAGGTGTAGCAGTTGTGCTCGTATCACATTCACATTTCCCTTATTACTTCCTTCCTTCGCAGCACACACATGTGACATTTCTGCATCGTTTTTTTTCCAAGCCAATAATACTTTCTGACCGAGGAAAGAACATTTCCTAAGATGAGAAAATAAGAAGATTATAATCTCAGTTGTCCTTTTTTCTCGAATGGAATTTATGTATGTATGTGCATGCATTCCAGATATTCGTACTACCCCTCGATTTGAATGATTAATCCATTTCGAAAGAGAAAGAGAGAGAGAGTTTCCACTTATTCCAGTTTTTTGCTGAAACTAAACGCATCTCTGAAATGTTTCGGCTCGATGAACAAAACGTGTAACGAACACGCGCCAATCTTTTCCCATTTCATCTCCTTTTTTTTTTCTCCTGTCCATTTCACCCACAACCATCCATTTCCTTTCCTTTTCTCACGCCTAATTTATTTTCACTCACCCACACCCGTGGTTTTTTTCGATCGTGGGGAAACATTTCGACTCGTTCTTTTCTTTCTTTTCGGCCAACACTGACGTGTCCTTTCGTTTTTTTTTCTCTTTCGAACGTTTCACTCGCACTTTCCGGCCATTCTTTGTGTGGATTCGTGGGCGAATCAGGTACGGCTAGTGATTTCTGTTCTGATGGTTCCCAGAAGATGTACTCACTTCTTTCCTTCTGTCGTCGAGGAGGGTACTAAAACGACAGGAGGTGTAGTACACTTTTTATGACACCTATCACATGTGTTGGCTTGGGGTCGCCCTTCCTCTTCTTCTTCTTCTTTTTGTCGTCGTCGTCGCTGATTCGGACAATAATTTTGCAGCTGGCCCCCAATCTGTTGAGCCCTTTCCAGCAATCTGTCCCACGAACAGAAAGAGAACCCATTCAATTTCCGTTTTCCAATATTAGAAACTCTTATCTCACTTTCTCTCGCCGCAACGCAAATCCATTCAATTTCCGTTTATCGCTCTGAGAGCCCAAATAGTTTCCTATCTTTGAGCAAAAAACTAAGGAAAGAGAGAGAGGACGTCGAGTAAATGGTTCCTTTGAAGTGGACATCTGGAGATTGGGGAGATGAGCGGATACGTAATCCTCTTGTCTCCCTCCTTTCTCTCTCTTTTTCTTTCTCTTTCTTTTTCTTTCTTTTGAACTCTTGCCGCCAATCCTGTCATTTGGTACGGATTTGCACTCCTAAAGATATTTAAAAAACAAAGCGAACGGAGGAGAGATATTAGGTAATTGAATGATTCATTTCCGATTAGTCTGGGAACGATCACCGAGCATTGTTCGAGATCTTCGATGTTATCGATACTTTTACCTACTTGTTGCCTTCCGCCCGTCTCCTCCTTCTAGTTGTCCTCCCCCTCTTGTCAGCAGGAATTGTAACAAAACCTATGGTGTCGGATAGTGTAGAGCAACTACACGCTCCTCTCTCTCTCTCTCTCTCTCTTTCTTTCTTTCTTTCTTTCTTTCTTTCTTTCGTTCATTCACTTTTTATCTACCTTCTTCTTCTTCCCATTCACTTTTGTGTTCTGCGTTGTTGTCGTCTTGCTTTTTTATCGCCATTCCGAACATATGAGAAAAGGAAGGCGGAATGCAATCTCGTATAGACTCTTGAGAACACAGAACGAACAAAATGAGAAGAAGGAGGAGAAGAAGAAGATCCTTAAGAGGGGAACATGAGTAGCTGCTCTAACGGTAATCTAATATTGGCACGAGATGGTAGTCCTCCTTCTCTCGCTTCCCCATCCATTCTTTCCTTCTTTCCTCCAGAGACAGTCCATATGGTCTTTGTCAATCTGTCACCCTCTGCGTCTCTGTTTGTCCCACCAGCTCTCGTACTTTTTGATGACTGCTAATGAGTCGATGATGACGTGGCAAGCAATGAATGGTCCCTTTTCTGAAGGATAATTACGGCACTATCCACGAGATTAGGGGGCAATTTGATGGGCGATAAGCGGGTGGTCGGCGATATACTCTACAATATTTGAAATATACTTTTTTGTTTTGTTTTTCACCAATTTTCCATTTCATCGTCATCGTCTTCTTCTCTCTCAATGCTCTCTAACTACAATTAAACATACACTGAAATTCAACCGTGACGGATCAGAATTACATTTTTGTTTTACAAAAATTTAATAAGCGACCAGTCGATAGAATAAGAGAAGGAGAACAAGTGTTTGCACATCTCTGGCGACGGTCGGTTCTCTTTTTTGTTCGTTTTGCGTGTGTGTGTGTGTGTGACGTGTTCTGTTCAGCATACCGCCCATCCCACTGGTTTTTCACGTCGTTCCGAAATTGTTCGAAATAAATAGAATGTGTGGGCGAGAGGGCGTCAGACACGATGAATGGCATCGAATTCCATGCGTCTCGCACTTTCCTTTTTGTCCCTACGACTCTCGATCTCTCGCAGTTTACTTTTCTCTTTTTTCTCTGCCTCCTGGTACTTCTGTGGTGCTATGTTGCGTAAATATACAAATAACATAAACATATTTGCACAGGAAATGTCCTAGAGAGACTTGTCGTTTCGCTCTTTTCCCCTCTATCCTTATCTCGCTGCTTTCTTTTTCCCCTTGTCTTTTTTTGCTGAGCGACCCTATGAAAGCCTGCAATTTCTAACCGTTTTTCGCATCTTTGCAATTGAAATTTTTACGGCATCGGAGATAAAAGGTTGCCGATGACGACACATACGTGTGAATCGTGTTTGAACAGGTGCTTTCTTTCTCACTCACTTTTTCACGCACAATTTCACGTTTCGACCTCTTCGTCTCTTTTTTCGAAATGCCTCTGAAGAGTTTCAAGCGACGATTGCGAAATATGTTGATTTTAATCTAACAAACATTATTGCAAACTGGGCGACCGGTGAAGTTGAAGGAAACATGTGATTGACCTCTTTTTTCTCTACGTCTTCGCCAGAATGTTTGGCTTTCTTACGTAAATGCTTGCGGATTTCATTTCTCAGCTGACCGCTCTTTTTTTCATTTTAATGATCTACCTGATCTAATGATCTACAAACCGTTTCACTTTCTATGCGAATGCTATTTGAAATTTCACTGAAAATCTTTGTGTTAAACTTTCCATTGATCAATAACAATATTACAAACTGTTTGGCGAATTCCTGAGTCTCCAGTCTATCTTATCAAGTTCTTATCGCTCATTTTCAGTTTCAGTGCTCTTTCGTTGCAATTGTTCTCTTTCTTGCAATCTCGCGGCGTTTCTTTCCTTAAATTTTCGAACAAAACGTGTCTGTGGTCCCCCACATTTTGAGCTCTTTTTCTTGCGTTCCACCTGTCCCACACTCTCACGTCCGTCTCTCTCTCTGACAACAAATACAATGGGAATCAGAGAGGATTTGGGATAATCTATCCATTATTAATGACCCCCTTGTGCCTCCCTTTTCGCCCGTTTCTCACCCCACCATTTGGAACGAACGAGGAGGAAAAACGACCAAGAGCACACCTGGCATTTCCTTTTCTTCGTCTTCGTCTTGTTCCGGAAGTCGGAGACTATTGATTTTTGAGCTTTTTCCTCCTGAAATTCGATCTACCGCTCGCCGTGTCGTACACATATTAATGGCTGTTTAATCAGCAGCTGAGAGGCGAAAAATGAGAGGAATCTAGGGAGATTTGGCCATTTTTCATATCTTCCTCTCTCTTTCTTTCTTCTTCTCTCGCTCATTTCTTTTTTCACTGCTCATAAATAAAATGGATGCAATTTTGATGAGAGGCAAAGAAGAAAAAGCGAACTGAGAGGGTGGAAAAGAGAGAAAAGAGGCTCTTACTACTACCACTCACTCGAAACCCCCTTCTTCCTTCCTTCCCTCCTTCCGTCCTTCCCATCATCCCACAATTCCATCCCATTCCATTCACTTCTTCGTTCCATTCTCTTGAAAGAGGCAAAATGAAGAAAACGAGTGAGCGGGGAGAGTCCATCTGATGAAGCTTTTTCCGAATAGCCGTTTGATGATGTTTGATGGGCCCATGTTATTTGATCGGAGAGAGAGAGAGAAAAAGAAGGATGACGAGGTTGAATTGAAGGGCATCAAGTCGGAGAGAATAACTGAAAAATAGCTCAATTTGACTAATGAGCATACATTTGAGATATTGAATGTGAATTACTTTTGAAATTGAATTCTACTGGATTCATTGAAATTATTCTTGAGCCCAAATTTATTTTTGTCATCTGTATTCCTTTGAGAATCAGAAAAACTTTAATGATAGCATACTAGGACTTTGCTCGATTCTCAGAAACACAGTCGGTTCCCACCGGCTTTCCCAGCTTCGAAGCATATGCTCGCTGTTTTGCTGAAATATTTATTTCCATCATCATAGACATCCACATCTATTGCTCAGTTTTGAATAATAAAACCATAACTCGTAAACATTAGAGAAGTTATTTACGCTTCTGGAACCCGGAGAGTTCTGTGTCCTTTTGCCTGCATCCGACAGCACAAAATGCTCGCTTTTCCGTTTTTCCGAATGCGTTTGTGCTCATTGTGCATCTTTTGCCCGTTCTGCGCTTCTCTGTCTACAGAACTCTCTTCGCGCAAGCTTTTTTCCCTTTTCGACGCAGCCCTTCTTCTTCTCCGTCGTCCGTCCCGCTTCCCTTTTCTCGTCGTTTCCCCTCAAATAGGCCTCAATTTTCTGCTGCTTCCTCTTCGTTTTTGCTCTTTTTTCGACAGACAAAAATGTACCATCGCATTTCTCTAGAACTCTCCACGAATTTGTTTGTGTTGCTTTGTTTTCTGTGCTCAAAAACGAAAAGTATGAGGCAAACAACGCATAGATAATGAGGTTTTTGCTTCTTTCTCTCCACTTGTTCCGTCTTGAAAACTGACTAAAGAAGATGCACAAAAACAAGTCCATTTCTCTTATTCTCTGTTCATTCCAGAGCGCTCATAACTTCTGCCCCGTCAACGTCGACTGCACCTCTTCAGAAGACGACAATTTTCAGCAAAACGAATCAACAAGTGAGTTTTCCCGTCTCAAAACGATCTTCTGATAATAATTGAGTTTCAGGTAAATGCCCCAGTAGGTCCGATGGAGGGACACTCCTCCCTCGCCTCCTACCCACTCCATCACTCATCACAGATTCAACAGCATCCGGAGGCATATCATCATCAGTCAGTTTCCCCCCGCGCACCAGATAACCGCAGAGTTCATGTTCAGAGGCCCACAGCCTGGTGGTCATCCGTACTACCAGCAGCATCACTATGGCCAGCCGGGAAGTAGCGGTGGTGACGGTGGAGGACAGAATCAGCACATGATGTACGGCAACGAGTATGGTGAGTATCTTCCGAGAAGTCATAATCTCTGCTAGAATGCCGCTTCGTTCAACTGAATGATTAAGATCAACTCAATCAAGCATCCACGTCATCCGCTCCGCCCGTTGTCCCCGAACACCACCATCCGCAGAATATACAGCAACATCAGTACCAGCAGCAGCAGCAATACGATCAACAGACGGTTCGGTACAATCATCAGCTGCCGTCTCCGCATTCGGCACCGCCCCAGCAACGGACTTTCGTGCCGAGATATCCGGTTCAAGTAGTGGATGCGCACCAAGTCTACGGACAAGTCAATCGGACTGTCAAGTGAGTGTTCCTTGACGAATTGCAATCGTCATTCCCAGTTTCCCACGGGCCCGGGGGCCACGTTGCAAACGCGCTCTACTGAATGATGCGAACTAACCACATTGGCATTAGGGACACTACGCAATCCAATCGACCGTTGACGGAAGTCAAAATTTTTATAAAATCCTATGACTAGATTTGTCAAATACCACATGTTTTCGAGCCCGTTTAACGTTTGACACTTAAATAATTGCATTTAGCGCATTCACCTTCACAAAGTCTGTATAACAAAGTCTGTCCGGTGGATGATAATGAAGATGGTCGGATGGGAAGGCTGGTCCGTGCGAACAACGCGACGCAGATTTGCGCACGCCGCCCTTTTCGAATCTCTCGTCTAATTGGGTCATTGTTTCCCTCCCATCCGAGTACCCCCTAGTCATCATAAACTGCTCGCTTTGCTCATCATTCGTCTCATTCGAATCCCATCATTTCCCTTCTCTCATTTCAGTGCACCTCCGCCAGTCGTCACTAAACCGCTTCCACCGCCCGCTCCGCCGCCTTCTGCTCCTCCAGTTATGGCGCCTAGAAAGACTCCGCCGTCGTCGTTCATGAAGCGGCAGCCGGATGCGGAAGAGCAGCAGAGAGTGGACTACGAAGTGGCGAGGAACGTGTCGCAGATCATGTCCAAGAACGGAATGAGAGTCACTCAGGAACCGATCATGGCGTCGCCGCCGAGGTATGTTACTTCTTCGTGTTTTCTCGCATTCCGATCTTTTTTCAGACAACTTCCCCCTTTGGCTCCTCTTCCACCGACGAAGGGAGCCGGCTTCCAGTGTCCCACTTGCAACCGTAATCTGGCTAATGCTCGCAACCTGCAACGCCACCGTCAGACGTGTGGAACCACAATGATATCGTCGTCGCCTCTGCCGCACCAACATCAGCAGCAGATCACCCCACAAGCGGCTCCGCAACTGGCTGCAATGCTCCAACGAAGCCCACCCGCTCCGTCAGTCTCTGCGCCGCCTCAACAGCATCAGACACCGGATCCATCCGCGTCATCATCCAGCTTCCAACATCACAATTCATCTGGAGACTTGGGACTTGGATTGAATCAGATGCAGCAGAATGCGTTGTACTCTCCGCAAGATATGATGATGAGGGATCCGAACGCGATGCTCAGCGACGTTTCGTCGTTTGCATTCAAAGACGATCCGATGCTCTATCAGGGGCCGTCGGGATCCGGAGAAATATGGCCTCGTGACGACAGTTTCACGCAGTCGGAGCCCCATTCGGCGTCTCACGATCATTTGGATCTGTCGGATCCTCTCTTAATGTCTGATCCTCTGCACAATCTAGGTTCTTTTGAAGGACTGAGTGACGATAATCATAGAGAATCGACGAGAGAGTGCATGGATACGGATGATCTGACTACACTGGATCCAACCCCGCATTGTTCGACAAACTTCTTCGGAATAGATCCAGAACTCGAGATGCCGTTGGTACTGGACGTTGACGAACCGATTATTCGTTCCGAATCGGCGTCCCTTTCGTCAAGTTCTCACGGCAGAAATACTCCCGCTAATCCATTCATGTCAGTTTCAATCTCGTCTGAATTCCACCTAATCCATTAATTTTCAGGTGTGAAGCGTGCAAGAAGGTTGTCTCTTCTGACCGAAGCCTCCGTCGCCATTACAGTACTTGCAAGGCCTTGTCAGAGACGGCACCCGAAGAGTGAGTTTTTTAAAGAATATTGTCTTAAGTTTAATGAACGCCATTCCATCTATCATTCAGTTCTTTAATCACTCACACTTTATTTTTCTCTCGTCATTCTCTTTGTGATCGTGTCATTCAGCCGTCCCGCCGGAGCGAAAAGGAAAGCGGCGACTGGAGTGAAGCGAGGCAAGAAAACGAAAATCTCGTCAGAGGAAGACTCACATGAAGCGCCGGCGCCAGAAAAGAACAGTGCGATTCTGGCGGCGCTCCGAAAAGAGCCGGTCAATCCATACCAGCCGAACTTCTCGTCGATGATGTTGGCTCCGCTCCCCGGCAATTCGAATCAGTTCCAAGCTCCGATGAAGGGCGCATCGCTCCCTCCGCTGAGCACTTCGTGGCTTTCTGGAAACTCTTCGAGCGTTCCGAGCACGAGAGCGACTTCTCAGAGTTCCGGCATGTTCACTCCCCCGATGGCTGCTTCCACTCCCATTCCATACCAACAGAAGAGCAATCCACTCGAAGAGTTGCTGATGGAAGACGAGCCGCCAGAGGAGGACGGAGATAGTAGAAGTAGTAGTGGGTGAGTAGATGAGTGTTGTACCAAGTTGGACACATCTTTCTGAGCACTGCACAGTATCGATGACACGACACTTTCATCATCTCTTCATCTCTAAATAACTTTTTTTTTCAGAGCGACTCCGGTTGCTGCACCAGCGAAGCCGAATGGACATCCAATGTTCTCTTGCGAGTATTGTACGAAAAAACTGTGCTCGATGAGCAATCTGAAGCGCCACCGTTCCACGTGCAAAAAAGCTGCAGGACCATCCGTCTCGAACTCTCCGTCCAAGCCTGCCACTCCAGCACCTTCGGTCGCTCCAGCTGCTCCGCCACCTCAGCAGACGCCCTCACAGGCACCCGCCGCCCCGGCACCAGTCAGTCTTCATCTATCACTGGAGACAAATGCTGTTGTGACGTACACTAAAACGAACACAGGATCGAGTACGAATACGTGGAGCAGCGACAAGGCTCAGTTGGTGTCGCCGAAACAGAAGATCCAGTCGTCGAATGTGCTCGTCACTCACACAGACTCTTCTGACATCAGCGCATCTTCTTCGACTGCTAGCGGCAAGAACTACATGACGGTGGGAGAAGCTCTTCGTGCAAAACAACAACAGCAACGGATGGCTAATTTGGATCAGCAACAGCAGCAACAGCAGATGTTCCAGCAACAACAGCAGCAGCAGCATCAGAGGTTCCAGCAAGGCAATCAGTTGCATCACATGCCCGCACGGATTCCCCCTCGACCGCCAAATCCGATTCTCAATCAGATTCAAAATCCACCGCAACAAGTGCAACAGAATCAGATGCAGAACCAAATGCAACATCAGCAGCAAGGGAACGTAAATCAGATGAATTCGCAGAGCCAGCCGCAAGCACTTCAAAACCAGAATGCGCCAGTTCAACATCAGCAGCACGTCCCGCAACCGCAGATGCATCAACAACCGCAGCAACAATCGGTTCAGAGTCAGATGCAACCGGCACAGAAACAGCAGCTACAGCATGGGCAGCTGGCTCCGAACTCCCGACAGGCACCACAATCGGAGCATCAGATTGTGCACCAGCAACTTCCACCGCTCTCCAGTGCGGAACTCCATTCGCAACTTCAACTCCAGAGTCCTCCGCAGAAGAAAGGATTGATTGAGCACAGGAACAACGACCAAGTTCTCATCACTTCGGAGCCATTGCCAGTCAACGAACGAAGGAATACGTATCAGGGACCGCAACATCCAAGTGCGCAATTGCAGCCACCGCCACAGCAACAGCAGCAGACGTCGAACGCACCGAGGCTGCCTCCGATGTACCAGGCACCGATTGGCCGTCAGTTCTCGGCTCCGCAGGAATTGGCGGAACAGAAAAGACGGTCGTCTGACGGACAAGTACTGCAGAGTCAGCCGAAGCCGCCAATGGTGCTGCCGCCTCTCCATCTTCCGCAACGTCAACGTCCACAGCAGCAGAATCCCCCCCAGCAGTCTCAACCACAAACACAGCAACAGCCGCAACCGCAGGTCTATCAAGTGCAGTTCAACGGACGACCTATGCCGCCGATGCAGTTCCCGTCGCTTCTCCATCAAAATAACAACAATCAACAACAGCAGGCGATGCGAATGCAAATGCAGCAAGGACAACAGGAGATGCAGCAGAATCAGATGGAGCACATTCCGCCCCAGCAGCAACCGCCGATGAATCAGATGCAAATGCACCATCAGATGAACCAGCAGCACCAGATGTACCATCCACAGAATGTTCAACAAAATCAAGGACAACAGAATCAGTTGCATATGTCGATGCAGCAGCAACATCATCTAAATACGCAACAACAGCATTTTCCGCCGATGCACCACCAACATCAGTTCCATCAGCAGCCACAGAACATGCAAATGCAGCAGCTTCAACATCAGAATCCTTCGAACTCACAGCCGCAAATCCAGAAGCAACATCAGCAGCCGATGCCACAAATGATGCCGATTGAACAGGCTCCTATGCAGCAGCAACAACAACGACCAGCGCAGACAGAAACGCCGCAAGCTCCTCTTCCACCTCAACAGCAGATGGGGCCAGTCGCGCAGGTACCGGCTCAAGAGACCGAATTGAAGCCACCACCTGCAAAACGTGGTAGATCGCAGAGTACGGCGATGAGGCCGCATATGGATCCTCCTATAGCTACCATCGAGTGAGCCATTTTATTCGTCAACTCCTTTTCAATTAATCTCTTTACAGCGTTCCACAGCGCCAGCCTGGCTCTCCGCTCGATTCCATCATTACAACTGCTCCACTCTCCGTCGAGGTACACCATAAGCCACCATCTGGAGTTCCGGAACAAGGACTGAGCAGTGTGGATTCCCAATCGACGGCGCCGAGTCCAGGAGGACAAGTTGTGTTTGAAAGGTCTACAGGATCGAAGAAGGCTAATCAACAGGCGTATATTTGTCCGGAGTGTGACAGAATGTGAGTTGTTGTGTACTTGGTTCATATTGTTCACCTTCGATTCATTTCAGATACTCTTGCCGGAAGAACGTGAAACGTCACAGAATGGCCGTTCACAAGATGACATTGAACGAAGTGCTCGCTAAGCCCGAAAATCCGGCTCCAGAAGGCGCTGAACCATCGGCAGTGAGTGGAAGACGGCACACTGTGGCCGGAACAGACAACGAAAAGGCATCAGCTTCGTCAAAAAACGGAGGAGCTAAGCGGAAGGGTTCCGCCGCGACGACGACGTCAAAAAAGGGAAAAGAGAAGGAGAAGGTACTGCCGATTGTTGAGCAGTCTGCTGAGAAACCAACTATTCCGGAAGAATCGACAGATGAATCAGTATTGTCAAGAAAAAGCTCTGCTCTTCCGTCTGTTGAACCACTGCTGAGGACTTCTAGACGGGAAACGACATCACCGATGGAGGCTCCAATTGTTCCTACTCAAATGACACCCTCTCAACAAGCAGATCAGGAGCAAGGTGCATTTCAGTCATCTGGCCTTGCTTTAAATCAAATGCAAGATTCGATTATGATGCTTTCTCCTCAAAAGCCGGCTCCCCCATTGCGAATGCAGGCTTTGCCGCCTCTCCATCTTCCACGGCAACGCCAAGAGGCCTTCGAACTGAGACCACCTCCTGAGCATAACTATCGAGATCATTTGGAAGCTCCTCCGATGGACAATCAACGCCCAGCGGATACCCAAGTCACCTACCAGACTGCTAGACCGGACCCAGAAGTCTCTCCACCAGCTCCTGCACCGGCTCAGTTTTTTCCGTGGGCGCCGGTCTCAGCCAATGATTCAGGGATTCCCTTGAATCAGGCTCTGAGATCGGCGTGTCTCACCACCGGAAAGATTTCTTCTTCGATGTCTCTTCCACTGCCGCCCCTCCATCTGCCACCTCTCCAGGATCTAGTCACTTCCAATGATTCACCTCTTTCTATGCCCAATTCGGCGCCGCTCACATCATCTTCGTCAGCCATCTCGAGCACTCTGCAAAGTCGAAACAGCGAGTTCACCGAAGAAAAAGATATGACAGCAATGGCGAAGATTGTTGAAGAATTGAAGAGATCATCTGATGGATGGCGGCCCGGTTCTCGTGCTTCCAAAGGAATAGAAAACGGAGAGGAGCTCGACGAGGACGAAATTCTGATAAGGAATATAAGAAGAGACGCTGTTCAGAAAAGCACTGTCCAAGACGACGCTGTCCAGCCTGTCCAGATTAACGCTGTCCATGACGACCCTGTCCAAAATGACACTGCCCAGGACGACGCTCTTCAGGACGACGACGCTGTCAGCGATATCTCCGACTTGTTCGAAGGACACGAGGAGGACTCGATGATGTTCGATGAGGTCATGCAAAGTGTGATGCGACAACCCTGCCTGCCACCCTTGTCCACGTCGTCGAGTGCCGGATTACCGTCTCTCTCGTCTCCAGAGGAAGACGGCCAGCAACAGCAGCCGCCACCCGAATACCATCAGTTTGATCAGATGGAAATGTGGAATGAAGAAAATCAAAATTATCCACAGGAGCAGTTTCATCATCAAGAATCCATGCGCAATGAGGAGATGATGCTCTATCATCACGAACAGATGCTACTGCAGCAATATCCTCTGCATGAGATGCGGGAGATGTCATTCCTTTCTGTGGAAGAGGGATTATCCTATCAAGATGCTCTGTTTCTTCCTCGTTCCGATTCTCGACCAGGCGTTCCTCGCATGAGAGCGGGAAGACGTCCTCAACAGAAAGCGCCTGTCAACCTGATGTGCTCCGGGTGCAAGAAGATCCTCGCCACCGAGTACTCGCTCCGTCGTCATCGTGCTGGATGTGTCAATGTTCAACAGGCTCTCAATCCGGAATATCCAAAACCGCCACAGCGTCGTGCTGACACTCGGGACGACCCGATTCGCCCGCGACCGCGGAAACGAAAGGCTGCGAAACACGCTGAACTGATGAATGAGGTGGCTGTCCTTAAAAAGATTGGCATTGACATGCCGCTACCGATAATACAAGAGGAGAAGCCTGAACCGAAGTTCATGACTGCGGCGGAGGAACTGGCACATCTGGAAGCTCTTCCGCCGCCATCTGCTGTCTTCGAACTTGTTGCGGATTTGCAAAAGGACGCGAAGAAGTGAGTTTCCCCAATTTCCCTATTTATTTATCACAATGTCATGTTTCAGGAAACGGGAAACAACGTCTCCATCGCCAGGCGCCGAAGCACCAGATCACGACTTCGATGTTCCAATTTCCGCGTCTGCCACGTCAGCATCCTCGTCGTCTTCGTCGACGCCTACCACTGAAAAGGGCATACCGTCTTCAGCTAAGATTCAGGCAAGACATGTGTGTCAGGTGTGCTGCATTTCTTTTGTTTCTATTCAAGCGTGATTTCATAGTTTTGATGGTTAACAAATTGTGAATTTTTGGAAAGATTCTGTCGTTTCGATTATGTGTCTTGTGAACTTGTGAACAACCATAGTAGTTCTTTTGTAGTAACTCCTTGTGTTCCTATCCGAATTCAACGAATTTTTATTGCAGCCATGCAAAAAGTACTACTCAAGCGAGTGGAATCTAGAACGTCACCGAAGAGGAGTTTGTCCGGCTTCCACAAATTATTCCTAGTCCGTTAATCTTCTTTGCTTACTCTTCTAAATGCTAATTTTCAGCTGATTCAATGTGATCCTGGTTGCTGAGCAATCGAAAAAGTGTCAACAGATAACCCGATGATAACTTCGCGCACAGAATCCAATAACGTTTGTTTACCTATCAACCTTATCACTTTCTCATTCACTGTTCCCAAAATTGCCTTTTTTCACAGAACTCAATTTCTATGTATGGTTTTCTTCCTGTTTCATTTTCTCCTGTTTATGTTTTCATTTTCTTAATCCAAACTCGCCTATATTCACACTTGAAACTGTAACTGGATATTCTCAATCTTTCGCAACTTTCTAATTCATGGGTCCACCTCTCTCCATTTTATATTTATGCTCCGCTCCTTTCTGTTCCATTGTGATCTCACCCTTTGCTCGGCCCCTTCGGTTCCCTCCACTCCCGACTTCGCTAGTTTCAGTTGATAGGTATCCGCTCTTGATTTTGCGATACTTCGTTCAGTTTTCATGTTTCATGTCTCCAGCCCGGCCTCTTGAGAACCTCTATGTGTTGATGTTCGATCTCGTAAAAAATAACGCTATCATTTTGCGGATGAATCCCCCTCAGAATGAGATCTTCTTTCTTGCTGTATTTTTTCAGCTTTTTGTATTTATTTCCTGAGTCATGTTTTATAATTTCTAACTATCGCATATTTCTCTAGCCTCATAAAAATGCGATTTCTCACTCTGTCGAGCATATCAAACACGAACTTTCAAAACATAAAAAATTGAATAACTTTATCACGGTTGTACGTATCAAATATTTGCCGAAAAGAACTGCATGTTGACAGGCCCTTTGGCTGCTTTTTCCCCACTGTAGCACACTGGGAGCCTATCAAAAACGACACTTTCTAGAATACTCTATGCGGTTTTCGAAGGATGACGACGGATTTCTATGCATTCTTCTGGTATCCGGAACCCTTTTTCTCGTCGCTTTCGCCTATTTCTCTACTCTTCTCATTGTGAGATGGGCCAGAAAAAGGTGAATTCCTCTGGGTGATGTGGCAGAGAATCGAACTGAAATTGCAGATATATTCGGTGGGTGGAGGAGCAGAGATGGCTCAACGAGCACAAATTACGGCTGAAAAATGAATGAGCATGTACATAAATAAAAAGAGATTTATTTGGAATCTGTGAAAACCCGTGATAATCACAAAACATCAAAACTGATTGTCATTTTCTCGCGAAACTTCTCCTGAAACACCTTCTGCTGCCTTTCGACTCTCTTGAACGCCGAGGAAAATTCGCGGATTGTGCTCTGCCGTTTCTCCTTCTCAGCCGACAGTTTATGCTCCTAAAGCTCCGATTAAAATGTATTACTTATTCGCAAATGTTTTAATACCATTTGACGAAGTTCTTTCCGAAGTTTCTCGACGTTTTGTGGCGATTCTGGCGTCTGTTCGAGCTGTTTCTTCAAAGTGACCAGGGAAACCTCGAGTCGGTCCCTTTCCAACTTCAAACTAGTCTCCGAATTTTGTCGATCGTCCCCGGCCTTCTGAAGCTTTGCGTATAAATCTTTGACTTCCAGCTCCAGACGCTCTCGATGCTCTTCTTCAATCTGTCGATTTCGTTCACATTTCTCAAAGTCTTCGCGAAGTTTTTCCGCCTTTTCCAGCTGCATTTGAAGTTCTGAATTCAAAAATGTGAGAAAGGTAAAAAAAAACATTGATTTGCGAACCTTCCATCTGACCGTCTTTCTGCTCACAGAGTTTCTCGAATTCAGTGATTCGAACCGCAAACTTCTCCTCGATATCGCTGATTCTTCTGGAATATTCCCGCTGATCCTGTCGCATTTTCTGCTCCAAATCCATCCGTTCTTTTAGAAGAATCTCATTTTTCAGTTTCAATCCGTCAATTGTGAGTTGGAGTTCACTTTCATTTGACTGTTTGAGCAATTGGACGTTAAGGCTGAAATTTCAGAGGGAAATTAGAAATATTATGAGAATTTGGTCACTTTTGGATGGTCGCTTCCAGATTTGTGACTTTAGAAATCAACGAATCCTCGGCTCTCTTCAGCTCTTCCACAATCGAATTCTTCGCCACAATCTCAGCCGAAAACGCCCTGCTCTTCTCCAGAATCACTTCTTCTTTTCCTTGAAGCTGTGCGTGAAGATGCTCAATCGTCTGTTCGTAATGGCTCAATCTGGGCGACACTCTCTTCTCATTGTCCATCATTATCTCTTTCAATTTCCGATCGAAATTCCCTTTCATTTCCATTTCCTTCCCTTTTTCTCTCCGTTTAAAGTCGTCCAAATCCGCATTCAACTCGGCGATTTCCTCCAAAAGTTGGTCATTTTCCTTGACCAAATCCATTCGGTCCAATCGAAGCTTTTCAATTTGCCCGTTTTGATCTTGCAACTCCTGAAATATGAGAGAAATGGAAGTCATTCACAAGAAGTGCTCACTTTTCGGTAAACGTTTTGCAGTTCCTCAATGGTGTCCACTTTGAATTCTCGTACCGAACTTCGCGTTCTTCGTTCGACTGCTTCATATTCTTGATCAACTCGTCACTCCTCGCTTCCAATTCCCGCAATTTCCCCCTACTTTCCGAGCCTTCCTGCAGCTTCAGATGCTCTTGTTTCAGAAACTCGTTCTCTCTGGATATTCCCAAAAACTTCTCCTTCAGTATTCGATAGTTCTCCTGTGTTTTCAGCACTAATTCTCGTTCGACCTGCAATTTCATTCATTGGAAAATTCAACGCTTCAAAGCAAAAAAAACTCACCGTCAGAATTCGATTGAGCTCTTCAATTTCAGGAACTCCAGCACCCCTTCCGCTCATCATGATGACGAGAAAGAAATAAAAGAAGACAAAATGCTTCTTCTAGTTGTTTCGTGCAGAAAAGAGAGACCCAGATGGAGAAAGGGAGAGAGAAAGACTTTGCCGGCAGTGTTTCACGTAACCCTCCGTTGCTCGGCCAGTCCTCTCATAATTGGCATGGTGACAGATGGGAGTGGAAGCGAAAACGAAAATGCGGGCGAATACGGACAGCTGCGGGGATTTAGAGAGTGGCCAAAACGGGTAAATAAGGGGGAGAAGCGGTGCACAATCGGACGGAATTACACATTTATGGGACATCGAGGAAGGAGACACTCTCGTTTTCATCAATGGGCAAAACATTAATTCTTTACTGGGTTTTTGAATGTTTTCAACCCGTCGGAATGATACGATCTACAATGTCATTCAATTAACAACAATACAAATTAGTTTCAGATCAGGGAATGCATTTGAAATGAAATGAAACGTTACAAAAGGAGGCATAAAATGCTATATATCTCAGCAGCCAGTAAAGATAACAAACAGTTGTCAACTAATAAATGGCTTATTGGAACATTGTGTAAATTTTATCATTTGACTAGTTTTTAATATCTCTACTGGCAGCTGAGATACGTCGCTTTGAACGAACGGTGAATGGACGGAAACACCACAATTTGTGCTTGGAATGGTGCCGAGCTTGCACAAATGATGATGATCATGATCCTTGACCACTTGGCCTTTTCCCTTTATCCTTTTTCTGAACACAAATTCCTCGATATTTTATGACTGTGACCGTTTCTCTGATTGTCTGACCTCTCTGTTTGTGAAACACCGTCATTCCGCTTACCTCCGTTTCCTTCTCTTAATTCTCTTTATCAACTACATTCTAGTGCCATTCTAGTTGTAGTGGGCGGAGTTTGGATCGGAAGAAGAAGAATAAAAGAGGGAAGCCGAGGTGGGACTGTACTGGACAGAACACTACATACATTCTCACATTGTTGATCTTTAATTTTTCGGTGGTGGTCTGTCTGTTATCGCTATTCTTCTTCTCCAATTTCTTCATTTGTTTACTTCCACATTGACCATTTCAGTTAAATTTCATCATGGAAAAAGAAGGATTCGCCCGTTTGTTTCATAACTTTGAGAATGTGATCGAACCCAAGTTGTGCTCGAAATCTGGCTCCGTGCCAAGTTATTTAAGGGGCACAATGCTCAGAAATGGCCCCGGAATGTTCGAGATCGGAGAGAACAAGTACAGACATTGGTTCGACGGAATGGGATTCATGCAGAGATACCATTTTGAGGACGGAAAAGTGAGAACGTCTGCAATATTACCTACTAAAAGTGTCTCTTTTCAGATGTACTACTCGGCCCGTTATCTGGAATCGGATAACTATAAAAAGAACATGGAAGCCCAGAGGATCGTGACCAGCAGCTTCGGGACCGGATCGTTCCCCGATCCCTGCAAGTCCATATTCTTCAGATTCTTCTCGAGTTTTCTGCAAAGCGAAGACAAGCACGATAATGCGAACGTTGCATTCACTCCACTTGGAGACGGACTGTATGCTTGCACGGAGACACCGCACTTGCACAGAGTTGATTTGGACACTTTGGAGAGCAAGGAAGCAGTGAGTTTAAGTTTCAGTTACGGCGAAAACGTACAAATGTTGAAATTCAGGTTGATTTCTCGAAGCTCGTCGCTCTCCACACTTGCACCGCCCATCAACTGTACGACGAGAACGGAGACGTCTACAATATCGGATCTCGCTTCGGAGCAGACTCCGCGCACGTCTTCACAGTCACCCGCAACCCAAAAAACCATCCATCGGAGTCTGCTCACTCGTGGGAGCACACTACAAAAGTCGGAGAAGTGAGGTGCTCCGAGCCGATGTACCCGACCTACATGCACTCGTTCGGAATGTCGGAGAACTATCTGATCATGTTTGAGGCGCCGATTCGATTGGATATCAAAAAGTTCCTGGTCAGAAACTTCATCTCTGCCACCTACAAAGACTGCCTGGGTTGGCATTCGAACAAGGAAGTGAAGGTGTTCATTCTGAATAAGAAGACCGGAGAGCAAGTGCCTTTGAAGCTCAAAATGGATCCATTCTTCACTTTCCATCATGCGAACACTTTCGAAAAGGACGGATGTCTGGTTGTGGATTACTGTAGAATTGAACAGGCCGGAAGTTTCGATGCTCTACTTATTGAGAACATGAAGACTGGAGCATTCCGGAATGTAAGCGCAACAACTGAAAGCACATTTACAGTTTCTCTTCAGGACCCTCAATTCTTGCCTTTCCTCACCCGTCTCGTGATTCCGTTGAATGTTCCGGATGGCTCGAAACCCGGAGACAACCTTCTGAAGTCGGTCAAATGGGCGGAAGGGTACTCGGCAGAGTTGCAGAACGACGGGTTTATCCATCTGAAAGAGAAGAGATTATGCGATGTTTGTGAGTTTCATTCATTTCATCGGAAGAATAATAGGAAAAAAGATATTTTTCAGCTTTGGAGTTCCCTCGTTATCACTGGGAAAAAGTGAATATGAAGGAGTACAAATACGTATTCGGATCAAGTGTTCTCGGCCAACAGAAGTCGGAAACATTGGCCGGAGTCATCAAGGCGGACGTTTTCTCCGGAAAGCACTTGGTTTGGAGAAGAGAAAACGAGCATCAGATCTGCGGAGAACCGATCTTTGTGCCCGATCCAGCCGGCGTGGAAGAGGATGATGGTAAAAAAGGCTTGAAATGCTTGTGATGGTCTATTGTTTCCAGGAATTCTGATCGTTCCAGTGATGACCATGTCCGACGGACAACGCCCGTTTGTCTTGATGCTCGACGCCAGAAACATTCAGGAGATTGCCAGATATACAATTCCAGAGGCCAGAATTCCTCTGGGATTCCATGCTTTTTATCAGGGACGACCCGAACTTCATTGATCTTTTTCTGTTGTAAATAAACGTATTGAATTTGCAGAATACACAGAATTGACTCGAGAAAAGCTTTTGACTTGAAGAAAACTGGTCTGTTGTTTTTTTGATAATCATGCGCAAGTGATAACCACTCCACAAGTGAATCGATGAAGCGTGGATCAGCAGCTTAGTATTTTTTGGTGCCTCCTTTGTCACGCTGTGAATTCGAAATTAGACCTAAAATACGTTCCGTGCCTCATAGGGTACAACCCTTTGATGTTTTCGGGTGAAACTTTCTTTAAAGTATAATAGCAACACTATATAATTAGTGGTTCTAAAAAATATTATATATTTCCATTCCTACCTTTTCCGGTTGAAGACATGAAGACTACACTCGGCCTCTGTCTTTTCCTTGCTACCCATGTACATGCAGGTATGACCGCCTTAATGGTTGGATCAAAAGAGTCTGGACACATTTAGAAAGCATTGCTCCTTCCATCCCTACATCAACGCCCGCTGCTCTGGACAGCTCACCGTTCGACATGGATGAAGAGCTGACCACAATTGCCGCTTCATGCCTGAGCCTTCAAGAGCACGAGCAACTATTGGGTCATTTATTCAAGGGCTTTTATGCGCGAATTAGAAGTTACCAATTGATCCTAACAGCGGAGCAGATCATTGGCCTTACGGAAGTGCGCGCTGCTCTCGGAGAAGCCGAGCGAAGAGGAGGTCGCAGCCGCCTCCACTATCGAGCAATACTTTGAGTTGAGCGAGTCGCGTACAGAAAATATCAGTCTCGATAGCGGCTACTTTTTTGAGAAAAATTCGCCTCCCGTTATCGCGTTCTTAGACAAATGCTTTCCCGCCCTTCGCAACATTTTTAAGCGAAAATTTGAAGAGATTTGTCGTCTAGATGCACGAGGGACAGTAGACAGAAAAACAATTGATCATTTCATTCGCGAGTATCACATAATTTTTGGCAAACTATCCCGTGCGACTTTTTAAATGCATGGTAGATATTATGATGCAACAACCAATGAGTGCTGGAAGGAGTTTTAGTAGGTATTGTTGCACTATTTGAAATATGTATATCAATGTATTGTTTACAAATCTATAAGAATATTTAGCATACTTGTCGGAGATGCCTTTCGGAAGACGCTTCTGCCAATCGCCCACTCCAGAGTACCAAATGAATATCATCTTCTTGTGCAACTTTAAAACTTCAAAGTTGGAAATGGTTGTTTCAGGACAACAGAGTGGGCAGTTCCCAGTTCGTGGGCAATCCAGGCAGCAGTATTTGGATCGGAGTCTACGGTTCCGAGAGGAGCATCCCCTTTTTGACGACAGAACAGGAACAGCTAGCGCCTATTCGGCAACTACTGGAAGTTGGGCCGGCCAGTGGATCAGTTCGGAGTGCGAGAAAGTGGAAATGGCATACATGTGCGATATACCGATTTTCTTGTTGAAAAGGATGGTTGTGATAAGACTGTTTGTGAGAAGCGCCCGTAAACTCCTCGTCATTTTTCTTCTATCTTCCTTCCCATAGATAAGCACTTTCAGTTGCATACTCTTTGAAAATGAGGTGCATCGTCATTTTCATCGTTTTTCTCTCCTCGGCTTATGCACAGAATTTCGTATGCACAAATGGTTTCACACTAGTTAATGACAAGTGTTTGAGACTGTTTTCGTCTCTCGTAAACCACGAAACAGCAGAGAGAACGTGCACATCCTACGGCGGAAATCTGGTCACAATTAAAAACTCCATCGTGAGTCCAACGTTAAAATGAACCACAAAATATGTACGTTTTCCAGGAGAACCGTGCGATTTCCACTTTCGTTGGCACCTCAGTCTCTCAGATTTGGATTGGTCTCTACTGTTTCAACAGTCTCCAGTCGGGATGTCTGTGGGATGATGCGAGTGGTTCAGCAACTGTCTACGACAACTTTGCAAGCGGTAATATAAACGAGACTACTTATGATTGTTCCGATTTTCAGGCTTCCCGTACGAAAGTGTTGGCAACTGCGTCTATTATTTGACAACTGGAAACTTGGCGGGACGATGGGTGAGCGGAGAGTGCGATAATTTGTTGAGTGCGGCAGTCTGCGAGCTCCCGCCCACGTTTGCAGGTCTGAAACGCGGAGAGTCACTTTGAACCTGTTACCCAAATTATTTCAGATAGTTGTAGTTACAATTTCGACGGTAACTGTTATTCGATGCCCACGGGTCCTCAAACGTTTTCGAATGCTCAACTCTACTGCGAATCGCAATCTGCCAACCTGGTCTCAATTCACTCCTTCAAGGAACTCCGATTCATTATCTCTACATTCTCTTCGTACAACAGCATTTTCCTCGGTGGTTTCTTGGTCACGACGAACATGCCGATCTGGATAGACAGATCTGCTTGGAATTACAGTAACTTCGATACCGGTTCCCTTTCCGCGGGAAACTGTATAAAAATGGCAACGTTAACATCCGGTAATTACTTGAAAGGCACTTGGTACGCTTCGGATTGTGGATCTAGCGGCTACTACGTCTGCAAGAGTCCAGCAGGTACGCAGAACACAACTACAGCACCTCCGGTCACCATCAGCCCGTCGAGTTCCCCGTCTTGTAACACTACAATTCTGATGACTCCTGGCACTTTCACATCACCTCATTATCCGTCTAATTACGATAACAACCTGTTCTGCACGTACAGTTTGGCTACTTTGGGAGCTTATCGAATCAACTTACAATTCGTATCGTTCAACACGGAGCAGAAATTCGATTCGGTGTTTGTGTACGACGGGAATTCGTTGAACGCTCCTCAAATCGGCAACCTGAGTGGAGGTCTCACAACTCCAATCAACTTCCAATCAACTGCAAATACTTTGTTCGTCACTTTCAAAACTGACAACAGCAACGTTTATTCAGGATTCAGCGCCAAATTCGCAGCTTTCTGAGTAATAATAGTATTTCAATCACATTCTCAAATAAACGTTTTCATTGACAATTTCTTTATATGTTCTAAATGTGTTCGTCCGGACTCGCAGCCGGAATGTCCCTCGGAAGAATGAGCATCTGGCAGACGACCTTCGTATCCGTCCGCGTCGTTTTCGAATCCTCAAAGGCCGCACTTTCCAGCTGAATCCACGTCGGCATCTCAAACGCCATTCATCAGTTCACAATCTCTCCACACTCCTCACCTTCGCGTCGGAGATGCCTTTCGGGAGGCGCTTCTGCCAATCGCCCACTCCAGAGTACCAAATGAATATCATCTTCTTGTGCAACTTTCCAATCATCAACTTCTCCAGACTCTCTCCGTCTTTCCAAATCGTTTTCGCATCCAGGTCGGTTGATTTGATAGCCGCGACGATTATGGAGAATCTGAAAACATGAATAGACCGAATGGAAGAGCTCCGCGAGCACTTGCCTGTCTGTGAAACGGACGCATTCCTGCTGGTCGACTCCTTTGCAGATCAGCTCTATCTTTCCCGATTTCCCCGATTTGACGATGGAATACGTGGGAACGGCAGTGTAGACGCCCGGTCTCGTCGTCTTCAACTTCACAATTATGTCCGTCGGCTCGTTGTTCGCGATCTCGATATTTGCAATTTGTTCCGTTGAATCCGGTTTAAAAATAACCTGAAACTCTAGAGGTTTATCAGAAATTCAATGCAAACAGTTCACCGATTCGGATGGATTGAATTGGACATTCTTGAGCGTGACATTACTCTCTTCACTGACGCTCATTTTGCGAAATGAACAATAATCCCTTCTCATACCCGTCCACGTCACTTTAATTCTTGAAAAGTCTCACATGTTTATCACAACGACAGTTCGAACATGAGCCATCGTATCTACTAGTAGTCTGGACCCCCCGGAGAGATCCACGTGCTGTGAGTGCACAAGCAGCTGACTGCCATCACTTGTCACCCTCTCGTTCCTCGATTTGTGATGGGCGAGGGAGGCGGAGGCAATCTTATCATTGTTGTATCACAACTATCTGATATTGTCTCACCGCCAGAGTTCTTCTGAATCGACAGTCTCGCAAAGTTAGTTCAAAGAACTGGTTTCTCGCTGAACCGAATGATATCACCTCGTCAGGTCGATACGAGATGCCAATGCCACTGTGAGGTCATTGGTTTTTGGGAGAAGATGTCTGCTTTATGTCCCTCCTCCAGACATACTTCTCATGTTATACCGAGACTACAACTATTATCGCTCCGAATTTATAAGTCTCACTGTGATTGTGTTTGCCATTCCTTTTTCCGCTGATAGCGAATTTGTAGTCATTGTGACGTTGAAACAGTGATAACGGTTGATGATCAAGAAAAACAGGTTGATTTATGGGTGGAAGAACATGATAACAGATTTGACGAACTTTCAGTTGTTTCTTAAGAGTTCTGTTATGAACAAAAACTTCAAATTTGGAAATCCTAAAGAGTTCTAATATAATCAACCACCCCACAAACTATGATAATAGCTAGTTTCATGACACACTCCCATAGATCCCGAAGGTTCACAGTACACTTCTTACCCACTATCACTATTTTTCTTCTTCTCTTTCTTCCCCCTCTCCTTTACACTTTCCTTTTTGATCTACCACTGCCATAAAATGTTCCGTCTTTTCATTCATTTTCGCGCTTATCTTGTACAAACATTTCATCCCTTCCTTATTCGTTTTTTACTTCCCAATTTATTGCCTTCTCTTTTCAAAAATCGAACACTTTTGACGCGTCATTCCTATAAAACCGGATGCGAACCGTCAATTTTCCGGATGACCGACGTGCCCTCTGGTCTCTTTGTGCGCCTGTACATGTGAAAATAGATTTCAGATGCGGATAGTAGTCGTCGTCCTTTTTTCCGTTCTCTTCTCGACGTCCTCCACGTCAAAGTGCCGCGATGGAGTCCACAACGTCATCACTATCGATTCGTACGGAAACGGTGAGCTTGGAATGAGTTCTTCTTTAATAATAATCGTATTTATTCGTTCAGAAACCTTGCCAATTGAAGTGAGGAACATCACAATCCACGTGTACGATCACAAGATGAAACCGTCGTGTCACAAGAAGAAGGTGAACGTCGTCATGCCCGGATTCTTTGTGATCAAAGGCGGCGAAGTGGACACGTCCCGAAACTTCAACGTCGTCAAAGACGGAGCCGTTTCCGTGAGTGTCTCGCTCGACGGAGATCACATTTGTCTGAACGGACACTCGGACATGTTCATCGTTCCCGATTCGATATGGCCAGTTCTTCACTTTCCGCTCTCTTTCAACGTCTTCTTCTCTTTTCAGCAGTTTCGAGATGTGCACCTTTGTGCCAGTGGATATCTGCAAAACATTGCAGACGAAGGGTTTGCATACTCTGAAGGAACTCGAGGAGAAGAACTCGTTCAACTCGACTCTCGAGCTCCCGCCGTCGCCGAGTTTTCTTGGAATTTCCCTTCTGGACGTGCTCAATGTGAGTGATTCTCTCCAGAATACCTTCAGAATTCTCCATTTCAGGGCAACTACCGTATCAAAATCTCGATAGCTTCGGAAGGAAAGAAGATTGTGGAATTCGCCCTGCCAACGGGTTATGTCGATCTCAAAATGGGTCTCAGCGAGACGGACGATGAAGATTAGTCGTTCTTCTGGAGCTTTTAAATTGGAATTCAAGTTCTGTTTTGTAAATATATAGTGACAGAGAAACCTCCGGGTATGAATCATGATTGAATGAAGTGCGATTATTCAATGCAAAAATGGTTCAAATGAACCTTCATTTCTCGAATTTCAAAAATCTACTAAACCAGTTAAAAACCTTTCATTCATCCGATAGTCTGATCCAGCGTCGGCGATGAGATCTTCGGATCGCTCGGCTCACTGGCCGCCGACTTGACAAACTCGACCGCCTCCTCCTTTTCGAACTCTTCCACCTCTTTCAGACAGTCTCCAATTTGATTGGCTTGCTTCGCTCTCACTCTCAGAATGACCAGAATCGCAAAGACAGCGTAGGAGAAGTGGAGGCGTTGGGAGAGGGCGGAATGGCGCTGAGACTTGAGCTCACGGAATACTGTCTCCAACTGGAATGGCTCCGATTCAGGGCGGAAAGCATGATCGCACTCACGGAAGGAGTCTGCCCGGCTTCGAGCAGTCCGAGTATCGCATCGATGTAAATGAGAGCAGCCGACTGATTGACTCCCGTCTCGCACTGCACAACCAACGGTCCTCTCGATTTCTGAAAGGCAACTATGAGGTTCGGAAGGGAAGATTTGTAATGTACCTTTATCGATTTGACGAGCGAAGTGATGACTTTCGGGCTGCCGGGCACCTGATACTTGCCCCAACGGGAATACTTGAGAAGACGGACGAGCAGTCCCTGGGAACATCCGTGCGGGAGCACCTCCAAAGTGTACTCGATCGCCGAGTACTTGGTCTCCAGTTTCACGAACTTGCAAGAAACGCAATAAGTGGGCAGGTCGACGTGCGTGTCTTTTTCAGTCGGGTAGAACGTCGGGAAGGTGTTGGAGGTGGCACTCAACGAGACGATCGTCTCGATTTCTTCTGTGAATACCATCGTGAAGAAGTCGTCGACAGTCCCCTTCAACGGGTGTTGCGTGGCAATGTACGTCCGTTTGAGTCCCTCGAAAGTTATCCGATTCGCATGAATGTAATCGCCCTTCGACGGCTCTTTCTCGTTGATTTTGACCCGATTGTTCTCATTGCAAAACACGTCAGGCGACTGATTCTTGGACATGTTCGCATTGAAGGCCGTGTACGTGGCAGAAGGAGCGATCTTGATGAGTGTGTTCAGGAAGTATTTGTTCAGTGTCTGCTGCTTCTCAATGTCCAGAACGCTCTCGATGAAGTCTTTCACGTTCTTTGGCAGCGGCACCTCTTCTTTCTTCTCCACCGCCTGAGATTCTCCTGATGCTGCTTTATCCTTCTTCTTTCCTTCTTTTCCTTCCTTCCCTTTATCACCGTCCTTCTTCGTCGGAATTTTCGATAGAAGATTGTCTCTGTAAACTTCCTAGTCGTTAAATAGCATCAGATGACGTCACTCACGCCACAACTACAATCCTATCCAGGAAGTTTGACTTCTTCGTCGCCTTCTCCTTCTTGTCCTTCGACTTGTTCCTCTTTTTCTTCTGCGCCTCCGCCTTCGTCCCGCTCTTCTGCTTCTTCGGAGCTTTCTCCGGTTCCTTCGGATTCTGTGCCTGATCTTCTCTCTTCGACGAGTCCCTTTTCGGTTCCTCTTTCTCTTTCTTCGGCTCTTCGCCCTTCAAATCATTCGCATTCGAAGCCGGCACCGCCATCGTCTTCTCATCGTTTTCCACCCTTAACATCTTCCGGATCGGCTAACCTATCTCTTCCACTTACCCCGCCTGTGTTTTCATGCTTTTATCGCCCATCGCTAAGAATCGACGTAATGGATTTTCGCTCGTAACTTAGGAATGAACTGAAATCATTTGCAACCATTCGGTATCAGAGACAAAAAAAGAAACGATTGATAGCATCTTCACTCACGTACGAGCGGTGCAAAATGAACCTTTGGTTCGGTCCACCGGAAAAATAATCATTTCGTACCAAAATGAGCGATGCGACGGAGGCTCCGACGAGCGGAAAAGTCTACGAATGGCTCCATTCGATTGTGCGCCGTCTGGCCGAGGAATGGTGTCCGGGGAACTCGATCAACCTGCTCCAGGAGACTGAAATCACGGAGCTCTGCTACCGAGCTCGCGAGGCATTCTGGAAAGGAACAATTAAACTTGATGTGGAGGCGCCAGTCACAATCTGCGGAGATATACACGGTCAATTCGAAGATCTTCTTTGCATATTCTCGATGAACGGATTCCCTCATGTACCGGACAAGGGAGTCCATCCGAAGTGAGTCCTGTTTCCGGTCCCCTTGAGATCCTTCCCTTTCAGATACTTGTTCCTCGGCGATTATGTCGACCGAGGTCCGTTCTCAATCGAAGTGATCTGTCTCCTTCTGGCCTACCGTCTACTTTATCCGAACTCTGTTTACCTGCTACGTGGCAACCATGAGAGCCGTCCAGTCAACATTCAGTACGGATTCTACCTGGAGTGCAAGAAGAGATATTCGGTCAATTTGTACGAGACGTTCCAATTCGCATTCTATTGCATGCCGCTCTGTGCTGTCATCAGCAGTCGGATCATTTGCATGCACGGAGGAATCGCTGAAGATTATGTGGATCTTGAGTCAGTTCGGAACGAAATTCACTTTACACTACTTCTTTTCGCAGACAACTCGAGCAAATGGACCGTCCGTTCGACATTCCGGACGTCGGCCTCCTCTCCGATCTGTGCTGGTCCGACCCGTGCACCACGGTCCTAAATGGCAAGTACGACGACTCTCCCCGTGGCGCCGGCCGTCTTTTCGGAGAAGCGGCGCTCAACGAGTTCCTGAGCACGCTCAAACTGGAGCTCGTCGTGCGAGCTCATCAAGTCGTCTACGACGGATACGAATTCTTCGGCAACGGCAAACTGGTCACGATATTCTCGGCGCCAAACTACTGCGGACACTTTGACAACTTCGGAGCCGTCATGCACGTGAAGGGCAACATGGAGTGCTCATTCACCATCTTCGGGCCCGACAAAGTGCTCAATAATCGGACGGAGCAAGCGAAAGCTGCCGCTTCTCCGGCTCCGGCTCCGACGGCGGCAGCAGCGGCGACCAAATGTGAACGATCAATAAAATAATTCTGGTTATCGTTTATTCAGTACGCGTAACCGGAGGGTTCTGCCTTCTCGCCTTTCAATTTCAGTCTGCCCTCCTTGCTCTTCTTCGATCCTCCTACCACCTTCTTCTTCTTCTCTTCCTTGTGCGATTCCAGATCCGTCTTCGGCTCCGCCTCCAATTCTTCCTTTTTCCTCACTAGAATCACATCCTCTTTCTCTTCCTCTTTCTCCTGCTCCTGCTTCTCTTCTTTTGCCGCGTCTCCTTTCTCATTCGATTTCTCTTTACTCTGAACATGACTGTAGCTAGACGAATTCTCGTCCTGCTCACCTTTTCCTTCTTAGAATCCTTGACGCTCTTCTTCACGGAAGGATCTTTCTTCGACTTCTGTTTCGGTTCTTGCTCTTTTTTCGGTTTCACGTCTGCCTCCTTAGACACCGTCTTGACTGCTTCCGTGGGTGTTGACTCCGGTTTCACAGGCGGCACTTCGACGGGAGGCGATAGCTTCTGAAGGCTGCCGTCATTCTGCGAAGGTACACATTACAATAAGTTCCTGAAACATTCTCTCACTCTGACAGAATTCCGGGTCGACGGAGTGGACGGTGATTTCTTCTGCCCAGCACAGAAAATCAGAAGAGTTCCGAAGAGAAGAAGATGGAGAGGAGCCCGGCGGCGAAAAAAGAACCCGACTCGCTTAATAATTCGATGTGAGCTCGAACCATTCGAACGAAGATTACAAATATGAACATGGACATTGATATTGAAATGAACGGGATCTTATCGCCTCGTTCATCTTCATATCTGCTTGACGTGGAATGGAAAGAGCGGAAAAGTTCACGCATCTTGGATGTTTGATCTGGAATGATCAGCCAGACGTTCATTGATCAGATGGAAGTTTATAAACGAGGAGCACGTGGCATTTCATAAACATTCAGGATGAGAACACAAGCAGCCATTTTCATGAGCTGTATTCGCCCGTAGTCTCCTAAAATCAAATCCAAATGCTCATATTTATTCAAAAAAATGTCAGATTATCAGAAGCAAAACGCAAAATTAGCCGTTCTTTCTTCCGCGAAGACTGTCCTTCAAGTGGCAGTACACCGGGAAGAGCGGAGCCAGTTTGAACTTTAACAATTCGATGTCGGACAGCCTGCACGAAGGTTCCTTCTCGAGTTGCTTCTGAAGGCATTCTGCGTACGAGGGATCTTCACAGGTCAATCCGGACTGACATCTATTCTTGATCCGCATCCAAACACCCTTTAATGCAAAGCTTATTTGACAACTATAAGCAAATGCTTTTCTCGCTTACATTATTCAAACAATCAAACATTTCAATGTGCATAATATCCTCCATTTTCAGCTTAGTTTCTCTGAACGCGAGCGCATCTTTGACTTTTTTGCAAACCGGTTCCTTGAAGCATTTGATCTCCTCGACGTGCTTCGAGCGGAGCGGAGGGTAATCTGACTTCTCCGTCATTTCCCGGAGCAAGCTGTTCGGGAATTTATGCGGCTGAAAAGTTTAGAAGTTACTACTCTCAAGAAGAGAAAACTCACCTCGGCGCATTTACGGAATTGCTCAATCTCTTCGAGGCATTCCGGGCTCAACGGAGCACGCGCAACGACTCGAACAAAGAGAAGAAGACCGATCAGAAGCAGAGAAATCATCTCGAATGGCTCAGTGATTGAGTTGTGTTGTGAGGCCAGCCTTTATTTCATTTCAGATGGGCGGAGAGTTTATGAATTCTGTTCCCATAAACATTTGAGTGCGAACGCGTGATCATAAGCTGAAGTTTTAAGTTTCATAAACATTTGCTAAAGGTTTGCGATTGAATTAAATTAATTTCTGGCATAAATAAATGAATGGCAATCATTGAAATGAAAGAAAATAGTTGAGTTCACAGGGAGTTCATCACAAAGCGACATGTGTTTTCAGATTGACCCGTCAGTGCTGCATCGTCTCGGCGTCCTCTTCCCGATGCTCTTGCTGAGCAGCCACTTGGAGCCGTGCGAGGTCGGTTTTGTGAACGATGAACGTCAAGCAAAGCGAGGCGATCATGAAGAGTCCGCACACCAAAAACAGGTTCTCGAAGCCGATGACCGGAAGTGCGTGGGTCGAAATGAGGCCGGCGATGAGTCCGGCGACGCTCTGAAACAAAAGTATGGAAAGGGAAGAAAAGAGGAGGACCGACCACTGCACACTGAAGGAATCCGTACATCACACTGAAGTTGGCCTTGCTGAAGCACTTGTGTGTGATGAAAGGGAAGATCGAGAAGGTTCCGCCAATGCACGAGAATATCAGACACACCTGAACACTCTTTGTTCTTTTCAGTATTTCAGAAGTATCATTACCGTCCCCAAATACAGAATGTCATTCGAGACCATCTTCACAAACGGCATGGAAAAAGCGAGAATTGCTCCCAGACTGCACACGATCGACATGGAGAATTGGTAAGAAGTCTATAAAAGAGACAGTCTTGAGCAAACAAAATGGACTCACAGAATCCGCAATAGCACCCCAGAACACTCGGCTTCCGGCGTTGAAAACCGAAGAAAGAGATCCGATGAGACTGAGGAAGAAGTCAGAATCGATAAACTGCTGGCCGTATGCTTTGTAGAGACCGCTTGTCAACTGGACCCAGACGGCATTGCACGTAAGGGAAAGGAAGAGGACCAAGAAGGTGGTAGTGCTGGAAGTCCACAATATTCATCCATCGAGAATCAATTGTTAGAACTCACCGTAACTGCGGCCACACTCTCGCCTGTTCCACTCGAATCTCACTATTCGTTCCTATTAGGTTCTCGGTTTCCACATGGATGTCCTAAAAGACAACACTAAAAAACAGCTATAAAAATGAACCAACCGAGTGTGGTTGACCGATGAAGAACAGTCCGATTGATTGGAAGACTGTAAAGAATACGGCCATGACGATGAAGACGTACGGAACGTTTTCGAGCAGGTCCGTTTGAGTGAAGAAGCCCTGATCGTTGACTCGGTAGTCGAGTGGGTTTATAAAAGTGGTTTGAAGTGGCGAAAGGATGAACGCTCCACAGCCGTATCCGCCGATTATCACACCTCCGGCCAGACCAACATTGTCAGGGAACCACTGAAAATGGAAATTGAGAGGTTTAAGAAAAGGAGACGAACCCTCTGAGCAGTCGGCAGAATGGAACTGTAGGCGATGCTGCTGCCCGTGCTCGCGATCACTCCCATTGTCAGCAAAGTGGCTGCGTAGGAGTGTTGAATTGAGTAGAACGTTGAGCCGACTCCGAACCTGAAACCGTAGTGATATTGTTTGTTTATAGGAAAGAGACCTCACGTGTAGATGGCCGAGCCAATCAATGCTCCGGCTCTTCCCCCGAACTTCCTCTCCACAAGCCCTCCGAGCACCATTCCCATTGGCAACCCACCTCAAACTCTTCTTTCAAAACATTCCACGAAAACCTGATGACTCACTCAACAGTGTCTGCAACCAAATCAATTGACCCGTTCGCATATCCGGATACATTTTCCATCGAAAGTAGGAGACCAAGTACGGTAGAAGGTTTCCTGCAATCATTCAACTTCAACTCTAACCAAAGTGCTCCCGAACAAACCACAAGTGTAGACGATTCCGAATGTAACCATACAAAAGACGCCGCCAACCAGGACCGCCCATGGCCGGGCGCCACGTGGCATCCGCCTGAGTATCGGATCATCGGTGTCCATTGACAGTCTGCCAAATACGAAGGCACACTCGAAGCATGACATAGTTTAGAGAATAAAATGCAGACGAGTAGGTTCAAATATACATCCTGCTGCTACTAATTGATATATTCAGACATCAGTTTGCCGGCGGAATGAGGAAAATGAGGGAGGGAGAGGGGAAAGAGAAAAAAGTGAGATATTGTGGAGACGAGTGGAGACGCAGACGACGGACTGTTCGTGGTGGTCTGGTCATAAGGACAATAATAGCAGCTGCTGGCAAGTGCACTATGAAACGAGTGTTCTTTGAGAATGTTTGGTGTTTGACCTTAGAGCAGACGCTTTACTCATTTCCAGAACATTCTTCTGAACTATCTGATCGTACAGCATCTGATATCTAAATGGGCTCATAGAATTCAGAAGATCTTATATTTTTTGAAATAAAAGTTAAGAAAAAAGTTACATCAGAAGAAGAAAGAAACGACGAAGGCAAGTAAGAGTTTCATTCTTTATCAGTACTGATAATTGAGCACAATGAGCACAGAACCTGCTGGTTATCATCAGTTGAAACACATTTTTCGCAGTGTCTGCATCTCTTTTCTCTTAATGAAAAAATATTCGGAAAAAGGAGGTTCAGTTCAAATTGTGAGCGCCGTGTGCTTCTGGATTGACAGGGGGATTGGAAGCGACGCTTTCATTGCTGTTGGCAGAAGTGGGCACATTGTTGTTGGGTGGAGGAGCTGGAAATTTTTGTTCGGCATATAGTTTGGATGATGTTTAATCGAAACTCACTGAAATTCCTCGGTGCCTGAGCAGAGAGTCTCTCCGGAGAAGCGGTCGCAGTCGTCGCCACAGTAATCTCGCTGTTCACAATCGTCGAGTTCTGCGACGCCGTCGAAAGTCTTCGGCTTTCCTCAAAGGCCGGAGTGCCCAAGAACGCACGATTCATCACGTCGGAACTGGTCGTGGATCCTCCGAGACGAGAAGCCGTCGTGTTGGTGATTATCGGACTGATCGACTGCAGAGTGTTGTTGAGCACGGCGCCGGTGAGCGTGGCCGGCGGCGACGGAGGATGGGTTCGCATCGAATCGGATTGAGTTGGTGGAGGAGGCGGCGGAGGAATGGCGAGAGGGCGGACAATGGACGGAGGGGCAGAGCGGTTGCGACGGTTGCGTGCGGACCCTTCTCTTCTTAAAACACCGCGCTCCTGGCCGGGACGTCGGAGTGGCAGTCTGGGAAGAACACGAGCCAGCGGGAGAATCGGAGCGAGCGGGTCGAAGACTTCGAATTCGGGGGATCCTGGCAGTCGATTATCCCGCAGCTGCCGGACTCTGTTCTCGATGACCGGCGGCGGGATGCGAATCCCCTCGAGCATCACTTCCTCTCCTTCGAGAGCATTCAGTCTCCTCCGAATAGAGATCAATTCCTTCCGAGTTCCCGCCCCTTGCCACTCGATCAGACTGAACTGCCACGAAAAATTTCCAAGGGGAATGTCCTGAAAGGGGAGAATGTTCAGATGAAGAGAAGATGAAATCTCACGTGATTCCGATGAAAGTTCGGGTTGTATTCCTGGATGGTGTAGGGCGGCGAACGGATCAAATGGGAGAGCAGTTTCACATTGGAGAGGTTCGCTTGAGGACACGACGCCAGAGAGATGTTCGGGCCGAACACGATCTGAAACGGAACATTTCGGAGTTGAAACTTTCAAAATCTCGTTTTTGACTTGAAATTTCTTGTTCGTCTTCAACATTTTCCATTTTTTCAGCGGCATGTAATTGCCGAAAACGACGAGAATCTCAAGCTTCCTCGGCAGGAACTTGAGTGTCTGACTGTAGAATGTGTCCTCATCGAACTGATCCATGTACAGTCCCAACTTGACGACGTTCAGTTTCTGAAGGGTGAACTCGGTCTGCGTGCTCGGTTTTGTCGAGAATGAAAAGAGCGACGGCGGGAGACTCAGATCTTCGAGAGAGGGAAACTTTTCTGGAAATGGAATGAGGTCTTTTCTGCTTAAAGGCAACATTTTACCCAGAAGAGGGACGTATTTGGCGCCGACGCGAGTGTCGACCAGACATCCGATCATATCGAGAACAACGAGATTCTCTAGAGCAATCAGATGAAGCAGAAGGTTCTCGGTCAGGAAGATGCCGGTGAGGCAGACACGGGTCAGAGTCTGAGGGAAAATCGCCTGCAAAACGGAAGTTCGCTATGTAAGACTGCTTTTCCGAAACCTTCAGAGCCCTCGACTCAACAACGTCAAGCACTCCGAGTTCTTTTGTGCTGTTGGCCACCAGGTGGAGAGTCCGAAGCCTCGGGAACTTTGGGAAGTTGACCAGGCTCAGATTCTCGATGCTCATGTAGAGTTTCGTCAGTTTCAAGTTCATCTTATCCAGCATAATCGCATCAAAATCGGACAACTTCGTCTGGATAATCAGTTTTTTGACAGCCGGACACAACTTGAGAGCCGTCTCTTTGGCCTCTGTTTTGTAGAAGGACTGAAAAGAGAGAGAAAGAGAGAGAGAGATGAGCATCAACGTCGGAATTTCACAGTACCCGGTCGTTTCCCGCGGCGTTCTTCTTTTCAAAAACGTCGCAATTGTAGTTGTGCACGAAATTAGCACCGGCCAAAGTCACGTCGTCGTCGTCGAATACTATGGTCTTGACGTCGTTCCACCTGCCAGAAGACATCGGTTTTCCAGTGCTCAAACACCGTTTTACCTGGTTGCAATGTCGAAAAAGCGCTGATCTATGACCGCCAAATTTAGCCGTGAAGTCGGAGAAAGGTGTTCGGAGATTATTTGAAGAGCATCCTGTGTGATGATACTCTGAAAAGGAAGAAGGTGCACAGAAGAGAAGAAGCTCACCATTGTGTTGTTTTTCCCGAACACACAGACGAACTATGAACAAGCTGATTGGGAATGAATTCTGAGGGAACTTTCATTTTTATCAATATTTACAATCAATTAGGAACACGTTTCGAGTTCACTTCCACGCTTCGCTGAGTTGATTAAAATAAACTTCGGTCTGCTTGACCTCTTCGTTCTCCTTCGCAGCCGATACTTTCACAATTCGCATAGTAGAAACAGTACGGATTTTCTCTAGAAATGGCAATTTCCTGAAGAATCTGTCACGCCAAATAGGCACGGAATAGAGGCCGACGGGCACGACGACGAGCGGGTTTCTGGAAATGATCTAGAAGTTTCGACACTTCGACACTTTAGGTCAAAAGCTTAGAAGCATGACTGTTAGCTTCTAAACTTTTGATCTAAATAGAGGGAGGGGAGGGCAGAGAATATTCGAAGTCGGAGAACTCTCAATTATATTATCCCACTCAGTCACTACTCACAAATTGAAAACGGCCTCAGCGAAAGTGACAATCGTGCTGATGTAATTGTCGATCCAATGAAACGCCGCCATCACGAGAAGGGCCATTCCCAAAAGGACGGCGGCCGCAGCAACGACGACGACTTTCTTGGCCAGCTCCAGAGATCTCGCGTTCTCTTTGGCTTGAAATCGAATCGCCAGGGAATAGTAATCCTGTTTGTGATCGTTTTTATCCAAACGTTTTTGGATTCCGATGTTGATGTGGAGGATGATGAAGTAGATCTGACGGGAACAATGAAAAGAGTATTGTAGATGTAGATGAACTCACCAGAACTGCTCCGACGATTATCACTCCGGAGATTGCGATTCCTGTCGTGAAAGTGATGAGTTCACACGTGGCAAGACAGGAAAGAAGAAAGGTTAACAGATGAGCCATCAACAGAAGAATCACACAAATGTACGCCCTCGGCTTCTTCTCATAATCTCTGAAAATCTAACATTAAGACTGTTTCCATTGGTTTCGAGTGTTACGTGATGAAAAACGTGGCAAAAGCACGTTCACAAGTGAGAATGAAAACACTGAAGGCGACTGTGAACGCATAGTGAAGGTAGAGAATTCCACTGACGAAAAGAGGAACGATATCCCCCGGCTTCTCGATTTGAGGCATTTCTGATACAGTATTCGTCACCCACGACTGGAAAACACGATCTGAAATCAATACCATTTAAGAGACGATGTCGCAGACATTCAACAGTTGTCTACTGGTTTTTTTTTTTGGACTTTTGGAGATACTTGAAGACCGTGGTCAGGCCAGAGCTCACGGAGCTGGAACTAACGTTTTGGGTATCAGTGCCGTGGAGGCATTAATGATTATGATATGAGACAAATCGGGTCAATCTGAATGTTTTGTGCACATCACATCACTTTTCGAACTTCTCTTCTTGTGTATAATAGCAAGTTTTGTTTTCTCACCTTCGCCGACAGTTAGAAACCCCAATTGATAGGGAAAAATGATCAATTTGGCGATCAAAGTCTCGAACCATTGGACGATAATAGCAGTGATGATGTTGCTCATATTGGGATGGAACACATGGACAGTCTTCACAATGACACACGTTTGAATGGTGAGCAGAATGCAGAGAATGGTGAGCATGATGTGAATGAAGACGAAGAGGAGGGCAAGGTATTCGGAGTAGTAGGCAGAATTTAGAGTGAAGAACGGAAAAAAGTACTTGGACGAGTTGCCGATTAATATGTTCATAACATTAGGGAGTTCTGGAAAACGACTGATTGCTTTTGAGTTATTGAGAATAGGTTTTAAAGAACGCGGTTCTGATATGTTCAAACAATTTAACGAACAGAAAGACAAACGTCGCTCTACTGCAATACCACGTGAAAACCCGACCGCGGCCGCAATCTTTTCTGATTTAGCACTGAAAACACGTGGAGTGCGGTAGAGCGCGATTAACAAAATCATCGGCTGCAACACTTTGGTGAGCCAGTTTCTCTGGAAATGAAGGTTCAGTGAGCAAAAACAAGAAGGCTGCGCTCAGAATAGCAGATTCCTTTTGACCCGAATTCACCTGTTCTTACTATATACTCAAGTGGCCGACAAATCAACAATTATCTAGTCTGTTCCAACCGGATGATTGGAGATTTGATGGAAACGAAAAGAAAAAAGAAGCTTTCGGAATAGAAAATAGTGAAACTCGGCGAAAAAGCATATGATTTGGAGGGTATAAACGGGTAGAATTGGGTTTACAGATTATGTGTATTTTGTGGCCGAAAGCCAGAGACGTCACCAAATGGATTAAGTGATTGAACAGTTGAAAGCTCGTTTGCAGAGCGATTTCGGTTTAACTTTGGAAATTGTTTGACTGAGGTCTTAGTTAAGGAAATTAAAAACTCAATTACAGACTCAACTAGCCAGCAAGGTCCCTTAAGACACTATTGTAGAGCTGAGTCTTAGCTGAGTCATTTTGACAAAAAATATGTTTAAAACAACTAGAAGCACCATAACATTTGCGAATGTTTTCGATCAACAACGCCCAAATGTTAACTGAAATGCTGATAAGATGAAAATCAGCATTAGACAAAAAATGTGTCACTTTTCTTCAGAGATCGTCACCAAAAAACACAACATTCGCGAGCCCCGTGATCTCATTAAAAAAAAGAAGAATTTTTGCAAAGCGGATGAATGAGTAAGAAGAGTCTTCGAAGAAGAGTTACTTTAGCTAAATATCGGCATTTTCGCGTTCCCCTTCAATTTCTGAAATTGCAGGCGACATTACTCTAATTCCCCCCAAATTAGAATAGGAACGTTTCCAAGTGCTCTGCAAAACTTTGAGAGAACTCAATGAACAGAGTAGCGGTCAAAAAATTAATTGTTTTGTATGAAGCATGAACCACCACCTGCTGCAGCATGCTGTAACTTCGTTTCGAGGGTCATTCGCCCACAAAATGTTGCAAAAAATATATAATTTTTTAAGCGTTTCTTTTCAGAATGTACCAAATGGTACTCAAAAGTCGTCGCTAGTCAAACTGTTTTTTAGGATTCATTGTGAAGCGGACGGCTCATCAATCGATCACACAACAAAGGCACATTGAATCCGGTCCTGTTCCCGACATGTGTCATCATCGAGAATCCGGGATTCCGGACGTGAATGTCAATTTACGGTTCATCTCCTCTCTCTCTCTCTCTCTCTCTCTTTCGCTCTCTTCTCTGCCGTAACCGGATTCCCATAATTGCTCATTTTCCGCGCATTCGGCCGTCAACAAGTTGCGCAACCTTTCGCCGAATTCTCGTCAAAAAAGGAGAGTTGCTGTTTGAATCCATTCTCAAGCGACACTTGAATCTCGAACCACCAAACCTCTCATTCGGTCAGTCTCGAAGGAAAATGGCCAGAAAGTGTCTGCAGTTGGTTTCGTTCTTTCTTCTGTTACGGTAAGTCCGCGCCGTTGTTCTCATTTCCCTCGAATCTGCCCATTTAGATTAAATATCTGTCAATTTCTGGGAAGTTCTCTTTACGGTGCTCTCGGCGGATACAACGACAATGACATGTGCAGGTGAGCTTGAGAGATCCGACCGCATCCGGTTTTCAGTTTTTAATCAACAGAGCGCACTTCCCTGTTGTCGCTTATAAGTACTAGAAGAGTATGTCTTCTACAAAGAACTTCCATTTTGCAACCAGTTTTTCTCGCAGATCAGACCAAAGAGTCTTGTCCCCGACCTTTATCATTTGAACCCTTTCAGATACATTTCGTGTCCGTTCGGCCAGTACTGCTGGAACGGAAACTGTCTCTCGAGTGGATCCACGTCAATGTTGGGCTCAAGAGCTCTCGGCTACGGTCCCGGAATGATGGGCGGCGGACTCGGAGCCCTCACTTCCGCCGCCGCTCTCTACGGCCCCGCAGCAAGTGCGGCGAGTCGAGGTGAGCATCCAAAAGGTCCCTTTCCCTTAACCACTGGCACCAGGAATCGCCGTCGGCGCGAACGTGGCAACTGGAGTGATCCCTTTCGGAGGGAATGCTCCGTTCGCCACCGGTCCCATCCCTTCGACTATCGGCGGAATGCAGCCGTGCTCCCTGATGCAGCAGTGCTTCAACGGACAGATTTGCGTGAACGGATACTGTAGCAGAAGCAACGTGGCATACCAGGGAAGTCAGGTGATGCCGTCAGAGACCAGTGAGTGCCGATAATGAGAGAAAACAGGAGAAATAAGTTATTTCAGCGTGCATGACTGGAGCTACCTGCCCCGTTGGACAGTTCTGCATCGGGGGCGTTTGTGTTCAAAATCCAATGTCCACAACTTTCGGTAATGAAACTCATTTACCTCCCCAGAAACGGATTCTTTGCAGCTTGTCACAATGGGATCTCTTGTCCAATGGGGATGATTTGTCAGTTGGGACGTTGCCTCCCGAACGGAATGCCTCCTAATATGATGATGGGACAATTCTATGGATAAATTCTAACTATTTGTTTGTTTTTTTCTGTAAATAATTTTCTCTAGTCAATTCCCAATGAACTCGTAAATTTTCACTCTCAAATCGATTTGGGAAGGAAATGGTTAGCCTGTTGTAGGTGGGAAGCGAAGGGAGAGAAATTGATTTGACAGTATCAATAAATTAATGATAAAACCAGAGGGGACATTTAAAAGAGAGAGAGGAGAAGCTGTGGAGAACGGGAGAAAACATACACATGACGACCGGAGTATACACAAAAATGGAAATAAATTTATATCGCACTGATGCGAGCATGTGGCGGCAACGACATATCGAGGTTCTTGTGAACCATCTGCTCCTTGAGGATGAGATGCGAAACCTTGTTCAAAGTGTCCGTAAGCTTGTGCACATTGCTTGACCACACATCCAACTGCTCCACGTTGGCCTTCTTCAGACGCAGATTCACAATTCGAGATGGGCGATGAAGTTTAGCACCGGAGATTTGTCCGGTAACAATCAGGTTGCACACGAATGATTCCATCTCGTCCACTGGGAAATCGAGCAGCTCGGCCAGACGTTCGAATGTAATTTGGGTGTAGTACTTGGCGATCATTCGCATGTTCTGAAATTTGTTGGTTTTTCTAAAATTTGATAGATATTAAAGCTTACATGCTCTCCAACGCGAAGGTGCAAGTCGGACCACCGCTTCTCTCCTTCGGCAGACTTATCAAAGATTCCAGTATCGGGGACGGTCGATGTTCCTCGTCTGAGCAGTTCTCGTACTTGGCTACAATGGTTGCTTTGAATGAAATAAGCTCTTGGTTGATGAACAGATCCAGGATAATCTGAAACTGTTTTTGTAACGCCAATTGGAAATTAAGACAAACCTTGTATTCTGGAACAGTCTCCAATTCTCGTTGGATAGAGATTCTGTTCAGAAGATCCCATTGTTCGTTGGTGTGCGGAGCCAGAAGGCAGTAGACGATTGCGGACCTGAGGGCCGCAGTAGCCTTCACTGGATCCGACTTGATCTTCTTGGTCTCATAAATCTCGCGGAAATGACGGCACACATCCAGATAGTTTCTATCGTGAAGTCCGATGCGGATCATGGTATCGTAATACTTTAGCTTCAGATCCTGCACCTCATCGGTGTCAAATTTACCGAAGAACTTGATGTTGATCTTCTTTGAGATGATAGTGGCACGAACGTAGTCATTGCGGACGAGAGAGTATCTCATCTGTTCCAGCAGATACGACACTTTCTCACGCATTTCCATGGATCCGTACGTCTCCACTTGCAGCTCAAGAAGCATCGTGGCGGCTTCATCGACTTTTCCCTCAGCTTCCAACTTCTTGACAACCATCGAGGTGAGACGAGCCCGCTCTACTTCCACGTAGATTTTTCCGGCGGTGACAGTCCGAAGGGTCTCAATCAGCTTGATTTTGAGTTCCTCGGTTGGCATTTTATCGATCATGACAACGGCATCACGGACCATCTTAGCAATTGCCATCTTGATGAGAAGTCTCTTTTTAGACAGAGTCATAATTGTCTCCATCAAAAGATCCCATTTTTGTCCTTCGAAGCAGAGCTTCGCCTGGAACACCCAATGTTAAAAATTGTGCGAAAAGTAGATAATTACCATGTACTGAACAACACGAGTATTGCTTTTCATATCTGCTCCAAGACGAGTTAGCTTTTCAATATTGTTCAAGCTTTCCACAGCAGCCACAACGTCCTTCTGGGCGAGATCTCGCGCTTTGAGCAACGCTTCGTCGACTTGCTTCGTGTAATCGATCTCCATTTTGAACAGACGTCCATCTCCTTCCTTTATTCAGCAAATTTAGAAAGAAATTCATTTTACAACTTACATGAGATGCCAAATGAGCCAAGCTGTCGATTTCGGAGAGCTCTCCAGCGTCAACTGGGTCCACTTTGATCGGCTCACGTTTCTCGGCCATGACTGCAAGGAAAAATCGATAATAATACACATTCATTGGAGAATTCAGAAAAAATCAGATATAAATGCTACGGATGAGCTAGGAAAAAGTGAGCAAAAACAAGCATTGGAATACCAATTTTAAATGACAATTCGCACAGCCGAAGCGAGTGTTACCGTACCCCTTAGTCGCGTCGAGACCTTGGCGGGAGAATCTGTTATTTGAAAAGTGTTTTTTTCGCGCGCTTGTGTGAGAAGCGGTAAAATTCTAAATCAGTTTCGTCCTAATCCCAATTTCTCGAAGAAAGTTTCTGAATTTCACATTTTCAGATGTTTTATGCACAATTTGTGCTTGCCAAAAAAGGTCCGCTGGCCAAAATTTGGCTTGCAGCTCACTGGGAAAAGAAACTTACGAAAGCACAAATCTACGAGACCGATGTGCCACAAGCAATTGAAGAAGTCATACGGCCGAAGGTTTGTAGCATGTTTATACTGAAACTTTCCCTGAAACGCCACTTTCCAGGTCAAAATGGCTCTCCGAACCGTCGGTCACCTTCTGTTGGGAATTGTGCGTATCTACTCGAAAAAGACCAGATATCTTCTTGCTGATACGAATGAGGCGTATCTCAAGGTACCGGTTATCACTAATGGCTAACGACCTTCACGTTTCTTTGACAGATGAAAGTCAATTTCCGAGAAGGATTCTCATTTGAAGTGGATATCCCCTATGATGCCGAAAATGAGGAAAACTTGGCCAATTTGTCTGGCGATTTCAACATAGCCGTGCCGGAATTCAACGAGGCTGATTACAATGAACAGATGATTTTGGTGAGTAGACCGCGCTTTCAAGTCGAGGCTTAAATCTGAAACTTCAGGCAAATGTGAGTCGATTGGAAGATATCACAATCAAGGAGGACTGTAATTTCGACGCACATTTCCGCATGCATGACGCTATCGGAGACGACGGATTTGGTGACGAAGGACAGGATTACGATCAACTCGAACTTTTGTACGGTTCCGTCGAACCAGAGTCTTTCAGACCAACCCCACTGGCTGATTCTCAATCTCAGTTGGTCGAAGGCGTTCGTGACGCCGCAGTAGATGGATCCGTTCTGTCGGACAGATTGCGCAGCAACACTATCAATCTTTCGGAAAGATCCAATGCTCTTGGCGACCCTATTTTCGGCGATGTTCACGGCGGAGCGATGAATTTGAAGACTGAGCATGCCACGTTCCAAGAGCCGATGGACTTCGACCAGGGACCTCAAGACGTGTTTCAATCAATGATCCAGCCGGAAAGAGCACATTCTCCAGAGGAACAGATGGACCTCGACTATGCAGCTGACAACAATCCAGCTCCTCCTCGTCCGCCGAGCCCTGATTCTTTTGCTCTGGAGCCATTGGATTTGGAAAATATTGAAGGAAATGGACGGAAGAGACGGCAACGGAAAGCACGAAAACTGATGGTCGACGCGGAAACGATGATATCGAATGACGTCTTCCGTGAGCAACAAAACGACTATGCGGACACTCTGCAGACAGTCTCTGTCGCCCCGCCGTCGAGGAAGATGCTCAGGATGTGTGTCAGTGGAGAGATCGCACATCTCCTGAAGAATCCAGGAGCGGATTTTCACAGTCGGGAGATGGTTCAACTGTACAGATCACATCTGGTGCCTCGCAAGTTCGATCCGAACTTTACAATCCAGGAGCTGAGTGAGCACATGAGCACCTCCGCATCAATGGAGTTTCTCCCCCCGGCCGAACCTTGGGAGGGCCTGGAACTCAATGAACAGATTCATGACGATCTGGCTGCAGCCCCGGGACCCGCGCACGACGAGTTCCAGGAAGATTTCGATTTGGGCGACTACGGTCCACAAGATGCTCATCGAACATTGGACCTTGGAGACGACGTATCCGGAGTGCAGTACGGAGAAGATCGAATGCAGACACCCGTCAATCGGGGAGAGGTGAACGGCTAGCATTTAAAGGCTTCTTACCGTTTGCGTTAGTTTCAGAACAAAGAAAACGGAGAGGAGGAAGACTGGGCGGATCCATTCGGCGCATCGAATGCAACTCGTGGCCGTCTGGAAGCCTACGGGTTCGGTAATGGAAACACTGCGAAGAAGTACGTGGACGATGAAGGGAAATGGTCAAAACGAGCGAATCAGATTCTCAAAAAGATTTCACCGGACATTGAAAACGGAGGACAAGCCGAATTCTCTGCAGTCACGGCCGGTGCGAAGAACCGGAAGCAGGCCGCCGAACAGTTTTATTCTCTTCTTTCGCTCGCCAAAGCACAGGCGGTCCGGGTGGAGCAGAATGAGCCCTACGGAGAGATTTTCATTCGCGCAGGAGACAATTTCGCGGAGACGCTGAGCGGATTACCGCCCAGAGAGGCCACCGAAATTGACGAAAATCAGACGCCGAGAGCGGCTACAAATGCGACCGCGAGGGTGCCGATGAGATCCATCTAACTGTCAAATTAGTGCATTCCTCTCTTTACCATTCTAATCACTTCGTGTATAATTTCGAGATAAGATTTGTTTTTATCCAATTTATTCGCAGAAATCTCAAACGCTTTCTTGTCATGATCTATCCATTTTCAAGCATTTCACTTAAAACATGTTTTATCCCTACGGCTCATTTGGCAGTTTCATTGCAATATTCGAATGTGACTCCTATTTAATCTCGATTTTTTGGAACTCGAACTGTTTTCCGACAGTGTTGAATATCTTTGTCTCTTTCAACGTTTTCATTTTCCAATTTTCAAATTCGTTTGTCAGATGGCATCTCGTGTCAACATTGTCCAAGTGCAAATCCTCGACAATCCGGCCATGTTCACCGACAAGTTCAAGCTGGAGATCACATTCGAGGTCTTCGAGAACCTCCCGCACGGTACCCTGTGACGCCCAGTCTGATGAAAGTGTAAATTTTAGATCTCGAGTGGGAGCTTGTCTACGTCGGTTCGGGAACTTCCCGCGAATTCGATCAAGTGCTCGACTCGGCGCTCGTCGGCCCGATCCCAGAGGGACGTCACAGGTTCGTGTTCGACGCCGATCATCCGGATATTTCGAAGATTCCGGTTGACGATATTGTCGGAGTGAGCGTGCTTCTGCTCCGTTGCAAGTACAACGAGCAGGAGTTCATCAACATGGGATGGTTCGTCGCCAACGAATACACCGACGAGGCTCTCAAGGAGAACCCGCCGGCTCAGCCGATCGTCGAGAAGGTAAATTGGAGCTTAACTTTGGATGTCGATGAAACGAACACTAGACAGTTTGATTACAGCTGTCTCGCAAAGTTGAGACGGAAGATCTGCGTGTGACGACGTTTCCGATCAAGTGGACGGACGAAGATCCGATTGCCGACGCCGTCGAGGCCGAACCGGAGCGTGTCTTCGCTGAGGACGATCTGTTGCCGTTGAACGACGATGGCCAGGAAGACGACGAAGACGACGAGGACGTAAGAACTGACTCCCGGTGTGTATTCAGAGAGAAACCGTTTCAGGAAGACGAAGATATGGAGGGAGGTGCCACCGAAGAGATCGATCTGAACGAAAGCTTCAATGAGCGTTTGGCCAACGCCATCGACAGAATGGACGAGGAGCAGCAGAAGGGGGACGGAAAGGATGCGGAAGAGGCGACTGGAGACGTCGAGATGGGTGAGTGAAAGGAATGCATGAGAAGTGCCCTCTAGAAGTGTCTATAATATTGTAGAAGACGAGCAAGGAGTTCAGATCAACAACAGTGACAAAGTCGTCGAGTCGACTGCTGACCCGTTCTCTGACAAGACCAACAACGAGATGATCCACTGATTTCGCTCCGATTTCCCTCTTCTCTCCCGGCTGTTCCTTCTGTTCACTACTCCACTTAACTATGTTAATTGAATATGCTCAATTACCGTATCTATTTACACATTCATATTTTCGGTTTGCAATTGTGCGTTCTCAATTTTATTTCTTCAAGATTGTATCCTGCTAAATTTCGACTCAAAAGCGCCAATAAACTGTACTATGCCCCGAGAAAACTTGTGAATCTTAGTCGCAGAACGTCTTATACTCCTTTCGCCTATCTGAAAAGAATGGCTTACCGAAGCAACACAAATCGAACGCGTTTTCCTTGAAAAACATTTATTTATCTTAAGGAAACCTGAGAATGTGATTCACCCATTTTAACACGGGAGGATCGCCGTTTTTTGAAAACTGGCAATGAAAATAGAATAAGGAAATTCGAAAACGAAAGTGAATATGATTGGAGACGGAGTGCACTGGACTGCTGCTGGAACAGATTTCGAGACACAATTTCAGAATTTCAAGTTCTCTTGGTGATTGCTTTCTTCGTCCGTTCTTTCCGTGCGTTCTTTTCAATTCTGTGAGCGCCCATGGGCGTAAAACGCGAACAACCTGCCTTTGTGCTCCGGATTCTTGACAATCGAAACATGGAGAAAGTGTTGAATGAGGTGTTCGTATTCCCGCAACGTCGGAAGATATTGCATCACATCGTTGATGGCCGGCTCTGAAAATAAGCAAGATTGCGAGAGGAACGGTTTAGAGAGGAGTGAGAGAAATCCAGCGAATTTAAGGGGAACCGAAGAGGGACCTATATCGGCTTCGTTGTAGGCGAACACATCCCGAAGTAATCCTTCGAGAAGCTGATATTGACGCTCCTTGTCGATGATCTCGTGCAGGTGGAGGCTGTGAAAGAAAAGGCGGCTAATTTGAGTGGGTTTTCCCCGCAAGAGACGCAACTTCAGAAGACTTCTGATGCTCCGTGGGGACCCGGGTAATCTACTAACTATATGCAATCCCGTCCTCTTGTGCACTGCCCGTTGAGATCAAACTTGCAAACTTTCAGCAGCAAATCACGACACGCTTCAGAACGTTCAGATGGAACAACCACTGGAGAGGCGGTGACGGCGACAGTGAGAGCTTCAGAATTGTCTCTGTAATCAGACGATTAGCGTATAATTCGACAACAAGATCACTCACTTCGATTTCGATTTTGCAATGAGTATTTCTCTGAGATTCAACTCTTTGTTGAGCCCTGATTCGCCTAGATTTTCATTCAGAGCATCACCAGAAGAGTTGATAACAGCCCCGAGGAGACTAGAATGAGAGAGTGCGCGTACTCGGTCTGCCAGCCGTTCGTTTTCCTCTTCAGGCTCCTCTTCTGTAATTGTTTTCCCTTTAACATTACCCGTTCGGCGTGTGTTCTATGTCTTTTTTTTCTTATGTCTTTATTCATCTTCCCCAAGCAACCCGACAATCAGCATCCCCAAGTTGTCCCCTACAAATCGTGCATCAGCCCTTCGTTCTTCTGCCGTTCGTTGCTCTCAACGTACCCGAATCTCCAGCCATAGTCGCACCGACCGAATCATCGGTGCTACTACTTTCTTGTTCGTCGACGTCTTTTTCAATTTCCATTGATTCTTTTTCTTCGACAGAACTCGCTGTTGGTTGACATTGTGGATCAACAGGCGTTGAATCAGGCTCTGGCAACGGTGTACGTACGGTTTCAGATTTGATGTTGACGATGAATGAAATGTTCGCGAATCTATAGTAATGAAATTTCCTTGCTTGTTCAACCCATTTTCGAACTCACTCAGATTCATCGCAGAGAATATCCAAATCTTCGTTGTCAATGTCATCCAGCTGACGTTCCAGGTCTCGCTTCCGTGCTTGTGCCGCCAGAAACTTCTCACGATTGCTCTTCAGAGACACTTTCGTTTCTTCAAGTCTCTTCGATATTTCTCGAATTTCATCTCGAGCAGCAAGCATGTCATTCTTTGTCGAGATGATCTCTAGATCTTCCTTGTCTATCTGGTTCCTCAGTTCTTTTCTCTTGTCGGAATGAGAAGCGATAGAAGTTGTAGACGAGACTTTCAGAGGCGTTGGTGCTAGTTTACACGGAACCGGTTCCTTGCGGACGACAGTTTTTGTGATTGCTGTGGTAGGAGCCGGAGCAACAGCGATCGGGGAAAGAGTATCAGGCTTCTGTTTCTTGGCCGGAACACTTTTCTCCGGAAACGTCTTGCTAGCTGGTGGAGCACTTCTCTTCTTGGACTCCATCTGCAGCAAAAGTAATTCTCTTAAAGTATTTTCATCTGACTCGGTAGGTGTCGGAGTTGGAGTAGAGGTGGCAATCGGCTTGGGAATGCTCACAGAATGTTTTGGAGGAGGGGGCGGAGGAGGGAGCTGCACTTGCAGTGGGATGTTTACCGGTGGTTGCAAAGTGACCCTCGGAGGCGATAAAGGAGGCTCTTCGGGGGTAGTCCTCTCGTTCGTTATCTCCATTCTGACTTCTTCGTAGTTTCCACCACGATAAGTAGGGACAGGATCCGGAGAGATGGATTGCAGCAACGGTGGAATTATTTGGCTCATCAATGACGGGATCAGAGGCGGAGGAATCGGGGGCGGAGCGAAGAAGTGAAGCTGCTGACGGTGCGGTTGGAAAAAAGTTCCAGTGTTGCTGACAAGAGACTGCAGTCGCACTATATCGGGGTTTAGAGTTATTCCCTGGAATAAAGTCATGAAGATGGATTCGTTTGATCGAATGACTCACCGGCGCTGTTGCAGGAGGAAAGACGACAGATTCCGATGGTGAAGGGCGGAGGGGCCGGCTGTTTCCTGGAAAATGATACTGTTGCAGTCCGAGCTCCGTTTACTTTCACCATCGCCACAAACGATGAAATAGCGACCTTGACAGCGTGTGTACTTCATGAGTAAAAAGAGAAATGATTTTCGAAGAAAAAAAAACGAACCTTGCCACGTAGACGCCGGTGCACTTCTTCTCGGAGAAGATCCTCTCTGTTTCGAGGCGTTCGAGGAGGTCGAGTGTCGGCCGTTACGTTCTGAAATTAGGGAGTGGAGCATGTTTTTTGATCCGTTCGTCTTACCGTTCCGGAAATTTTTTGTTTGCCTTTTGGGCGACTTTCCGCGTCTCGGCTCGGAAATTGCAGCAGTTGAAGTCAGCGACATGCGGGACGCTCTTTCCTGAAACACACAATTGAATAGAAGATAATGTTTTGAAAGCTACCTCTTTTTGAATGATTTTATCAATGATTATCTCATCGTTGATATCGTCTGGTTGCGGAGACGATTCGCTGAGAGAAGCGGGCAATTAAACGCAATTAATCGATAAACCCACTGTTCTGATTGGATTTCACCGTCTTCTAAGCCATCGGCGGACATTTTTAACAACACAAAAACCTGCAAATATTGTACCAACACCTATAACCAGCGGATTTTAACCGCTTTTGATAGTCAAATTTATTCAGATCGTGCGAAGCCAACACTGATGACAGAGAGCACGCCGGGCGCGGAGTGCGGTCAGAGAAAAAGAGTCGCGACGAGACCTTGCAGTCCGCGTACGGTAGGGCAGAGCGGCCGAAAAAGTGCTGCATGCATTATCGCACAACCCCATCTCGTTCAGTCATGAACCCCCTCATTTTCCGTGAATATGAATGCGTTTGGACGTCTTCCACGTCCTTTCTATTGATTTTTCGCCATTTCTTAGCTGTTTCGGGTGTAAAACCATTTGAAATGGACCTTCTACTTGCATTTGTGTTTCGACAAATCAATGCTTTCCTTTTCCATTTCGGTCATGTCTTTTCATTTCTTATTCCAGGGTTAGTGTAACAACGAAGCATCAAGCATGACTGACACCGGATCCCCAACCGCCCCACCAGTTTCGGCATCTTCCTCGACAACTCCAGCTGTCCGTCGTGGACTCGTCAAGTCTGTCCTTTCCGGAGATGCCATTATCCTACAAGGAAGCCCTCAGTCTGGCCCACCACCAGAGTGGACTGTCTATCTGAGCAACGTGACGGCTCCAAGACTCGGCCGCCGTCCAACTGATTCATCTCCAGCCACTCCAGATGAGCCATATGCTTGGGAAGCTCGCGAATTCCTTCGCAAGAAGCTTGTTGGACATCTCGTCACTTTTGTTCGAGATTTCACTGCCACCTCTGGACGTGATCACGGACGTATTTACCTCGGAGGTACGAGCCCAGCCGATGCTCAAAACGTCGCCGAGGAGGCCGTGTCTGCCGGTCTCCTCGAAGTTCGTCAAGGAAAGGTCACAGAGTGAGTTATCGACTGTAAGCTGTCTGACATTTCTTTTTTTGTTTTTAGTGACTACACTACAAAGCTTCTGGAACTGCAAGATCAGGCAAAGTCAGCTGGACGCGGAAAGTGGAGTTCTACAGCTGGAACCATCCGTGAAATTCGATGGGCGATTGATAGCCCACGAGAGCTGGTCGACAAGTACAACCAGAAGCCAGTTGACGCCGTCATCGAAATGGTTCGCGATGGAACGACAGTCCGCGCCTTCCTCCTGCCGAACTTCGAGTACATCACCCTTCAGCTTTCGGGAGTTCGTGCCCCATCAACCAAAAACCCGAACTCTATCGATTCTCGAGCAGAGCCGTTCTCTGAGGAAGCCAAGTTTTTCACTGAGGCTCGTCTTCTTCAGCGTGACGTGCAAATCGTCCTTGAGTCGACTTCCAATCAGAACTTTGTTGGATCTATCCTCCACCCGAAAGGAAACATCGCCGAGTCTCTTGTTCGCGAAGGATACGCCAAATGTGTTGACTGGAGCATCGGATTGTGCACTGGAGGATCAGAAGTACTTCGAAAAGCGGAGAAAATCGCGAAGGAGAAGAGACTCCGTCTCTGGAAGAGCTATCAACCAACGACTACTGGAGTTTCCGGAGATCGTAAGACCTTCACCGCTAAAGTCACGGAAGTCGTTCTTTCGGACGCTCTTGTTGTGCAGAAGGACGATGGATCCGAGGTGAAAGTGTATCTTTCTTCTATCAGACTTCCGAGAGAGACGGGAGAAGATAAGACGCCAGCCGTTGGCCGTCAATTCCGCCCACTCTACGACATCCCATTCATGTTCCAAGCTCGTGAATTTCTCCGCAAGCGCATCCTCGGAAAGAAAGTTCAAGTGCAGATTGACTACATCCAGCCGAGATCGGAGAGCTTCCCGGAAAAGACTTGCGCCACTGTCAAGATCGGAGACCTGAACATTGCCGAAGGACTCGTTAGCCGTGGGCTCAGCAAGGTTGTTCGTCATCGTTCTGACGACGAGAATCGCTCGTCGGAGTATGATGTTCTTTTGGCTGCTGAAGCCAACGCCGAGAAAGGAAAGAAGGGATTGTTCGCTGACAAGTCTACCGAGAAGAAGGACACCCTCCGCATCCAGGAAATCACCGGTGACGCTACCAAGTCCAAGCAGTTCCTGCCATATCTTCAAAAAGGAGGAAGGTACGAAAATAAGAAGCACATTTTCAATGTTCTAGTTAATCATTTTCAGAGCCGAAGGGGTTGTCGAATTTATTTCTGGAGGATCCCGTCTCCGCATCTATATTCCAAAGGAAACTGTTCTCATTACCTTCTTGCTCGGAGGAATCAACTGCCCGAAGGGAGCCCGTGTCGGACCAGGAGGAGTTGTTCAAGGAGCACCAGAACCATTCGCCGATGAGGCTGCCGCTTTCACCCGCAAATTCGTTCTTCAGCACGAAGTGCAGCTCGAAGTTGAGAGCACCGACAAGAACGGAAACTTTGTCGGATACCTCTTTGTTTCTCCAGACGGAAACACTTCGAGAGGAATCAATTTGAGCGAGGCTCTCGTCGAACAGGGACTTGCTTCTCTTCACTTCACCGCCGAGCGCAGTGGACACTACAATGGTCTTCTCGCCGCGGAGAACAAGGCAAAGAAAGCCAAGAAGAACATCTGGGCCAACTTTGTTGAGGAGCAGCATCAAGAAGAGGTTGAAGTTCAACAAGCCGACACCTCCGAGCGGAAGCAGAACTTACGCCAAGTCGCAGTCACTGACATTGCTCCAGGAGCGCTTCGCTTCTCCGCCCAGAACATCGAGGACGGAGCCAAGATTGAGAAGATGACCGCCGACTTGAGACAAGTGCTCTCTGAAAACCCACCACTCGCCGGATCCTACGCTCCGAAGCGAGGAGACCTTTGCGTCGCCAAGTTCTCTCAGGACGGCCTGTGGTACCGTGCCAAGGTTGAGAGCATTCGTGCCGGACAAGCTGAAATCGTTTATATCGATTACGGAAATCGCGAAACTCTTGAAGCCGCCAAGCTCGCTCAAATGCCAGCAGGTTTCGCCAGTACTCCAGCTGGAGTCAAGGAGTACAACCTGGCTCTCACTAAGCTTCCCAACGAGGACTACGTGCAACTCACTTTGGATGCTTTTGCCCATTACTTGTTCGGACACTCGTCTGTTTTCATCAACACCGAGTACAAGGTCGGAACTGCTGAATACGTGACGGTAAGCAGCATACACACCAGTCGGCATTTTCTGAATATAATTTTTTCAGGTCTACTATGACAACGGAACGAAGAAGGTCGACATTGGAAAGGCGCTCATCAGCGAAGGACTGGCCTTGACCGACCCTCGTCGTGAGCCACGTCTTCAAGCGCTCGTTTCTGAATACAAGTCATCCGAAGAAGTTGCCCGCAAATCGAGAAAGAATATCTGGGAGTACGGAGATTTCACCGGAAACGAGATCTAATCAATTGATTCTGCCTGAGATAGTTTTATCCCATTCATATTCGTCTTCATCCCCACGCATACCCTTTTCTTTTTTACAGAGTATAACTGTGATGCACCTATCCGAATCTAGTTATTCTGAGATCCCGATGGAAGTTGTTCTGTTCATTGTTAGTCTAATAATTGTATTTTCTTCCTTTCAAATTTCCATCGGGTTCTCTTTTCTCCTTCTTCATCATCTATCCCAATTGCACACAATGTTGGGTTTTCGAGTACATATTTCCAAAAGAGTATTTATATATTTATTGCTCTAATTTATTTATTTCCAGAACATGTTTTTTTTAATAATTTAGAGGACGCTTTCTGGTTATTTGTTATCAATAAATAATTTATTGCCCTCTTTAGCACTTTTAATGTTTTGGTGGTTGGTTGCTTTCCGGGTTTCTATTTTTCGCATAATTTCTAAAAAAAGAAAAGGCATCGACAAAACGGAATATGTATCAGATGAGCACAACTGGTCATCGTGCTGGTGTTTTCAAAAAGCCGGCGAAAACGCATAAGTCGTGGAAGGGAAAACGGACGAAAGGAGAGATTTCGGCTGATAATCGAGGTTCGCAAGTTGATATTTGTGGAAACAGACTTGAATCGAGGCTACCCCGAACTAGAACTGTCTTGGATCTGTCTGCAGAACCTGTCTGCAAGTGGTTTTTGTTACGAAAAGTCGTGTTTTGACGGATTCCGATTCGGGACAGTTCTGGTTCGCGGTAGCCTCCTCTATCAGTTCAGAATTTATTCACTTTTCAAAAATATCATACGAAACGAGGTTGTTGATAAAAGTGATTACGTGCTTTAAAAGTGGTTATACAATCGCTATTCAGGACGCGAAGGAGTCAAACAAATCGTCCGTTCGGGCCATGCGACTCATCGTGCCATCTCGAAGGATGCCCGTCGGAATCAACTGAAAATGGCGAGAGAACGCAAGCTGGCCGAAGCGATGGAGAGACGCAGAACTTCCAATGCCCCATGCCTTGTGGTATTTCGTCTTTCAATTGAAACAATCGGAATATAGGTGACTTTCAGACTGTCATTTCCCTGGGAAGCGGGGCGCGTCCAACCGAGTTCATCAAAAAGCTGGCAACGTGCGACGAAACCATCGTCCAGACGTCTTCTCCGTCCACCATCAATTTCGCAATCCCCCGTTTCAAGTCGCGCATCTCGTTCGTCACTCCAGACAAAGGAAACATCGACTCCGTTCTTGACGCGATTCGCGCTTCCGATGTGCTCTGTTTCCTCTGGCCGATGTCGGCGCAACTGTCTGAATGGGACGAGCAGTTGCTGACCATCGTCAAAGCGAACGGACTGCCGACCATTGTGAGCGTGGTGCCGGGATTGGGAGGTATTGCGAATCACAAGAAGAAGGAGGACGTTCGCAAGGGAATCGAATTCATCATCTCCAAGTGGAGCATGAACAACGCGGGCGTTCTCCTCGCCGATTCGGTCACTGACAGTCTCCAACTGCTCCGCACTTTCAATGAAACGAAGAAGAAGCCGCTGACTCTTCAAGCACGCCACTCTTATCTGCTCGTCGAGAATCTCGAATGCTCTCAAAAGACAGACTCGACGTGCACTCTAGTTGCTCAGGGATATCTCAGAGGTCCCGAATGGAGTGCCAACAACCTCGTCCACCTTCCCGGATTCGGAGACTTCCCAGTGTCTCGTATTGAAACTGCTGTTGATCCGCATCCTCTGAAGACCGGTGGAAAAGTCCCAGAGACCCAAATAATTGCAAAATCCGATGAAAAGCGACAGCCCCTGGAGACGGAGATTATTCCAAATGAAATGGACGGAGAACAGACATGGCCGACACGGGAAGAGCTGGAAGAGGCGGACAAGGAGAGACGCAGAGTGCCGAAAGGAACGTCTTCCTATCAAGCCGCCTGGATTCTGGACGATGAAGATGACGAGGAAAACGATGACGATGACGACGACGAAGATATGGAAGATGAGGAAGAAGATGTAGAAGAGGACGACGATGATGAGGAACCGATGGACTTGAAATCGGAAGCAGGAGAAACGACTGCGAGCGAAATGATCGATGAAGAAGGCATCGATGAGGACATCAACATGGCCGAAGTGGAGAAATACAGGAAGGAGAGGGAGAATGCTCAATGGCCGGATGAGATTGACACTCCAATAGATGTGCCTGCTCGCGTTCGTTTCCAGAAATACCGAGGACTGAAGAGCTTCCGCACATCCACTTGGGACCCGAAAGAGAACTTGCCAGTGGATTACGCTCGCATCTTCCAATTTGCAAACTACAAAAATACCAAGAAAAATGTGATGGCCAAGATTGGAGGGAACGACGTGGATTCCGGTGATGCAGTCATCGACAAGAAGTTCAACGGAGCGTTCGCCAGTGTGTTCATTGAGAACGTACCCCTCGCTCTTTTGGAGGCGTACAAGGACGTAAAGAATCTCGTTCTCTTCCAGCCGCTTCCACACGAGCAGAAGATGTCCGTCCTCAACATGGTTCTCAAGAAGCACCCTTCATGCACCGTTCCGATCACATCCGACCAGAATCGAAAGTTCATCTTCTACGTCGGCTTCCGTCAGTTCGAAGCGAACGCCCTGCTCTCTTCGAATACGCCAGGAGACAAGTACAAACTGGAAAGGTTCATGCCCACGGAGAAGACGTTCGTCGCCACTGTCTACGCGCCGATCACTTTCAACCCGGCCACTGTGCTCTGCTTCAGACAGGACGACAAGGGAAGACAGGAGCTCGTGGCCACTGGCTCCGTTCTCGACAGCAATCCGGATCGTGTCGTCCTCAAGAGAACAGTCCTCTCCGGTCATCCGTACAAGATCAATCGTCGTGCCGTCGTGGTCCGTTATATGTTCTTCAACAGAGGTACGTCTCTTCACGGCTGCCATCTTAGGTCAATCTTTGATCTTTTCAGAAGACATTGAATGGTTCAAACCGGTCGAATTGTACACGCCGTCTGGTCGTCGTGGTCACATCAAGGAGCCGGTCGGAACTCACGGAAATTTGAAAGCACGCTTCGATCAGCAACTGAATGCTCAGGATTCCGTAATGCTCAATCTCTACAAGCGTGTCTTCCCCGTCTGGAATTACTCTCATTTCGTAAGTTTTTTTTCAAAAAAAAAAAAACATTATAATTTATGTCTATTTCAGAATCGTAACCTCAACCCGTCCCGCTTTGTCGAACGCTCTCGAATCGAAAGTATCAGCCTTGTGAATGAGGATTCCATGGAAGAATAAATCCCCGTTTTTTGTTTCGTTTTCCTGTTAAAACTCATAATCTTGTTTTTTGCTCCTTTTCTTGTTAACTCTTTGTTGTGTTTGCTTCTGAAGTTTTTTTTTGTGATCTTTGCAGTTATTCACTTTTATTCGGTTTATAGCTGCACTCTGTCGCTCGAGAAGCGAAAGCCGCCGAAGAATACTTCTTTATTTTACTGTGAGCTGTTGAGCGTACTTTCTATTTATAACTTCTCTCAATTCTAGTGTCGTGAATTCTGATATAATGAGCACGACGTCTCCTGGAAGCGAGAAGCATCGAAATTTCGAACAGAGAAACATTCCAATATTGAACAAAAGTCAAATAATAAATAATGAATGTTGCCGCCGTCGGGGACTTCGGAAGGATCGAATCTAGAAGTTGGCACCTTTTCAAAGCAAAATTTATGAGGGTTGATTTTTTGTAATAATAATTTCTGAAAAAATTCTATCGTGCATCCTCCCATAAAATAAACCGCCGTCTCAAACGCCTTCTCCGGCAGATACCGATCTTTTCTCAATATTCAACTTCTTTTCTACCGACCTCTGCACATCCTCACTGCCTTCTCGATTAGCTAGTATCTGATCGCTAGATGACCTATTTCAAATGATTTTTCGCGCGCATCACCCTTCCCTTCTCATCCGCCCTTGTTTTTTGTCCGTCGCATCCCGTCCCTCGGTGCTTCGCTTCTACTGGTCACACCGACAAAAACTAGGCGGCAATGCGGGAGGTCACTTTATTACTGTTACTGCCAATCTTCGTTCATGGACGAGGTGAGATCTCATCTGGATTTGAATTCAGAGGAAGTGGGTTCTGAGAAATTTCAACCAACTCTTCTAGCTTTTAATGGATGCTTACATTTTTGCCTGTTTAGTAGACCTTGTACAGCAAAGAACGCAAGAGGGTATCATATTCCTAGATCGTGTCTGTTTCAACTCTGATTCTAATCACGGAGGAGATAAAAAACATTTCAGAACTTCTTGACATCCCTACCACCACCTTCAGAATTCCGCGGAACGCCCAAGAAGGCGATCTGATCGTCGGCAGCCAACACATCCGTGCGTCCAAGGTATTCTCCTTCTTCTCTTTTTCCTTCAATTCGTTATGATCACCTGATGATTCTCGGTGTTCCTAACCTGCAAGGTTAGACGGATAAGGCGGATAACTTGTTGTTTTTGACCCAATTCATTCATTCGCTCTCCCACTTTTTCTCGTCTCTTTCTCCTGCGTGTCAAGACAATTTGATAAGAAGCAAGCGCCGGTGATTAATGATTATTGCCCAACGAAAAGTCTATCGGATCGGGGAATGACATAACCGACACGACCGCTTTTTTTCAGGATCTGGATGAGTCGTTGAATCTGGAGCTGGAGGGGACCAATCCTTCACCAATCGCAATCAACGGATCTATCGTGGACGCCGGCCAACCTGTCAAATTTGTTCTGGTTAATAAGAATGCATTCGAGAACGGGAAGAGTCAGGTGAAGGTGGGCAATGGAGAGATTGAACTCGGGCTCTCACATTCTTATTCCAGCTGCAAGCTCTCGGTGTGATATCGGGCAAAGTACAGGAAGCAACGATTCACTTTGAAGTGGAGAGCTCTTCCGATCTTCCTACGATTCCTCAAATCCCGAACTTTGTCGTCAGAAATGACTTCCAAGACAAGGAGACTGCGATTGTGAAGGTCTCCTCGAAGATTCCCGCCAACAGCGAACTGGAAGTGCTCGGGCATTACGCAGAAAGAGTTCAGGCCTCTTTCCAAGAAGATAACATCATTCTGGATACCGTTCCGTGCGAGGACAACGAGCCGTGTGATATCGCCTTCCCGTTCACCGTCATTCTCGTTCTGAAAAACGGAGAGAATCATGTGGAGTCTCTGATGACTTTTGAAGAAGAGAAAGTGAGTGGGAACGCCGGTTCACGTGCAAACTGCGAATTTACAGAAAAGCACATTGAAAATGGACCAGAAAGTTTACGAAACGACAATAGAAGAGCACACTGGAGAGCAGGATCGTCTCGTGAAAGTGACTGCGAAAGGAAACAGCTCGGAGATTCTGTACTCGCTGAGAGATGCCAGCGGACTGTTCTCGATTCATCCGAAAGAAGGATTGCTCTCTATTTTACATCCAGAGTTCCTGACGATTTCTTCGTTCGGAGAGGCCGTTAACCTGACTGTCGTGGCGACGGACGGAGAGAACACTGTGAATGCGGTTGTGAAAGTGAAGATTGCGCCGGAAATTGAGAAGAATGTAGTGTTCGGGTTTGAGAAGGTGAATGATCACTCATCAATTCGAAAGATAATAAAGAAATTTCATTTTAGGAGAACTACGAAATTGAAGCGGAGAATACTGAGAAGTTCCTCGGCAACATTAGAGCCAAGTTCCCGAATCCAGTTGTATACCGTATCACGGAAGGTAGAAGCGACCTGTATCAAGTTGAGGGTAATGGAGACGTCAAATACGTCGGAAAGTTGCTGAAGGACGACAGGGAAGATGCGATTACGGTATGTTCCTGAGCTGCTGAGACAATTCACATTCTATTCTTCAGGTTGCTGTTCAAGAAGCCACAGGAGGGCTCAAGATGGCTTCTGCGAAAGTTAATGTTCACCTCAAAGGAATCGGATCTTTCCCAGTTACCACTTCGGATGATTTAGAGCAAGTTGAGTTGGTTTCTGCGGATGAGCCAGCTGGAGTTGTGCTCACTTCCATTCAGTTCAATGACGAGGATGCGGATGCCAAGTTGGAATACTCGCTCAAAGCCGAGCAGGGAGTTGATGAAAACGGGAACTTGGTTGCTGAAGATGCCGCGTCTCTGTTTGAAGTCAAGTCGGGAGATGATAATCAAGCTCATCTGGTGATCAGCAAAGGCTTGAAGAAGTCTCAAATCTCTTCAGTGCAGCTGGAAATCACGGCCCGTGACATGGAACATCCCAAAGAACCAGAAGCCTCTGTCAGAAGAACAATTGTCATTCAGAGGGAGAAGGAGGAAGAAGTTCCGAAAGAACTGAACTTTATAGCTCTTCCGGATAATATCACTGTTCCTCTCGACCTTCCCGTTGGCTCATTTATTTACCGTGCAGTTGTACTTCCGAAGAAAAGCAATCTGACGTTCTCTATTGAGCCGGAGCACATCTTCAAAATATTCAATGACGGGTCTGTTATCACGAAGAAAGATCTTGTCGAAGAGCCGCAATCAATTCGAATTCAAGTAACAGTAACGGATGGAAATGAGACGAAGAGTTCGGAGAGCAACTTGATTCTCAAGAAGAAGCTTCGTGCTCATTTCACAGAGGAACGGTATGAAGCGAATGTTCCACGTGGTTCTCCGGAAGGAACACTTATTTCATTGGTATCTGCAGTCAGTGAAAAATCAGAAGCTGTCACTGATTTCGTGCTCAAAGGAGGGCACTCCAAGATGTTCAGTGTAGACAATCAGGGAGCGGTAAAGAGCAACGGAGCACTGACGGAAGGCTCTGCCTTCGATTTCTTAGTTGCTCTTGCCAGCGATCCGACCATAACCGCCCCCGTGCACGTGAAACTGGATGAAGTCCGCGCCGCTTCGATAATTTTGACGGAGAATCAGATATTTGCTTCTGTTTTCGACAATCTGCCCATCAATTCGTATGTAGGAAGAGTGGAAGTGAAGGGGAATGAAAAGGTGAAATTCACGATGAATTCTGAAGAGAAGGGAATGAACAATCTGTTCGCAATCGAGGAGGATGGAACCATCAGGAGCATTGACTGGTTGAGTGGTAAGAGATTCGGCAGAGTTCTTTCCTATAAATCTGATTTCTCAATTCTTTCAGGCTCGGCAGGAATGCACAAGTTCACGGTGCTCGCCAGCAACATCGATCAAGCCGGCGTGCGCTCCGCCAACGCAACCGTGGTTATTGACGTTTTGAAGTCAAATGAGTGTGCCCCTCGCTTCAAACCGGACGAAAACCTGATCTTCTACGTCAGAGAGGTAAACCAATCCCATTTAAAGGTAATTACACTATTTTCTGTCTTTCAGAACACTCCGAGAGATACTGTAATTGGTAAAGTGGCTGCTGATATTTTACCCGGAAAGTGTGACCTGGAATATTCTCTCGGCGATGAAGAAGCATTGAGTATCAATTCGGCGAACGGAGAACTCAAGACAGTGAAGGAATTCGACTTTGAGAAGCAGAAAAGCTACGTGGTAAAACTGAAATTGGTGGCTGGAAAGCATAATTCGGAGTCTACGAGTGCGGAATTGAGGATTCTGGACGTGGACGACCATCAAGTGCACTTCGATCTTACCGAGCAAACCGTGGATGTTCCGGAGGACACACCCACAACCACTGTGGTCGCTACTGTCCGTGCAGTTGAGAAAGACGAGCAGCCCGTGTTCTACCACTTGGCTCCGTCCTCTCCTCCTCAGTTTTCACTCCATTCAACCACCGGAGCCGTCATAGTCGAGCAGCCATTAGATCGGGAGACAGACGAACAGTTTGTGATTGAGATCGGAGCGTCGAACAGCGTAAACACCGTGCAAGCGGACTGGCCGACAAAGATGAAGTTGATTGTGAAGGTGAAAGATGTGAATGACAACGGACCGATCTTCGATAGATCTCACTACCTGACAGTCGTGGAGAAGGACATTGTTGTCGGCTCCAAAATCATTGAAGTCCATGCTGTCGATCCGGACGTTGACGATCAAGAGAAAAAGTTAGAGTACACAGTGACTGGCGCGAGTTTCGAGTACAGAGGAATGAGCAGGAACGTGGAGGGCGTGCTCGACATCAATCCGGTCGACGGGAAAGTTTATACTTTGAGAAGCCTTAGTGACTACGTGGGAGGTGTGTTCAATGTGCATCTGCAAGTCAGAGACACTGTGGACGGAACCATCGGAAAGGCCGGGCTCAAAATGTACGTCCATGACAACAGCGACCTGTTGAGCATGGAGCTCCCGTATGCTCCGAGTACAGTCACCCCACAAGTCGTCGATGAGTTCTCGCAACTGCTGAGCAACTCCACCGGGCTGTGGGCTCTTCCAAGGAAGGTTTCGTACAAAGCCCCGCATGGAATAATGTCGACGAACTCGGTCGATTTGCAACTGATCTTCTTCAACAAGACGCTCTCGGAGATTGTTCCAGCTGAGAAAGTGCTTGCGATTCGAGAGATGAATCCGGTAAAAGGGCTTCCGGAGCTGAGAAAGCCAACGTCCTCGTACTTGATGAATGTGGAGAAGAGATCGGACACATTCATCCAGCCGGAGCTCTTCTTCATCGTGCTCGGCTTCCTCGTACTTCTCGCAATTGTCCTCTCACTGTGCGGAATGATGGCCTGTTTCGCAAGAAGCAGATTTTTGAGGGAAAAAAAGATTGTGGAGAATGAGATGGCCATCAAGGACGCCATTCAGTTCCCGTCAAACAGAAGCCCTGCATTGGTGTAAGTTCAGATCTTAAACAATAATCCCTAATTCTCTTTGCTTTCAGAAGTTTCAAGCACTACGCCCCACCCACTTCTGAGATCTACCGGAACCATGAAGAGCACATGTATCGGTCGCCGAATCTGAATGAGAAAGTGGGCAGTTATGCTGTCCAACAGGCCACGATTACTGTCGCAGAGCACGAAGAGAAGATCTGAAGACCGTCTGAACCCAGAATCCCGCGTGTACATTCATCCCCATCTTCGCATACTGGTAAACCCCTTTGTTTCCTATTCGAACGTCATAAACGTTTCGTTTCGATCCGTTTCTGTTTTCTGTTTTTCCGTGTTTCTTCTTTTCGTGTATGACGACATGAGAATAAAGTGTGTGACTGCTAGAAATGAAGCTGAATGGAACCTTGCAGGAGTGATAAGGGTGAAAGAGTTTGGGCGAGTGAAAAATGGGAAAAAAACGGGTAGTGAGGGGAGAGAATTGGTGATAAGAATGAGTGGTTTGGGAAAAAGAGAATGTTTGAGAAAATTCAAGAGATAAGGAAGTTATTTTGGATTTTATGGAAGTAAAATTGAAAAAAAGGGCAGACAATTATAATTACAGTGCAACGTCGCAGCAGAAAAACAATTCCAAAGTTGCAAACGAACAAAATAGTGCATTTCAAACCAAATCAATCGTTCAAAAAGGCAATCAATGACTACGAATTATTGCACGATTCGTCGATTTCACATACGGTTTCGTCTACGAACATCTGACATCACTGATATCTATAAAAGGCGGTTTCGAACAGTGTCTGAATTCTACTTGAGAATACGGGTGACGTGTTTCTGATGGATCTTCTTCGAGCACCGAACGCGTCAGCTGTTCGACTCCCATGATCACGTGTGTAACTTTTATACCACATGATATCATTTTCTGCCAACTAAACCGAACGAATCGTTTCCTTCTCAAATGTGTAGTTCCTTCGACGCAGTTTACTTGCAGATTCATGTCGTCGTTTACGTTTCGAACAGCTGAAACAGCAGATGCGGAACGAATTCTCGCATTTCTGTGTGAACATTTTGTACACGAAGAGCCGTGCATTCGGGTAATAATGTATGCATTTCCACGTAACAAGAATTCCGTTCAGGCTATGAAATCGAACGTCGATGAATGGCGGCCGCTTCTGAAGGAAATGGTGGCGAACAGTCTGCGCATTCCTTTCTCGACAATCGTGACGACGGAGGAAGGCCACGTGGCAGCTGTTCTTCTGAATTCATTGTGGCGAAGAGACGATGAGTCGACTGGGGAGGATCATGAAAATGGGAGTTTCCCGGAACACATTCAGAAGTTTAGTGAGTTCAGAACCGGTTCTAGACCGAGAAACATGTTTGAATTCAGTCGACGTCCTTCAAAAATGCCATGGGGACTTCTGGCCGCTGGCTCCAGCAGACGTAAACACCGTCTTGTACAGAGAGATCTCGAACGTGGGAAAGCCATGGCAAAGAAAGGGAATCGCGTCGAGAATGGTGACGGAAGCATTGACAAAAGCCAAGATTGATGAGTACGGAGTGGGCGGGATCCTCTCCGCCACGTCATCATTCGCCAATCAGACTCTTCTGGCCAAACAGGGATTCCAGTGTCTGAAAGAGTTTCCGTACGCGGACATTGTCAGTTGCAACGGGGAACAGCTCGTGCAGACTGACGACGGATCGAAGGGAATGCGGATCAACTTCAAGAGAATCGAGGACTTTGACATCAACGCTTAGAAACCGCGTCATACTTTTCTCGTTTCTCTTTTTGTCCTGAATGTTTGATAACAGCTAATAAAGAATGTGATTCTTGGAACCACGGAATGGTGATAACGTATGTGCATGATGAAAAAGGTACTGAAAGGGAATGAGAAGAGAGAAATTAATGATAACAAACAAGGTTCTGAGTGTAAGTTCATCACGGAGCCCAAGAGAACACACATATCACATTTATATATTATTATCCGTCAAATCATTTCACCCTCGCATCTGCAAATCCTAGGTTGCTCAGATTCTGAATCTTAAATCTGGAGGGATGCACAAGAATCACACGCTTCGGAGAATCCGTTCCGTTTGCGCATGCCTTCAATTCTTTATCCTCTTCAGATAGTCCGTCTCAATCAGACATCCTATCCAATTTCTTTAATTGTTTGGTCTCGAATCATGTGTTCTAGATCGCCTGGGGAAGAAGAGACGGGCGAGAGAGAAGTAACTGTCACTCATAACTTGACCGTACTCAAAGAGGGGCGGAGCTTAGAGTTTCAATCCAGAGGACAGATAGGAAGAGAGTTAGAAGAAGAAATAGAGGAGAAATAAAGGGAAATGGAGAGAGAAGAGAGAAAGAAAGAAAGAGAGAGGATAGCAACGATAGTACAAGGAACGTGGACACGAAATCATTGATAAAGCGGCACCGTCCGTGATCGTCTGACTAGACCTTCCACGGACTGGTTCTCACTTCCTCCATGTTCGTACTTTCAGATGCAAATCAAACTCACCTACCGTTTGGCCGAAAAGGAGGACGCCGAGAAGATCCTCGAGTACCTGCTCAAGAACTATTTGCAGAGGAACCATGCACTCAGGTTCGTGATCTTGGAGAGCATCCTCTCCGATTATATCCGATTGCAGGCTCTCAAGCTGCAACCCGCCCAGCTCCGTCCGATCTACGCGGCCCTCATCGACCGCTGTCTCCAGTTCCCGTTCTCCACCGTCGTCACCCTCGAATCCGGAGAGATCATCGCTCTGCTTCTGAACTCCATTTGGAGACGTGATGACGTTGGGGGAGAAGGCGCCGACTACGACACCGAGGGCGACAACGAGTCGGAGAATCTGACCAAGTTCATCGAGATGCTGAACGCGTGCCATGAAGACTTCTGGAAACTCGCCCCTCCGGACGTCACCGCGGTGCTCCACAGAGAGATCTCAAGTGTCTCTCGCAAGTGGCAACGACAGGGAATCGCCACGAAGATGGTAACTGCCCATTTGACAAAGGAGAGGATCGATGAGTTCGGGGTGGGCGGAGTCATTTCGGAGACCTCTTCGTTTGCCAATCAGGCTCTTCTTCTGAAGCAGGGATTCAAGTGTCTCAAGAAGATACTGTATTCCAGCATTGTCGATTCGCAAGGGAATCAAATTGTGAAGACTGCCGACGGATCGCAGGAACTTCGGCTCAATCTGAAGCTCATCGAACACTTCAACATCGCCGCGTAGTCTTCAATCGTTTTGTACCATATGCGCCAGTTTAATAAGTCTAATAAACTTTACCCAACACGTGACCAAGTTGTGCTCTCCGGTCAATTTCACCACCTACAGTAATCTGTTATCAGTACGCGAAGCTCATCGGACACTGACAAAATTCACGAGAAATGGACAGATTGTAGCCAATATATACTACAATTCCAATTGACAGATTCAGTTTTCGAACCGGACACACTCGTTTTTCAATAGCAGCTATCAAAGCGACACGAGGAAAACCTCCAATGGGGTACACCTGAAAACCGTTGATAAGAGAGAAAAGAGAGAAAAGAACGAAAGATTAAAGTTATCACCTGCACAACATTATCAGTTATTGATGATCATTACTGTTCAGGAATACAGGGAGACCATATTTATTACTTTGAAGTTTTTGGTGCGAGTATGCTCTGCCATTTCTGAAAGATGTCCGATCTTGGGGCCTTGAGCGCGTTTTCTCCACTCGATTCTCCGTGTCAGACCTTCATCTGGGACAATCTGCAATCTTGACGCTCCAAAATCGCTCGAAATTCTTCCGATCAAACGTCTATCCTTTTCTCTCTGCGCTCCGACCCTTCACTCAATTAGCTCTTTTGAAATGCTTGTTTTCGATAGTTGAGCGTCCTGATAGCCGCATTTTCAACGCTTCAAAAATCATATGAACCAATTCTTATCACTGCAATTTTTTGTGCGAAAGCGCACCAAATGGAATTGTTTAAAAGTTGAGCTACTCTTCGTCGGAGCCAAAGAATGGATAGAGGAAAGTGAGAACGAGGAACGAAATGCGAGATTTCTTTTTAGCTTGATCCTTTCCTTTCGTTTCGAAATATTGCGCTCCTATCGCCATAGTGACGTGGAGAACAATGAAGTCGTCAGGCGAGCGGAGGACCACCGGACATAACGAATTCATCGACGACGCTTTTCTTCTGACTCATTCCGCCTCTCAAACATGGAAAAGCTCCTGCCTACGTTATTTTTGTCTCTATTTTTCCTAATCTTTTTCGCCACGTCATCAGTTGAAGCAATCAAGTGTCACTCTTGCGGAGGAGCCGAGAACATTCCAAAGTTTGCGAAGGACACGCTCAGCAAACTGAACATCACTACAGGAAGTGTCAGTTCTTTACATTGAGTTTTTGAAGAGATAATATTATCAATTTCAGCTGTTCGGAGACTGTAAGGCAACATCAGGCAGCGATGTGTGCTCGAACGGAACATTCTGTCTCAAGAGAGCTAGTGAGTTCGACGGAATTCGACTACTAACAAATCATTATATTATTTTCAGAAGTGTATCAGATTGGATACAGTGGCGTTAATTTAAAATGGACTACGTACACCAAAGGCTGTGCGACTCTCCGCGAGGACAACAACGGAATTCCGACTGAAACTTGCTATGACCTCGGACAAGTCAGCAATTCCTCCGGATACACGGCGGTGACCCATTCCCTCTCTAAACTTCTCACTTTTCACATTTCCTTCAGAACCGTGTCGACTGTTACTGCCAGAAGGACTTCTGCAATTCGATTTCTCCATTCTCGATTATCACACCGTTCGTAATGACTTTATTGACTGTTGTCTCTATGTAAATCGTACTAATAAAATACCAGATACCGATAAAATGACAATGAATTGCTTATACACGTATGTACTTTCTCTTCTTCTCCAAATCGACGCTTCTCCGTTTTCTCCGCAGAACCTGCAGCATTTTGAAGCATTCGCAGGCGGTCCGGAGTTGCTTGCGAGAGTCCAACTGGGGGAAACAGAAGCCGCCCTCCGAGCCCTGGTCTTTGCACTTCTCCGAGCACGCCAATTGTCGCGGCTCACAGATGGAGCCGTCCAGCGGGAGCTCATACTCGTAGCACTTACAGCTGCAATCACAGAAATCAGTTAGAACGCGAAGTGTTCGGGTACCTGAAGTTGAAGCCGTCCCAGCCCATGCAGTGTCCGTACCAGAAGTTGTCAGTTTTGCAGACCTCGTCACATGCTTGGTGATCCAAAAAAGTGCACGCGCCTCTGCAATTTCAACACTTTTTCGATGGTCAATTGGGAATGTGTTTGTTTTCGTCCCTTGACCACCCCTTTCCTCCCCATCCCTTTCTGTTTTTTAGGGTTGCCAGGAACGAGGCAAATGATCCGTTTCGTTTCGTTTTTGCGCCGCCAACTTTCTAGGTTGAAACATGCGCGAAACAATTGCGAAGGAAGAATGGAAGAATCGAAACAGGGAGCGTTTCAAACTGTCGAAAAGGGTTACAATTTGAGTGAAGTCGTTTTGAGAAAGGAAAGTGTAACAATGCGGGTGGCGAGTGTTCCGATGGTCTCTGTTTCTGAAGCTTTTCTACCAGAAAACAGCAAGTACTGTCTGTGTGTGACTGTAAAAACTTTGTGCGACTGTCTTTGAAGATGAGATCTTTCTTGTCATCAAGGTTGCACTTTTTGGCTGTGGCGATGCGAAATCTATGATAACCTACACAAAAAATGGTGATAGAAAAGGTTGGCTCAACACGAAAACGTCAAAGTTTGAACCAGGAAGCAGTCTCTCCCTCTCTTGTCCTCTCCATTCACTTTATTCAGTTTGAATGAGTGTCCGAAACGGTTTACAATATGCCCTCCTCCCCGTCCTCATACTTCTTCCTCCCCCACATGAACCATTTCGACCTTTGGTTTCAAGTGGCCCTCCATTTAACGGACGACTACAGAAGACAAAAAAAACGTGCAAAACCGCTGTCTCCCGTCTTTTGGTTGCAATTATCACAGACACAGTTAGTGGACAAAATCGGGAGAAAACGAGGGTTTAACGGTCTCGCCCCTTCTCAAAACGACGGCGCGTTCGAGATTTTTATGGCGAACGCGTGGCCCGTTTTGAAGAAGGAAAACGATGACTCTTCGATGACACGAAAGACAGACCGCATGACTTTTGACCTAACCCTGAATAATGGACGGGTTCCGGTGGGAGAGGAGACAGGCCGAATGGGACTGTAATGGAATTGGAAGGCAAACGGTTATGGGGGGAAATGAAAAGAAGGTTGTTCGCGAGTGGAGGATCAGCGTACACAGTTCTATTTTGAAAATGAATGAAAGTGGAAAAGAAGGTGATTGAACAATTCCTGTTCAGTTCAAAAGATCGGAAATCTTTTGAGCATTCATATTTCCTGATTTCTGCCTACCCATCTAACCACTACAAACAGTTTCACAGCACTTGACCACCACTTGTGACTGCTTTCTCCTACTTTCAACCAGATTCAACTGGAATCTTCTGGTATTCTGTGTCCAAAAGCGCTTCCGCTTCCCGTTGATTTAACCTACCTGACCCTGAACGGCTGCCATGAGAGAAGAAAAGCGAATAAGAGGAAAAGCATTTGGAATTGGCGTGTCGAGATGTCGGGGCGACCGCTGATGATGGCAACGTCTTCTTTCTTTTCTGCGAACTTAAGGTGAAGAAGTGGGCGGAGCCAGAGGGCTGAATGATACTTGTACGCGAAAACGACGGCGTCGAGAAAGTGTGTCTACTCCGGAGAGGCACAGAACGATCCAGAAGCGGCGCGACGATTTCTAGAAGCTTCTACTGGATGTTTTTCTAGAAAATGATATTGCGTTCTGATGTTTATGAGAAAAGGAAATGCGAGTTCAGATGTTCAAGTGTATTTCAAAGTTCGCCGGAAACGGAACTAACGAACGGAGTCATTTAGAAAATTGTGCTTCTTTATTATCTTTGTTTACAAACAACTTAAAAATCGCAATAATTATCCGTATCACAAGCAACAGATTCGCAAAGGAATCGGAAGAGATTCGCGCAACTGATGGGCGTCCAATCGATAGTATCATCCGAATATTTCATGTCCGCCACGCAACCGGATCGAGGGGGAGCAGCTCCGGAATTGGGATTCAACGGCCAGAGCGGCATTCCGTCCGGCTGATCCCAGAACCAGCTGCCGTTCAGATAGGTGAGACCGTTGTAGAATGCGTTTGTTCGGTTGCTTGCCTTCTCATTGAGGTAATCTGCAAAAGTATGGATCAGAGGATGGAGACGAACGGAAAGAGCTCACCCCAGTTGAAGGCTCTCTTTTGCTGATCCAATTCACTGACAAGATAACTAGTAGCTGTCAAACTGTGGCAGAAAGTGCGTGCGTCGAACGATTCTTGGCGAACGAGGGACGGTAAATGCAGACTCCGTAGTTGGAGTACACATCCTTGTTGGACAGCGGGTAGTGATATTGCTGCCAGTCGGGACGACAGAAGCAGTTGACTGCAATTACAAATTAGAACAAAGAGTACCCATGACATGCTTACTGTTCAGCAATGCTCTCTGTAATTCCAAAGTCGTGTTCCCGTCGGACATCCGGAATGCCATTCCCTTGCTCGCAATCTTCGTCTTCAAGTTGTCCTGCACATTATCGTCTCCGCCAGTATTCACAGTTATAATGGTCACTCCGGTGGACTTGAGGTACGTGGAGAGGTCTGCCGGATAGTCGTAGTAATAACTAAAAATATAAAATGCAAAGCGCTCGACTCAAATGTGACTTACTCGTATTGGGAAGTGAACAAGACCACGACCTTCTTGTAATTGTCTCTCAATCCTCCGGTTGCATTCACCATTCGAATGGCTGCATTGATTCCAGTATCAGTGTAACTGTAATCCGAATGAGAAAGGGGAGATACACTAAGTGCCTGGATCTGGCTGTTCAGGTCAGTCCAGGATTGTAACTTGTAGAAATCGGCAACCTAAAACGGTTTTTACATTACATTAGTACAATTGTGAACAATTTTTTGCCTTACATCAGTCGCATTCCAGTTGTACGTTATGAATCCGACCCTCGTACTCCTCGGATCATCGTATCCAGTTCCGATTTGCACGTAAGGACTGAACAGATTTGAAATCGAGTTGTAAACTCCGTAGAGATTCATGTTCTTCGAGTTGTCCACCACGAAGACAATGTCCAGCCAGAGACGGGTGAGATCGTTTCCGCATGATCTGTCGGTCACTGAGGACGTTCGAGAGACGGCTGAAAACGGAGAAGCTTATCTTAATCATGGAAACCATGAAGACACTCACCTAAAGCCAATAACGCCACATTGAGTAGGTGCATCGCCTTCTGTTGAAATAATGGGAAAGTGTGCGGTTTGGTCTCTTCTTTTATAGACTGCTGATAAGTGAGACAAGTGACGATGAAGAGGAGCATGATGATAAATTCGAAAGATTATTACTCACTGCCGAAAAGGTCTGCACGGCATTTCATATGAAATTAGGAGAATTTGGACATGTTTATCACTACAAGCGTAACTCTGAAAAAGAGTATAAGAACATGATTTGAAAAACAATTGTATTGAAATATTTTATCATCCAACTGGCTCTACAGTCCAACATCGAAACGCTCGGTGCTTCCTCGGATGTACGCGTCGAAGAAATTGATTTCATCGGTGACAATCTGTCCGGCTTGGATGACTTCCGGAAGATTCTGCATAGTGTGATACCATGCAGTCAACTTCGGATACGTTGCAGAGCCGGGGAAGTTCCACGGAGAGTCGGAAAAGATGTGGGCACGCCAGAAGAGACGTTGGATGTTCGGGAAGATCATGTGATCTACGTAGGAGTCTTCCTTTCTGAAACCATTTTGTCGGTTTTCAGAGATAAATAGAGAAGTGCCTTGCTTACCAGTGAAGAATTCCCCGGCGAGAAGCTTCTCGATCTCGTCGAACGCCTTCAGAACGTTGCCGAACTTCTCGTCCTTTCCCTTGTCGGATTTGATAAGACTGATAAAGGGGAGAATGTTCCGCTGAACGCATTCAGACGCTCGTAAAGCAGTTTCTGCTGCACTTTCTCGTATGGATCTTCAGAAAGGATAGCCGTATTCGGGAACAGATCGTCCAGAAACTCGCAGATGGTCACCGACTCCACCACAGTTTCGCTCTTTCCTCTGATCTCAAGAGCTGGAATCTGTCCTTTCTAGTGCTTGCAGAAGTACCACTCGGGAGCATCACTGGGGTTTGATGTTGAGCACTTCGACCGGAATGTTCTTCTTCACGAGAAATATCATAACTCTCTTGACGAAGGGGCTGAAACGCATTCCGTACAAGCGAAACTTTTCATTTTCGAGAGCCTTCGGTGCAGGCGCGCCTGGAAAAAACGCGACTAGAAGATGAACCGAAAAGGGAGAGGAGAACCTTTATCAAAAATCTCAGAGTTCAAATTGACCAAAACGGTAGACATATTGGTATAAGAATATGCTCTTTTTGCTTTCTTATTCTTCTTTTCTACCTTTTCAACTGAGCATGACAAATCCGCTGTCTCTTTCGCCTTTGTGCGCCTTCTCCTCTCGGTTGCCCCTGATCTACTTGTTGTGTTTACCCCCTTCTTTCTGCCCGTGACGCCTCTGTTTCTATTGGAACTTTCTGGACTTGCAAATGTTTCAGAAGTCTGTTTATTGGTCTCGTTGATTTATTTTTGTTCACAATAGTTATCAGTGTCACAAGCCGGCGATTCGCAGAGGAATCGGAATTGATTCGAGCAGCTAACTGGAGTCCAAGAAGTCTGAATGTACAAAATATGCAAGCAATACTATAGATGAGTAAATCTTACGGTGCCGTCGGAATATTTCATATCAGCGACGCATCCGGAGCGCGGTGGAGGGGATCCAGAGTTCGGATCAAGCTGGGAATCATCTTTGTAATTAGGAAAACGAGTTGGGAACTTACAGCAATGAGTGGCTGGTTGGTTGGCTGATCCCAGAACCAGGCGCCATTCAGATTGGTCAATCCGTTGTAGAACGCGTTCACTGGCTGTTTCGGAACGTTGTTTATGTACTCTGAATACTCAACTCCATATCAATTTGCGATTTTTTCATTCTTACCAAAGTTGAAAGATCTCTTTTGTTGGTCCAGTTCATTCACCAAATATGCCTTTGGCGAAAATGAATGGCAAAACTGCTTGGCGGTCTCTCGATTCGCCGTCTGATCTGGACGGTAAATGCAAGTTCCGTAGCGGTTTTGGTAGTTGTAAAGTGGCCATTGGTACTGTGTCCAGCCGATCGGACAGAAGCAGTTGGCTGAAAGTGAGTGGGAATGAAAGTACGTTCCATTGCAATTCTGTTACTGTCAGTCATCGCCTTCAAAATCTCCTGTGTCACATTTCCATCGGACATTGCAAAGCTCATGTTGTCGCTGGCGATCTCTTTCAAACGGCTGGCCACATCCGAGTGCGCGCCAGTATTCACAGTGACCACGGAGACTCCTTGCATCTTCAGATACTTGGAGATGTCAGCGGGACGGGTGCGGTAGTTTCTGAACACAAACGATTTTGGTTATGAGTGACTTATAGACTGCATTTTACCCGTAGCTGGAAGTGAAAATGATGACCATCTTCTTGTAGTTATCACGGAATCCAGCAGTTGAGTTGATCATGTCGACAGCAGCATTCAGTCCTCTGGAAACTATTGTATTTTTTGGGGAGCCGTTCGGAAAACGAACCTATCCATATACGTGGCAACAGTTCTTTCTAACGGTGTCATTTTGAGTCTCTGCATCTGACTGTTCAAGTCGTTCCACGATTGCAGTTTGTACAAATCAGCAACCTGAACTAATCGATTACATGACACTTGAAATGGTAACTCACATCTGTAGCATTGTAATTGTAAGTGACAATTCCGACTCTAGTACTTCTTGGATCATCATATCCAGTTCCGATTTGCATTTTCGCATTGAACAGTGACATAATCGTGTCGAACACTTGGTACATGTTCATTCCTTGCGAGTTGTCGATGACGAACACAATGTCCAGCCAGATGCGAGTCAAATCCGTGCCACATCTTTTATCGCTCACTGACAAAGCGGGGGAGGCTCCTAAAATGTATCTAATATTCAGAAGATCTAGAGTCTTGAGTCTTACCTAAGGCCAATAGAAACACTAAAAAGAACGAGTGGGACATTGATGCGACGTGTGTAATTGCGGTTAAGTTTGCCACTTATAAACTTAAAGTCACGATTTATGGTCTTTGCTGAATGATGATAGCAAGGAGCCGGTGCAATCGCATTAACTGACATCATTTCGGGACGATTTCATTCATGACAAAGATGGCCTTTCCAGATGATTAAATGATCATTTCCAGCGGTGATTATTGTTTGCCTTGGTTCCCAGTGCAAAGTTTTGAACGTCTGGTGCTTGATCTCTCTAATATTGCAGTCAAATTCCACTAGCAGCTAAACAACTTCCCTTTCCAACTATTCAGTTTTCTTGATTTCTCCCAGTTACCAACTCTCTCCACATTTCACCTCCCTTCTGTGTTATCACTCTTTTTTTGTCGTCAACCTGTCTTATCACTGAAAAATCGTGCTTCTCCCGATCATCCGTGCCGTGCAATGTCCGTAATCACCGGAAGAAAAGTGTCTGAAAGTCGTTAAACTGTTCGAGTGATTCATAAGAGCATCCTGTTGTTTCACGGCATTTATGTGTACAAAAAGAGTTATTCGCAATAAGAATCAGTGTCGCACGCGGACACTTCACAGACGTATCGCTCCGAAACCGTGTACTGATTGGTGTTCTGCCACCCGACCGCGGACGCACTTCCTTCCTGTTGGTTCAGAACGGCCGTGTTCTGAGTGGAGAGTTGCGGGAAGCCGGGGTTCCAGATGCCGTCGCCGAGCTGAAACTGAAAAAGAATCAGAATGTTGAGCTCTACGGGTTCTTACCGGTTTGAGAGTCTGTCCGACCGGCTGCTGCCAGTAATACCCTCCGTTCACGTAGCTCAGTCCGATGTGGTAAACGTACGGTTCTGGGAACGCAGTGTCATTTTGAACCATTTCTGAAAGCGAACAAGCAATGACAAATGAAACAGAGATAATGAGCCTACTGAATACGTAGTCATGTTTGTGCTGATTGTATTCAGTCACCATGTACCCAGTCTGAATCATATTCTGGCACGCAAACTTGGCGGGAGCCCAGGCAGCAGTCAGGGCGACCGGTCTCAAGCAGACGCCGTACTTTGAAGAATATTCGTCGTTGAAATTGGTACGATATTGAGTCCAGAGATTGGAGCAGAAGCAGTTGGCTGAAAGAAAACAAAAGAACTGAAAATGTCAGCAGCTCCCTTGCTCACTTTGAATCATAGCTTTCTGAAGAGCTCCAACATTATCAGCGTCTTTGTTGGTGAAGTTGAACCCAGGCGTGGCGATTTCTCCAAGGGCTTTCAGAATGCTCTCACTTCCTTCCTGGTCGAATGCCACGGTGGCAATGTTCACTCCGGAGGCTTTGAGTCTCTCGGCAATCGGACGCGGATCCTCTTGTCCGTCATCCCGATAGTCCGATGCATAGACTATCACAAACTGCTTGTAGTTCTTGCGAGTGTTGTTCGCTCGGCCGGAAGCGAGCACTTGCTCTGCTGCTCCGATTCCTCTGAACGAACGGAATGTTTAATTGCTCAAACACTGATCATACTTGGCAAGGTAAACTTGATCGGAAGTGCTCGGAGTTGGAAGGATTTGGAACACCGTGTTGAAGAAGTCGTCGGCTGATTGGAAACGATTCAGATCAGCTTGCTGAAAATGATTCACTTCCCGGATAACTTCCCATTATCTTACAATTGTCGATTCTTTGTTGTAAGTGACCAGTCCGACTCTGGTCGACCGTTTGTCGGCGTAGTTCGTTCCGATTCGCGTGCCTTCTCCAAAAACGGTCACGATTTGAGCAGCCACCTGATAACGAGAGCGCTGTTTAATTATTAATTCGCTGCCGACTGCTCCGTTCAAAAATCAATTGTCCATACGTACCTGCACTAATCCTTCTTGAGTCATTCCCTTCGAATTGTCCACCACCACAACGACATCGAGCCAAAGGTTCGTGAGATCGTTCCCGCAGCTCCTATCAGTCAGTCCTGGCGCTTGAGTGCTCGACTGAGCAAGAGCGAGAAGGTATGATGTGGCAAGAAGAAGCCACGTACGGAGGGTCATCTGGAAAAGATTGTTTGTGGGAAAAGAACACGGAAATGACAAATTCTAACAAGTCACAGAGGCAGGCAGTAAATGACAAATTTGCAAGTGAAACACGCCCGCAGCTTCTCCTTTTCGCTGGCTGATAAGAACGGTCGACGTCATTCGTTGGGTGAGAAAAGTTTGGTTGACAAAAAGTTGGGTTGTTTCTCGTCGATTGAAATTTTCAATGTGGGGCGTTTTCGCCTGTAATCGTGAGAAGTAAGCCCCCTCTCTTCCCCTTCGTCCTTCCAAATACTGATCCTATTTGCGCCCTCTGAAATCTATGATATTAGTGGCGAACTAACTGATAACGGAGGATGTTATCAGTGCGAAATTAGGCGGAGAAGAGGAGGCAAACTGTTTGAAATACGCCCCCTAGCCGTTACTTTTCATCATTTTCTCGTCACATTAATCGAATTAGTATCGTTCTCCCATTTCCCATTTTCAGTCATGTTCAAATTTGTGTCCTTGGCTCTGACCCTCGTCGCGCTTGGCTCCGCTCAGGTTGGGACCACCACGGTCACGGTCCCATGGAATTATCAAGAATCCACCGCTGTTCCATCTACACCCGCCCCACAGCCGGGAACGAACGTGGACCGCGAATGTGGAGGTGATCTCGCCAACCTCTGGCTCGACGTTGTCGTCGTTGTCGACAACTCGAAAGGAATGACAAACGAGGGAATCACCGAAGTCGCTGCCAACATTGCTACAGTCTTCGGAAACGGAACGAAGATCGGAACGCAGTACTCAGACCCCCGCTCCACTCGTATCGGAATCGTGACCTACAACGGAGTGGCCACTGTTGCCGCTGACTTGAACCTCCTCCAGTCGATCGACGATCTCTACAACACCATCTTCTCCACTCTCAGCCAGGTCAGCTCTTCGGATGATTCCTTCTTGGCCAGAGGAATCGGAGCCGCCGAGAACGTTCTCCAGGCCGGAAGAGCCAACAACGTCAGATCCAACTACAAGCGACTTGTTATCGTCTATGCTTCTGCCTACAAGTGAACATGATTTTTCAGAATTTGATGTAAACGCCTATTGTTTTAGGGGAGAGGGAGAGCTCGATCCAATCCCAGTTGCCGACCGTCTGAAGTCCTCCGGAGTCATTGTCTCTACCGTCGCTTTCGACCAGGATGGAGATGAGGCCCTTCTCAACGGACTTACTGACATCGCCTCGCCAGGATACGCCTACACCTCCGAGGATCTCAACCTGGTCGGAGAGATCCAAGGAACCGCTCTTCAAAGTGAGATCATTCAGTCCTTTAAGATGTCAAACGTTCTTTTTCAGCCAACTGCTTCTGCCCGAATCTCTGGACCCAGTACAAGGCCAACTTCGACCAGGAGAACTCGTACAAGTACGGAGTGTGCCTCCGCGCCGCCACCATTTCCTCGTCCTGGACTGCTGCCAAGTTCGCTTGCCAGAACCTCGCCAAAACGGATTCCTTGCCACCGAATACGATGGACAAAAGCACAACTTCCTCTTCAGTAATATTCTACCGCCCTTCGTCCACAATTATCTGAATCACTTTCAGGAGTTGCCCAGAACAACACCGCCTTCTCCGCCCCGTACATGTACCACGTCGGACTGAGCTACGTGAACGGAGGATGGTACTGGCAGCAGCCAGCCGGATACCCACTCATCAGTGTAAGTTTACTAGCTGATAAGGCATCAGCTGACGAAATGACTGTTTGCAGCTTAACGGATACGCCACCTGGAACCCGTCGTACCCGAAGTCGTACACCACGAACATTGGAGTTATCAACCAGCAGTACAGCTCGAACTTGGTGGTCGGATGGCAGAATGTGAATGCGTACAGTGTTGCCGAGTACTACATATGCGAAGTGGCTTCCTGTGACACTCAAAACTATTGTGCCTAGACGCGTTATTTCTCTATTTGTTATTGTTTGAATACTATTCGGAATAAAGGCTTTAATGGTTATCATCCACGTCTCCATCCTCGTTCGTTCGAATCCGAATCTCTGTCGGATGGCAGTCGGAACCTTTCATTCTGTCGAGTGCTATCCAAAGTACTGCCGCTCTTTCGTCCGTTTTTCTGGCGCAGTTTGTGATGTTTCTTCTCGTGCCTCTTCTTATCTCCGAAAAATGCCTTTGACGGACGGGGGTTACGAATTGGCACATGCGGAAGCGGCTGAAAGGTAGTTAAACACGCTGAGAAGAACATTTGCGGGAACCTCTTCCTCGCTGGATGAAGATTCAGAAGACACGGGTTGGCCGAAAATCTGCAAATCGATACTTTTGTGATAAGTTCGGAAAATTATAGTACCGGGGGTAAATTAATTGGAGCCGGATAAGTTAAGGGGGCCTGTAATTCATGAAATTGTGTTTTACATTAGAATAAGATTACGGACCAATGATGTCGAAGTTGAAGATGTCGTCTGGAAAACTGCATAATTGAAAGTTTGGGAATAACTTTAGCTCACCAGAGTTGTGTGAATAGTCGACGGAGCAAGAGAAGGAGACGTCTGAAAATTGTATCAATTTAAATATATATATTCTGGAAAAGCCAACCGAAGTCGTGTGAATAGTTGTCGGAGTTGGTGTGGTCTAAAATGAATAACTTTAAAAGCAAGTTCACACATCACTTGCCACAGTGGTATGAAGAGTCGACGAAGTTTCAACTAGTAGTGTGGAAATAACAGTGGGGGAAGTCGACGTAATATCTCCAGAAGCAGTAGTCGAATCAGTCTGAAAGTTATCTTTCAAAATTGTGTACACTCACTGTTTTGAATGTGCATAAGATGTGCATGAACACGATCTGCAAAACGAACAGTGAATTTTTATTTATTGCAAGAACAGATGGGAAGCAAATTACATGTGAGAATTAGGCTTTGAGCACGATTCCGAGCATTTGCGACAGCGTGATCGTTCCGGCCGACGGGGTGGTCACTTCGTCGTCGCCTTCTGGGTCGCATTGCTGAAATAGGAAGGTGTAATTTTAATATATAATTCAATCATTGGCCTCACCTGGATCTTTTCCGTTACCAATGGGTCCTGAAAAATACTTTTTTAACTGGAAAACTGACAAGACCTACAGTGACAGTAACTCCCACTGTATTGTCATTTTGAGCTGGGGCACCTGACTGAAATCTCTCGAGTATGGAACCATTTTCTGATGTTTCATTACCGAGGATGTTGTTCCATTGGACCGTTGGCCGCTGCTCGTGCTCAGAATGGATGAAATCGTGGTTGCGACGGCTTTTTTAGTTTCAGCCGGCAAAGTCGGCCGCCTGCTCGTCGTGGTTTTTAGTGGCCTTACCTTTTTAGTTGTCGTCTTGATCGCAGAAGTTACAAATCGAGCTGATGTTGGCAATTCTTTGACTGTGCTCGGAAGAGCAGAAGTGGCAGAAGCTTCCGTTGGAATACCAGAAGTAGTGGAGGAGATTTCAATAACAGATGAAGCTGCAGTAACGACGTCAGACTGCGGAGAATTTTCACAAGGAGTAAAAGGTGTGGAAGCTCCCGTTGTAACGGAATCAGAAGTGATTTCTCCCTCGGAACCGGTTGGAGCAAATGATGGAGCAGATGAAGGGATAGAGGACGCAGAAGGCAAAGAGGTCACCGTGGACATTTCACTATTTGTAACCGGACCACCTGTGATCGGTCCATTTGTGCTCAAGTCGCCTGTTGCTGGGATGTTTGTCGTTGGCCCGTTTGTGGTTGGACCGCCCGTAGCAGAACCATCTGTAACTGGTCCCCCTGTAGCTGCGCTTTCTGAAGCAAGACCGCCGGTAGCTGGGCCGCCCGTAGCTAAGCCAACTGTCGTTTTCTAATTGTGGCTTCGGGAACCGCCACTGTTGAAGTGCGAACTTCCTCTGCTTGGGTTTGCGAGAGCGTCGTTTGTTGAGGAACCGTGGGCGCTGCAGTTGACGGTCGAATAGTCACAGTCGTTGAAGGAGCCTGTATAATAGTGTTTACTGCAATTTCTTCAATATTCGTTCTCCACCTTTGTGCTAGTTCCTAAAATTTGGGCGGAGATTACTTCTAATATCGACTGAATCAACTGTTGTAGGAAAGCGTCCATCATGCTATTGAAGTCCTGAATACAACGGATATTGTTGGCTAGAAATGGAAGTTTACCCCCTGCACGACGGGCGTGGCGAAAGTCGCGACCAGGAACAGAAGAAGAGTCAGTCGCATTTGTGGAAGTGCCAGACAAACTGCCTTCGTTTCCTTTTGTCCTTCATCTTTTGTACACATATCTGCTCTCATGCTTTATTACTTCCAACTTACATTAAAGGTGAGAGTTGAACACTTCATTCTTCTGAGAACGTCACAAAACAGGAAGATGAAGGTATCAAACATCCGGAGAAATTAACTCAATTTCGAATTCCTTTGAATGCTCGGTTGGGAGGAAATGAAATGTGCTCACTGAATGGGAAACCGAAAAGTCCAGTCGGTTGCGTACACACAACTCAATGGAAGACCTATTCTCAGGTATCGTTTCCCTTTTCTCTCGTTCTTTAACTAAACCTTCAGATCTGTCCTCCGTCAGTGACTGCGACGAAGAGTGTCTTCTGAATCTTTCCACGAAAAAGTGCAAGTGCTTCTTCATTCAAACTACTCACCCAGAAGTTGTATTCGAAATTCCGCCCGCTTATGAACTGGAACTTCCGGATGTGAAAAGTGTGAAACAGAAAACACTCGAGGAGAAAACCTGTGAAACTGATTCGAAAGGGGACGATCAATATGACAAATGGGTGCAAACAGACACGATCGAAATGCAGGTAAGTCTTTGTTCATTATTATCATAGTTTTGCATCCATTATGCAGTCGGAAGAATGCTCCGTCGACTTGCCGCCCACAACCCGGGAGGCGACCTACTCGGAGAGTGCTCTGGAGCGTGTGCTCCGTCACATCAGTGCTCACCTCCATCGGGCTCAATTGCAACAATGGCTCGCCGAGCAGCCTGCTCGCAACGCTTCGTTAACATTAAACCCGTCCAAACGCGCTCGATCTATGAGGCAGCTTATAATGAGGAAAAGGTAAGAGTTTATTGAATGGAATCACAGAAAGGACTGACGAGAACCCGAGATTTAACCAGCATTAACATGGAACTTAAACTACAAAACTATAAAAGAGCTATAAATACTTTTGCATGAACTTGGAAACCTTCGAAATGACACATTGATTAGTCTTGGCGGCGAGGAACCAGAAGCCATTGAGCGCCTGCTTCGTCTCCTTGTTCTTAGTCCCCGAATTGAAATTGTTGTTGAGAATGAACGGAATCTTCCGCTCGTTCTCCTCCATTTTGAACCTAGAATAGGAAATTAGTCATTCGTGAGAAGAGAAAGAGAACTGACCATTTGCCATCTGCCACTTCTTCGTATTCGAACTGTCGACAGATCAGTCCATTATGTTGCGATGCGCATAGCTGATTCATTACGTCCTGTAACGCGGAAAGAAGATTAATGGCCGCAAGATACTGATGAATTATTCAAATGAAATAAGGGGCGAGGATTTGGAAACGGTTGCGGACCTGATCGTAGAGTGAGGTGTCATTGTTGAGTCTCTCCTTCATCTCCTCCACAAACATCCTCGATCCGTTTGTGGTTCCCACCAGCATCGGATTGAATGCGAACGTGTCCCACTTCCCTCCATCGTACCCTTTCACAGGAACAATGATATCAAAGTCTTCAGAGCTCTTACTCTCGGATTTATTCGAGAACAGCGCAAGCGGATCTTTGAACCAAACCGCGTCCGTTTCGAATAAAACGTAAGGAATATCAGCAGAAGTGATAAGTTCCATGACATTCGCCCGAAGAGTCAGTATGTTAATGTACTGCTGCCGCCCCCAATCGTATCCTTGTTTGTAATTGTCCACATCCAAAGAAACACACTTGATCGTTTCGTCCCATTGAGAGCGGATCGAAGTGCAAACAGAAGTATCCATACTGACGATGAGGGTCCTGTTGTGAACGTTCTGAAACTTGATTATAGTTGATTGTATAAGTGGGAAGCTCACATCCATCATGGCGGTGTTACAAATCCAGTTAAGGGTCATTCTCTCGTAGGCTTTGTTGATCATTGCAAAATAGATGAAATTGGAAGGCGCCGTGGTCCTGTCGAGTAAACTTTGAGCTTCAGAAATGAGATTCTGAAGGATTGAAAATGTACGTTACTGGAAAATTGTTGGAAGAATGGAAGCCAACCTTCTTAACTTTCATTGAAATCTCTGGAATCCCTTCATCTTTCTGCATTAGTACGGGGTGCACAACTTTAGGCTCTGAAAAGCATTTGGTTCCTATTAATGATTGATCTTTTTCACTCACTTCTCTTTTTCTTCACTCCGCTAGCCCCCAATGCTGCCAGTTTCCCGTATCCAATCGCTTCGATCACATTTCCGTTCTTCTTGACGTGCTTCCCCGTTTTCAACAGAAGCGGGCCGTCTTTCAAGTTCTAAATGTGTATTTCAACCTTTTCTGAAACTTCAACCTCACCTCATAACCAATTCTAGTACTATCAACTTGGAAAAGACGCCAAGTAGTGAAGCCGATGTGGAGAAAGAAGTAAACGAAGAAAAGAGGGACGAGAATGCTCCAGAAGGCGGATCTCAGACGGCCCATTGCATTGTTATCTAGAAGTTCGGGAAGTTGAGAGAACGAGGAAAACGATAGGTTATACAGGGACAGAGTTTGCCGGTAGGATTTGATCGGGGGAAGAAGAGCGAGAAAGTAAGAGGGTGAGACATCGAAATGCAAACATTTTTGACACATTTTCGAGAGACTGAGCAATCAGATCGAACACATAGGCTTATGAATCCGATTATGTCTTGTGATAGGGGCTATCGGCCCAGAAAAGAACGTTTTCAACCTGTTCGTTAAACGTAAAACTTGTAAAGAAGCCGGTGGGCAACCAGCCGAACATGGTCACAAGAATCGAGATTATAATAGAAGAAAGAGAAGGAGGAGAAGTAGATGCGCGACGCCTCCCGTCGGAATTTGGCGGTCGAGAGTGAAAGAAAGCGGCGGAGGCGAAACGCAGACGACGTTCAATTCACTTTCCACCGTTCTCGTCTTCTTCTGACAAAGGGAAGTTGCTTTGCATACCGTGAAATCGGATAGTCTCCGGGTTTTTAGATCGGAAGTACGCTCTGATGAGATTACCTTCTAGATCACTTTTCAGAACGTCTTCGTGCTTCTCCTTCGTCTGCCAGAAGAGAATCGCTATTTCGTGGAACTCAGATCCCTCAAGAATCTTTTGGTGAAAAGAAGTCCTTAATAATTCGAAATTTTGAATGTTTTCAGAAGAGCGTGAGCCATGAGATCGAAAGAAACCTTTTCGGTAAGAATGACACAGTTCATCTGTTTTCGAGTCATCATTTTGTTGCTGTAAGCTCAATTGCTCCGATATTATCAGAATAAAATCATCTATTTTTTCAGTTGCATTCTTCCTCCAAAGTCATTTTGATGGAAATCGACAACTTGGAAGGGAACACAACATTACACACCGCCCATGATTTGGTCTCTCTTCTTGTTATTCAAGGCAATCTTTGTTATACAAACACTTCCGGGGTCATCACGAAATTGGAGGATTCACTGAAGTGGGCATAAAGATGACTGATGGAAAACTAAGTACGAATTCAGAGTTCTCGAATGTTCGCCGCTTCTCGCTCCGGTTCTATCCTGTTCTGTAATTCAAAACAGAATCCACGTGGTTTCAGTCAAGTCTATCTCCAGTTTCAGTCAAGATTCCCCGCTTGACTACGAGAGTTATGAAGCAGAGAAGGTAACCGATTTTTGATTCTGATTTTGTGTCACTCAACATTAACAGATTCTCACTCACGGACAAATCAAAATGTTCGGGGAAACCCGTCTGATGATCTACGACAAGGCATCGCAAACGTGTTTCATTTGGGAAACGGATAGACCAAAGTGAGCGGAGAGCTCATCAACTTGCCTGCTTCAACACGAATTTGCAGGTCGCCCTCCCATTTGCTCTGTTTCGGTCCTTCGGAGTTCACAGTCGACGTGGCATGTGATGAGAATAATCTGTATTCTTTGACTACTGCGGGAGTGGTTTCTGTGTGGAAACTGAGACCGAATGGGTCAGTTTTGACAATAAGCATAATAATATAGAATTCCGAGTTGTCACATGGAAAGTTCTGAATGGCGTTGCAATTATGAATAGGCAGTTAAAAGCTTTGAAACGCTTTGAACGGGCTTCCCTAATAGCTCCACTTTTTGTTCCAGAAGGAAATACCGCGACCGTCTCTTCACCACCTTTCTCTCCCACTGCTCCCGGCTTCTTCTGGCCTTCCCGCAGGTCTAATTCGCCTTCCTCGAACCCTTCTAAACATCGCTGACCTTCCAGAAATTCGTGATCCTCACCGCCTCGGAAGTGCATTTTGTTGTGTTCGGCACCGACTCGGACGGGCAGCAATGAGGGTGCCAGGAGGTGCTTCTCTGACCCCAATCCATCACAAATCCCTTCTTCTTCTTCTTCTTCTCTTATCACCGTCAAGTTTTCTATTCTGATCGTGTGCAAAAAGATGTGGCCGGCCATGCTTTGATTAATGGACTGTGTAAAGTGGATGCTTTCGAGCCTCCGGGCGGTTCTTGTCAATTCTATCGGTTTCTTATCTTATCGGAAGTATGATAAATATTTGGAAAAGTTGAACGGTCATGGGAAACAGAAGGGGACAACCGGAAATTGGGAAATTCCACTGATATGGACTTTGTTCAGGAAGCCAATAGATGCTGGTCACGGATCTTCCAGAGTTTTCCAAACTTTTCCGGACAGATCTGAGCCACCAAGAAAACAACGCCACGAGCTTGTAACAACTGGAGGCCTCAGACGTCTTGACCCCAGACAGCCAGACTCCTCATCCACCTCCTCCCTTTCTCCTCATTTCTCTTCCATCTTCCCTGGTCCCTGCTCCTCGATTCGATTCTGATAGAGGTTTGATCTCCCCTTCCAAAAACTGATCAATCTTCCGAATTCAAATCCTCCCTCTTCTTCTTCTTCTTTCTCCTCGCTTTCCGTTGCACAAAACAATTGCTGTCGTCCTTGAATTGTCCTATGTCTAGCCACGCCCTTTAATGACTCCGCCCACTTTCTTGCAGGACAGACATCACAGAAGAGCCTCCATTTCGATTGCATTTGACCGAACTGGTAGCTCTTCTTTACATTTCTCCTGTTTTTAGGTATGAAGACCCTTCTGCTTCTCGCTTTTGTGATTGGCTTGACTGCCGGAGAAGAGATCAAAGATCTGCCCGGATTGGACTTTGAGCCCAACTTCAAGCATTACTCTGGATTCTTCCAGGTCTCCGATAACCATGTCCTCCATTACTGGCAAGTTTGAATCACTACTCTCTGTCATTTCAACTAACTTCTCGACTATTCCAGGTTCGTCGAATCCCAAAACGACCCGTCCTCCGATCCGCTGATCTTCTGGTTCAACGGCGGTCCGGGATGCTCGTCGCTCGACGGACTCCTCAACGAAATGGGACCGTACGTGGCGAACGAGGACGGAAAGACTCTCCGTGAGAACGAGTATTCGTGGAATAAGCTCGCCTCCGTCGTCTACATCGAGTCTCCAGCTGGGGTCGGATATTCGTACGCCACCGACGGAAACATCACCACCAACGACGACTTAACTTCCCTGGAGAACTACGAAGCCGTCAAGCAGTTCTTCACCGAATTCCCGCAGTTCCGTCACCACCAGACGTTCATCATGGGAGAGTCGTACGGAGGAGTTTACGTTCCGACGCTCACCGCCAGAATCGTCGATGGACAGAAGGACTTCCCTATCAATCTGAAGGGAATGGCTCTCGGAAACGGGTACGTCAACGAGAAGCTCAACATCGACACCTCTGTTCGTTTTGCTTACGGACACGGATTGATCGATGAGAAGATCTGGAATACGTTGGAGCGCGACTGCTGCAGCGGATGCATCGACTCGTGCGATCTGACCCAAGTCTCCGGACACTGCGCCACCATGGTCGAGGACATCTTCCAGTTCCTTTGGTTCGGAGGACTCAACCCGTACGATCTGTACAGAGACTGCGACCCGAATCCATCGGTAAACAGCAAGAGAATGAAGCACATGCTCAGAGGAGTCGCCCCGGCCATGAGCAACTTCGACCAGCTCCTCAAGAACCACACCAAGACCCAGCTGTACCAGTTCTTGAAGGTAACGAGAATGAACGGAGAGTCGTCTTCCAACAATCAGAATTTCAGGACAAGTCATCCCAGAAGCCACTGAAAGCCGACGTCCCGTGCCTTAACGACACCGAGATGCTCTCGTACATGAACGATCCGAAGGTCCGCAAGGCTATTCACATCCCATTCAACCTCGGAAAGTGGGACATCTGCAGGTAATCAGAACATATCAAATTACTTCAAACCGTACCCGATTCTCTATCTATTTCAGTGATAAGGTTACCACGACCTACCAGAAGCAGTACACCGACATGAGCCCGTTCATCAAGAAGATCGTCAAGAACCACGTGCGCGTTCTTCTCTACTACGGAGACACCGACATGGCTTGCAACTTTATGATGGGACAGCAGTTCGCCGATCAGCTCGGACTCCGCAGAACTCTCAAGAAGACGCCGTGGAAGTACGACAGACAGATCGCCGGATTCAAGACTCTATTCGACGGACTCAGCTTCATCACCATCCGGGGAGCCGGACACATGGCTCCGCAATGGAGAGCTCCGCAGATGTACTACGCTGTTCAGCAGTTCCTTGTCAACCATCCGATTTAAGAAGACAAACCTATTTATTTTCATTTTCTCTGGGACGTTGCGTTTTTCAATAAACAATGGATTATATTACACAGATTCAGAAAAGACAGATTACAATTCGGGCAGAATGAGATTTTGTGCTCACAGTTTCAGTTTGCGTCGAGAGAGAGAAAGAGGCATTTGAGTATTTTTGTAAGAGTCGGTAATGAACAAAATGTTCGAGGGAAAAGGATCCCTTCCGCCGTGAACTCATCTTTTCTGGGCTATTATTTCGAGGTTTCTAGAACGATCAGATAAAGAATGCGTATAAAAGGAAGGGAAAGAACTGGTATCCTCATAGAGTACCCAATCTCTCTCATCGAATCGCCATGGCCCAATCCGTCCCACCAGGAGACATTGCTACCCAGCCGAACGCGAAGATCGTGTTCAACGCGCCGTACGACGACAAGCACACCTATCACATCAAGGTGATCAACTCGTCGGCCCGCCGCATTGGATACGGAATCAAGACGACCAACATGAAGCGTCTTGGAGTGGACCCACCGTGCGGAGTGCTCGACCCCAAGGAGGCTGTGCTCCTCGCCGTCTCGTGCGACGCGTTCGCCTTCGGACAGGAGGACACCAACAACGACCGCATCACGATTGAGTGGACCAACACCCCCGACGGCGCCGCCAAGCAGTTCCGTCGCGAGTGGTTCCAGGGAGACGGAATGGTCCGTCGCAAGAACCTGCCAATCGAGTACAATCCATAAGCCATTTAACTGAATAAACTCGCTCTTTTTTTTCGTTGGCGATTCATCTGTTCGTCTGATTCTGATTCTGATCAGTCTTTCTCTCCGCTGTGTCATTACTGGCATCACTCACTTCTCCAACGCGCCCACAAAAAGCTAAAGCCACTAACGTGACTTCTGATGACGATTGAAGAAAGGCAGAGCGCTAACGTTGAACGTTTTGTTGAATAGAAAGAATTTTATTGACTATAGTCTCTGTTCCTGTTTGAATTCGTAAAAACGAATCATTATCTGCTGTCTTCTACAAAGCGCAAATTTTCAGCATCTCGACGAACATTTCGCCGTTTTGCACAAAGGCGCCGCGGATACCGAGACGCGTGCTCGAAGGAAAGGCGTTTAGTTGGAGAGAATGGCAAATACTTCTCAGCCCTCCATTTTTTCAGATTCTCTCCGTCCGCCAGTCGATTCTCCAACTTCTGCCAGTCTCACCGGAGTTACTATGCGGCCACTAAAAGTGAGGTTTCTGATGACGATTCAATGAATTCGGGCAAGAGTGTTTTATTGTTCTTATCAGTCAGATGGTCATCCGGTAATATACAAAAAACGGTTCGTATCGTGTGGCACTTCAAGCGCTCTTCTGGTTGTTGAGGAGGGCGGACGGTCTGGCGAAGGCACGTGGAGCATCCTCCTTGTTCTTGTTCGATCCCCAAGCCCAGACGGACGGATAGGCGGCGGCGGCGACGTACGGAGAGTAGACGGATGGGTAGGCGTACGCGGAAGGAACGTAGGCAGCGGAGTAGGCAGGGACAACCACTTGCTGCTGGGATCCGATGATCATGGCGCAGAGAAGGACGGCGGCGAAGCTGGAAGAGAGGATTCAGAATGGAAGATCGGAAGGGCACTTACCACTTGGCGAACATGTTGAATTGGATGAGAGAGCTACTTGGAAGTGGCAATGTCTTTCTGCCAAAGAGTTTACCGTTTTATACCAGGACAGAAAATCAAAAACTAGGCGATTAGAGCTAGTTCTCTGCTCCGCGCGCCCTTTTTTCGTGTGCTTCTATATTTATTCAAGTAACTGGCACATGCAGCGCGAGAAACAGTTACTGTGCAAAGAGAGAGCACGAGCACGAAGCTTTCAGAAAATGTCGAGTTCTCCGATCTCGATGACGATGAGGGAACAACAGAGAAGCCGACAAACGAGACAGAAAACAAAACGCAAAGAACGCAAATATTAAGACATCGTTTTATTTCAACAGAAGTCACTCATGGATTGTACTCGATTGGCAGGTTCTTGCGACGGACCATTCCGTCTCCCTGGAACCACTCGCGACGGAACTGCTTGGCGGCGCCGTCGGGGGTGTTGGTCCACTCGATCGTGATGCGGTCGTTGTTCGTGTCCTCCTGTCCGAAGGCGAACGCGTCGCACGAGACGGCGAGGAGCACAGCCTCCTTGGGGTCGAGCACTCCGCACGGTGGGTCCACTCCAAGACGCTTCATGTTGGTCGTCTTGATTCCGTATCCAATGCGGCGGGCCGACGAGTTGATCACCTTGATGTGGTAGGTGTGCTTGTCGTCGTACGGCGCGTTGAACACGATCTTCGCGTTCGGCTGGGTAGCAATGTCTCCTGGTGGGACGGATTGGGCCATGGCGATTCGATGAGAGAGATTGGGTACTCTATGAGGATACCAGTTCTTTCCCTTCCTTTTATACGCATTCTTTATCTGATCGTTCTAGAAACCTCGAAATAATAGCCCAAAAAAAATGAGTTCACGGCGGATCCTTTTCGATCGAGCATTTTGTTCATTACCCGATTCACTGACTCCTAGAAATGACTAACATGAACGATACAAATAATCAAATTGCTCTCGCAGCCCATCAAAATGACTTCGGAACACAGCAACGGTCACTTGAAAAACAGCAGAGACTGCTCGCAGCGCAGCAGATGGAACTCGGACCACGACTGGAAAGATCCGGTATGAAGGCAGCTTTTGATATGTACGAAGCTGCAACAGAAATGAGAGAAACGGAATTTGAAAGACCGGAAATCACGATCGCGATGAGCAATGTTCATATGACGGTGAACGGAGTTCCGTGCACGTTCAGGTTAATTCATACAGTAGGCCCAAACTGAGAACACTTCATTCCAGTGGAATCGTGTCAGTCAACGTCAACAAAACGTCGGGTGTGCATTCGTCTGCCGGCTCTCCTCCCAACTCGTCCGCAAACTGCTTCAACGAATCCAGGAACTCTTTCTGCTAATACGAATAAAACATTTCGGATAACAAAAATTCCACGTCACTAAGATCATCTGTTGATCATTCGGAAGAACGTGCCTTTTGCCTGTTGACATGCCCCGTTGTCCCTCTGATTCCAACTCCTCCTCCCCTTCCTCCTCCTCCTCTTCCCATTCTCCCAATCACCTTTTCATTCGTAAACTTCTTCTCCTCCACTCAGTTCGCTCCTCTTCTCAAATGATAACAAAACACTGATCGAAAGATAGGCTTATCAAAGAGACACACGGGGCTGTCGTCTCTCCGTCTCTCCGTTTCGCCTCCTATTTCTCCGTTTATTTTCAAATACATTGATTCTTTTCTCTTTTCACCAAGAGACGGAAGAAACCGATCGGGTAAACACGTACATACTCTTCGTCGCTCTCCGTTTTCTTGTCTTAGTCGCCTACAGTATCCGATTCCAGGAGCCAGATGAAGTGGCTGCTCGTCGTGCTGCTCTTCGCCGGAGCGGTCATCGCCATGCGAAAACAAGGAGTGGCCGTGAAGGGAGTGCTCAAGTGCGGCACTGCGTTCGCCAACAACACAAAAGTTAGAATTGTGGACATCGACACGGGACCGGATCCGGACGACACGCTCGACGAGAAACGGACCGGGGAGGACGGCGCGTTCTCTTTGACTGGAAGCACCCACGAACTGACCTCCATCGACCCAGTGCTGTACATTTGGCACGAGTGCAGAGACGAGCAGACTGTGAGTTATTGAAATTGTCCGGGTGTCGATGACACAGCTAAAAGTTTCACTTTGATTATATTCTCTGATCCTTCGCCCACCTCCTTCCTTTTTCAGCCGTGCTCCCGGAAGATCAAGCTGTTGATCCCGAAGAAGTACATCCACGGAGGCACTCCAACTGCCGAGCAATGGGTCGACATCGGAGTGCTCAATTTGGAAGGATCCTTCGAGAACGAAGGTCGCGAGTGCATCAAAGACTAGTTTTTCGTTTTCTATGTAATTGGAAATAAATGATTTATACCTGACAGCTTGAAAACGATTTTGAAACATAAAAAATAGAATGTAATGGCACGAAGAAACAATCAAACGGGAAACAATTACAAGAATATAATTTCGGCTTAAAACTAAACAATAATCACGATTTTAAAATATGTAGAACTGATATTTGACTCAGAACCTAATTCTGGAGATCGAAGTGGAATTCATTGAAGCCCATGATCGATTTCAGTGGAGAAGTGCTTCGCGGTCCAGTCGTCCATCGCGGTTCTTCACGAGCGAGCCTTTTTTCCTTAAAATTTGTGTTACTTTTAGTCTAGATTGACGTCATCTACCTCATGTTCTCTCTGATACTCCTTGCGCATCGTCTCCACGGACGGAGGCCAAGTCTTCGGAGTATAATTCAGGTAGCGTCCCTCCGTCAAGACCATCAGGACACGTGGCGGTCCGACCACGAGAGCTTCGTAATAGGCAAATCTATTACGAATGAAGACTGGCACAACGAATCCCATCATGACGCCATGCTCCGTGTACGCGGGACCGGCGGAGTTGAGCACACCATGCAGATGAGCGCCTGCGAAAACAATGACCTTCCTGTCCGAGTACGATTTGAGCCATGTCTCCTTGCCACGCTGAAAGTGTCGGATAGCAAACAGAATGGGAATCGAAGAATTATTACTGGTTTATCCAAAATCAAATCATCGAATCTGAGAACTCTAGCTGGCCACAGATTGCGTCCAATATTCGGATCTTTTGGACCCTCCTCGATAAGTGGCTGGAATGAGGCGACGTTCCATTTCGGCAGATTTCCGTTTGGCACGCTCCTGTTAATCAATTCTATCAGAAATTTAATAAAGTTATCAACTTACAGAGTGAACTCTCCTTTGACAGTCATCTGACACATTCTCAACGGGGCAAACGTCTTCTCTTCAGTGTTCATCAACTTGCGTCTGATGTTCGCACGATCGGCAGCCGTTAGGTAAATCGGGCCAAGAGCATCCGTCCAAACCATCGTCCGGTATTGATTATGCATCGGATCTTTGACGAAATCGACAAAACTGACTAGCCCGTACAGCCGCATTTCGATGCCCTTATTGTGTCGATACTTGAGACTGATGAGACCGGTGGACGGCTGAGCAGAGTAAACCGGCACGACTTCTACATTTCCGTTCACTCTCCGGTACTTGATTAGGAGCGTTTTGCTCACCTCACTCGCTTGCTCGGTAGTCAAAAGAAGTCGGTCGATGAACGACTGCGAACTGAATACTAGAAGCTGAAAAACAACGTGGTTACTGCACATACCGAAACACCTCACCTGCTGCATATCTTTATCTTGCGTTTTCTCCTTTTCAATCGGAACTGCAATGCACCACGAGTGATCCCTATACTCGATGAGCTCGGAAGCTTCGAACTTGTTGTCATGGCTGTCCATGCTGCGGATTTCTCCCGAAAGTCCGGAATCGTAGTCATCCATTTCCAGCAGGTCATCCACTTTCGCTCTCACTTTTTTGTGTTCTTCGCCCTCTCGTTTTTTGAATTTTTTGTTCGCATTCGCCAGTGTCCTAGCAGCATCAACATTTTCGTCCAAGTTTTCAGGAATAATCAGTCTCGCGCGTTTTTCGTCGTCTTTTTCAAGTTCCAGAGCAATAGTTGACAGATCGAAAACTGCCGATTGAGGCGGTTCCCGAATCACGCGTTCTTCTGGTTTAAAGTGGGGAGGAAGAAGCGCAGTTCCATCAGCAGATTTCCAGCATGCAGATCGAGTCTCCAGTGGTCGTGACTCAGGAAACGCGCCTTTCGAAGCCATCGGGAACACACGTCTCGGTTGTTCGCAGGCGGAAAATCGTTCCATTTCCGAACGTCGAGACTCCAACCGATTACGTGAAACGGGCTTGCACGCAACAGGAAAAACGTGCCTCGGCAGTTTGGGAGGCTCTCGGGTAACAGGGTACGGTTCTCTTTCCATGTACGAATGCGAAGCTGCTTTCCACACATCCTTTTCCGGCCTCAAACGGGAAAATTCCTTTAGTATCGGAGAAGGTTGCTCATCGATCGGCTCCTCGGGAGTCGGATTTGGCCAGCCGGCTTCATTCAGCAGTCTTTCGTGTTCATTTTTCTCCTTCTCTATTTGGATAACCTCTTGAGTGACTTCTGCGAGCTTCAGCTCAAACGGACTAGCACTGTTTGATGAAATCGTAAACGATGAGACGCCCGTATCCGGACCCTGCACGTACGATCCATCGTAGGCCTTCTTGTGTTCCCTCAGCTCGGGACTTTCTTCGATTTCCTCCACTGGCGGAGGAGACATCAGCTCGGGCTTATCAGGAACTGTAGAGAGCCATTCCGTTATCTTTCCGGCCGGTGCTGACACCGGCATCTCGTTCAGACCCTTTTTTATCTTCGGCTGAAAAAAGAAGCAGTTGCAGATGTTGTTACGAGAAAAAAGAGTTTAGAAAATACTCTTTTCACAGGAAAAAAGCACCTCTGGTGGTGGAAATCCGATGGGAACCACTTCCTTTAATCTGGGCCATGCTTTTGCGTTGTTCCGAGGCCAATTTCCAAAAGGTTTTCGGTCAACCATTTTCGTTACCTGAAAGTGTCATTTTTGCAGAAGCTATGAAATACGCGTAGCGCAGCGAGAGAAAAACCGAAATTTAAGTAACAAACAACTACTGTGGCTAAAGGCGCAACTCGCAGATACCGGAAAGGTCTCGCACCGATTTCGCTCCCGCCTCTTGAATTTTTCCATTTTCATTCAATTTGGAAAACAAAAACAGTAGAACAAGATCTAGCCTAATCAAAACTAATTTAAATTTTTAAACCCACCCTTTTTATATTTGAAAGTGTCTTTTTTATCATTATTTTTCCTCCCAAGTATATCAGTCCCCATATGCGGTTTAAAGTTCCCATGTTTTCATTTCGCTGTTGTGACAACGCTCAAAATTTGTTGAATTTTCGATTCGTCATCTAAAAGAACCCCTCACGTTCTCGCTCCTCCTCCTCCTCCGTCAATATGCGGTCGAAAACGAAAGCGCCTGCGTGTCTGCGTCTGCTTTCCCCGCGAGCGCTCTCACTTTCACAAGGAAACACCCTCCTAACCAGAAAAAACATTCGCTCCGTTCTGCACGTTCGCATCTTTTCAGATAAAAGTAAAGTTTCAGCTAAAGAGCATTGAAAATGCCACCTGGCGAGCCGGTCGCCACCGATCCGGAGCATGATGAGGACTTCGATCGATTCTTAAACAAAAAAAGTATGAAGCTGGTATTTAACCTGTACTAAAATCAATATAAGTTCCAGAATATCGTTCGAAGTTCATAAGTAGTGACTGGTTCGTAGAACCACTTCTCAATTTCGATGCAGATAACTCTGTAAGACCAGCATTTATCAGTGAGCCCGAGCAAAAACTATTTATTTCAGGCAATGGAGCCCGTTTACGAGGCTGTGAAATACTGGACACAGATAGCAAAAGAACTGAAAGAAGTAAATTATCCGATCGCCGAGGGAATTGACAACTTCACAAAGTTCGACTCTGAAACTAGGCTGAAAGCACGCATGCTCGACGATTTCCTCGATTTGCTCATCACACCGAGCTTGTTCACAGAAGACAAAGGCTTTGAAGTACTCCAAGTGCTCATAGCTCAAGGAGATCAGTACCTGGATTTCACGCAGAAAAGTGAGCACAAAACATGGGAGTCTTTCTCAAAACAAAAATACAAAGTGATGTTTCAGTGGCCGACGTCGATTTCTCGTTAAAATGCAATACAATCTGGGAGAATGACGCGGTCGCCTATCGGTGTAACACATGTGCTCTCACTCCTTGTAAGCTTGGAATAGAGTTCTGAAAAATAATATTTTCCACAGGCATGTCACTCTGCGAAGCTTGTTTCGATGCAAACGGCCACGCAGGTCACGACTACACCCGCTTCTTCTCGCGAGAAGGCGGAGCATGCGACTGTGGCAACCAAGACGTCATCCGAAAACAAGGAAACTGTCCGAATCACGGAGACGAGTCCAAAAGACCCAAATACGACATGAGCGACGTGTGTCTTGCGGAGCACATCGTCACGAAACTGCTAGTCCGACTGTTCCTGAGCTGCAGAGGATGGGTCAGTCATTTCATAATCTCACTTTTTTATAAATTCCTGATCGCATTTTCAGTATGCGCGATACAAGGAAGAAGAAGCAGCTTATCACGACGAAATTGTGGAGCCGGGGGCCCGTCGACCGGTTTATGATTTGGGACTTTTCACGGAAAAGGAAGCGGCGAAACCGAACAAAGTGATTGATTTCCTTCAAGAATGCTCGAATTACGGAGGTCCGATGCGGCTGATCGTTGCGGAAGTTCTCCTGAACAGAGAATTGTACAGGGCGTTGACTGAAAAGACTGGCGACCATTACGATGGTATCCATTCATTCGTCAACTTTCACGAATATTTATTTTCCAGAGACGGGTCGCGTTGAAGTCAGTCTGGATTGGCGCACTCGCCTTTCCTTCTATGACGATCGGAAGTCGATGATGATAGACCCACGTTACGCTCACGACTTCCCATTAGTCAGAAGCGTTGAGGGGACCGAGTGTTTTTCCCTTCTCGATGAACTCATCTTCTGGATATGCAGATTGCTTTTCCCGCAGAATATTGTCAACTTCGGGCTGAGCATGCTCTCGGAACCCGGATATCGAGTAAGATTGCGTTTTAGATTCATCGCTTGTGAGAATGGTATTTCAGGATGCATTCGCATTACGCTTCTTCGCCTGGTATCCTCTCTGCGGCAAAGTTATCAGTGATCTGTGTGCCAGTCAGGCGGTGCACTCCCGCGACGACGACAGAGTGTCTCCTGCTTGCAGTCGGGCAGTTCATGTCACTGTTCAGGTGCGAATCACTTCCGAACTCACTTCGAGAACGTTGTTTTCTGTTACAGATGCTTTCCTCGGCCTCTCTCTGCGATGAACTGAACAAGAGCGTGCATCTAGTGAGGACTATTTTCGACGTGACCCGGTTTTTGGTTTGCCAAAAACTCACAGAGTCTAACCTTTCACTGAGTGGGTCAAAATTTAGAATGGAGAGTAATAATATAGTTTTCATACAGGACCAGATGACATCTTCGTACGCAACTTTTGGCCTCGCAGAAGTGACTGGAATGTTATGAAAATGTCCGGAAATACAGTGAGCACTCGATTATCTGTTCGGTTGTCAATCACAGCTTCTTGCAGGCGGTAAGTCAACACGGCTACTGGTTCGTCATGGGCGACATTCAAAATGTGCTGACGCACACAGCCCTGGCCGTCGGAGCAGTGCTTGATGACGAATGCTTTGGCAAATCGTACATGAAGGGAATGTGTCAGATGCAGGGAATGAATCACCTCGAGAGGATTGTAGAGGGAGATGCAAACGAGCGAGACATCGGAGAGGAAGTGCAACGGGCGTACACGCTGGAATTCGAGACTCTTGCAGTCACTCTCTTCAACATTGTAGCGGCGATTCAAGAGGAAAACAGCGTGCTCGCGGCGTGTCGGTTCTTTGATCATGTGAAAGCAAATCTGGAGAAGTGGTTCGTCCATCTCTGTCCATTTAACAATAATCGGACGGAAGTGTGGGGGAGCATCGAGAGGGCACAAATGTACGTCGTCTCGTTCCACATCCCCCTGCACAGGTGACATTACCGCTTTGTTCCTTTTCCATTCATCTGATTTCAGGCACATGTCCACTGCTCTCACGCACTTCATGGAGCTCGACGGCTTCTATGAATACGTCTATGAGAATCTCATCTGCGACGAAGCGTTCATCCGTCTTCTCATCCTTCATCCCCTCCGAATCCAAGTAGCACGTGCCGAGATCAACTGCGGAATGTGGGTGAGAAACGGAGGACAGGCACGCATGTCCTCCCTTATCTATTCGCAATGGAATGTCACCAGCGCATTTCAAACTCCAGACGTGGACCTGATCAGGTGAGAATCCTCTCGAAGTTCTCAAACCTCGAAGTATACGATTCACTTCAGATTCTGTGCTGCTCACATCGATAAGGAGTACTTTGTCCGTGTCCTCACTCTCGCATTCAATGTGATCGAGAAGACAGTGTACAATTCTGGACTTCCACCGATTTTCACTCCGGAGCCGGCACTGAAGCTGTTTGCAGGTCTCGTCATCGCCAGAAATCCGACAATACGACAGCTGATCAAAAGCCAGGAGCTGGATGTTTTTTGTGATTGGCAGGTCGATCAGAAGTTGGCATACGACAATCTGATCCGTTATGTGACTGAAAAACCACTCATGATCGAGGCGCTCATGCAGAACATGCCTGATGCGTTCTGCGAAAAAGTGGAGCTGGACGAGAACAAGAAGAAAATGCTTATCGAGTGAGTTGGAAAAGGATTAGTTCAGGCACGGACTTTTTTGTTTTCAGTTACACAATCGGCACTTGCTCACGGACAGTTCTCTCTTTTCCTGCACACAACAATGCTAGATCGGATAGCTTGTATGCTCGATTGCGCGAGCAGCTACCCGGTATTGTACCTGACGGGATTCACCCTGAACGAGAAGAATTCGTGCGAATGCTGAACAGCAAGTTCCGCACATACGAAGGAGAAACTAAGCCTCGCGAAGCAATACTGTTCCAATCCGAATGGATCGATCCAATGTACTGGGGAATGTTTAAACTGGTCGCCGAGCTCATCGTCATTCGGGTCAATTCGGGGGCCACTCCAGAAGAACACTATCGAGCCGAAATGGTGAATTGTATGGCGATGGGAAACGTTTCTTACTCTAGACTACGCGCTTCAATTTCCGAGAAAGGAAGTCGTGGAAGCGAGCTGATTGATAAACACTTTGAAAGAATCCTGAACGAGATCGGAGACTTCCGAGAGCCGAACGAGGCAAGTAACTACCTGCAACAGGGCAGTTATCAGCTGAAGACGTCCGTCTGGGACACCGAACTCTGTCCTGTCTTCTTCCTCATGAGATCGACAACAACGAAGCAGGCGAGAGAGGTTTTCTCGAAAATGGAGATTCGCGAACGGAAGAACGCTGTCGCCACTGGAGCGTTCCCTGACAACGATGTAAAATAGAGGACGCCTTCTGGGTGCCGTTCCGATTGATTGACTTCGACAAGAACCTTCGGCATCAAGGAATTGCAAGTATTTATTCGATTCTGCTCACCGAACGCTTCATCATCAACTGCATCTCCGTTCTGTACATGGACCAAGAGTATTCTACCGCTTTCCACGAGGCAACCGTTCAAATGGCCGTCTTTATGCTGACGCTCGGAGTGAAGTACGCGTCAGAATACGATGGTCCAGAAGACGTGAAGCAATACGTAAAAAATGTCTATCACAAGCCATTCACTCTTGTGAGGTTCGATAAAGAAGAGCAATACACGGTCTGCTCGTTCATGGCCGGATTGGTGGAGAAAGAAGCGAGGAAAAAAGACTCTTTTGTGCCTCTTTTCCGAAATATTCTGGCCGGAAAGTACGACGAAAAGAAGATTACGGGCGGTCGCATGATCTATCTCGCTCGTTTCCTCACAATTCTCGCGAAGCTTTCCAGTGCGTGCCGTGTGATTATTGAAGAAAAACTGAAAGATGAACTGGATCTGATCAGCAGAAAATCACGGCAAGACACGAAGACGAAACAAGCTGATCCAGCGAAAGAGGAAATGAAGAAGTTGGCGAAGGCGAGAATGGCGGCTATAATGGAGAAGACGGCTGCGAGGAGCGCACGGACGATGGAGAAGCTGATGAAATCGGAGGGGATGACGCCTGAAGAATTGGGCAGTGTGGATCCGAGTCAGCAGAACCGAAAGGTTTACGAATGCCCGATTTGCGGAGAAAGCGACGCGCCGAACACTGTCGAGAATCCGTTCGGAATGCTCGCGAAACTCTCCACCAATTTCCTCTGCGAAGAGCAAATCGATGCGAACTGCGAACCGTACGAAAATCTTCTGGATATCGATCCAGAAACGATGAGCAGCTTCCACAGATGGTCACTCGAAGGTACTGTGTGAATATGAGAATGAAGCGGAGCGAGGGTTCCAAATGGGCGGATGTGAGCAGAGTGGATCCGCCGCTGACCGGAACTGACCTGAAGACGTGCGGACACACAGCTCACATGACGTGTTTCAATGCGTATCGAGCCTCATTGGTAAGCTAGAGAACGTGCCATTATAACAATAATCCCAAAAAATTTCAGTACGACGGACGCCAACGGACAACAGAACGCCGAGAAGTCGGATGCCCACTCTGTCGTTACACTGTTAACATAATCGTCCCGATGATGTTGGATAAACCCTACGTGCCGCTCAAGACTCCGCCCTCCCCATTGTCGCATTCTGACGTCTGGAAAACTATGAAAACGATGGTTACGAAGGCAAGAATGCCTGCTTTCGATGTCGATCCCAAACATAATCCCTGTTTGGTGGAAACGTATATCCGGCAAGACGAACGGAACGTCAGGCACGCGGCAGTCTACAGTACTCGAGACGGCGGTGGACTGTCTGAAGTGTGGTCGGGGCGACAGCAAAGTGCGGACTGGACAGAACGGAAATCGAGTCGGGAGAGTTGCACGGTGAGTACGGTCATGGTGTCGATGGCGGCGACGATGGTGGAAAGATCGAGTCTTCTGCGGAAGATGGGCGTGCCCGAGAGGCGGAAGAATGCAAGGAAGAGTCTAACAGGTGAGAATACTGCTTACTTCAATTTATGAATGCATAATTGCAGAGCACATAATGGCGGCCACAGTTGCCACTTCCAAAGATGTCGATTTCGATGTGACAGTCTCCGCAGTGACAAGTCTCCTCGCAAAAGTATCCGAAACGCCGAACATGTCCGAAGCGCCAGTAATGAGTCTGACTGAACGGCTATCATCGTCGCGGGCGAGCACTTCCTCTTCTTTGAATCCCCCGGAAGAAGTGGACGGTCTGACAGCCACTGAGGTGATTGCGATGGCCCTCAAGCATACACGGAAACGGGTAGCTGAAGAAGATAACGATCACAACAAAGTGCCGCTCTTCATGCTCGAACCCAAAACGACGCTCGTTCGGATTCTCTCCGTTCTCATCGACAATCAGGGAGTCACTAAGGAAGTGCAACAAGATATCGCAAGAAGCTTAATCTCAGCGGCCATTTGTTGGGTCACCGCCCGGACGATTCTGAGTATTGTTCTCCGGCTCCACGAACAAAAAATTAGGTCACTCGCTGTTGGAGAACTGAAATTCGACGGTATCTCGGAGGAGTGGCAGTTGATTGCACAGAACGTCGCCAGTTCGTTAGTCAGAAACACGGACTTCTTCAATTTGCTGATGCGGTACATGGCGTCACCCGTTACAGAGCCTAATGATTCTGAAATTGGCAAAACCATCGAAATCGTTCTCATCGATTATCTTCGCTTCGCCTCCGAACTTCTCTTCCATTGCAATCTGGGCTCTCTAGCCGACGTGGAGTGCATTCATGATCCGAAAATCGGATTGGGAGATGCGATGTCTCTCATGAACATTAGTAAGTTTTCAAAGTTTTATTCATCATGTAAACGAATTAACTTTCCAGAAACTGACGATTTCCAGCTGCCATCAAAAGCCAGTTATTGGACGTTGATGTACAGGCCCAGCTTGACGTGGATGTCCCAATTGGCCAATGTGGTAAGTGAAGGCTTAATCCAGAATTTGATCTTGACTGGAGGATTCTTTGACGGAGCCCACGACTAGAAGACAGATTAGAAGAAGAATTATCAAGCAGTAGAAAATCTGTAGAAAAAGTATTTTAACGATTTGAAAAGGAAGGGGCTGCATACCAGGAAAGCGGTGCAGGCGAAGAAAGCGGACCAGTAGATGAGGGGGTCGCAGTAGTGACTCTCGAACATTCCCTCGTTGAAATGGACGTACATCTTCGAGCCATACACCCATACACAACCTAGAATGGAGAGAGATTAGGCTGCTCAGTGAATTAGACTCACCCAAAATGAGCCAAACAACATTGGCAAGTGCAAAAAGAGCTTCGATTCCCTTGCACAGCAAACTGGCTCCTAACTTCCTCTGCTGTCGCCGGTAGGCCGTTCGTCTAGGTGTCGGAATCAAGAAGTAAATGCGGAACGTGGCGGAGATGATGAAGATGACTCCTTCCACAATCAGCCAAATAGGAATCATTGGCTGCACAGCACAGAACGGTGCATTCAGTAGTCCGAATATTATGAGAAGGAAGGCAAGAAGGCTGAAACAGGAGAGCACTGCTATGCTCACTTCTGAAAGAGGTCAACTGGACGGGTCGTTTCGAACAGGGAAATTCTCACGATAAGGTATCCGATCGTTAATGTAATCACTCAAATTCTTTGCAAATTCTACAGTATCTCCACTCTGAGAGTAGACGTCCGATAGCTTGTCGTGTTTCGTCGAGATTCGCTTGAATCTGCTTGAGACTGTGTAGTGGGCATGTAAACGGAAGGTTGAAGATATCCATTCGAAGGCCGTTCTGCTTGAAATCGGACTGGTGAACGGCTGACAGATTGAGCCGGAGGGAGAAGCGGCGTTGAGAATTCGCGGAGCTCCTGCTTGAGGAGCCAGACATGTTGATACGGAGAGGAATGGATCGGGAGGAAGTGTAACTTTGAGAGCCTCTGAAAAACTGTTTTGGGGGGTACGGTGATTTTGAAAATCGTACCTTGGAAACTGATTGTGTGGCGGGTTTTGTGACATTGAACTCGACGGTAGAATCGGCGTCTCCACTTTCGAAACTGGCGTTGAACTAGAAAGTATTCGTGTTGATAGCTCTGATTCATGCGAATGACTCACCCTGAGCTGCTCATATCGACCCTCAACTTTTGAGGCCCCGGTGATGGAGTGTGACGCATTTCGCCGAACGCACCCATCCGTTCAGATGTGACCATCGATGTAGGACGTGAATACTGAAAAGAAACGTTGAGGATAAAGTTATGATTACAGCGAGATGTGGGAATTTTTTGTTTATGTGAATTTGCAATTCAAATCCAACAGCATAGGGGGCAGAAAGAATGAAAACTGTGTAGTTATATGGTTTGATAGCTTCGGGTATTGCCTCGTTTCGCCCCAAAAGTCGTACGTCAGCTGCTTGTGCAAATAAACACGCCAAGGACGACACGCTTGCGAAACTTACCCCCGCTGGAAACGAAGTCTCGTTGTGGGATTCCCGGGATCCTAACGACGACATTTTGAGAGATTCTGAAAGATTTTGAATGTCGGACAAGAAAATCAAAGCACGGACAGTGCGAGGAGGTGCGGTCTTTTCGGTGTAACTGTGAGAGAGCAAATAATGTCTCTCGTCACCTGATGCCTCTCAATTTTGAGTTTCTCTCTAATTCCATCTTCATACGTACTCGAGGCGTTATAATTATTGAGATGATAACAACGATTCAAAAGGGATGAAAGAGGAAAGTTTTGAAGTTGGAACGATGCCAGCGTCTGGCTGAACAAAGAAGAAAAGGAAGAGAAACAGAAATATAGGCACATGCTAAAAGTAGAATCGATTCGAAAATAAACAAGATGAGTCACGGGGTGGTTGGTTTCCGATGGCAGGGAGCGGGAAATTGGGTCTCACATGTCTCATTCAGAATGGACTAAAAGGTTGTGCAAACTCAGACCGCCTAGGAAATGTTAACAGAAGCAGACAGAAGCCTTTTGTGTAGTACAAAGTATTTCATAACTTTTTACCCATTTCTTTCGTAACCTGAGTGACGATGTGTAGAGAAATTCAAAAAGGTACAAGCGAGAGGGAGCCTTGCTACAGGCAGATCGGCTCTCTAAATCAACTCCTCGATCTTCCGACCTTCCTGACAGTCGTTTTCCCTGGCTCATATCTTCCTTCTCTATTTGCCGACCTCTTTGATCTTTCGCTATTCTTTTCCGTTCTTTTTACATATACAATGTTAGGTCAGCCACCGAGTTGTTCACTGTTCACGCGTTCGCGACTACAACAAACACAGAGATCTTAGTTCACAAGGGGCATTCTCTAATATTCGGATACTTGTGGTTATGTGATTATATTTCAGTTCCAACCGCACGTCGTCGAACCATTGGCATGGAAGCCACGTCGAATCTTGAAGCCGCCGAGCCGTTTCGAGGAACTCTTTACCAGATACTTCCACATGGAATGCATTAATTGCGCAGTGGTCAGTCATCGTTCCCCCTTCCCTGTTCTTCATATTCTTATTTCCAGAGCCCTGCGAATCCGGTGATCTGTCTACTTTGCGGTCAGTTGCTTTGTTTGGATGAATGCTGTCGACTGACTCACAAAGAAGCGGGAAGTGACAAGACAATCAACACGTCGGAGATCGAATCGGTCAGTCGTCCTAGCCTTCCGTGACGCCCTCAATCTTTCCTAATTTCAGCACGCGGAAAAATGCTCCTCGTCGTCCGGTCTCTTCATTTCAATCACGTCCTCAATGGTGATTGTGATGCGCGGAAAGCAGGCAGCCATTTGGGGCACAGTCTATCTCGATTCTCACAAAGAAGAAGACCGTAATCTTCGTCGCGGAAAGCCCCTTTTCCTGTGTGAATCCCGTCTGAAATGGCTCGAATACGATTGGGCGGAGCAGGAATGGCAGCGAGTCTTCCAATGGTTCAGTCTCTCCAACTCGCACACATTCATCAATGCCATCAGGGATTGCCACATGCACCATTGAATTTGCACCCCCAGTATATTTATTTACTCTCAATTGTATCAAAATCTGTCTAGTTTTTCAGCTGATCTTGTTCTTTTCTCGCATGTTTATCTATCCTTGTGGTTCTAACGGTTTTCTTCATATTCATTGTGCCCGTGTAAATTTTTCTTATCTTAGAACATGCTTGAACTAGGTCCCCTAGCCAAATACTAGTGTACAGGTATCTGAGAATATTCTTTCAGAATAGGAGCCTGAAGAAGTGGAGAGTGGATCCGAGAGATTTACGAATGTCCGATTTGGTCACCCGGATTCTCGCTTCCTACTTCCTCGGCCGTAATTCCCTCCAATTTCATCAGCTTGTCCGTGCGCTCTTCTTGGCGCACAAAGAATATCCGATCGTACATTCAGTGATGGCGTCACATAATCACAGATGACTAAAGGCAATGGAGGATGATGCAAACTCGATTCCCTCTTACTCTTTTCCGACGGCCACGTGAGAACAAGATCTAAGACGTACTTTTCTGCGGATGGAAACTGAAGGCCTCCACAAAAGGACGGTGGAATACGGTTTTTCTCCAAACAATATTGTTCTCTTTTGTGCACCTCTTCATTTGGAAATCTCCAGAATCCCTTCTGTCCCACCTCGACGCCAACACGTTTCTGCTTATTTTTCCGTTCTCTCTGAACTTTGCCCACTCGGTTTTCTCACCGTTATCGGTCAGAAACCCACAACAAGGTGTCTGACGGCACGTGTCTCCGTTTTTCGATGAAAAGATCAGCAGCGAGTCTGAAGAGAAGGGTCAGCTTGCAACAATTGTCATCTTCGACAGGGCGACGGTCAACGATTACTGATCGGCGCTGGTTCCGGGATGATACGTGGCTAGGTCGGAAGGAAAGTGACTGCTCCTTACGGCTCTGTGCAGAAAGTTGATACAATTCAAAATTCCACGAACGCTGTCGTCTGAAGATGTCTTAGAAGTGTTAGAAGTCATCTTGCATCAGAAAGATATGAAATTGTGTACTTTGTTCGTTCTTCTTTGGATACTCTTCAATACCTCCAACGCCCTTCTCTTTTGTTCCCTTTCGATACCGTAGACCTCGTGTTATATAACCAATCACCAATCAGCCGAGATTCCATTTCCGATCTCAAAACTAATCCCTTCCCTTATTATAAATGCGTGTGTGTGTCTGGATCAAAAATTAAAAATGAGCTGAAGCGACGACGAGCAAAACACAAAAATCTTCCTCTTAACATGTATTTTTGCCTAAATTCCCAAACTGATAACACAAATAAGCATCACCTGCTCGCAGTGGCATTGAACTCGATGATACTGATTTCAGAGTGCGAGTTTTGGACTGGACTGAGTGTGTCCGGCTAGAGTACAACGTATTTTTGTTCCTGGACCACTTTTAAGATCGAAAAGTAGACGTTGATGTTACGGTAAGCACGTGAATGTTCTGACGTCGTTGTGATCACTGCGGTCTGCCCAGACGTAGATGGACTGTTCATCCCACCATCAAACCATCGTCTGTTTGCCTTCGTATTCCATTCTAAACATCATTATGACCGCTGAAACCAAAGTTCAACTCGCTCATTTTTTTCGCTCGTTCGCCCAGTCAGTCTGTGCGAACCGTTCTGTCTCTCAAAAGATCGTTGAGATCACGTAAACTGGCTTCCCACTGACCCCTGGATCAAAGTCGAGCCTCGTCTTTCTCAAAAACAAAGACGGAAGCCCGAATGTGTTGATTTGATTAACGGCCGTGTGAACAGAGAATGATCCCTGCGGTCCGCACCAGACTACACAGGTCTCCGGTCGGCTCGTGACTCATTTGGCGGTCATTCCATCTGAAAAGCAAGAAGGAGACCAGCAAACTTTGGACGTTTTCCATCTGCTCCCAGTCAGCATAATCTCATCAATTCCGATGTTTACTTCATGGTTCTCGCCTTCAAAAGACTGCCAGATTTCGCGTCAGAGCCGCCGAATAATCCTTTTTCGGAAAGTGGCATAGAAAAGAGATCGGAGAGCAAGAAGTGCAGACTCTATTATAGTTTGTTTCTGGTTCTGACTTTGCATTACGCTCGTATGGACTCCATATATGTCTAGCACAACTACAGTAACCTTCAGACTCCTCTCTTCCGCTAAGTACAATCTTCCTGACCACAATGAATCTTTAATGACACTAAAAGCGTGTGTGGGTCGCAGCAAAGCACAATATAATTCTTCTTCTGTTTTCTCTGCTCCCAGCGCAAAACCCGGAACAATCTTTGTGTGTCTCGCATGTCCACCACAGAAGACGTCAGAACAAGAGGAATTCCAAGTTGGTCGTGTTTTCGAGATTATCTTTTTTAATAAGCACTAAGGGTTGTCACTGATAAATTGAGCATCGTGGACACAATTATAGGCTTGTTCCACATCACACTTCCATAGATCACCCCTTTCCCATCCTCGCTCTCTATTTTCCTCTTTTTCCTTCGATGACGTCCGCTCTTTGCAATCCCAACCTGACTCTTGGCTCATTCAAAGGCCATTCCCTTCTTCTTCTTCTTCTTCTTCTTATTTTTCTGCATCTGCTTCTGCTCTCCCTTCTCTTTCTAGTTTGGCTTCTTTGAAACTGCAGTGGTGTGCACCGGTTCGTCGAGTTCATCGCCCGTCTGCGTCTCGCTTCTCGTGCGGGTGCAACTTGGCGTCACCTCTCTCTTTGGGCCCGCTTGTGTGGGGTTGACGGGTCTAAACACTAATATATGTATACGTGAGTACTCTGCATATATATATACGTTTCACTCCCTGCTCCTCTTCTCTCTCTCTCTCTCTCTCTCTCCTGCTCACCGATCTCGCTGAACTTCTAATATCCTCCCCAAGGAGTGTTCTTTTGATCTTGAACTCGCGGTTCAGACTACATACATCTGCTTCCCAATGTTCGCACGGGGCGATTCCCAAACACTTTCACTCGTTTCCACTGCCCTTGCGCCCCGTTCTCCGAATTTACTTCTTTTCTGTTTATGTGTCTACCGCGGCCATCTGGAACTGAAGTGAGCAGACTGCACACCGCCCGGTTTCTGATCACAACTTATCTCTCTCTCTCTCTCTCTCTTTCTCTCTCTCTACCTCCGTCTGTCGTATTCCAAAATAGGCTGGACGGAAGAAGAAGAAGAAGAAGGAGGCGGTTTATAATCCCTTTTCCAACAGCCTATACTCTCTTTCGTCTTCATGGAATTGCTTCCCGATTCACATGACCCTACGTGCCTATGCGAAGTTCATTGGGTGCACAGAATAAGAGCTCGGAGCTCATTTTGTGCTGCAGGGTTCATTGCGACGCCTTCTTCAAAAGATAGGCGAATGAGTGCGTGGTGCACCGCGAGCAGCTGGTCAAAGACTGTCCGCGTGGGAGTCGATGTCTAGTCTTTGACAGAGAACCGCATTGCAACAATCAAATTTTGATGGTTTTGGTTTAGTAGTGAATCACCGATGAGGCTGTGATTTTCGAGTCTATTTCGGACTGATCTCGTCATTTGAATGTGTTTGCTGATACACAGTTTCCGTTTTCGTATTTCGATCTTCTGAACCTTGCTTACTTGCACCAGTCGTGCGAGAGAAAGATCAGTTCGAATGAAATGTCATCGATCTAACGCGGATGCTGCCCCGAATCGGAACTTCCCGAATCTCAGAACCAATTAGCACTGAAAATAGTTCCGTTTCGGGGCAGTACCCTAACGCGCTGTTGCAGAAATCACTCTTTCGACGGCTCAAAGATCAACCAACATTTCGCCAGACACAATAGGCCGCCTACAGTACGCTCAAGGGGCAAGAGTTCAAAAACTTCCCCCTTTCTTGCTTTTGTCTGCCCGTTTTCACACACACTTCACACACGTTCCTTCTCGCGTTTCTTTCCAAGTTTGCGCAGACAGTTCTCTCCCGGAGAGCACACAATTCGCGATTCTTCGGTATTCGAACGAGGCTTTGAGGCCTTGAGGCCAAAAGTCCGTAGGCCCGTCGAAGCCCTCTTTTGGATAAGTGGGTGACGTTTTAATGGAAAATCATTCGCGGCACCTGCAAGCGCCGTTATTTTCAGCTGTCCAAACTAGATGGGTTGTGGAGCCAAAGTAGAATAAATCAGAAGATCAGGTCAAAGACTCATTCTCGTTCTGTTTCAGAAGATATTTTCTTTTCTGCTCCGATCCCTCAAAGCCCTCCACATAATCTTCCCCAACTTTTTCTTCCTTATTCACTATTTCCGTACTCTGTCTATTTCTGTCCTTATCCAAAACGGAAGTACCTTTTCTTCCTTCCTTTCCGATGAAGATGAACTGGGTCAAGTTTGCACACTTACCCTGCTCTTTAGTCCCTTTTCTCAGCCGGCTATTTTGGGAAACCAGTCAGCGGTTACTATTTATAAATTTTCGTAGTAAAAGAGAGGGAGTACGTACTCAAAGTTTTTTTTCGGCGGAAAATGTCCGATTCGGACAAACATTTGCGGATGATCGGATGGGTCAGTTGGGAAGGGAACGGGTCAAGAGATCAGAGCAAGTGAGAGAAATGATGACAGCACGAGATCAGAGAAAGCGTCAGAGACAATGTGATAAACTGACTGAGATCAAACACTCAAATGATCACACAACGATCAATCGGATCGAATTGTGTACCGACGCCTTTGAGACGACGGCCTGCTTGGTCTCTCTCTCTCTCTCTCTCTCTCTCTCTCTCCCTTTGCCCGTTTCCAATCCGTCTGTTGTTGATCATTTTGTACATCTGTAAATTGTCTGATATTGCGCATATATTTTGAACCGTCCGCTGCGTAAACACGCTTCACATTCTACTTCTTCGCTCCGCACCTGCTAATTGTTTACCACCCCATAGAAAACCGTGGAAGAATCGAAAGATCAGAGCGAGGGGAAGGCGGCGCGGATTACGGTAGCTCATTGAGATCAATGTGATCACTATAAAACTGGAAATAGGGCGGGGCGATTGCTAGTGAGGCCAGTTAGGGAAGGTGTGTTGCGCGTTTGTATCGATGACTCAATCCGCATTTGAGCACCCTCCGGTCATCGTTTCGTTTGGAGCTATAGTATACTTCGAAAGTTATTGTGTCTTACTGTAGCTACCAAATCAGAAACATGTTTGCAAGTGCATGAATCAGTGTGTCAGGTGTTCAGAGCTAAAGGACAAGCAGTGTCTCACTCTCAGCACCAGACATCTCAGATCAATGATGCCAGCGGCCGTTATCATCCCTTTTCCATCTTCTTCTCCTTATTTCCCCTTTCCATTATATTGTCTACCAAGAAAACGTTCGCTCACTTCCACGTTGTGTTCCCTTCCGAACGAACATCGTTGATCGTTCGATCCTTGGCGAATCTGCGTGCTTCTCTCGGCTCTCTCCGTCCACCACACTCTCTCGTCCGTCCGGTCGGTGATGCCCGATCAAACAGTCCGATTATTGCCAGAGAAGGAGGAGGAGGAGGAAGAGCGGAGACTGAGAGTGTCAAAGAGTCTCCCTTTTCCTCTTCTTTTTCTCATCGCTATTCCGTATACTTTATTGTTTCTAGTGTGCTCTTTTACTTCCACTTTCCACGTGGCTAGGGAGGCATTTCGGAACAAGACCTATACAAATAGAAAGATCTTAATGAGAGGATTCAAAACATGTTTTTCAATATTAATGCCGACCTCTGAAACATCGTTCAGATGAGTTTTTCTCGAGTTTCAGAGGTCGGCAGCTAAATTGAAGAACACGTTTGGAATCCTTTGTTAAGATCTTTCGACGTGCTGTTGTTCCGAAAAGGCAACTTTTCTATGGGAGTCAGTCTCTCTGAACTCTCTCCTACCATCTCAAATTTCAAGAGGCCAACTGATCAAAGAAGGGCATGTATCTGTTACCTCCTCCTCCTCCTTCCATCCTTCCTTCGGAATGTCCGACGGTCGAGATTGGAATCAGCCTTGGTCCGTCTTCGTCCTCTATCCTCCGTGCAAAGTTTCGGCTATTCCTTCTTACAATTTACCAATAGTTTCATGTTATTCTGAAATATTTTGTGGTTGGCAGTCGGGGCGAATCGCGTCATTTCTGTTTGGCTGCCAGGGATCCGTGCACAAATAGACACTCGAAAGACAATCAGATTTCAATTGCAAACTCAAACTCAAACTCGTTAATCTCGTTTGCGACATATCTTCGTTTCGCATTGGAGCGAACTTGTGCGAGTTTGACGTAATCGTCGTGCAAACCGTCCTTCTTGTCATTCCCGACCACATTCTAGTAAAGAATCGAAAGATCGTCAACCGGAGCTCTCTTTATATCATTAGCATCGGTTCGTGACCAGCATCACCGCTTGATTATTCCCCTGCGGCCGAATGTTCCCTTTCTGTCTCTAGCCTGCTCAGAGCGTTTGATCTTTCGTAAGATGCGTTTGAAAGGAATGCATAGTAGTCTGGTATCCATGGAGAAGAGAGCAAGAGAAAGTGAGAGAGAGCCTAACTATGCTCTAGTTTCTGACTTGTGTTCATCCGCCTCATCCTTCAACTGTTTCCCTCACTTTCGCTTTCCGCTTCCAATTTTGCGTGCTTCTTGCAATTTGATCCCGTTGGTTGGCTGCTCTTCTTCTCCCTTCTTCTCCTTCTTCCTCTTCTATATCTAGCCTGCTCAACTCCTCCGTTTTCCGTCGTTCAGACACTTGTTTGTGTTATTCTCTCCTCCCGCCGACGTTCGGTTATTGAACTCGTTGCACTCTCCCTCCCCACTTTCTCTCTCTTTTTTCCAAACGGCAGTTTTTATTATCGCTTTTTGGTTTCCTCCACTCCGGAGAGTCGATCCCGTTGAACTCTCTCTCTCTCTCTTCTCTCGTGTGATAGTTCGAGCTCGCTGACCACCATTTACTCCAAACTCTTGCTTTTGTGCGCCTTTGCAAGTCAGAAGAGAAATGGCTCCCGACGTAAACAGGAATCAGAAGATCGTCAGGTGTCTTGCTTCTAATACGCTCTATTCATTTCGAGAGCATATACAGACCGAAAAGAGTTTGACGTCAAAGAGCCAAAGTTGACGAGGATTACCCGACTTGCCTTGAAAAACCGCTTCTCTTCATTTTCCCGTTCTTCTGTTTCTTCCCTTGTTCTTTTCAATATACACATTTCAGCACGAATGATAGTCGATTCGATAAGTTCGTCGGCCGCTTCGACGTCTTCTTCGTCGCCGACACCGCGTCCGATCTCATCGCTGCGCAAATCGCTCATGTGCGCCGTGTGCGGAGACGTGGTACGTTCGACTGGGGAGCGATAATTCAGAGATCAGTTCAAAACACAGTGATCTCTGTGCACTGTGGGGTTGTCTGAAACGACGTTTCGTCAGAAGACCGGAACAGAATGAAATGGGATTAGTTTTCGGCCGAATGATCCCTGAAACGACACCTGAACCCGATGACATCTCGCTTCGTTTAGGCACTCGGGAAGCACTACGGAGTGAATGCGTGCAACGGATGCAAGGGATTCTTCAGGAGAAGCATCTGGAAGAACAGGACGTACGCGTGCAGACACGGAGGAAAGTGTTTGGTGGCGAAGGAGCAGCGGAATGCGTGCCGATCCTGCCGCCTGGCCACATGTTTGAACGTCGGAATGAACCCGAGAGCAGTGCAGGGAGACACGGTCGAAGATCAGGAGTGGGACGAGGAAACCCGTCCGGAAGTGTCGAGCATCGGAACACAGACTTACAAGGAGCCGGTCAGGACAAAGGCCGACGTCAAAAAGAGCACAATTATCAGCAATCTGAGGGCGATCTATGACAGGACGGATCCGGAGGACTCTTGGAATGTCACATTTCCAGGTTCCTATGACTTCCGGTACGCATTCTACAACACAAAAGTGGTGTCCCCTCGAACTCCGCTCGTTCCGACCGCTGAAAGGATTGCCACGTTGAGCGACGTAGTCTCAGACTTCCGGAGAGGATTTGTGTTGTACGTAGATATTCTCAAATCGATTGAGCAACTGGAAGAGGTGTGCGAAGAGGACAAGATGAAGATCGCCAAGTCTCGGTTCGCCGCCTTCTACTGGTGGCTCTGTTCGACGTGGTCCGCACAGGCGGGATGCAATGGAGTGTGCTACTCGAACGGAACATATCACCCCGCCGACTTCAACGAAATGCCACGGTCCGAAGGAAAGCACGGCGTTCGTATTGAGTACGTAGAGTACGGGGTTTAGCATAGACGTTAAGGGAAAGCATTTTGTTTTCAGCTACAGTGGAGTCTCGCAAAAAAGTTTGGAGAATCTGGTGGAGCCATTGAAGCGATTGAAACTGACAGATGAGGAGAGAATGGTTGGAGCCGTCATGGTGATACTCGCTGATCGTGAGTTCAGCTCGAAGGCTTTCGCAACAAATACTCCTTTCAGCCGTGCCCCATGTGACTCCTAAAACTGAAAAAATACTCGCAGAAGCGAGAGACTATTATTTGGAACTTCTCGGCTCTTGCATCAACCTGCCAGAAGAGGAAATCGGAATCAGAATATCAAAAATGGTTCTTCTCGTAGCATCTATTATGGTAAAATCCTCTACCGCGCTTTTCCTACTAAAATTCGAAAATTTACAGGAATTGGTACACTTGTCAACGGACAACATTCAACTATCAGACGTTTTGCATGTCATCGATCTTGGAGACTGGTCTATGGAACTTCGGGACCACAGATATAGAAGACAATTTTAAACTATTTAACTATGATCAGAATAAATTATTGAGCTTTACCCAACGTTGTTTTTTGTTCGAACAGCCAGAACACATATTAACGTAGAACGGAGACATTTTATTGTCAACAATTAACAGCAACAATTTAGTTGGTTGGCTGAGCGCGCGGCTTCGGGGTAGTTCCCTCACGGAATCCGTTTCTAAAAAATAAATTATTTTGCTCCTTAAACTGATTTTCTGGCTTTCAAAGTTATTACAGGAAATGAGGTACGCCGCCGGCAAACCAGAAGCCGTTTTGATCCAAGACTTGCACAAATAGCTTCCAGCTACATGCGTTGTCCAAGTCTCAGATAAAACCTTGCTCTGGAGCCAGTATTTCACCAAAAAGTATTCAAACTTTGACGACATTTCATTTAAACACTACTTTTTGTGTTTTTATTAAAAAATGCAAATTTTTTCCATTTTTGTTCACATTCAGAAATTCAGAAAAGATTTACCTGAAGCGTCTGTTGACGTCTCTCAGATGGCGAGTGCGGCCAGTTCCGGTGGTGCGTCTGCGGATAGACTTGGCTCCCCAGTTGTAGGTTCTCTTCTTGGCATCTGGGTATCCGCACGAAGCGCAGCGCTTCTTCTGGATGTGGAACGACGAGCGTCCGCAGCGCTTGCAAAGCGTGTGGGACTTGACGTGCTTCTTTCCGAAAGCTTGAGTACCCTTAGTCATCTGAAAAATAAAAATAATGTTGTGCTGAGCAAAAAATCGGCAAATAACATCGTAAAGAGAAAAGACTCTCAAAATAGCACGGAACGATTATTTTTTTAGCCACATAAAAATTTTACAATTATTTTAATCAAAAATCGTATTTTAGGCCCAAAAATAAACTAATTTCAGATATGAGATAGGTTCAAAACAAGCCCTACTATCATAAACGCACAAAAAACTGAAAATTTTGGCTAGAACTCGACGAAAAACCGTTAAAATCATGAAAAGAAACGCAAAAAATTTTAGGATTCTGTGGAAACGGCAGCAGAAACGAGGGATCGTGGCGAGACCCGCCGCCGGCCAAAGTGCGTGCGCCTTTAAACAAATGCGCGGTTTTTCAAATGATAAACAGAGACGCAGCGTTTGTGACTCTGCGGAGCAATTTTGTCAGGATTTCAGCCATTTTTTAAGATAAAAATAGCATATTCATGTTGCTAAATTTTTTAAAAACTTTTGACACAAAAAAAAACTAATTTTCGCAATATTTATTCACAAAAATGATACAAGGAACATGACTACAATTTACAAACAATACAGCACTAAAAAATAAGAATGTACAATAAAAACAAGTAGCACAAAAAGCTCGAAAAATCACAAAACATAAGTAGTATGCACTGGGCGGAAGAAGTGAGAAGCGACTAGATCAGCAGGAAACCCATAAAGAATAGGCGAGATCAGAAATAGAAATTGACTAGGAACTGATAAAAAGTGAAACGAGCGACGCTCAGAATGTCTCGTTATCAATGATCGACTGCTCGGTTTCGTTGAGCGAGGCGGACGTCTCCGAAAGGGCCATTGAAGAGCGGTACGCATCGAACATCGCATTGTGCCGCGGAGCCAGCAGCCACGTGGCGAGCACACTGAGCAGGAGCATTTCACATGTGATTATGAAGTTGCAAACGACTAAAAAAGGGGAAAATACGAAATTGGAGGGAGAAAACGACACACTTACAGTAGGCGTTCTCTTGCGCATTCAGAAGCGGTCCGCAGGAAATGAGGTTGAATCGGAGGAGCACGTTCTGGAAGATCATCGGCTGTTGGGCAGAGAAGAAGAGAAGCGAAATGTCGACGAGCCGGAACATGGACATGAAACAGTAGGCAGAGAGCTTGTTCGAGGTGACTCTCGCCAGAGTGTGCACTCCGAAGATGGCGAGAAGAAGGGAGCAGAGGGAGGCCATGTCCGAGTATCGGATGAACGGAGTCGCCTGCTCTCGCATCTCGGCCACGGCGACGACGTCGAGGAAGATGATGATGGAGCGGACGATCGGGGCTTGGAGCACACACCATTCCAGACGACGGATGTTCTTTCTGAAAAGGGAACCGGTTGGGTTGGGGGGACGCGGTGATTGATGGCATACTCAGTGGATCTGGCAGTCGGAAGACGGGGAATGAGGCAGCAAAAGGGCGGCGATCGGAAGTCAATCGGTCGGTCGTCGTACTGTAGACACGTGGAAAAGGACTCGCGCCCGCCGAACAGATGACGTGCCAGCGAGACGATGACGAAAAGGCACATGAGATAGTAGAGGACTCCGATGCACGTGAGAATGACGGCCGTTCGGGGCACACACATGGCGATGTAGGAGCACGTGCATGCTACCTGAAATAAGATTGGATTGTGAGCTGTTGGGACCGAGGGCCACTTACGGGGAAGACGGCGATGAGCCAGTAGAGTTTGTTGCGTCGTTTCTCAATGGACACGTACTTGTAGACGTAGAACCAGTGGATGAAGGAGAGAATGAGCACGACGACGGTGGAGAAGAAAGCGATCGAGAGGAGAACGGTTTGGAACGGCTGCAGATCTGAAAGGGGCCGTATAGAGAGGCGGCACTGTGAAATCATTGACTTACTCCTCAGGAACTCGGGGGCCGAGGGTGTTTCGTGGCGCTCGGAGCAGTTGGAGGTGTCCTGCGGGAGCATCACGGATCCGATGAGGCTGAGAGCCGCCCGCATTGCTCCGTGCTCCTTTTCTTTCATCTGGAATTCCGTTTCCATACCGGGAATGATTTGCAGAAATGAGGGAATGATAAGAGAGGCAGTCGTGTTAACTATATGTATGTGAATGATAACTAGAACTGGAGGAGATTATCGAGAAAGCGTTTGACGATTTCAGTTTTTGGTTTCTCAATTCAAAACGAATCAATGAGCACAAAGTTTTGATGGACGGGTCATTTGTGATAAACTTTACGAAAGACTGATAATAACACCGTTTCATGCACGAGGAATTCGCTCATTCTGGGTGTGTGTGTGTGTATGTGTCCGAACCGTTTCTGACTCATTTCGGAGCCCGCTTATTTTTTCGACTTTTCACCAGTCACAAAGAGCAAATACGGGCTCAGTTTTGGAAAGAAATGGGGGCAGAGGGGCAGGGCAGGAGTGGCAATTTTGAGAGAGGAAATGGTGAAGGAGAAAAGTAAACGGAGGAATGTTATTGGACGAATGGGAGGAGGGAATCAGGTGACAAAGGTCCTGTCGGAGGGCGCCAACATGACGCGTTTGAACTTTTCAGAATCTCTATTCCGTCCGCACGGTCAATGCAAGTACGCTGGAGCAAATTTGGTGGTTTTCGCAAAATTAGCCATGAAAAAGCATTTATAATTATTAATTTATATCCCATTACTGTTCCAGTTGAGTAGGTCAACTGCATTTTTCGAATGTTTTGTTGTCCGAGCGCTAAAAATATCTATCAATTCGTAAAATAAATGTCAGCTGAGCTTTTCTCAAACGAAAGTGCTTTGCCTCGTAAAAAAAGAAAACGTTTTCGCGGTTCATCGGCGATAAGAAGAAGCCAGGTTTCGGTCCAAGTTTCACGATGGAAAAGGGTGATAAGAAACAGGAAAACGAATACGAAAGTGCGTGATCGGAAGCAGAAAAACAGCTTTAGTCTCTCAAAAACCTAGCTCTTTTTCGACGTCAGCAGGGCTGTCGGAAGTGAGAATTAATATAGTTTATTCGAAAAAAAACCGAAAACCACAAAGCAACCATTGGCGGGAGAAAATGAGAAAAAAAAACGGAACAGAGATTGCATCCTTTCTCTCGCTTTTTTCGGCATTGAAAGTGGAACGGTGATGAGAGAGAGAGAGAGAGAGAGAGTGTGTGAGAAGTTGAGAGAGAAGAGAGAAAGAGAAAGAAAAAGGACGGAGAAATAGAGAGAGAGAAGAGGCGAAATGGCGATGCAACAGTGTGTTTTCCTCTGTACATAAAAATGAGTCAGTCATGTTTTTGTAGCCGTCTGTACATATACACAGTACTAGATAGGCACAAGTCACAGAGTTTTGAAACTTGGTGATGTGTCACCGATTGGCTGTGATCTGTAGTTGCCACGTCATCAGTGCATAGCAAGAAAAGAGCACGTTGAGATAAGAGCCACCGCCCACCCCGGCAGGAAAGTCAACAGTAACGAAACAGTATTGGGAAGGGTAAAAGTTGAAGAAGGAACTATCAGGCTCTGAAAACGTTACAAAAGGGAACAATAGAGTCCATATAGGAAAAAGTAATATTTCTGCTGACATACTTTCTCTCTCACTTCCCTTCTCTCATAAATAATCCGCCAGAAAAAGAAAAAGGCAGAAAAAGAGAGCCCGTCTGCTCGGGAGGGGCTCACTTTTTCGTCGTTTCCTTCCGACCCCGTGTGAGCCCACAGGGATCCAGACGCAGAGAAAGAGAGGGGCACAAAAAGAACGAGTTCATTGGAGTTATTCGGATGAAAATGAGCAAATATCGGAAGAGAGCTCACTTTTTTTCACGGACAGAGCAAACAGAGAGAAATCTGGTTCACGGGAGGGAGCAAAGTAATCGGCTGAGAGCAGGGAAAGAGATTACCATTTGAGGGGAAGATTAGAAGGGATAAACAGTTGATATGGTCAGGTGACGGATTGACATTGGATCGGATGGTAAACTGGAAACGGAAAACCGGGTCAAGGGGTATTCAAATGTAAGGAAAGGCGATTTGTTTGGCAAAAAGAGCGAGTGAGATGACGAAGCCCTTCATTTCAGATTCGATAGGCTTGTATGGTTTCAGATCACTGTCATGACCAGGATTTAGGCTTTTTGAAGCCCGAACTTTTGATCCCAGAGTTTGCAGGCGCTTCAACTTCAATTGAGACGCTCAAATTACAGTCTGAATAGCCTGAAAGTTTGGGTCACATCGGAAAAGTGAAGCTGGGTCAAAAGTTTGGGCTTTGTTCATGAGGTACCCTATAAACTCGGATTTCCCTGGCCACCGGACTGTCGATTAGGTGTTCCCCTGAACCGGCTGAGCTCGAGCCACTCGAGTCTAAATCCGTGTCGCCAATGACGTGGAACCCCGCTCGTTCGCTTTGCAAACTGTGTATCATCACTCCGCCAGTTGACAAACCGTTCAAAAACGGAACATCGATCCTGCTTCTTCTTCCTCTTCTTCTCCATGTTCTTTTCCCCTTCGCTTTGCTCCTCGAATTGTTTGCCTGATAGCTAATCCGCCGACCTTTCCCCCCGTTTCGATCACCATCGTCGGCACCTTCTTCTTACCTTCCTCTTCCCGTTTCTATCGATTCCCCCGATGGCTTCCACGTACTCGCTTCCGTCCGATTACACCGAAGACAACCCGTTCACCAAGAGGGAGATGTCCCTTTTCATCGTCATCTACACTTTCTGTGTCATTTTGCTCATTATCATGTACGAGCACCTCATGCCGGTCATCAACAATCCCACGTATCCTCATTACAATAAAGTGCCTTCGTTTGAATTTGTAGCTCCGCAAAAGGTGATGCCCGGTCTTTGATTGTATGTAATCGAGATGTACTTTAGTCAATTTCAATGAAACGTTTTCTCGTTTTGTTTTTGTTTTCCTGTAAACCCAAAGGAACAACGTGTACCCCTTTCCTTCCGTTTCCATTTCATTTCATTTCTCCTTTAGCTACAATCCAAATTGATCGGTTAGCATGTCTATAGCAGTCGCCACTTCCGAGCGAGACGCGCATGAAAGTGTGAGTGTCCTTCCGACGGCTTCCAGATGGAATCTGCTCCAGATCACGGCTCCGGACTCTCTTGCCGTCAGCTCTTCGGGCAAGAAGAAGGGCTTTTTCTCCACACTGACCAGTTACTTGACCTCCACCCACAAAAGCGATCCGAAGCCGGTTGTGCAGCAGAAAAAGAAGCTGATGAACTCGTGGGATGACGTGGATTTGGTGCGGCTGAATACGCTCGTCTGCAACATTCTCTACGACGCCAATTCCTACGAGCCTCTGTCAGAGAGTCCGTTCCCAATAGATTGAATCCTTTAACTTTCAGAATCTCTGAAATCGAAAGAGTGGCGGGCAGACGACGTGAGCACTGTTTCTACGGCCTCGTCTCCGTGCTCTTCTGCCTCGTCCTCCTTCACGACGCCATCGGAGCCATCACCGCGTTCATGGTTCGTCTTCGGAAGAGCTTCCCAGAGCTCAGCCTCTTTTCCAGACCCTCCTCGTGCCCACGTCCCTCATTGCCGTCGCAATTTCCTCGCCGTCTTCCTACGAAAATCCGAGTTATCTCAAAGATCATCACGACTTTTTCGTTCGTTACTGGACAGTTTACGCGGTGTTCGTCGCCAGCGAATCGTTCCTCTCTTCGTTCGTTTCGTGCTCCGAATGTCCTTCCGAACCCGCTGCATTCAGGCTCATCCAATGGGACCTTCGTCTTTTCCGTCTCGTCTTCATGACCGCCTGTCTCTCTTCGAGAATTCCCGTCCTTTCCACTGCACATGGTAGGTGGCACGGCTGTGCAGTATCCGATCAGATCACACTTTTGCAATTTTCTCAGTCTTGAATTCAAGTATCTTTTAAAGTTTCGAAATATTCGGTTGTTTGCCGAGCAAGTGAGCTATAAAGAGGCGCGTTTGCCCGGAAAACGTTGGCTGCGCCTCTCCGCTCTTCTATTTAAACGCCCGTTTTCCCGTTGCTGTCACTCGGTCCGGCGCCAGTGGTTTAGCAAAAACACATATTATCACCCCATCCCTTCCCATTGGCATCACTTGACCGTCGTTTTGCTTTGGGATACAAAACCAATTGTCAATTGAGCTCAGATTTCGTAATAGGAGAAATTGAATTTCCAGCCAAAGTGCTCGGTTTCGTCACAGCGATTCGCGAATTGATCGACAAGAACAATTATGAAAAGACGGCTTCAAAACAGAAATCGAACTGATAGAACGGGCAAATATAAATTTATTAATTCTGATTTGCTGAAAGAATACTGTCAGGAGGAAGTGGGAATGAGCGAGGAGAGAAAGAGTAGTACATTTTGACTTCGAAGAGCCAATGAACTAAACTAGAATTAGTGAGGGAACCAAAAAAGCTAGATGAAGGAAAGGAAAGCTCGTGGGGAGGGGAAGTGACTGTACAAAAGGCAGTTGGATAGAATATCTAGTATGCACATGGAGAAAATAGAGTAATCACATCGGATGGATCTGTTTGAAGAAAAAGAAACTGGCGGCTGCTCCGACGGTTCCGGCGACGAACATGAATTGGAGGGCGTAGCGGGGAATCGTTTTGACGGATGCTCGAGGCGGCTTCGCGACCTGGAAGAAGTGTGAATGTGGAAGGAAGACGGAATTGATGATTTTACGATTTTCCGATATTCGTTCATGTACTTCGTCTTCAGAAGACACGGCGGCATCAGTCTTGACAAGTATCTGAAATAAGATATTTTCTTGAGATCAAGAGTAACCTTGCTTACACAGCATCCTTGATAATGGCGTCAATCGGCAGTTCTCGTGGCATTTCAGTGAGGAGGCGATGAAGGAAAGGCATTTCCCTTTCGCACGCAAGAATGCTTGCTCTCCGATAGACGACGATCGCAGATGACACGTAGATCGGAAGAAGCGGCGAGGAAGCCAAAAAGACGTCGAAGAATCGGACGATCTGCTGGTACTGCTGGAGACTGTGGCTGAACCAAGTGAGCGGCCACGAGAGACCGAACATTGTGCCCAGTTCGACGGAGCGCATTACTCGTTCCAGCGAGGGCTCCACGCGAGAGAGGATTACGTAGAGAAGGTCGAGTTCCCGGACGACCGACCTTTCGAGTGTTTTCAGAAGATAATTGTTGAATGAACCGTTTTTAGCCAGGTTTGAGCAGACGGGCAGCGCGTCTTCCTGTCCACAAACGAGAAGAACAGTCAGACAAATATCGTGGAACCCTGAAAACAGATCTGTTATCAAATGAAAATAGAATGTTCGGTTACCTTGATAATAATTGAACCGTGGATTGATACTAAGCACCCGTACAATCAATGGAATTAGGTCTGTCTGTAGAACATCCCGATGTGCTTCCGATATGTTCGGAGGGAATCTTGCGAGCGTCCGGTGCACATCCAGTTCCACCTGATGCCATTCTTTGTGTCCTTTCAAATCTTCCAATGTCAGTTCGCTGATTTCCTAGAAAACGAATACTTCTGTGCTGGAATAGCCAAATTCTAACTTCATAAACGGGTGACTCATCGAAATCCGACTGTGCTGACTCGAAATCCGAATCGTACGACGAAGAAACGTCATCTAAATAACAGTTTTATTGGCAAAACTCTTCAGAGCAACAGAATTCCTACCCAAATCGTCGTTGCACACCAAATTCGCGGATAAAACTGGCCAAATAATGGCACGAAATTCATCGTCGACGAGACCTCCCGGGGAAATCGCAAAATCTCGGAGTTCGTCTGAATGTGGTCCGTTTTGATTCAGTTTCAAACAGAAATCATACCAATATACAGACTGAGGTCCTCTTTTCGATGCCGTTTCAGAAATCGATCGATGGCCTCCCGTTTGTTGCGCAACGCGGTGAATTTAGCTTTCGCCAGCGGACCTGGCTGAAAATTTATTCAGAATTCGTATCATTTCCATTAAATCTCTCGATTACCCTGACATACTCGTCGCCCAGATCACTGCACGAAGCTGTTTGCCATTTCTCGCCGAGCACTTCTTTCAGTGGCGAATTGGGTTCCGAGAACGACGAGTGCATAGGTTAATTGCTGAAAATACACGTGTTAGAGAATTTCAAGAAGTTTTAACGTTCTCAAAAAACAGCTTAATGAGAAGCTTGTTATTGAAATAATCTCATATCTGTTCTATTTCCATGGAATTTTAAAAATCGATGAAGAACAACTGAAAAATTGACAATAAGCAACATCAGATGCATTTTTGACGGCGTTTCGGTGCAAACACCGCCACGCAATGGTGCACACATTTCTGAACGCGCCACGAAAATGAAGAACAATAAATATTTCGCAAGAGCGGCCTGTAAATATAGTGAGAACCGGTGTATGTCTAGGCAAACATTGTACAGAAAGAATTACGAAATAGCGAGAGCATAAATTCATCAACACTTTATTTATGAGAATGTTTCACAAAAGAAAACAAGAGAACGACCAACTTAATGATAATATAATATTAGAGAGCCCAAAACATAATCGCCTCCATTCAGGCATCATGAAGTCAAATCTACCGAAAAGAAAGGCGTCATTGAGAAGGCAACGAGCCGAACGACAGGAAGAAAACGAGTACATGCCGTATCCGAAATGAAAAAAAGCGACAGGATGAAAGGAAAACTATGCAACTGCTCTTCGGGAGCTTCGAAAACCTTATGGGTAAAAGAAGGGAAAAGCAGCAACACACGGGGAAGGGGAAACACGGAAAAATACCGATTGCAATCAGTCTCTCTCGTCCTCCTCAGAAAGAGGGGCTGGGGTTTTGCTCGTGCTCAGCGCAATCGTGATTTCCTCGTCCACAAATTCGTCCTCGTTGAGTTCTGCTTCTGTGTCTATGCCTTTGCGAAGTTGGATGCGCTCGTCGCGAGTGGAAGCAAGCTCTTCGCGGTTTCTGTTTCGGATAATGTCAAAGGCAGCCATGATCTTGCGACGCTTCTCGACAACCTCTTGACTGGCACGGCACTTCTCGTCGTCGTCTTGCTTGATGAAGCGGGCGGCGGTCTTCTTCAGGTTCTTCTTGATCTCCTTCTGCCTCTGTTCGCTCAACTTGACCGGCGGCCGTGGTCTCCACTTGAATTGGGCGAGACGATCGAGGTTCTTTCTGCAGAGTTCACGTCCTTGGAAAGTGAAGATTCTGTAGCCGAGGTCAGCTCCGTTTCTGCCTCCGAGTGTTGAGCAGGTGGCGAAGTAGCGACCAGTTGGATCCCAGTATCCCTTGTTGAACAGAGGATGTTCGATGACGTTGGTTCGCTTTGCCTCAGCAAGAGAAGTGTCGATGAAGTAGACGTTTCCTCCGGAAGAGACCTTGGCAAGAACGGCCAGCCATCCTCCCTTTGGTGCGAATTGCACCTCATTGAAGTGCACTCCGGCGTCCAGCTTGCTTACTAATTTTGGTGCGTGGCTGTTCGGTTCGATCTTGTACACTTGAGGAGTGGCCTTGGCTGTGTTTCCAACAAGAACACAGAACTTGTCGCCTTCTGGATCCCAGTCAAAGTGAATGAAGGGCTCAGTGAGTGGCAGGTTCATCAGGGAGACGTCCTTTTTGTCAATCTCGAAGATGTCGATGTGATAGGTACATCCTCCCTGAATTGATAGAATGTAAATAGAATTTCCTAATCCGGACGGGAACTTACCACATACTTGACATCTCCAGTATCTCTGTACGCCTTCTTGTTGTATCTCATCGTGTAGTAGGCCAATCGCTTTCCGCTCTTCTGCCAGAACAACTGAGCATCGGCGACGTTGTGGACACGCGCGGAACGGAGTCGTTGAAGGGATGGAACCTGGAGGAGACCGAATTCGGCTGGAACAGAATCAGTGCACTCGGAGTAATATGCGAGGGTTGTGGCATTGGGGGCCCACTCGAAGTGCTTAATATGCTCCAATGTGACTGGACGCTTCTGGAGAAGCTCGAAGGTTTCCGATTCGAAAATTGAAATTCCGTCAACTTTTTTCTCCTTTTCAAGTTTGTCCTTTTCTGGAGCCTTGAGACAGGCAAAGTACTTCTCATCGAACGACCACTTGAAGAACGGCCACGTCGGCAGTTGAGTCCTTCCGGTCAGTTCGAAGGTAGAGTAGGCTTTCTTCAGTTCACCGGTGCGGACGTCCCAGACACGGAGACTGTCCTTCTCACAATCCCACCATCTCTCGGTCTCTTCTGGAGCAGCATAGGTGATCAGGTAAGTCTCGCACGGAGAGAAGTCGATGTACTGCACGTTTTCATGAGCAAAACGGTGGGCACGTTCGTAGTCGGGTCCTCCCCACAAGATAATTCCTTTATTGTGGATGGTTGACAGGTAAGATCCGTGTGGCGACCATGTGAACACAGTCTCGGTCCAGTTCTGAAAACAAATCGAATGGAAACAATGTGAATTTCGTCTCTTACTGGTCGTTCAGCCTTGTCCAGGTCTCCAGCGAGCTCGGGATCATTTCCCTTCATGTTGGTGAACACTCCGACAGTTGGAACTCCATTTTTGTCGTGCAGAATGGCGAATTGATCGCGGCACCGGTCGTTCTGCATCCACCACCACAGATCACCGACGCTGGTGTACGGCTGCGGCTGAGGAGCAATCCAATTGTCGGACGGAGCTCGCAGTCTCTTCATATCGGTGAAAAGATGGGCGGTGAACACGTGCCTGCCATCAAGTCTCATTCCATCTAAGCACTTCACGGCAAACTGAGCAGTTGCCTTATCCGGAAATTCAGCAAGAGCAACTCCCTGAAATAATATCTTTACTCAAGCTCCTGCTATTAATCTCACCAAGGAGCCTCCTTCCGGGCTTGGAGGGAGGATGAATTTGACCGCGGGATCGACTCCAACCAGAATTTTCCTGATATGGCCCGTAAGTTTAGTCATCAGAGCAGGTCCGGCAACTGGAAGGCCAGAGATGAAGACACAGTTGTCCTCGAACTCTTCGATCGTTGGCCGCTGATGGAGGACATCAGGAACGAGCACTGAAAATTGTTTCATATTCAACTCCATGTCATGTCGACAACGTTTACAAACCCTCATCGGAAACTTCATCGACATAGTCTGGTGGATCGGAATAGTCCTCTTCGTTTTCTTTATTAAAATCGATCTCGACCATTTCGTCGCTTGTGTAACCCAATTAATCTACAAGTTGAAATTATTGACTTCGGTGATGGAAAACGAGTGAAACACATTGATTTTGACGTATAAAATCACTTAAAACGTAATAGAACACAAAACATACTGGAAAAAGGATTTGAATTGCAAATGAAACAGAAAATAGGACGAAAAATTCGAGTATTCCTAGTTCCACTAAACACGTATCGGGCGGAATGCGGAGTGTCGTTGTTTTACGAGGCACACACTAGGCCACGGCCACGAGCGCTTTTGGCGGAGATTCAAAACGGAACGTGTATTCGCGTTTCAATTTCACTTACAAAACGCTACGAAATTGAAGATAAAAAGGAAAAAAAACAACAAAATTTGAATTTAAGCATATATTTATTGAGCTGAGTAGGTATCAGAAATCTAACCCGGTGAAAATAACAAAAACTGCTCATAATCGATTGTTGTTATTGTGGTTGCTATTACTCTTCGAAAACGTCCTGAACATCATCACCGACTTCTTCTTCTGGCTGCCCGCGTTATTCATCATGACGCCTCCGCCGAACCCGGCTCGGAATTTCTCATTTCCTCGCTTCGGAACCAGAGATTTCTGTCTCTGCAACACATAATTCGCATTTGGAAGTATTACCGTCAATCCCTACCCTTTGGCCCATCTTCTGACTGATACAATTTGCCACGTACATCGCCGCCGCCACGATCGAGAGCATGATTCCTCCGAACGCGAGCGCCCAGCGGGGAATGGCGGCATGCGCCTGAAAGGTCTGGGGCACGTCAAAGACGAAGTGATTTGGGAGAGGTACCGGGGAAAGATCCACGTGGATTAGACGGCTGGCATGCGACATCGCGTTCTCCAGAGAGATAAGAGTGGTTTCTCGTGCCGCCGTCACGATGGGGATCGAGAAACGACGGAGGTGCGGCCACTGATCACTGCAAAGAAACGAACGGAAATGTTTAGAAACGAATCAGAAAGGTGGATCGCTACCCGAACAACGGAATGAGAAGAGGCGTGCGAAGACGTTCGGTCTGCCAACTCTGAATATAAACGAAGATGACGTCGGCGTCGCAGTGCTCTGAATTTCAGTTCATTAGCAATTTGTGATGTGAGAGCGTGCGAGACGGACCTTGCCACCTAGCCGACAGCAATTGTGAGTACAGAATGGTCGACGTCGAAATGGAAGAGGATGTGTAGGTCGGATCGCACTCTCTGATACTGTTCCAGCTGACGAACGGCAGCAAGACCACGGCTATCCGAATTCCCGGCTGACAGTTCGAGTAGCGGCTGCAGAAACAAGAAGTCATATTGAGCTTCGTGGCCGTTTCGTGGAGCATTTCGACTTCGGTCCGGGAGAGAATACCGCCCGGATCACATACATAAGGGGTCTGAAATGAGTGAGAACAGATAGATCGGAAGATCGGAAAGTACCTTGTGGTAGGGAATCTGGCAGAAGACACTGAAATTGGCAGATGTGGGGAGAGGAAATGTGCATGGACCCGAGGTGATGAGATTCCGTTGCAGAGAACCGTAGCTGCTGGAAAAGAGAGAAGGGGGGTTACGGTAGGGACATGATGGAAATTACCAGAGTACTGTGGAAAGGAAGAAGGGTAACAGATGGAAGAGGAGCCGGGAGGACTTCATCTTGATGAGGATATCATTCGGAAGAAGGCAAGACGGACGCATTGAGTTCTGGAATTGATGAAGGTAATTATCGAGGAGAGAATAGAGAGGAGAGAAAAGAGAGTCTTCTTTTTGCATGACCCGAATGACTCCAGAAGCCGTTGTTCCCCTGATCCAGTCCCATCCAAATCCCTTTCCACACATGACGTTTCGTCGAATTTCATTGAAACACACCGGAAGGGTATCAAAAGAGGGGGAAATGGAGGAAGGAAGAGCTCTCCCCGGAGCACATGAAATTAATTAACACCGCGAGCTTTCACACTGGAAAACAAAGGAAATACTCGTCACCTCGTCCCCCATTCTATTCTTTTTTGAGCTCGCCATTGTTTGAGCGGGGGAGGATGGAAGTTCGCTCCACGGATAAAAACCAGTTTCAGATCAATCGACACAAAGGTCAGGGGTTGAAGTGAGTCCGAAAGAGTGGCCGGATGAGAGAGGATGAGAAGATGGCACAAATGATTGATACGTCGCCGTTTTCGTTTTTGGGCGGGAAGGTCTCTGGAGAGCCGCCGTACTTGTGCCTTCTGCTGACGTGGCAGGGCACTTGTCGGAACCCATCAATCAGGTTTTCGCGGCACACTTCCACCACTATTGTCATGGCGACTTGCGCTTCTGAATACTTCGCTCTCACACCTATTTCAGCTGTTCGCAGAAGTAGAGGAGGAAAACGGCTTTTAGGTGACGTGCAAACTCGAAAGTGCTTGGAAAACGTTTGAGGAAGATTGAAAACCTTCGAAAAACTGCGCTCTGGCGCACGTTCTACAACGGCGTCGCAGTACTGTAAATTCGAGATGTCAGCTGTCTGTGGAGCCATCAAAATGTTGCCAAACATTAAATTACTCATAAAAACTTCGATCACATTTTATCAGTTGTCAGCTTTTTGATATCTCTACCGGGAGCTGAGATACATCGTCTTGAAGGTACGGTGTTGTAGAGCGTGCACCAAAGAAGGCCGAACCTCGGAATGCACATTTTTTAAAGGAAAGAGATACTGAAAACGGAGCTCTCTTGAAGTGAAGTGTTTCAGCAAACAGAAGGCAAAAAACACTCGAGACTCTCGGCCCGCCCATTTCCATTCAGCCCTTCCAATTTGCTCTTGTGTTTGGTGTCAGTGCTTCCAGAAACACGAATTCCAAAAACACATCCTCGGACTCTGCCAACACAATGGCGGATCATTATCCAAGAAAGAGAAAGAGGGAGAAGAAGAGAAAGAAGAATGCAGAAAAAGAGAGAAGAAGGCATTGGAGGGCAGTCAAGAGTGAACGATGTGCCGTCTGATAATCGGTTGTTTTCTAATTTGTCGGAATGGAACGAAGAGCACACTTTACGGATCACTGCGGTTCGGAAGTGGAAGAAGAGGTTATTGGTCCTTGTTCTTCAGATTCAGACAACAATCTGCCCCCAAAGTATTCCTCCTCTACTCGATTATACATTCAGAATACGCACATCACACAAGTGACGTGGAGAAAATGGAAACGAGAGCATCGTTAAATAACCCATCATTTGGGCAACTCGATCTCGTGAAACCGCTTTCCTATCAGTTTACCCTTTTTCCGGAAAAAATGCTCTAAAGAGCATAGATAGAAATTTCCGTTTTTTTTTGACAAGGGAGTCCGGAATTGACCCGTCTCGAAATACGGTACCCCGGGGAATAAGAGACTTCTCGCGGAGTTATCGATAAACAGGCGGCAGTGAGCACGAGAGAGCCGAACGTTTGCGGAAACTTCCAAAGACGGAATTCACATAAAATTTTAGGGCTTTTGGTTCCGGGAGGGAACATTGAAACAGCCTTCCTTCTGCACATTTTTTCAAAAAGACCGAAGGTTCAGAATTGTCGGAAATTGGCAGCTCGGTTTTCAAAAGTAATGGAAATTTTAAGAAAAAATGCTTAGTTTCTTCAGTTTCTTCACTCGGAAGGTGACATGTCTGCAAAAAACCAATACGCTATCGAAATGCGGAATCTTCAAGAATTTCAGCAAAAAACACAAAGAAAGAAAAGTCGGCTGCACGATTCGACTCGAAATTTGTTTAGTTTCCATCCGCTAACTGCTCCCTTTCTCTTTCTCCGTCTTCAAGAAGATAAGAAGAAAAAAAAACAGAAAAATTCAGAATCTAAGACACGAATCGAAAGAACGAAGGAGGGAAAGTGACAAATGGGTGCACGTTTGAGTGGGAGAAAAACGGACAAAAAGGGGGCAGAAATCCGGGAGGAAAGAGCAACAAAAGAGAATGGAATGGAGCGGTCAAGACTCACTGGTCAAAAGTTGCGAGAATGGATTTGGTAGGAGGAAGAGATTATTGGATTGAAATGGCGTCGGGGTCAGATTCATGCAGTTGCAGTACAAACAAGAGTCGAACTTCCCAGTTCGGCGCAAGTTTGCCGTCGCCTTCTCCCTCCCCCGCTCAGAAAACTAAACGAAGCGGATGGTGTGCAGATGCATCTTTTTGCGGGAAATATCCTAAAAAAGTTACGATATTCCTTCCTCTTGCAATTACGAGTGCAAAGTGCACTATTAAACCGAAATTAAGGATTTCGGATTTGAAAACAGTTATTTCAGATAATTTCTTCTAAACATCAGGAACCTCTGTGAAGCGCGGAGCGACATGAAAAGAAAAAGGAGGGAAACTGAAGAAACATGTCTTTCTCCGCGTCTGGTCGGACACATACAAGTTTGTGTCATGTTCCGAACTGCTCGGAGCAGCTCATTTGGAGTTGCACGTGAGCATGAAACGTTTCGAGAAAAAAAAGACAAAAAAAGCGTCGTTTTACATAGAGAATAAAGACGAGAAGAATGAGTGTAGAAGCGGGCTCGCTGAGCATTCTTTAGATCTCACAGGTACGAGAATGTCATTTTGAAAGATATACATTGGGAAAAAGGCAAAATGAGTGATATGCAGCACGGAAGATCGAGAACCGATAGAAGAGATCAGCGGGATTTGCGTTGTTTCGTCTTGTAAGTGCCGTCGTCTTTTCGGATGATCCTCAGCTTTGGAATCGGCTGAAAACCATTAACTTCTCGCTGCTTTTCACTTTTCAGCTCTCTTACTTTGCTTCTTTCCAGACGTCGTCTCTGCGGAGTCGCCTGAAAATCTATCCTTTTGCTCTCAAACGAGACTGGAGTAAACACGAAACACTTGTCGGTCAAACAGCGGGAAATTCAATTTGCATCACAAATTTCCTGCGTGTTCTCGTTCTTTACGCTCTTTTGAGTTTACTTGGTATGCAACTGCTGGCTGCCCTTTTGTGCGCAGAATATCAAAATGGAAAATGAGAGGCCGAGTTGAAAGCACTCACCGGCGGATCGGAGAGAACCCCTTTCGGGAACTTTTGCTTGGCTCTCCTCTCTTGCCATTTTCCATTGCACCATATGAAGTTTGTGTGTGTGATTTTCTTGATCAGGATACCTTAAATCTTAACGATGCGTAAAAATATAAAATCATGTTCCCGGACCCTTTTTGACTCGTTTGTATCGAATGTGCATCTTCGGGAGAGGCATCGCGGGCAATCCGTCCTTCGGTGGCATCGCTTCTTCGATTTCCTGCTTGCTCCCCAATTTCTGATTGTCGTCCTCAATCATTGCACTGCTCTGCTGCTCGCCATGTTCGTAACATAATTCTGTAAACGTGATAAATGCGCAGTAAAACAAGAAATACCTACCATTCCGTCGCCGTTCTTCAATCACTTCCGGTTTGAACTTGAACACAAGACTCGGCAGTTTTTCCTTTTCCCGTTCCGCACTTCGCCGCGCCACCTCCGATTCTTGCCGCTTCTTCTCCAGCTTTCGCTCCTTCCTCTGTTCTTCGATCGCAGTCTGTTCATCCCGAAGACGTCGTTCGTACTTTGACAGCATTTTGCGTTTCTTTGTCATTCGCGGAGCAGACAACGTTGGATTGGAAGGCGTCTTCGGCAGAATGTACGGATTTTCAATTTTTGGAACTTTGAATGACTTAGACACTTCCTTCGGCTCATCCTGGAAAACGCATGTTGAGAACCAACTCTCAAATTCTAGTGAAACCAACCGGAAGGAACACATCGAGCACAACATTCGTACAACTGATTTTTTCTGGCTCTGGAATGATACTCGGAATGTCTGGAGTCGTATAGTTCGGCGCGGGCAGTTGGGAAACCGGGGGAGGAGGGATTTCCGGATCGAAAATCGGAATTTCGAAGTGAGCATCCGGTGAATATACAGGTGGAAGAGGTGGAGGCGGAGGAGGGGGCGGAAGGAAGACCGGAGGTGGGATGGCAGGATCGAGGGAAGCGAATCCAAGTTGGACATCGTCCATGTCGTCGAAGTTTGGCAGTCTGTAATTGGAAATTCATTATAATTGGTGGACCTTACCGATTTGAATACACAAAAACAGTTTTTTCCCCAAAATATTCTTACTTGTATATCGGCGATCGCCCACATCTCTTTTTAGAAGCTTTCGTGCACACTGATTTCACCGTTTTCTTTTCTTTATTAACTTTTTGCGCAGATTGCATTTCTCCGTGGATTTCGATTTTCTGAAAGACAGTATTTCCGTGAATTTGATAGTCTTCGCATATGAATCATACCGAGGGAGGATATGGATTCACGTGATTAACATAAACAACCATTGCTTCCACATCAATGTGATGCATCCGGAACATATGTTTAATGTCAATCGGGTTCAAGCTGCTCGCCGATCTTCCAGCTGAAACACAAAAATTATGTTAATTTTTTTTTCGGATTGATTTCGCACAGTTTTCAATAAGAATGCGACACGTGTGACTCATGCTGTGCATCATCGCGGCCACGATGCTGACCAGCTTTGCGTGCGCTGTGTTATCGATGTCCGTGAAACCAAAGTTATCGACGATACGGCTCACCGAGTCTCGTAAATTCTGCATTATTTCGTTGTTAATTGGGAAGTATGTCGAGGAGAACTCACTAGTAATGTCATATTATTTGCGTAAGCGTTCATTATGTCGAATATCTGAAAAAAAACAGATTTAACAAATGCAAGTTTGATTTTAAAATAATCATCGTACGCTTACCTAATCGTTGCGAGATCTACGGCACCCGTTTCATGGCTGTCCCTTTAAAGTTTACAGTATCCTGCAAAGCGAAAATGCGAAATTGATGTTAAGAAAGATTTCGCTACTGAATAAGTATGAAAAACGTAACTTCTAATTAAATTCACATGATTACAAGCGAAAAGAAGAAACGGAAGAGCACGAGTAATAGGAAAATATTCATTCGACCCAAATACCGCATGAAAAAGCGCAGAAATCTGAGAAAAGAAGCGCGGCAAAAGCAGAGAAAATAAATAAACTCGTAAGCGAGAAAGAAAGAAAAGAAGGGGGTTGGTGAATGGTGGGGTGTGGCAGCCGGGAGGAAGCGAGACAAGCAGTACACCTTCATAACGCTCAAGGACTAAATAAGTGATATGCGGGTCGGGGGACTTGCCAATTATCACAGATGAAAAGGGGGAGACACGCGGCGTGGAAAAGAGAATAGAGCATGGGAAATATGAATAACCAGAGAATACACCTAAAAAACAATAAAATGGGGAAAAACAAAAACATTAGCGTGTGTGCGGAGGAAAGGGAAATGGCATCGGGACTCCCTTTCCCAACCATGGCCGATCATAAAATGTTTCTCAAAATATGTGGAAAGTGAAATAAAAACAAAAATGTTTAATTCTCAGCAAACATCGAGGTGTAGAGTGTATTCCTGATCGATTCCGAGGTAGCAGTCGCTGAGCACGAATATCGACAACCGGCACTTTCCCCTGCAAAGTACCACATTTGGACGCGCGCTTCTCCTCCCGAACACCTGTCACTTTCACTAGTCATTACCTAGCAGACGGCATCCGCACGTCGAGTTTCGCGGTTGTTCGCGTCGAATGCGAGCCGACGACGGAGGTTGTGTTCAGAATTCGATCGGAAGAAGTGTCGCCGACGAGGATGATCCAGCCGGCTTGCTTCGATTTCGCCCATTGAGGGAGGTACATTGAAGAGTTGTTCTGGAAAGAGAAATTGAAAAAAAAGATTACGCGTTGGGGATTATCGAGGGATTAGAGTACACAATTCGGAAGGGATCTGGCTGATGACAAACCTTAGCAGGCCCCGATCTTTCCATGACGACTCTCAGTTTGTAGACCTCTCCAGCCGTCACTTGGATCTCCTGCTCGTCCCTGACCGACACTGAATTCCCTTTTTCGTCTAAGAGCTGAAGAGTTTTCAGCGACACGATTGGCCAGTTGCAAACTGCTTTCAGCACTTCTTTGCACTGTAGGTCATCAAGAGTCGTCTTCTCTCTCAACAGCTTCATCGCTCGCTTCACCAGCTTCGGATCTTCAAACGAGGCGGCTTTCTCCACTTCCAGATAATCTTGAAGTTGCGGAATGCTCATTTGCTCTCCGATCGCACGGGCGTCTTCGTAAGACAGATGGGGAAGGCAGAGAAGTGGATGATCATCGTGCCATCTGAAAGAGAATCATAGTGCTTGGACGGAAATGAAATGAAAGCTACCTGGCAGAATGACACATTTGCTGCAGGAGGACAATATTCATTGTGGCGGCCAGCCAGTTCTTGAACCTTGCCATTTCTCGCATCGCCTGAAGAATTCGAATGCACTGATCGAGGACACTCTTCAGATCTGTGCGGTAATCCGTCGGGAGCACTGTTCTCATGAAGTGCGCTTGGAACAGCAGATGAGCTTTTGCGGCAGACGTTCCCATGACGGCAGTCGAGAAACGGATTCGCAGTTTTCTTTGCAGTTCCGTATTGATCAGATCTTCATTGTGTCTGACTGGAATCTCGGCGTATTCTGGCACGTCCGTCAGAATCTTGAGCATGTTTTCGACTGTGCACGCAGAATGGAGATCCTTCACAAGGAAGCGAATGGTCTCGTGTTGAAGGTAGTAGACAGAAGCGATTCTTCCGAATGCCGTCGGCTTGATGACGTCGTTCTCATCGTTCACGTGGATGCATTCGGATGTCAGGAGTTCTTTGACACTTCCGTCGACGATGTTTGTTATGAACTTCAGCATCGCCTCCTCTGTGTCTTCCTCCAGTCCGTAATAGTTCGGATTGGCGAAGAAACGGCGGTACAAATATGTTCCGGAGAGATATTCGACAATTCCCTGTTTCGAATCGATGGTTCCTGCCGAGATTTCGGCGTTCACGTGATTGGGAAGCACGGGTAGAAGAGAGGATTCCACGGGGAATGGCTCGTACAGAAACTTCTTGTAGAAGGTCTTCTTTGAATCCTGCACGTAAATGACGGCCACGGCCGAGTCATCGAACTGCGGTCTTCCGGCTCTTCCCATCATTTGGAGCACATCTGAAAGAAGTTTTCGTCTTCAAGATAATTTGCAGTTTGATAGACGTTACCACGTTTCACGTATTTCCGATCTTATCCCCTTAAGACGTTTTTTTTATTTGTTTTTCACAGAATTTTTCAAATTTATTTCTCGATTGTTTAAAAATGGAAACTGTCCAGTTTCTGATGAGCTATGCGTCGCAAATCGCTTGGTTGCTCGTGAATCAAAACAGTAAGCTTGAGGATTGAAGACAGAAATAAATTGAATATCTTGCTGTGTCCCTCTTGATTGCCGTGTTCGTTTTCGTCAACTGCAGCAAATTACTAGGTCGAAATTCAAAGAAAGATGAGAAAAAGTCGATACAGAAACCACCGAGGGTATCCGGAACGCAGAAAGCACAGGCTCCGGTAACGAATAAAGGCACCACGAAGACTACCGCGTCAGCTGACGATGCTAACGATCCTCCGGAGAAGAAGAAGACGACGTCGGCGGATGCGGAAACGAAGTCAAATGAGAAGGAAGGAGGCGAGGAGAAGAAGAAGAAACAGAAAGAAGCAACGGAAACTGCAACGAAGACGAAAGATGATGGACTAGACCCGAACGATGCGACGAAGGACGTCACGAAGGACGAGAAAGGTAAGATTGATGAATTCAGGCGTAGTGTTATAGTTCAGTTTCAGCTGAGGTACATGAAAACACTCTTCGGATCGAGATGGTCGACGATGACCACACGAAGACATCGGGAACAGTCGACGCTTCGGCCTGTTTCGACGCGCACGACATTAATGGAGTGGACCAGGCTGGAAACGACGTTGATGATGCGAAGCTTGCTAAGAAGTCGTCGAAACACGCGAGGAACGCGAAGAAGATTGGATCACAGAAGAAGAAGGCACCGGCAGGGAAGAAGAAGAAAAAGAACACGACCGAGGACGGTGCGGACGGCAAGAAGAAGAAGAAGGACGGCACGCAAGAGAGCGTCGATTGTGACGAGAAGAAGAAGAAGGAGAAGACGATTGTGGATCGGTCAGACAAGAAGGAACCGTCGCCGAACTCGAAGGGGCCAAAGTCGGGAAATGCTGGAGGCGGAGACAAGATGGAAACTATGGTGGAGGACGATGGAGGGAAGCAGCTGCCGGAGTACAAGACTCAAGAATTTTCTCAGTAGTCTTTTCGCAATAAAGAATAACTCGATTACTTTTTGAGGTCTCACCTGTAACTGGGAAGTCCACATATTTTCCTTTCTTTCCGTCGAAATACTCGGTTCCCTTGACGATGACGAGATGGGCGGGACAGTTGATTCCCCATGCCAACGTGGCAGTCGCGATCAGAATTTGAATCTTTTTTTCGATGAACAACTGCTCGACGATAGCTCTCTCGTGAGCAGACAATCCAGCGTGATGCATTCCGATTCCGAACGGGAGAGTCAGTTTCAGATTCTCATCCTTGATAGAGGCCATGAGCACTTCCAGCTCCAGCATGTCGATGTTCAGCCATTGTTTCGGACTGTGATCAGCGATGAGCAGATTGACGAATGCGAGAGCTGTGAGACGGGTTTGGCGGCGAGAGGAGACGAAAACGAGGACGGGTTTGCGAGGCGAATACGTGAGTATGGCCTTGTAAGCGGGCTTGTTCATCAGTGCCATCCGAGGACAGTAGTGCTGGCCAGGGAATCCTTGAATATGCACCGAAATGGGCACCGGCCGAACGGACGGTCTGAAGTTGTAGCAGGCCTCGTCGGGAATTCCAAGCCACTCGGCCACGTCTCCAGCGTTTGCAAGTGCCGTTGAGAGTCCGAGCAATCGGACCGGCTCTTCCCTCGTGTTACTTCTTCTGGTAATCATCTTGAGACGGCTGACGATGGCCTCCAGCACTGCTCCTCGATCAACTCCGAGCAAGTGAACCTCATCGAGGACGATGAGTCCGACTCTTCTGACGTATTCTCTTGTCGCCCAACTTCTGGAGATTCCGTCCCACTTCTCGGGTGTCGTAATAAGAATCGATGAAGCGGCAAGCTCTTCCGGGTCCGGAGTGACGTCTCCAGACACTTCGACTACTTGATATCCCATTCCATTCTCGAACTTCTTCTTCCAATCATCCACTCTTTCTCGTACCAACGACTTCAACGGCGCAATGTAGACAATCTTCTTTCCAGGATGATCTTGCAGTAAACGGAACATGCCAAGCTCAGCACAGAGAGTTTTTCCGGATCCGGTTGGCGCTCCGATCAGCGCACTCTTGTCGGTTTTGTACAAACTGAAGAACACTTGAGCTTGAATCGGATTAAAATAATCGAACGGATAAATGGCTTCGAATTGAGCGTTTTTCAATGTTTTCACAGGAAGTGGCTCCAAATCCAGAAGATCCGTGTGCGCTTTATATGATTTCGGCAGGATGCAATTGTGGAGACTCAGAGGAACAACGACGTCTTCGGTGACAAAGTATTCGCTCGCCAGTCGTAGATGGAAGTTGTTCGTAAGCTGGCAATCGAGGATCGGAATTGTGAAGACAATAACTTGAGCCTCTGACTTCATCACTTTCATCTTTCCAACTCCGAAACGCTCTTGATGAATGATCATGTTTTCACTGTTATTCTCGAGTACCAGAAAGAACGACTGGAGCCCGGATTTGCCGTGAATGGCATCGTGCCAGATGAAGGCGGGAGTCAGGGTGACTTCGCATTGGACAATGGTGTAGGTGATTGGTTTGAACTTGGCTTCCACTTCCATTCGGGGAAGGTACCTCAGATACGTGTACAATTTGTCTCCATTCACACTGAACATGTGCCCGAGGTCTTTCGGAGTCAACTCAAGAAGCTGTGTTTCCGTGTTCTTCCGTCTTTCGATCTTCTCGATCCACGTGATAGGAATGTCGAAGTTTTGAACAAACTGACGAAGGGAGCACTGATTCGGCCACATTTGTTTTTCAATACATTTGGCCATTTTCAGGAAGGCATTCGCAGTTTCCGCCCATCCATTTCGGAGCACCATCTCGAACATTGCTCTGCAGAGACGGCCGGCGTTTTGCTGCACGTAGAGCTGCTCGGACATCAAAGTGGAACTTCTGGTGGAAGAACGGGAAATGAGCGACTGGAGGAGCACATTGACTTTACCGGCGACACTTGCCAGGCCACCTCCGCGCACATGGAACATGCATCCGAACGATTGCAACTCGCCGAGATCAGTCATTTCCTCCTCTCGACACTTGAGGTTCGAGAATTCGGTGGACATTGAGATGAGTCCGAGAACCATGTCATCTGGCATTGAACTGTTGAAAGTGACGGGCAATCCAACGTCCTTCTCGGCTTCATTCAACAACTGAATCGTTTCGTATTTTACGTAGAAATTGGAGGCGATCCGGCCGAGATCCGTGGAAGTCAAGTATTCTGTCGCCAAGTCAAAACGAATCATTTTGTTCTGGTCCAATTGCATCGCTGTCTTTCTGATAACTTCTCCGAAATGATCTCTCAGATTGGGATCTCTTTCTATCGCATTATACGCGATTCCGTAAGCCATCGGATTCTTGAGTGCTCTCGTATACATGTAGGTGTACGTGAGCCACTCGACTCCTTCATCCACGGTTGACACAGTTCCGAGGGCCACTTCCGCATTCAGATTATCATGAAGACGTGCAAAGAACTGGCTTTCGATTGGGCTTTGATGCACAAGCATCGTCAGATATTTGTCGATTTTGTCTTTCGTAGTGATGATGATTCCGTGACCCTCGTTCTCAAATTGCGGTCTTCCAGCACGTCCGAAGATTTGCTGGACGTCGAGCACTCCGAGGTCAGCGAACACTCCCTTCTCGGCGTCGAACACATCGGTTCCCCTGATGACAACAGCATGAGCAGGGAGATTGACTCCCCAGGCCAGAGTTGCAGTACAGAAGAGAACGGAAATGTGTCCCTGCGCGAAGCACTTCTCCATCAGCATCCTATCTGGACGGGACAGTCCAGCATGATGGATTCCCAGTCCACGCGAGAAGAGTGGGGAGATTTGAGAGCGGTTCCGACTGATATTGACCGCTTTTTCCGATTGAACGTACTTGGAGGATTCTCTGTCTTTCGGCAGGAACATGTCCGCATGACCGAGCTGAGCGGCACGGTTGATGAAGAACTCTCCGAGTTTTCCGGTTCCGTTGCGAGTGTGAACAAAGACAAGCACTTGATGACCTCGTTTCACGAAATCAACGACTTCGTCATAGCACACTTGATCCATGAGGAGGATCTTGTCGCGGTAGTTGGCAGTCTTCCTCGTGCCAATGAATCTGAAAGGAAGTAATTGAAGAAAGGAAAAGGCAGTGGAAAACACTCACTTTTGCGTGAGCGGGACCGGACGGAACCTTCCATCGAAGAAGAAAAGGCCTTTGTAGGGATTGACTCGCAAGAATCGGGCAGCGTCGATGAAGTTGGGAAGTGTGGCGGACAATCCGACGATTCTGATGCCCGACTGGGACATTTCCACCTGACGGAGTGTTCTAGCCACGAGAGTCTCGATGACCGGACCTCTTTCGTCGTGAAGCAGATGAACTTCGTCGATGATGAGGAGGCGAACGATGGCGATCATGGAGTTGTCACTGGAGCTCTTTCGGGTGATCACATCCCATTTCTCGGGGGTCAACACGAGCATCTGCGTGTCCGCCAGCTCGTTCCTCGACAATTGAGTGTCTCCAGTCAACTCGCGTACTCTGATGCCGAGGGGAGCGAGTCGCTTTCCAAACGATTCGGTCATCTCCGTCGCCAGAGCTTTCATCGGTGCAATATAAATTATCTTGAAGTCGTCTTTCATTATTTCCCCGCGCGCATTAGTATGCTCATGAATGGTGTTCAAAATCGTAAGCATCGCAATATTCGTCTTTCCTGCTCCGGTCGGCGCACAAATCAGCAAATTCTCCTTCGTTTTGTAGGCCTGTTCAAAGACAATCGACTGAATAATATTGAGCTTCTCGAATCCTTTGAATCCTTTCTGCCCGAGTTCGTCCATATCCTTGATGTACACGTGCTTGATCTCATCAAGATCTCCTTGGTTGGCTGGCGGCACGAGGACGCTCTCGTGAGTTTTGAATGTGTCTCTTCTGGAACCTTCCGGAAGTGCGAACTTCATTCCATTGATATCGAACATCGTGTGTCCGTGTCTGGTCCTTGCATCGAACACGTACGGATAGTTCTCTTCGATCCGTGGACCGCCGGGAACATTGGAAGGTCTCTTCATCGATTCAATTTCCATCAGTCTCTGCCTTTGAATCTCCTTCTGCGCCAGTTCCAACTCCAGTTTCTCCGCTTCTCCGAAGGCGTGCACCACTCGATTCAACTCCTTCCTCGCTTTCTTCTCCTCTTTGTAAAACTCTTTTTTCGCCTTCTTTTGTGACGTCGTAGTGACGCTGACGGACTGCAGGAAGCCAGGAACGGCAGGCTGAAAGAAAGCCTATTCAGAATTGCAACAGAACAGACACGTGCGCTGTTCCGATTAGGGAAAACGTTCTATTCCCCTCTTCTTTTTCATTTACGAAATCAAAAATGAAACTCGTGCTAGCAATTATTCTATTCAAGACTGTCGCCATCGTCAATGCGCATGTGCAATGCGGGAACGACAAGTTTTGCAACGTGGGATTCAAGTCAGCCTATTTCCAGCAATTTCAAGCATCTTACACGTTATTTTTAGACCATTTCAAATGGGAAAGCCTAACGAATTCCAAACTGTACGAAAATGTGCACAGGAGTTGGCGTTGTTAACTAAGAGTAAAATCATCGGAGTTTTCAAGTGAGAAGATGACTTCAAATGGATTCTCGGAATGCCATTTTTTTTTAGCAAATCTATGTTCTTCCCTCTGGCTGCCGCACAAAAAGAATTTTGTATGGATGACACGATCGGATTTCTGCTCGACGTAGACGTCACTGACTATGAGGTCAGCTGCGTTTGGACAGGTTTGTGTTCGTCCAGAGTGGTTTTTTCGAAAGAAGGAGTTCAGGAGCGTCCCAGTACGGACAGTGTCAGGCAGTGCCTCCAAATACAGACAGCTCCCTTATCACTACATCGTTGGGCCTGTTTGGGAAGAAAAGTTGACGGTATTAGGCACTTTTCGAATGCTGCCTAACAAAAGCTAACTTTCAGAGAGTGAGGAGCGCATTAGGGTGTGAAAATCATAAGAAAAATCACACGAAAAGGTATAATTTCCCGCAATCGGAACTGTTTATATGCAACGATCGCTGCGTGCAGGGAGGCATAGGATACACCGCTTCTATCGTCATGATTCTATGTCTCGCCATTTCTTTTTGCAAAAATTGTGTGGAAGGTGTATAAATCTCTCACTTTCGGTTTATTCTGCTTGGCTTCTGTGACTTGTTCAAGCGCTTTGCTCTTTGCTTCGTAGCTGATTTTATTGCGGTTCTCGAGTATTTCTCCGACCAAATCGAACAGTTCAAAGCCGAGCAATTCGATGAGCTCGTTTTGGATGTCATTGTCGGAGCGAGTCGAGCAGATCAAATCGAGCATATTCGTTGTGATTGTCTGTAAAATTGGTCGATGAATGAGATATGCATGAGAAGAGTATTCAATTACCGTGCAGGTATCGGGAAAATACACCATCAATCGTTCCGTAACTGACCGGAAGATGCCTGTGGTGCTCGGGCCAGATGTAGAAGGTCCTAGGGAAGATGGTTCTGGAACGGCGAAGCTCTCCTGTTCGGTTTCCGAATTCGGCCATTCTAGAAACTCAGGAACCAAATGGATATTCTGATTGAAGCTAGCTACCCGTGATGGTGCTGGAGGATCTGAACGATGTATTCGATTGGTATCTGAAAACAAACCGAAAGAGCACTCACCAGCACTAATCCTGTCGATATAATCGAGAATGTCCATGATTGTGCCTAGTTTGAATTCTGAAAGACAACAGAATGAACAAAAGAAAATTAGGCCCAAGAGAGGGTGGTTAATATTGCACAAGATTTCGAAACACTTCAACCGTCTATTTCAAGAAAAAGTACACTCAGATTCTCATTTATTTTTAAAGACAGCATTTGAAAGATAAAAATTAGCATCAAGGAAGTAAATGAAGCTGAGAGGTGGCATAAAATAGGGCTAATTTTGCTCGGGGACTAGCGGCCGCGAGAGGCGAAATCCTAGACCATCTCCGGCATGGCGCTCTCTCTCGGCTTAAAATTTTTCTGTTTTTAAAAACTCACAAACTCGAACTCTGTGTTTTGCTTCAGAAAGTTTTAGTTTTAAAATTAACTTTTAAAAATCGAAAGTTTGCTGCACAAATTCGAATATTATTCTCTTCATTCTCCCTTTTTGAATCTTTCTCTTCAATCGATTTTCTGAAAACGAGAAGTTACACTCCTTTTTCGCACTTATTTTGCCTTTGCAGATGCTGAACTCGACGTTTACGAAAGAGGAAAGAGAAGAGGTGGTGATCCCGTTGAATGGGGATGTACACGAGCAACACGAAGAACATCCACAGTCACAGCAACTAGAACCGACCGACATTGAACCCGATCAGCTTTGCGGCTGCACTCGCGCCGAAATTATTGTGATGAAACACGCGATCAAGCATTACAACGACATAATTAAGCGGCTCTTGCATTCCGATGGTAGCTCACTGTTAGCCCCGTATCTGCTAACTGATCTCTTACAGAATTCGAAGTGCGTCGTTGTGCAAATGGGCAAGTGGTCTCGCAGGGTCGATGCACTGGACCAAATGCCGGAGGCGGAGTGCCGACCGAGGAATTGCAGAAGGCATTGAAAGAAAGAGATCATGCCCGTGCCGAAGCGGACAAACTGCATGCCAATTACGCAACTCTTTTTGCTTCCTTCACGAGTATCCGTGAGGCTGCCAACGATATCCGTGGAGAGTACGACGACGCTGCTGATAAACTTAAATTGGCGGCTGCGGAAGTGGAAGAATGGCAGAACAAATTCCAGGCGATAAAAGAGAATGCCAACGCCGAGCTCGAGCGGTATTCCATCAGAAGCGTTCCATAGAAAAACAGGGTTTCAGAGCTTCCATTGAGTACGATGATTTGGTGAGAAGCCACGAGGAAACACGAAGGGGCTCCGCCTGAAAGTCAGACGCCTTGAAATCGAATTGGCGAGCAAAAACGACGAGAACGGTGTGCTGACGAATCGTGTTTCGGAACTGTCGGCCATTTGCGATCAACTCATCAACGACGTCGACTTGTGCGAGTCGATGTCCGGCCACTCGATGGATGCATAATTAGCTGCAACTCGCTACCCGATTAATTGTGAATAACACATGAAACGCTTTTTCTTTTTATCATTGCTGGGTTTTCAATCATTGTTATGGGCGTACAGGAACAATGTTCCTATCTTTTGCTTTGACTTGTTCATATGTATCAAGTCTTATTACAGCTCAGAATATGAAGAAAGTAGAGATTCTGAAAACCCCGCGCCCTCAAGTGCTTCTGGCGGCCGTCCGTCCACCCTCAGTCCCCTGCTCGGGCAGAAAATCTCCATAAAGGCAAGGCCGACGGCTGACGACGTGCCTTTTCTGGAGAGCCCCCGAGCAATGAAGGAAGCGGTCCGGTTTGTTTCGGACATTGGTGAAATAACCGACAGTATATCGGTACGACTTCTATCTTTTCTTCGGAAAACTACTCTTTCAGGAACTTGTATCGAGCAGTCCGAATTTCATAGTAATCTCAGCAATCGGACCACAGGGATCCGGAAAATCGACTTTACTCAGCATGCTGGCGGGGAACAATTCCCGACAAATGTACAGGTTTGTTGAGCACTCACATTTTCTAGCTTTCGAATTTATCATTTTTGTTCAGGGAATACGTTTTCCGGCCGGTGTCACGCGAAGCGAACGAACAATCTCGTCATCAGACATCTCTGATCGATGTGTACATTATCAACCACATGATATTTTTGGATTGTCAGCCAATGCACAGCTTCTCGATCGTCGAGAGTCTTCCGAAAACGCGAGGGGGCAGGTTTGACGAAGCCGCTGCACTAAGCGATGTAATTTGGAAGGACTGGGAAGAGAAGGAGTAGTTCATTTCCAGACAATCCGTCTAACCGCTTTCCTTCTGTTCGTCAGTCACACCGTTCTCGTCGTTTCGGAAGCGCATTACGACAAATACTTGATCGACACGATTCGAGCAGCCGAGCAGATCCGTCCCTATCTCCCTTGTTATCGCCCTACACTTGAAATTTACCGACGCACCAATCTGAGTGAGACTGGCCATTCCCAGCCCTGATTTTCACACAAAACCGTTTTCAGTTTTCATAAAAACAAAAGCAACTAGCCTCGACTTCGCCCCATCTGTAATTAGGGAACGAGAAGAGGTGATTCGACTGTCATTCCGAGATGCGAGATGGGTGAGAGTGTCCAATGAACCGATGAAAGCACACATTCCCTTAGAGGAGATACGGACGCGAAGAGAGCACATTCATGGTATCTCTGACTTTTTCTTTGCACCTCAATTATTATTTTACCCAGATTTACTCGACGAAGACGTTGACGAAGTGAAATTGAACGAGTTTGACGAGAGCATCGCTCGGATTCGCGATGAATTGCAGAAGAATCGAGCAGAGTTCACGATTGATTCAGCGGCAATGGACGAAAAGAAATGGTCAGTGAACTGCAGTGAACTGCAGTGAAGCAACCCGAATATGTGTACTTTAGGCTGGAGATGTGTCGAGAAGTCATCCGAGACAAGATACTGCACACGTCGCTCAAAGACTTTCAGAGCGGTCAACTTGACGTGCTCGAGATGCCACTCAACGCCGACCCGGCCCGAGAGATCCCGTCCAGAGCAGAGACGCCAGGTGAGACTCATCAAGTCGCTCAACAAGCTTGAAACTGGAATTCGTTTTCAGAGATGCTTGAGTCGGAGGACGAGGAGGACTAATCCGCAAGTGAGCTGCCGTCGCCGTCACAATTTCCGCCTCATCGACACTCTGCCCGTCGTCGTCGCCGTTGGTCGCATTTCCCGCGGAGCCCTTCGACAAAACGAGACAAATCCTCCTCTTCACCGGGCCGCCGATTTATTTAATATCCCTAATTCCGCCGCGGCTCTTGCCGAGATTCCAATCTCTATACGTTCCCACAATCCTTGCTTCTGTTTGCCTTTTCAGCAAGAAATATTCGAGCGCACACATCTTCTCGGAATCATCTCGAGAACCGGAACTCGGTCGTCTTCTAGACTTTTCTCTTTTTCGAATCAGTAGGTATTGTGCGAGCGAGTTTTGTTGTTTTGGGTTGGGCGCCGCCCAGATGGCGGATGAAAACAGCATCTAAAATAGGGAAAAACATTTTTTTTTGTAAAATGGTCTCCTGAAATAGAGGAAACGTCTCTTCCAGAGAAGAAACAAAAAGTTTCTGCGACCGAATATGTGTCATTCTCAGACTTTTCCGAAGACTTAGTTGAGCTTAGTCAGGATTTATCTCCCCCATCACACACACAAACTTATCATACACCCCCATTCCAGCAGAACCATTTTCTCGAACAGAAATGAGTGAATAAGTGACACTTCCGGTGTCGATCAGAGCGATTCTCTCGTATTCTGAAGATCTCAACGTCTTCGCCAAACCCACGTCATCAGTACTCTGAGACTTCCGGTGAGCAATGCAATGCGAAGAGTTTCTCCGAGCTCTGAGATCTGGAGCATTTCGGCAAAATTCGAAACCACGCGGCAGGACGGCCGCTTCCGGTTACTGGAGTGTTTCGTTTTCCGACCGATTCTTTCTTGCAGACAATCAGTCGGTTTTCTGTTTTCTCACGACTCGCGCACAAGTATTTGAACACTTCTATTTCAGTTTGTTTTTTTGCTAATCTAGAAACCGTTGAGCTATGAATTCAGTGACGTGAACCTTCAAAGTGACAGAAAAAGGAATGAACTTTTCAAACGTTTCAAAACTTCATTAGTCTTGCATGAACTCTGGATCTCCACACCTTCCCCTCGTCTCTCATTTATATGTCAGCAATCGAGAGTCCATTATTTTAGTAATATCTACCGGATAATCCGAGCCTCTTTTCTGTCCCTCTTACAAAGAGAGAGAGAGAGAGAGAGAGAGTGCAAATTCCAAATTCTCGGAGCCACTTTCTTCCGGATTGGTTTTCAGTTTAACACATCGAATTCATTCACCTTTTAATTCGGTTTTATGTTTCAAAAATCAGCCAAATGATATTTATGAGGAAGTTATGCCTTTTGAACTCAAAGTTGTCAACTGCAGACGCTATTAACATCCTCTGAATCTTCAATTCAGAGGCAGCCAAAAATATGCAAAATAACACTATTGAGATTGTGACTCCATAATTTTTCACAACCACAACTTTGCAGGCCTCTAGGACTTGAATTGAAGTATATTGGGCCGAGTTTCAAATCGATCCGGTTATTTTCTCTCGAGATGGGGCTGAAAAGCCCGGTCTCTTTGCAGAAACGAGGACTTTAAACCCCAGAAGGCGTCAAAGTGTGGGTCCAATCCGATTCCCTGGAAAAGCAAAACAATCCGTTCTATCCGAATTCCTCAAGTCACGAGTTTTCGCTCCCCTCCTCCATTCCTCTCACACTCTTAGCCCTCCTAGCCCCATCACAATTTCTCCAACAGTCCCATCAGCTCCGAATCATCATCGACCAGAAGGTCAACTCGTCACATCCGGTCCTCCGTCCACGCAAAAGTGCCATTCCCAAACGTGTATAAATGCCACGGTTTCGCGGCTTCAGGCCAAAAACATACGGACAGACACGGCCAGTCTGCCGCAATTCCACTATCGTTTCGTTCGAATCTTGCTCTTCTCTGGAAGGAATCCCCTTCATCGTGAGCTTTCCAAAAGACGCGCAGATTAAATGCAAAGAAAGATCCTTCTTTCCCCTTCCGCTTCCCATTTATTCTCGAAAGTTCCTCATTTATTAGGACACAGGAAATTGAATGTGGACTTGCCGCAAGTCGCCCAATTTCCGGTCACCTGGTTATTTTCGGAGGGACTTTTTGATCTTTCGCCGGAAGGAAAGAGGTTAACAACAAGACGACGCGGTGGCGGAGGGACCAATATATATTCCACCCTCACATACTACATATCCGGTTGCCCATTCTTGATTTATTCATCCATCTAACGCCGTTTTTCTCATTTTCCACCTAGTGCTCAAGAATCAAAAAGGTCCTTTATAAAAGGCTGATGGCCGGACTAGCGAAAACTGAAACATATCGGATTAGAAGATTTTGTGACGAAAATGGAGAGTAGTGCGTCTTTAATCCTTATTGCGCAGCCAAAGGTCAATCTTATTTTCTCTTGGCATCCAAATCGAATCTGGATAGTGAGAATGAGCTACCTGCCCGCTGAAATACACTTATTTTGTCCAATTTCTTCTCCTTTTTGGGTCAACACATGATTCTGAATGCAGACTGTTCTGGAAAGAGTGGCCGTGTTTGGGTATTCCATGTTTCATGCACCATGTATGACTCTTATCACTTAAATACATATTTCTCCCCGTTTCATTTGTTTTCCGTGGGTGGATGTCCATCTCCCCATCGATAGGATCTGCCGGATTAGCGACAGATTTGTCATTGGCCGAGCCCATCTCTTTCTCTTTCTCTCTTTTTCTTTTCCTTCTCGAAAATTACTCCCCGTCGTCTCGTCATATGATCATCAGCACTTCTCGGAATGATTCTTTTTCATCGACGAGGTCCTTAATCCGAATCGATTCGTGTTCTGGGTGGTGTACTAATATTTGTGTTCTTTCAGAGAATCACTAATTAGTTACACTTGAATGGGAATGTGAAAGTTATTCTTGTGGAACGGAAATGTCGTCTTAAAGTCTATAGAATCTTCTACTTTCTTATTTTCCCCATAGCTCACCTGGATATCGTTTCCGATTTCTTCTTCTTCTTCTTCTTCATCTTCTCCGCCTCATCAGTTCTGCCAAAGATTTATGAAACCAACTTCCTTCGGGGAGAAAATTTATGCGCTCCGCCAACTTGTAATGCTCTTTCCCGGCCCAACAAATAACTGAATTCCATTTCTAATTTATTCATTCTAATAAGATTTCCTGATCAATTGCCTCCGTTGCCTGCTCATACCTACACTTTGCTCCGCCGAGCTTCGTCCATTTTCTGTTATTTTCCGCCCGTCTTCTTCTCCTTCTTTTCATGGATATAAGTGAAGGATTAGCGGCGATAGGATGTGATTATATTATGTTGTGCTACACCGCACAATAACAGAACGACTATTTCGTTCTCTCCTTTTCGTTCAATATGAATCACCAACTATTGCATCTTCCATATTTTACAGGTTCCATGAGCATTGAGGACGGAGATGATCCGTCCTGCTACATGGTCCAGGAGACGACGTTCGATTACGAGTACGACGAGACGTTCAACTGGGAGAATGTGACGGCATCGCAGTGCAACTGCACTCACCCACTCTTCAGGTATCTAGAGGTGAGACACCCCCAACTGGGACACACCATCTTTCACAGTTTATTGTAGGTATGCATCTCTCGATGCGGCGATGACACCGTCTTCTTCAAAATGACCGACGAGGAACTGTTCGAAATCGCTCTGCCCGGCTTCCTTTATCTCACCGTTTTTCTAGTTGGAACAATAGGAAACTCTATGGTACCTATCTTATTCTATTCTCACTTCACCTATTCCTATTCTTCATCCCTTAGGTTATCTTCGTGGTGAACCGATTCAAACGAATGCGCAACGTGACCAACGTCTTTCTGGCTTCGCTGAGTACCGCCGACTTGTGCCTTATCTGGTTCTGTGTGCCTATAATGTTCATGAAGTACATGTCGCATACTTGGTCGATGGGAAGGTTCGCCTGCTACTCCGTTCATTACATCCAACAGTTCACGTGTTTCTGCTCGGTTCTCACAATGACTATGATCAGTTTCGAGAGGTAAGTGTGTATTTGAACGTTGCCGCTAACACGGGACATTTAGATTTCTGGCAATAGCGTATCCGATGCGCAACATTTGGTTTTCTTCGATCGGAAGGGCTAAAAAGGTCATCTTGCTCATCTGGCTCTTGTCGGCAATGTTGGCGGTGCCGACGGCAGTTCGGATGGACTACGAGTCGAACCTTTCGTTGAACGGACAGAGAGTTAATTGGTGCAGAAGAAGGTTCCCGACTCAGTTCATGGGATATCCTAGACCGACTCTGAATAAGGCTTATGCAATGTACCAGGTACTAGACCGACTCGTCTCGTTCCCTAATCCCTCCGGCTTCCAGCTGCTTCTCCTCATCATTTTCCCCGTGCTCACCATGTCCATCTGTTATGCCCGGGTGTCTGCGATCGTGTACAAGTCCTCGAAAGACCGCGTCATCCTCTCGCAGGCTATGTGAGACTCACTTATTCATCGCATCTCACCTAATCTTTGGTTTTCTCAGGGTCGCGTTCTCGAAGGCAGCCACGGATGCGGTCACCTTTTCCGGTTATTCCGCCATTCCGATGATAACCACTTCGAGAAATCTGAAGACGGCCAACACAACCATCAACTCGTACAGCAAACATCGGAACAATCGAGTTGCCGAGGCCAATAAGAAACAGGTAGAGGCTCTGGAATCTGCGAGTGCCTCATAGAGATCTTCCTTCAGATTGTGCAAATGCTCATCTCGATCGTGTGCATGTACACCGTCTGCTGGCTTCCAACGATCGTCGACGAGTTGCTCACCTCGTTCGGCTACATCTGCCGCACCTCGAATACACACACTCTAAAACACATGCGAATGGGATTCAATGCGCTGACCTACTGTCAATCTTGCATCAACCCCATCTTGTACGCATTCATCTCGCAGAACTTCCGGTCCACATTCAAAACGGCGTATTCGAGAATGAAGCATCGTCTGCAGGTGAGTCACTTCCTTCTTTTCTTACCTAGGGCATTGAATTGAAATCAGATCCTTTCAGGAATCATTAGTCATGCATTGAAAACAAACAATTACGGTATGAGAGAGAGAGAGAGTGTGCATGGGTTTGGCCCGTCACGGGTGTGAATTTCAGTTCCATCGAATCAATTCTCTCCGGAATTCGAATTCCAACATTTTTCAGGGAGTCGAGGAAATGCGCTCACGGATGGGCTCCTGCTCGTCGGCCAGCATGATGTCCACCCGCAACCAACATCGCATCTACGGCTCCAGCTTCAACACTTTGACAGTGCCGGGCCGCTCGATGATCACTCCGAACATGTCCCGCGACGTCTCGCAACTCTCGCTCTGCCGACCCACTTCGCAGATGTCTTTTTGCCGTCCGAAGAGTCCGATGGCGGCCGATTCTCCGTCCACGTTCATGCGGTACCTCTAGATCGTCGTTTCTTCCATCGTATTCTGATTTTAGACACCGTCCTCGTTCTCCAACGGACGTTTCTCATGACTCTGGCCGTCCCAGAAGCCCGACTGATCTATCGCAATCTACAAAACCGTCCAGAAGGTCTTCGTCTATCAGGTTTTTCTATTGCACTGGAAAGTGACGTGGTTCATGAATGCACGTTTTAAGGCCCCGAAGTCCGACATCCACGTCTCAAATGTCAACAATAGTGCGTTCGCGAAGCCCGACAGCGGCTTCTGATACTTCTTCGCTTTTCCCCTCGAGGTAATCAGTTCTCTCTATCCACTCGCTCCTTACTCCGATCTTTTCCAGAACGCGCAGTCCGACTCTCCAGTCGAACACTTCCGGGCAGTCCGTCGAGCGAACCGTTGACCGTCTGAGTGTTCGTGACGCCGTCCGACCGAAAACTCCACCGGCTGTCGCCGTTTAGCTTCCGTTTTTCCATTTTCCATTTCCAATTCTCATTTTCTATTTTTATCCCCGTTTCTTCAAAGCCCACCTATGCAAAACAAGCATTTTTCTGAAAAAATAATTTAATTTCGCTCTATTTTTCATCCGATAAATGTATGTCATTTCTGCAATGTCCGATCCGTTGTAAATAAATAAAAGAACGAAATCCAATAAAATCAAGTCAAACAATTATTTTTTTTGCTGCTGCCGCTTTCGCACTTGTCGATGGGAATGAAGGCTTGTGACAGACGGACGGTACCCCCGAGACAAAGGGCGAGAGAGTGCGCGAACGGTAGAGACGCATACACTCAGAGTGATTCAGACCCCGCCGCTCGAGCTTCTTCTTACAATTCTTCTGTTAGCGCCCTTTTTCGAACTTGTCCGGCTGTTTCCCTCTCGCGGTTGCCACCATTTTAATCTTTGCTGCTTTCTCACTTTTCGGTTCGTTTCGTGATCACATTCTGTCAGACCGTCCAGTCGTTATCTTTTTTATCTCTGGTAGGAAAAAGTGCCGTTTTACGATTTCTGTAACTTTTTCTCTTTTCCCTATCTATCTCCCCGAGAGACCCAAGCGATCAAAATGTGACACACTGTCTCTGGCGCGAATCGAAACCTAAAACTGTGAAAAAAGTGGAGAAGATCTTTGGTTTTAGAATCTCACCCATGGACTTTGGCCACTTTTTGAAGCAGATCAACGAAGAAGCCGATCCCGGAGAGCTGGCCGACGAGAGCAGTTCTTCCGATGATCCGGGCGATGAGGAGGACGTGACTGACGTGAGTTCAACTGCTTTCACGTGCTGCCACGCGTCACCAGCTCATTCTTTTGACACATTTTTAAAGTTGAAAAGATAACAGTTTGATGCAGCGGTCGCCCTTTTAGGTCTTCGAAGTATTAACTAACGCATGACTCCTGCGAAGAAGACCTTATCAGTCTGACTCTACCGTAATAAAATTGGGAGAAATCGGCAACATTTACAACCAGCACTTTACTTTTCTTTACTTTAGTCTCCATTCTCTTACCAGTTGAAGTTTGATGGGTGCGCGCGTTGCCCGTAAAATGGTCCATCTCGTCGGCCACAAGTGTTTATATCAGCAGTCAGAGATGCGGTTTCGTCCCCCGCTCCCGTCGCTCTTCCCGCCCACTCCTGCGTGCCTTCTTCAGTCCGCGATTCCTCTCTGTGCGCCCTTCACACCGTCTTATCAGTGACAAAGTTAGTGTTCTTTTCCTTCTCGGGCATCCCCCGAGAGATGATCCATATGCGTCACGCGGTCGCGAACTGTTCGAAAGGGGTTTCCCCGCCTGATCGAGACGTTTTTTACAGTTCGTCTTTCATCTAATCAGTTGATTGTGTCTGCGCAACAAGATCGTGTGATAATAACTAGTAATTGAAAGATTAAGTCAGTTTTCTGAAGGCTGCAATGTGGCGAGAAGAAATGTGTTATTCTCGCTGACTTTTCGTTCTTGTCTGCAAAATTGCCGATTTTCGCCAATCTCTTGAGAAATCCTGCAGTTGTTTCTTTTCTTTGCAAGAGCTTTCCTTTTGCCGCACAATGGAGGCTACCCCGTATCCGAACTGTGCCGAATCAGATCTGTTCGAATCAGAACTGTCCCCGGTTAGAACCGGTCAAAGCATGACTTCATGTAACAAGAACCACCTGCCGATCGGTTCTGATCCGGGACAGTTCTGATTCGAACAGTTCTGATTCGACACAGTATTGATTCAAGGTAGCTTCCGCACAAGGGTTACTGTAGAATTCAAAGGCGCATGCATGTTCTCGTAGTTGGTCTTACCACGAAAGACTTGTCAAGTCTGAGACCTCACCTCGCTTTTCTGTTTTTCCTCTCATAATCCACTTCATAAATTGTGAAATTTCAGCCGCTGGATACATTCTGTCACTGCAAATCGCCCAACAACAATGATGCTCGTAAAATTTTATATTGCTCCGTCGGAACCGCTAAAAGTCGAGCAAACTCCGTTCGGAACCAATGATGCAAAAATGTTCTTTTGCGAGAAGCCATATGTACGCAAATAAAAAAGTATGCGGCGATTCGAGGCAAGGCGCATGAACCTTGTGTCGTTGACCCGAGAGGCTATCTGTTTCGAAAGGTCATTTCAATCATTCAAAAATAACTGTGCGACCTCTCAGTCATATCAGCGATATGCTTGCAAGGCGCCAACCGCAGACTATTCGGTTGATGGTGTCTGTCTCCGTTTCCTCATTTCTTTGTTTTTCGAAGCCATATTTCATCCCAAAGGGCCATGCTCTTCATGGCAGGCCGGTGTGGCGCGCACACAGCACTGACGGAAAAACTATGATCATTAGAATTGGTGAGGAAAAAGAGAAGGCGAGAGAGTGTGAAGGACAAGGGAACGCAGCGCCGGAGAGACAGACGAACGCGAGCCCTCTCTGCGCCCTCCGAAGCCTTCTCGGCCCTTCTATTGGCGTCACTCTTCTCTGTTAGCACACGTGTCCCTTTTCCTCCCTTTTGTAATTTCCGCTTTAGATTTCTCACAGCCTTTATCTTTCTTTTGTCCTCGCCGCCGATTTCGAAACCGTTGGCATCGCTTGTGATCACAAAAGCACACAAAAGGTGATGCCATTTTTAGAATATGCGCACAGTTTTGTATGCAAATTTGTATGAGAGTGTTTTGTATATAAATCCTCTGTCTTAACTCTACGGTCCTTCTTCGTGGCGCCTCAAGACGACCTACCGTCTGCAAGAATCGCTTCGCTCCCTCTCTTTTCTCGCCACGTGGCCATGACGCAAATTCAGCAGTCGGCTCTCCTGCCGTAATTGTTACAAAGCAGAAGTTCAAATACCCGACTCCTCCCCCGTATCGTTTCTTTCCTAATCCTCCTCCCACCGGTATAAATGCCCGTCTACTGATTGCTCTCCCCTTTCTTTCTTCCTCGAAATAGCACATTGACTGCCCCCCTGAATCAATTGAGTCTTCATTGCAGAAGCTGCCTACAACTACGCAAATAACTGTGAAGATGTCGATGGTAGTGCCAGAGAAGGGCTGCATCTTCGACGCGCTGCGAGTCGATTCGAACGATCCGAATGATTCTCTTCGCGACGAGTCGTTGATTACTCCCAAGATCGACGAAAAGAACTGTATGCTCATCTGCTCATAAACTCTGTCAACAGTTGTATTTTTCAGTGGAATACATCGGAGAAGTTCTCGAGAGAAAGAAGTCGGTAGTTCCGTTTCTGACTCAAACCATCAATCAACTAGCGCTTGTCCGCAACGAGAAAATGGAACGGGCGGCTGACCTGATCTGCACTCTCTTCCGCCTTCCGCACGGATCCACCGACTGCTCATTCTTCCGTCTGATCAAGGTTCTCAAGTCGTTCGGAATATGGGAGAACGATCCGCGTCTCAAGCAAATGTTCGATCGAATGAAGAAGCACGACGAAGAGAACGAGGACTCGCGCCAGTGGGCCATGTCGCAGGAGAAGTTTAAGGAGTTTGTAGCTCGTTCTTTGCTCAGACAAACAGTTTTCCTTTTGCAGAATAATCTTCCCGTGTACCATTCTCATCTCCCGCACTCTTCGCAATCAACTGATCATCCCTTCGTGGCTGGAGTTCACCCAAATCATCGAGGAAGTGTTCGAATCGTGTCGCTCGATTAACGACGGTGAGGTCGCCTCCTACATTCCTCAACTTGCCCGTCAGAGCCCGCACACTTGGGGAATGTCGATTTGCACAATCGACGGACAACGCTTTTCGCTCGGTGACTCCAAGAAGAACTTCTGTCTTCAAAGCGTCTCCAAAGCGTTCAACTACGCCATCGTCGCCTCGGAAATAGGAAGTCACGTGCTTCACCAGTACGTGGGTCACGAGCCAAGCGGAAGGCTGTTCAACGAGATCTGTCTCGATTCGAATAGTGAGTTTGCTCGATCACAGTGAAATGATTCTGATGTTTCTGTTCAGACATGCCTCACAATCCACTCATCAATGCTGGCGCGATCGTTGTCACATCGATGATCAAGCCAACGCATTCGATGGCCGACCGCTTTGACTTCATGCTCAAGAAGTACCGTAAACTTGCCGGAGGTGGACACGTCGGCTTCGACAATGCCACGTGAGATTCTTAACGGAAGAAAATAACGAACGAACAAAATTATACAGGTTCCTCTCGGAACGCGACACAGCCGATCGAAACTACGCTCTCTCGTACTACATGAAAGAATATCGTTGTTTCCCCGACGAATCGCAGGTCTATGAAAAGGCAAAGGTTTTTCTTTTCAGACCCGATCTAGCTTTGAAACACCTCTTGGTTGTCTCAATGTTACAGTAATCCAAATTGTGATCGTCTACCGATTCTCTCATCCTTCCACTCTTATTCGTTTCCCTCAGTGTCTAGTTTTGACTAACCAGTGTCTTCACCCGCACACAGATACCCGCCAACCCCTCCTAACGTTCGAACATTTTGACAGGGTCTCCGCGAGGAACTCGACCTCTACTTCCAACTGTGCTCACTGGAGACCAACTGCGACACGGCTGCAGTCATGGCGGCCACGCTTGCCAACGGTGGAATCTGTCCGCTGACGACGGAGAAGTGTCTCGGTTCCCGTCCATGCCGTGACATCCTTTCGCTCATGTACTCGTGCGGAATGTACGACTACTCTGGAAAATTTGCGTTCCAGGTAACTCGAATGATTTCAGGCAGCTAACTGAAATTGTTGTTTCTAGGTGGGACTCCCAGCCAAGTCAGGAGTGTCCGGAATCATGATCGTGGTCATTCCAAACGTGATGGGAATCGCCCTCTACTCTCCGCCACTCGATAAGACCGGAAACTCGTGCCGTGGAGTCGCCTTCTGTCGCCAGCTGATTGACAAGTTCAACTTCCACAACTACGACTCGCTGCTCCATCCAGATGACTCTCGCAAGCTCGATCCTCGTCGAAAAATTGGACCGCGCGAGAACGAGACCATTGTTCAAGTGATGTATGCTGCCAAAAACGGCGATTTGGACTCGCTTCGCCGAATGTTCATGCAGGGAGCCGACTTGAAATCAGCCGATTACGACACTCGTACGGCTCTCCACGTGGCCGCCGCCGAGGGTAAAATCAAGGTGTGCAAATTCCTGATCAACATTGTCGGAATTCCACACGAGACGAAGGACAGGTACTTGTTCTTTCAAACAGTGCCAGCTCACGATCGTTTCAGATGGGGACGGTACCCACTGGACGATGCTCGTCAATTCAAGCACAAGGAAGTGGCTGCCTATCTCTTCCGTCTCCAGTATCCAACGAAGAAGATGCCCGATAACTGGTTCGAAGTCGGCGGTGATCTGCTCGTTTCTGAGCTGGAGAACTGTGCGGACAAGTATGAATTGGGGCTTGGGAGAGAGGGTTGCTCGTCGTCAGAGCCAAACATGGCGATTGATTTCAGCTCTAGTGTCGACGACAACGAAGAGGAGGATTCGGGAGAAGACGAGCTGGGTCACGGTATAACCGGAATGCTGACCGACGACCTCGAGAGGCGAGAATGGGCTCTGCACGCGAACGGAAACATGGGTGAGTGGGGCGACTTGCAGATTAACCAAGGACAACTGGCTTTTCAGGTGAAATCAACTATCAGCTGGTGCGGAGAAAGTCGCAGAAGGCGCCTCCCACCCCGGAGTTGCCGCCGCCCTCGTTCGGATATGGTGCTCTGCCAGGCTCGAAGAGCCATGAAAAGAAGGCGAACGGCCAACCGAACGGCCACTCGAATGGACCTTCGCATGGACCTTCGCACGGACACCCGCAGGGACACCCGCACGGACACCCGCACGGAAACGGACATCATCCAACTGGAGCAGGGCACATCTTCCCGCATCATCTGACGCTGAATGGAGCCGCCGGAGGAGTCAACTCGCGTCGACTAAGCTCGCCGAACGAGCAGGACGAAGATAATGTACGTAGGACGCATTCGCATCAGGATTTACTCAAAAATCTAGATATTGAGGCCTGAGGAGTTTTCTTTTTCATATTCTACGAGTAGGCAAATCTACCTCGTTTTCTACAACGAGGTAGATTTACATGATCTTACAAGCAGAACAATCCTATCAAGTTTATTCATGTTTCCAAGCTGAATCTCAAGAGTTCGTAGTTAGTTTTCACATCTTTCTCCCTTTTAGGAGATTGTCGTGGTTCTAGTAAACCGGACGAGAGAGATGTTAGAGAAAGCAAGGTCAGTAACTAACGTATCCCATATCCTACTGATACCAGCTAGTTCTCAATCAATTCCTCGGCACCCCACTAAACAATCTAATTAGTACTTATTTATTACCGTCCGCGTTAATCCGATCGCAAACAAACCAACACAGTTGTTTTTCAAATTTCAGAGGGAATGATCAACACCCAAAAATCGAGAGTGTCTAAATATCTGATATCATGATGATGATAATACCACTGTTTTACCGACAACCCACCCACATTTCGCGATTTCGTTTTAATCATTCAACGTTCCAATCTTTTTTCTTGTTACAATAGTAGAACAGTGCATCCTGTAGATACCAAACCGGTTTCGCATAATGTTAGTTGTCTTTATATGTTACCAAATGCTTTGTGCTTTTGTGGATGCATGAAAAGCATACGGTATTCGGAAACAATAACCGGGAAGTGCCTGTCAAAATCGTCAAAAATTTAGTTGTTGTTGATGTCTTCTTCATATCGCATGTTCTCGAACACGGAAATAAAGTTTTTTTTTTCAATAGTTCCTTTTATCGTAATGTTGCTTCATGATCGACTCGTCACGATCAGAATTCATGTTGCTTTTCAGGGATACATAAAAGTTCACTATTTCTCGACCATGTTGTGGTTTCCGGGATGGGCCTGCTTCTTCTGCTTCGGGGTCTGAGCAACTCTGAAATCAGAAGATTAATTCATAAGATTCAGATTTTCCAGATTTTCAGACTTGTTTGCCGCCGCTTTTTTCCGATTAATCTTCGATTTGGACGAGCTCGACGCGTTGTTCCGGGGAGTCGGCGCCGTTGTCGTCATCGAAATCGCTGGCATCATGACCGAACGAACGCAGTCAGCCGGAGCACGGGTCACACGTTCCGACTTCTGAAAAAATCTTTCTTAGAATAAATGAACCCAACAGAAGCGTTCCTCAATGGCGGAGGTCATGACGTGGGCGGCGGCGGCGTTGTGCATCTCGCTGATGATCGGCTCGATGAAGCGGACGACGTCGTCCATCGCGATGCGTCTCTTCGGGTCCACCACGTAGATCTTCTCGTGAATAAACAAACGCAACTTCTCCGGACACGACTCGGGCATCACCAGATGTCGCCCGTGCACCACGTTCCTCTTCGCTTCCGTGTTCGAGATGCCGTCCCACGGCTCTTCGCCTTCGTTGAAGATCTCAAAACACATGACTCCGTAACTGTAGACGTCGGTTTTGTGAGTGAAAAAGAGCGTTGTGATGGTCTCCGGAGCGAGCCATTTGATCGGAAGCTTCTGCGAACTGCACAACTTGTACTCCTGCGCGATAAGCGAGAGCCCAAAGTCCGAGAGTTTCACGATTTTGTCGATCGAATAGAGGCAGTTTCTCGCGGCGATATCACGGTGAATACAACGGTGAGCATGCAGATACTGTAGCCCTAAAGCTGCTCCGAGACACATATTCATCAGTTCCAGCTTCGATACGTCTTTGTTCTTCTGGAGGTACGTGTTGAGAGCACCTCCGTTGACGAGCTCCAGCAGAATGTAAAGAGGCTGCTCGACGACAGCAACTCCGTAGAAACGGACGACGTTGCGGTGCTTGAAGTTCCTCATGAGCCGTGCCTCCCTCATCATCTCACGGATCTTTATCTTGTTCATATCTCCCGAGCCCTTCATCAGCTTCACCGCCACGTTGTACTGCTTTTCTTTTCTCTGGAGCACTCCCTTCCGCACCTCTCCGTACGCTCCCTCTCCGAGTTTGTCCCCGAGCTTCACCGCCGAGTGCTTGCTCTCCCACGGCTGCAGTTCGATCGGCGTTTTCAGAATGCGATTCTCCTTCGTTTCCAACGTATTCGAGACGTGGTAATTGGCGAGAAGAGCGTCGATAGTGGCGAATTGAGTGCCCGCTTTGATGCCGAACATTCCGTCGTAACGGCGGATGACCATGTTGCGCAGTTTCAGGTCTCCCGGATTGTTCTCCGACTTGGTGTCCTTCTGATTGTGCTCCGATTCGGTGGCGCCGCGATCAGAGCTCATCAGAGAAAGGATGATGTCTCTTTTGATGGACGTCTGGCCGTCTTTCTTAGGCTTCTGTAATCAGATGGGATAAGATGATCAACATATCTGGCTTGAACAGACCGAGGCGACCTCGCTGACACGAATCAAGTAGTCTCCCTCGTTGGAAAGCATCGTTTGGAGGTCTTCACGTGGCAGGAACCCGTGGTAGAACGGCATCTTTTGAAGGCTTTTGTAGAGCGCTTCGTCCTCGACGACGTCCTTTTCGATGTAGGTGGACTTGTTCGCCGTCGGATCCTCCTTCCGGTCGCTTCCTTTGTCGTCCCCAACTGCAGCCATCTCCGGTTTCGCCTGAATTTCCCCATTTGCCTTCCGGATCTAAAAGCGGGAATTCTCACTTCCACCGTTTCGTTACTCGATCGTTTTTTGTTGTTACCGTCGTTATTGTTGCCTGTTTCGCTCATTGTTTCCGCGGCCAAAAATTGACGATTTTGATAAGTTTGAGAATAAACTGAACGGACGGTCCATCGGAGATTACACACTTCACGCTTTGTTCTCAGTTCAGTTCACGAAAAAGTGAAAAATGTTATTGTAAATTTATTTTGCAAATTTTCATAGAAATGTTTGTAAAAATCTGTGTGGGAAGTTGACAAGCGAAAGAATAATAATAACAAAAAGAAGGGACCAGTAGAAGTTTTGAAGGGAAGGGGGATAAAAAAGGGAAAGACACTATACAATCGACATGAGCAGAGGCACGGAACAGAAGGGAAAACGAAGGGGAATAAAAGCAGGAGATACCCAATGGAGCGGTTACATCACGACGCACCGAAGATTGAGAAGGGGAAGAAGGAGAGAGTACGGTAGAAGCCACGTTACAAAGAGAGAGAGAGAGAGTGGCAACTACCGTAATCGGGACAAAGGTCTAGTACTTGGTGGCGTACTTATTGTTTGAGCCAGAATTCTGTCGATGACGTCCTCCTAACGTGTAATACCCAGTTGGATCATTTGGATAGGAGACGTATGGAGTGGTGGAGGGAGGTCGCGATTGGACTGGAGGCTGTGGAGGCACTTCCTCGTGCTGTTGGACCGATGGCTTCGACCCGACCTGAACATCATAACTGCTTTTTGCAGAAAAGATTCGTCCGATTCACCTTCGAATACCACTCTGCGTAGGTGGTCTCGCCTACTCCTCCCGGCGGTCCTTCCACGTTGGCATTCGGGTCAGCAGAAGCTGACGTCACCTTCGTCGAAGCTACCGTCGTCTGTGAGTAGTATCGTTGTGGCTGATGGTAAATGGCATTGTCGAATCCTCCTTTCTCTCCCACTGAAACATTATTATATTGGTATCGGTTTTGTTCAGCACAAACGATAACTTACACACTCTGCTGGCGTACGACATGTGAGCATCGGCGACTGGGTAAGCGGACTGAAAAAAATACTTGTCTTCTAGAAGAACTGAGAGAAAACTCACATAAGTGCTGCTTCTTCTGCACTTGGTACAACACATGAAGCAAATGCACAAAACGACGATGAGCGAGAGGACCGAGCAGACGGCGATGATGATGATGTTGCGCCACATGGCCCAGTTGTTGAAGATGTCCTCTTCGGACGAAACGGTCGAAGTGTCGACTTCTGTGACTCGCACAGTGGACGGCTCAATGGCGAATGCTCCGATCGGTCCGCGGACGGCGTTCTCTTCGACCATGGACTTGAGCTCCATCGGCTTTGCAGACTCATCAACAGCCACCACTTCAAACTCGGCAATGACGGATCCCTTTTCGTAGCCGATGATCTTGGAAACACGCATTCCCTTCCATCTCTTGGCCAGAAGTTCGTCGATCGATTCTGTGACTTCCTTCGTGAACTCTTGATAGTATCCAGTCTTCGGGTCGTTGAGGGCCTCGTCGAAATCGCGGTTGAGGATTCTGACACGCAGTCCGTAACGCCGTTTGACGCCTTCCGGCTCGTACACAGTGTACGGCTTCTTCGTGTGCATCGGCGGCATGAGAACCTTTCCTCCGGTCGTCGAGACAACAGTGTTTCTGGCTGTGGTGCCAGTTGTCGGAGCGGATGTCGTGGTAGTCGTTGTGGACGTCTCAGCTTCAGTCTCAGCTTCGGTCTCAGCTTCGGTCTCCGCGGCGACGGTTGTAGTGGTCGACTCGGCGGTCTTCTGCTCAGTGCACTTGTTCAGACAGATCTTGGACTTGCTTCTTAGCGGAGTGGCCTCGTGCTTTCTGATCTCTCCGTTCTTCTCAATGACTCCTCCGAATGGAGAGTACAAGAGGAAGACACATTCCTGAAGATCCACGTCGAATTCATCCTCACTGTGAAGTTCGCGAGAGAAGTTGGCAGTCAAGTATCCGTTGACGTAAGTGGTCTCCACATCGAAGATGTCCTGCTGCTCATCAACTACCGGTCTTCCGTAGTTGGGCATGAATTGGTCAGTCACCATCACTGCGTTGTTCTGGATTCCGATGACAACAGCATCGGCGGCAGCCATGTTTCCGTCAGTGGAGAAGCCGAGGGCAGTCCATTGGCTTGTGGCGAGCGCGCCGTGGATGGAGAAACGAGCGACGCTTCCGTCACTGATCCAGGAGATGGTGTAGATGCATTCGGATCCGACGCATCCTTCTGGGTGGTTGATGCTTCCCTCGCAAGTGTCCATATCTAAGTGCATTCCATGAACAGTCGGTGCCTGTGGACGGACGTTTTCCTCGAAGAAGTTGATGGTCATCACTCCTCTTGCGTTCTTTCCGTGGTATTTCATTGCGTTCGCGAAGAACTCCGGAGCAGCCTGAATAGGAGCGCCGCCAGTCGTGTGAACGTAGTTCAGCGGGTCGGCTCCCTTCGCCCAGATCACAGTCATCGGACCTTGAACAAAAGAGCTGTCCCATTTTTCTTCGGCTTGAAGCTTCTTTCGGAAGATCACAGTGGTGACTCCGTCCTCCTGGAAAGCAGCGGCCGAAGTGAGCGAGTTCTGTCCTCCGAAGAAAGTGTCCTCCATTGGAGTGGCCTTTGACGGAGAGTACATATCCATGATGCGAGCACGACCATTCGAGACCATTCCGACGACCATGTCAGTGCAATGCATCGCACTTGTGGCAACACGGTTGGCGGCTCTGCGGACTCTTCTCGAGATTGGCGCCTTCGATTCGTGGGAGACAGTGACTCCTTTCTCATCGCACAAACAGATCTTCGTGGCGGAGACTTGCGGTTGCACTTGGTCGTGGTATCCGATTGGCGTCTTCGGGTTTGTGAAGTCAGAACTCTTGCGAGCCAGAACACGGCCTCCTCCGATTGGGAAAAGAAAGTAGTGGCACTCATCGAGAGATACATCCGTCTTGGTGTCCTTGGAGACGAGCTTTCTCCGGAACATGATCGTCTGCATGTCCTCCTCAACTTTTCCTCCGAGGTCGTAAATGTCCTGTCTGTCAGCTGGATCAATGGCTGGAAGTTGTCTTCCGTAGGCGAACCGATCGACGATGTAAGCCTTTCCGTCGAAGAACCATCCGGTGTACATATCAGCGTTCGTCATCTGTCCGTCGCGAGAGAATCCGATTCCGGTCCACCGTCCTGGAGTCTTGGCGGTTATCTCGAAGCGGACGTCCTTCTTGGCAGAGTCGTAGTTCCACTTGGCGATGTAATCACACTCGTCTCCGTTGCATCCTTCTGGGAAACGGTACTCATTGATACAGACGTTCTTGGATGCAGAAGAAGACGATGCTGAGGTCGGGAGGCGGTCTTCGGTGAATTCTTTCCAGCAGTGCAACTTCTGATGCACACCGATTTGTCCGACGAGAGAGGAGTGCTCAAATGGATCGAAACGTTTCCGTACTGATCCAACTTTCCTCCGGCAATTGGGTACAACATCTCCAGCAGGAGTCTCCATCGAATTGCTTGTCCGTGGCATCTCCCGTGTTGACCTTTCTGACGAATTGAGCTCTCAAGACTCCGTTGGCGTGCGTTCCGATGACTTCAGTGCTCGACTTTACATTCTGCTCAGCATCCATCGCTGGCTGATCGTATCCTTTGCTCTGCATGTCGTTCAACTGGATCTTTCCGTTTTTGGTGGTCACAATAATCATATCGGCATCGACCATAGTTCCGTCCTTGCTGAATCCAACTCCAGTCCACGAGTTATCAGAGAGACGAGTCTCCAGGGAGAATTCGATTTCATCGGCTTCCTCGACATAGTTCCACGAGAGTTTGTACTCACAATCAGAGCACCCAGCTGGGTAACGGAAATCTCCGTAGCAGACGTCCCCATTAACACTTGGTGGAGCAGTTTGAGTTGGGACAGGAGTCGTTGGGACAGTCGATCCGACAGTGGTGGCTGGCGCAGCTGAAAAAAGAACAGTTGTGATTGCAGTAATAGCTAGTGAAAACGAACCGTCAGTCGGGCAGTCTCCCCAGTACACGCATTGCCCTTGTGGATTACGGGCGTATCCCTGAAGACAGGCGCAAGCGGCCGATCCGCAGTCGCTGCACTCGGCCCTCGTGAAGATGGAAACACAGTCGGCTTCGCAAACTCTTCCGCATTCATTGAGAGTTTCATTAAGACTGCACTCCGTGACAATCGCCTTCTGAGTGGTCGTCTTCGTTTTAGGTACTTCTGAAGCCTGCGTGATCTCGTTTCTGTCGATCGTGCTCTGCGTGGTCTCAACAGCCGCACGGGTCGTAGTCTTTTCTTCCTTCAACTCTGGACAGTCTCCCCAGTAAATGCACTGTCCGTTGTGACGAACGTAGTTGTCAGCACACGTACATCCCGGCTTCTCACAGCTAGCCGGACATGGGGAAGTGTCGTACATGTTGGCACAGGTCGGCTCGCAAGCGGTTCCGCACTTGGCCCACGTCGAGTTCGAAGCACAGCTCTCCTCGTTTGCGACAGTCTTGTCGCAGAAATCGAACGGAACACAGACGTCCTCGTCGTTGGCCATACGGACGAATCCTTCCTTGCAAATGCATCTAGCCTGTCCGCAACTGTTTGGGCAGTTCGGCGTCGTCTCCGGGAAGTGGGTCCAATCGCAAGAGTGCTCGCATTCTCTCGAGCTCTCAGGACACTCGGAAAATTGTTCGTTTGGTCCGCACTCGTGGTCTCCGGAGTCATTCTGTTCCTGAGAAGTGGCATTGGTAATGATAGAGGAGATGGTTGAGGAAGACGGAGAAAAAGAAGAGGAGGAAGAGGCGATGTTTCTGTTCCGGAAGTCGGCCGCAGTGATTTCGCACGTGGCATCTGGACTTTTCCATCCGAGAGCAACCCAAGATTGTCCCGGGTAACGGAGCACGAACTCAATCTCGTCCTTGAGCAGACGCCAGTAAATCTGGTTTCCTTGGTCCTCGCGCTTCTGGTAGAGGCTATCGTCGAAATCAGAAACGCTGCGGATACTGTCGGACTCTGAAAAAACACGCAACATTATTCAACTACTTCCAGCACTGATGCTTACCAAGTTCGCAGTTCTTTCCATATCTGCTGGTCGGACAAAGCACTGTCTTCTCGGTACATCCCGTCCCAATCTACAGTATCCCTGTACTCCGCAGTCGTCGTCTTCTTTGCATTCATCCTGGAACTGACACTCGTCGCCGAAGAATCCCTCGAAGCAGTGGCACACTCCATTCATCCGGTTTCCGTTTCCAACGCACGTGTCTCCGTCGGGGATCTCATTTACGATGTTGATGTCGGCGCACGAGAAGAAGAAGTACGAGTTACCGTACTCCGTCGCCTGCGTCGTCATCCGAATGGCACAGTCTTTGCATTCAAAGTTGGCGGCAGTTCTACTTTCTTCGACGTCTCGGTGACGTTGAACGGATCGTTGAAGTTGGTGAAGATGGCGATGGGCTCATCGGACGAGTTGAGAACTTCCAACCGGATACCTCCCTGAATTTCACTCAATTCAATCATCTTCAGACAGTTTCTCCTGTTCCCATTCCTTCATTTTTTGCCGGCTACGCTGATGTTTTGTAACTGTCTCTGTTTTCAAAATCTAGGTCATCACGAGAAGACGGCGGCGAGTGGCGCGCGAATTTTTCATCAATCACCTGCAGTCAGCGGCACAATCTCTTAACCTAGTTCATACGGAAATACGGGATGGTTGTGACAGTTACAATGTCGAAAAGAAGTGGAAAGTTAATTGATTGAAGGGCGGAGAAAGGGCAGTAGTCTGGAGAAATCTTTGAAAGGTTCAAGAATCATGAGCATAAACTGGAACTGAAACATCAAAAGTTGTGGTCTCTGATTCCATTTCATTCCGCATCCGGTCATATCTCATTCACGACGCTCAATCCATCATCGGAATCCTGTTATTCTACTCGTCTCGTTCTTCAATGAAACGGTCAAAACAGTCATTTTTGTCTCGTTCTTCTGCCGCCCTTCCGATCGCTCACTCATCCAATATAAAGTGTATGACATAATGCATTCGACCCGAATTGGTCTCTCACAATCAGTCGCTCTCTCCCGGTCACCAATTAGTGTCGGCCGCTCTGACAGTACTACTCTTTGCGCTGTCTGTCTTCTGGATGGCATTGACCTGATCATAAACTATAGATATCAGACACCGATTGGAAGACGGACTGCCAACCGGGAATGACGGCTCTCGGCGCCTATCTGATTCCGGTTACTGTACTCACCATATGAGGTACGGCCACGAACCAGTTCATCTCGATCGTGGAGCCAGACTTAAAGAACGTGCGGACGCCGTCCCCGAGCGCTGGTTTCTTGACTCCACATGGTGGTTGACTGGTCGAGGAGCTGTAGAAGTCGAGAGCCGGAGCTCGTGCCGGCGGGTAGACAAGTTTGATGTGGGCCGAAGCGAGGGCGGCCAGAAGCAGTGCAAGCACTGCTCGTATCAACATCCTGCAAATCGGAGAAACTAGAAGAATACTCGAGAGAAGAGTCTTATACTTGGAGATGAATTCAAAAAAGAGTTTCAAGGTGAGGAGGTAAAAGTAAACATTGAAACATTCGTGGAGTAGGAGGAGGAAAAGACGGTTTCATCTGCTTGAAGTGTGTGTAAGACGGATGAAAAAGGAGAAGAAGTGGTATTAAGAACTGAGAAAGAACTGAGAACAACAAGCAGTAGTCTTCAGCTGGCTGCATGAAACAGAGATTCGATAAGTTATTGGCATGGATGCATGGCGACAGGATTTATGTGAATGGCGGACAATGTTCACAGCTTTGTTCGAAAATACAGTAGTTTAGTAACCTTGGAAAGCTTTGCAGAGAAAAAGCGAGAGATAGGGGAAGGGATTCGGGATGATGAGGAAAACAGTGGAACGAGTGGAAGGAAGGCCTTGACCGCTTCGGAGACAGTGCAAGAGGTTGTGCAATAGTGCATAGGAGAGGGCGAAGGACGGACCGGGCAGAAATGCTTCACTCGCAAAATTGGGAATTTGCACAAGCCAGCCTACCTTGTCATTTCTTTTTCCTTGTGAGAATCCTTGAAGTCCTTAATCTTTTAACTCGTGACTTCTGTCCAGAAAGTTTTGTCAGTTGAGCATCAAAGTTGGTGTGATGTCAAAAAGATGAAATCATCGAAACCGGTTCACCTAACACCTAAATCCCATTCCATAACACTCAAAAGTGGGATAAATGAACCTATAAACCGACACAATAGACCATTTATCTTTTTAGCTCCCACCGTCGCCCACAAGCAGACTGCAAAACCAGAAAACATTTGGCCAGGGGGGCGAATGCAATTGATCGTGCCCCAAAAAGTGGGCCAAAAATGGACAAAAAGAGATGAAGAATGCTGTGCGGGGAAGAGGAGAAACAGATATTGTCGCGAATGATTGGGATGAACTCTCGGAATGATCTAGTGAATCGGAAGGAATTTGTGATAATTAGAGACACTTTTCCAACGGGACAAATGAGTGAAAGCGTCCAGAGAAGCAACAAAATCGAGAGTAATTACAGTGACGGAAACGTTGAAAATAAGTGTGTGTTCACTCGAGAACTGTCCACAGATCGGGCTGTCCCGAAGCCTCGAATACCCTCAGGACAAGGACGATTTGGGATCGAGATAACTGAGAAGGATCCGACGGTCATGTCGAGATTGATGGCGGGCTGGTAATACCTCAAAAGGGCAGACGAGGATGATATCTCTCGCGAGGGTTTCGACTGACCTACTACAGTTTCTCTTCATGTTGAAAGACTCGGAGGTGTGGAGGAGAGGTTCGGGTGGCACGAGTCGTCTACTGATTGAGATCGGTCGGAAGAATGTGCGCAAAACTTTGGTTGTAGCCAGTTCAATAACAATTTTGTTCCGAACGGTTCGATGATGAAGTTGGATCGTAGCGCTTGCGATTGAAAAGACTTAAGGCACTTAGTAGGTGAGAAGATTTTCCAGAAATGAAAACAAGAAGCAGGTATGGGACAGAAAGTGTTCCTTCCCGGTTCGGAACACTCTCCATAATTGAACTGGATCCGAATTGAGAAGCGAAAAAGGGTTAATCAGTTCAGTGAAGGGAAAGAATCCGGGAAGGCGGGCTAAAATGACACACCTTGCCGTCAAGCTTTCGAAAGAGATGCAAGGTGCTGAGTAACGCATGAGATATGTAAAGCGAACGGCTATAAAACGAAGTTGTCGTCGTAGTCGTCGTCAAAAGGCGCATGGAATCGCATGGATTCTTGGTGTAGTGGACAACCATTTGGAAAGGGAAAACGAGAGTGAGTAAGGCTGCGACGGGGGCGAAAGTTTCGGGTAAAACTTGTGATTGTAACTGTTGGGGGATGTGGGAAAAAGGGAAAGGAGGGGAGAAGGAAGGCTTCTGGAGAAGTGTTCAACAAACGAATTTCACGCTTTCCGGCACCTGAGGTCATAAGTAAAAGAGACAGACAAATTGGTTGAATTACCTTTGTTTGGGAAGGGATACCATGGTTGGTATGTATATAGGTAAGTGACATGTGTGTCTAACTATGGAAAGTGACAGAGTACCTAGTGCCTAAGGTGAAGCAACCACGGAAAGAACAAAGTAGAAGATGAAGCAATTCATCCTTTTCTGGACTCGAAACCTTCTCTTTTTCCTGGCTGAATAGGCATTTAAACAGGCCTCCGAAGAAAGAGATTTCCGCACAAATGAACCTCCAAGCCTAATCACTCCTTTTACCGTTCCGAGTGATAAGAATGTTTCTGCGGGAACCTAATCCAATTCCAACTATTAACAGGCGATTAAACCGGGCCGAGGGGTCTCTTTTCGGCAGTAAATCGGTTCTTCTCTTCTCCGGCGGCAAAGCAAAACCGTATCCAAACAATAACAACGGCGACACAAAATCGGTTGGTGTCTTCTTGGCCGTCGGCTGCTGCTGCTGCTGGCTGCTACCGGGGGACCGCCTCCGTCTTCCGACATCTTCCGATGACTTTGCATTGACCCAGTTGTGCGTACTACCAAGATGTGAACATGCGACGAGAAGAAGACGTAGAAGAAGAAGAAGACGGAAGGGATAGCGAGAGGATTTGTAGGGCGCCGCGGATGTTCAGTCTACCGAAAAGTTAACGAAATCCGATTAGAGCGCCTGGTTTTCGATGATAGCTGGGGAAAATCGGAATGGATTCCGATGATAGCAATGATAAGAAATGGAAATTGCAAATTCGAATTCGAGTGTGAGTGCCAAACACTTTTATTGTTTCATTCTAAACAGTCAGCAATTTGTTGCGGATGGCCTCGATGTCAGCCTTGCCGACGGCTGTCAGAATCACAGGCACGGATGAGCCGACAACAATGAGAAAGACGAGAATGACAAGAGCCAGCTGGGTCATGTCGCAGCAGTTCGGTCTCTGGAACACCGCCATTCCGTCGCCGTCCGCACTCTCGATCACACTCTGAAAACATTGATTGCAGAAGAATTGAGATGGAAGATGACCAACCTCCACCGCGGAATCGTTCGATCTCTTCTTCTTCGCGGGCTTGATCTTCTCCGTCTGAGCTTCTGCCTTCTCGCTGTCCGCCGCAACCTTCGTTTCCTTCGCCGGCGGAGGCGGAATGACAGCGGCTGCCGGAGGTGGTGGCGGTGGAGGAATGCGCGGAGCCGGCGGTCCGGGAGCACTCGCAGCCGGGAACGCTGGAATCGCAGCGGGCGGGGGAGCCGCTGCCGCACCACCAGTCGGTCCCATCACTTCGTATCCGTCCTCAGCCATTTCAGTTGACCCTTCGTGAAAGTCTGAAGGAGTTCGACTTTCGGGAACATCTGGAACTGAGATCACCTTCGACTTGTTGTTCCTGCCAGCAAAATTTGATTGAGAAATAATTATGAGAGAAAGTGAACAGGGAGTTTTGGTTTTCATGAGGTTTTCAGGTTTTCACGCTTCTTTTGAAATACAAATGAACAAGTCTTCTCTGCTAATCCTCAAAATACCGCTTCCTTCGAGCTCAAACGACCACTTTCTGATCGCACTTTCTCGTTAATGGTCGCGTTTCTTCTTTTCTGCCCACTCAAACATCCCGGATTTCTCGGCGAAACAGTATAATGACGGCATGGAACCGTGTGTCCGAAGGTGACAGTTCTTCGAGTAATTGTAGAGTAGTTTGTGTTTGTTGGACCGGTCAGCCGGTCCGTTCCGAGTGAAAGCAAAGCAAGTGGCTACTAAATACTAGTTAGCCATTTTGTTTTTCAGAAAAGAACGCATTCAGATTGCTGCATTCTCTTCACATTAAGAAGGTATTGTTGTTTTGTGTTGCTGAGTTTATGATGAGCTTGAAACAGCAAGGCAGTACTTTCAAAACTATGAATTCAGTGTAATTTTAATGACAAAACAGAAACAAGAGCCAAGAGAGCTTGCACCGAGTTTAAGTGGAACCAGCTTCTTCAGAATTCAGATTATACATCTTGCCAAGCACGAAGTATGATGTTCGAACTTCTTCTTTTACTTGCCCGTCGCGGAGACGACCTTCTCTCGTACCCCACGCTGATTTATTGCTCTCACCCAGGACCCTTGTGACCTTCGGAGCATCAATAAAAACCACACGATCTCTACTCGATTACCCTGTTTTTGTCTCCTTTCAACACTCTCCAGTGCATCCATGAATCATCACTTGCCCAACGATGACTCAACCATTCTTACCTCTCCTAATCATACTTTTCTGGGCAAGAGCGTCCGTTTACACTCGCTTCTCGCCACTGTTACACCCTGTCCTTCAGCCGCTGGGTCTCTATCCTCTCCTCCCGCCTAACACAATCAATCTCCTGCCATCCTGTCTCCAACAGCTTCTTCTTTCTCCAGTTGCGCTTCGTTTTGTACTCTTTGACATGGCTTTTTGATATCAATTTCGAGGGCAACTATGATATGTGTGCTTAGCGGAACGGATTGCCATTGCGTTGCCGGGAAAACCTGTCTATTGCGGTGATTTTATTTTCAAGCGAATTTTTGGCAGCATTTTCGACGAATGGATTGCTGCAGGATGTACTTCTGCTCTGTAGATTGCCATCCCGTGTTTCCCAGAAGTTATCTTATCAAACCTACTTTTATCTTAACGAATTTCTGTTCTTTATCTGTACACTCTCTTGTGCTACCTACTTTCTTGAAAAACTACAATTATTACCAAACATTCTTTGATCTTTATTTATCCATTTTTATTCCTTCTTCATTCTCTCTAAACCAAAATAAAATCACAAAATCCAGTTTCCTGATCTAGTTGTGTCCGGTTCGCCGGTGGCAACAAACCGTGACTCATCTCTCTCTCTCTCTTTCCATTCAAACTGCCCATTTCTTGGCCACTTTCTTTGCTTCCACTTCTTTTTACAATCCTCCAGCAGCTTCAAGTCACCTGATTCTCTCCTCCAAGTAGTCTTTGCTCGACTCGTGCTCCGTGCTGCTCATCCTATCCTTCCCTCTATTATCCTATCCGATAACCGATAGTGTTTGTGTTGAACAAGGAAGGAAGCGAACCTTATTTGCATATCAAGTGTGCACTACTAGCCCCGTTTCCCACTTTCGAAATGTTCGCCCTCTTGATACCATGTGAAATGTTCGATATGTTTTCCTTTTTCCCCATTTTGTGTCAAAAAGCGATAACGATAAGCGATGAATCAGAATGTGAAAACGTATAAAATGGCTGCTCCCTCTCATTCTTCCCGTTTTCAGTCCGATGCGTCCAGCCGTCTTCTCTCTTCTCGTCGTCCTTCTGCTCGCCAAGTCCGTTCAGGCCGATTGGTGGGACGGATTCACCGACAAGGTTTGTGAAACGAGAATCGGACAGTCAAGATCATAAATGTCTATAATTCCAGGTCTCCGGAGGTCTGAACGACGCCGCTGGATGGTTCAAGGAGACCGCGAGTCCAGCAATCCGTGACAAGTTCAACGAGTACAAGGAGAAACTCCAGGATCCGGACACCCACAAGAACATCAGAGAATGGCTCTCTGAGGTAAACATCTTCCTTATCTTGTTATCATCCAACACTGTCTTTCAGAAATATGACGCCGCCGCCGAGTTCACCAAGGAAGAGATCGTTCCGGAGCTGAAGAAGGTGTACGAGGCAGCTACGGCCGAAGAGACGACGACTTCAGTGCCAAGGATGAATAAAGAGAACGGAAAAGGAACGGAAAAGCTGCATATTTATTATCAGTGCCTTATCGATGATAACTTGTCATTGTACTCCTTTGTAAGCATAAAAACTGTCTGTTGATCTATTTGTGTTCGTCCCAATCCAAAGAATGAAAACGTTGTACAATTTACTTATTTTCTCGTGAACTTGAAACAGAAACTCCGGAAAGAAACGTGCTCTGGTCAGATTGAAAGGGAAGATATGAAAAAACGGTTGGAAAGATTGGGAATATCATCACTTCAGTTTTTGCAACTGCTACTAGCACCTTCCACTAATAATAACAACTACTAACTACTCGGTATGTGGAAAAATGAGGAAAAGGCTATGGAATATTGACGTCTTCCAGCATCATGGGAAATCGTATGGCTCAACCCCAGGCGAAACGGGAGAAACCGACGCACGCCGCCTTGAAAGTGGCGATGAAGAGCGGAAGACGTGGCATCGACAACGCCAACAAGCTTCCCACCGTGGCTCCTCGCAGACAATGCCTCGTTCGAGTTCTCAAAATGAACCGTATTCACGACTACTTACAGTTGGAGGTCAGTTCTCAGTAGAGAGTAGTTTAATCCGAAACGTCGGTTTAAGAAGGAGTTCATCAACCGACAGAACCAGAAGAGACCGCTTGCCGTCCAGAAAAGAAACGAGCAGAAAATTGTGCAGAGTCTGAGGGGCACTCCGACAACTTTGGCCCGAATCCACGAGCTCTTCGACGATGAGAAGCACGCCGTCGTGGTGGTCGAGGGATCGAAGCGGGAGTGGTACGTGCCGATTCTCTCGATCGTCGACAAGGACCTGCTCCGTCTGAACGCTCTCGTGATGGTGAAAGCCGGCGGAATGTTCAAGACGGTGCCAACGGCGATTGTCGGAGTTCTCGACGACAAAGTGGACAGCAGTGCGATGGGACACAAGGTCGAAAAGGCACCGAAAGAGACGTTCGACGACATCGGAGGGTGCGAGAGCCAGATTCAGGAGATGAAGGAGTCCGTCGAGCTGCCGTTGACTCATCCGGAGTACTACGAGGAGATGGGAATCACTGCTCCGAAAGGAGTGATTCTCTACGGAGAGCCCGGAACCGGGAAGACTCTTCTCGCCAAGGCCGTCGCCAACTCGACCTCCGCCACGTTCATCCGTGCCACGGGAGCCGATCTTGTGCAGAAGAACAGTGGAGAAGGAGCACGACTCGTCCGACAGCTGTTCCAAATGGCCAAGGAGCAGGCGCCGTCGATTGTGTTCATCGATGAGATTGACGCTGTCGGAACGAAGAGATTCGACACGTCGTCGCGCGGAGAACAGGAAGTGCAGAGGACTTTGCTCGAGCTGCTCAACCAGTTGGATGGTTTCGAAAGCCGTGGAGACGTCAAGGTGATCATGGCCACCAACCGCATCGACTCGCTGGACCCCGCCCTCATCAGACCTGGCCGCATCGACAGAAAGATCGAACTGTCGAGACCGGATGAGAAGACGAGGCAGAAGATCTTCGGGGTGAGATCAACAACGAGTTCAAGCAAACTTATGCAGTTTTTCAGATTCACACGAGCGGCATGACTCTTCAGAAAGACGTGTCGTACGAGGGAGTGATGGGGAAGGAGAAGAGCATCAGCGGAGCCGAGATGAAGGCGGTGTGCACGGAAGCTGGAATGCTGGCTCTGCGTTCTCAGCGAAAGTGCGTCAGCGCGGACGACTTCCAGAAGGCCATCAAGACGGTGATGCTGACGAAGAAGACCGGAGCGCCCGAATCCTTCTATACTTGACTGATTGACCCGTGAAATGAATTATTTTGTAAAGTTTGAAAGGTGTGAACCACTTTGCTCACTAAGTGCTCATTCTTGAGCTCTCTCTCCCCTTTTCACGTAGCATTTCCACCGCAAACAACAACAAATGTGCGCGTCCGTCTGCCAGATATCAGTCATTCATTAGGCCACCCTGCTCGCCTGACACCTCCGAAATTGAATTGAAATGTTACAACCTGTCGCTTCGTCGCAACCGCACTCTTGCCACTCTTCAGAACTTGGCTCAGAGTTCGATGCGAAATGCGAATACCTAGTCGGGAGTTTGCTCTTTTTCTAATTCTCCTCTTAACCGTCAACATCCCGATCATCGGCTCGGCGCCATTCCTCTCGCGGCTCTCGTCTACTGGTAAGTCTATAGAGCCTTTGATGACTGTCTCCCTTTTCGATGTGACTTTTGGCAACTTTGCTCCGTCTGTTTTGAGAAAGATCCGTTCACGTTTTGTTGCTTCTTGGGAGCACGGGGAAATGCGAAAAAGTGGCTACTATTTGCTCAGTACGTCCCGCTAAAAGTGCTTATTATCTGTCCATCGGCAAAAACGAAAAAGACGAAGAAATTTGTGAGTGTGCCTGTTTGTGGTGCCGCATTTTTTGCGTTGTTTGTGGGGGTGATTGGCAAGAATTCTCGGAATTAGGCACTGGAGAAGATGACGTTGAGAAGACATAAGTGCTCACAGTCATACAAAGTTCACAGTCTGACATTCTGTAGGTTACCGTAACTTCTGCAAAGTTCCCTGCCCCAGGCGTGTTCTGTGTTCCGATCTGCCCACTTCACAACCTTCTCTCTCTCTCTCTCTCTTTCTCCGTCTCCTATCCATTTCTTCGGATAACTTTTCATTGGCTTCACTTCTTTTCTATCCAAAGAAATGCACTCTTAGAGGGGATAGTGCGAATCAGCAAACAAAGCTTCACCGTCCGTCGCCGCCGCCTTTTCACCTTTTACCCCCTCCCCCCCCGGCCCTGACTCCCCCATGCTGCTACTGTTCGACCGTTCGGATAATTTGGAGCAAATGTGTCAATATTGACGCGCCCAGGTTGAGAACAGTTCGACAGATAACAGTTCGCACTCTTATCACTTCCTCGATTGGAACGCAAGGTGATGGGGTGAGGGAAAATGAGAGGGAAAAGATGATATAATAGTGCAGACCGTGGGATCCCGAGAGTACTATTGATAAACACTTGAGGATGTGAAAATCGGAGGGAAAAGACGATGACGCGAAGGAAGAAAACGGACGACGAGGTGAGGTTTGATCGATCAGTTCCACGAGAGTCGGATGATCAGCAGATGGAATGTGCCGTTCAGAGAACTGTGGAATGAAGGACGAGCCTGAAGTGATAAGTACATTCCAAAGAATTTATTCTCTATCGGAAATGATTCCATCGGAGTTAATTGAACTCTTTGTGCACTGATTACGTTTACTTCTCTCAAGAGAAACTGATCATTTGATCATAGTTCACTATGATCTTGTTCTCTAAATGACCTCGATGAGCACTTACAGTAACCTGAGAGTCTAAACAGTTCAGTGCGCAAAACTATACGGCAACTTACAGTCAATAAACATGCGCACCCCTTTTTCTGAGATGCTTTCTGCAGACAGCGGTCGGCAGCAGGCTATTATGATGGTTATACCATGATACTCCTCGGTTAGCAACGTGGTGCATGACAAGCTATTCAAGTGTGTGTGTGTGTGTGTGCTGGCGGGGCGGCTCTAAAATGCAAATATTTACCTCAACGGAGGGGAGAGACGACGAAGAAGAAGAAGAAGAAGAAGAAGCGAAGAAGAAATAGTGGGCGGCGCCGCGGCCGAGGACCCAACAGTTGCAACTGTGCCGCCGTCGGTCAGCCGTCTTGCACAGGAGAGCAGCTCCTCCCCCCGATCCCCTATCATCCGTGATCCCATCCCAAACAACCACATTACTAGTTTTTCGACTGGGGGATGGCGTTCTCGCTGTTCTCTGTCGTCTCTCTGTCGGTCATCTATCGGTTGACCATCAACTTTCCCGAGTTACCGTATACTCATGAGCTGAAAAATGCAGAGTCGGACGAGTTCGTGAACACGTCGCGTGACATCGTCCACTCGCTTCAGAGCCTTGTGCATAACCTAGAAGGCAAGCACACCGCCCGAGTCGTTGATTACAAGTGAGTTTTTGAGTCTGTGGCGAAGAAGATTTTCGTCAAAAAGTAAATACGCATTGTAGAGGAGTAGAAAGTCAAAAAGTAAACAAGACGAAGTAACCGAAAAGCCGCCTAAAGCCTTGACCATCTATGTGTGTGTATGTAGTGTGATCCGATTTCAGATACCATAAAGTAATTGGGTCACTTGTCTACGTCGATTTGTACGCTGAAAAAGAGTCGCCACGTGTGTCCGATGTCCTTTTGTCCTCCATCAAATCAGGAAAGATCGGGAACCTCACGGTTTCCGATGAAGGATTTGAGATCCATGTTGTCAGAGGTGTGTTTTGTTGATCAGCTCATATACTCATGTGAGTTACAGATTCGGAAGCGTCGTGCTCGACCACAGAGTTCACGTGCCTCGATAAGACATGCATCCCAGCTGACAGACGGTGCGACGGAAGACGTGACTGTCCGGATGGCTCAGATGAACACAAGGATCATGGCAAGTGCAAGCAGCACCAGCCAATCATTCACCAAACCGAAAAGGTTGTTTTTGCTCCGAAGCACGGATCAATTCATCTCTCGGCGGCCATTGACCATTCTATTGGGGATTCTCAAGTGAGACGACATTCTGGAAGTGTTGCAGGCAAACCTAGAATATTCCAGATTGCCTGGTCCAAAGACGATATTCTGCTGGGAGTTGGAGCAATGACTCTCACGGAAGACGCCCGTGTGACCGTCTACCAGAAGGGCGAGAAACATCATTTGCACATCATCAATGCTACTGATAGCGATGATGGAACTTACAAGATGATTGTGCAAGGAATGAATGTGGAGGCTGACTTTGAGGTTAGTTATCTTCCTTTACATGAGTACTATCTTTATCTAGGTCCGCATCACATCTGACCACGTGGCCGCTGAATCGGAAGACTGTCCCAGCGGAGAACGTGCGTGCAAATCCGGTCATTGCTTGCCGGTCACTCAGTTCTGCGATCGTCGTGTTCAGTGTCCGGACGGTGATGACGAGGAGAATTGCTCCGGTAAGTGAATATTAGTCATTCTATTCACAAAACTGTACTACCTCACACACCCTTATACTATCAATTGATACCTACCAATAAGCGATTGCATTCGAATTGATTGTCCCTTTTAGAGGGTCTCTTTTTGGTCCATGACTCACACATTGGCATTTCTCTTTTCTGTGCCCCAAATCTAATAATTTCGGAAGGTGCGCCATGCCCGAAAGTCTAGCCAAACACATGTGGGAGCCAGGGAAAACGAAGGAGCACAAGACTGTGCTCGAGAAACAATAGTTAAATATTGACCGGGTTGTTGCCTTCAGGAGGGGGCCTCCAGGGGCACTTGTTGCCAGCTTGTTTTGTTTTTCGCGCGGAGCACAGGCTCAACTTCTCAAGTTCGCGCTCTGTGTGCAAGCCTATGCCAATGGCGTGGATTTTTCAGAAGTGCAATGCAAATCGAATGAGTTCCGATGCGAGTCCACCAATGTTTGTGTGCCCACAGTTGTCGTTTGCGACGGATGGAAAGATTGCCATGATGGTTCCGATGAGAAGGTCTGAAGATTCTGAAGAAACGAATGTGGGAATTGTGAATTGTCTCTTTTCAGAAGTGTTCTCATCACCGCAAAATCTACAAGCCACATCACGTCCATCACGTCAAAGTGAATGCTCTCTGCCAAGACGGATCTGAGCCGGAGTTCAGCTTGTGAGTCCTGAAGAATTTCCAAATGTTTTTCTGAACTGATTTTTTTAGGCACGGATCCAGTTACTGTTGGTCCAACAAAGTGTGCCCGTCTCAGACGGAATGCGTTCACGGACTGTGTTGCCCAATTGCTAGTGAGTCTTTGAAATTTTATGTACAAAAAAAAGTTAACAAAACAATCCAGATGATTGATTATTCCTTTTTTGCCTTTTTCAAACTGTTCAATCTGTCCACTTCCATTGCGGTGTTCGCGTGGAACCATCCCAAACTGATAATGAGCAAGAATGGCCACCTAAACTGTCATTTGATATGCTAGTCAAACTTTAGAAGTGTTCACCTAACAGTTATTGTCTCCTCTATCAAAACCTCTGCACAAACGCAGCTCCGACGTCCGATCCTCCCAAAAAGTAAAAGTTTGAATAGAGTCCGATGGCGAACGGCAGAATGTGACACCAAGCGAGAATGCGCCTGAACGCCACGTCCGACAGATTCGCTTCTCTCCATTTCCTGACGCCCTCGATCGTGTAAATTGCTTTTGATCCCATTTCGATGAACAGGGCGAGAATGTTGAGACCGATCCAGACCTGGAAAAACAAAATGATGGGATTCTCGTAATTATGCGGCCGTCTCAAGTGCGTCTTCTTCACACTTAATTGGGTGTCAGACTCACAATGTTGTGATGGTAGAATCCGTGCCAGAGAAGAACGAATCCGTAGGAAATGAATACTCCGAAGATCTTTCGAGGCAGTGAGAAGGTCGGAGCGCAGATCGGAATGAAGATGTACTTTTTGAAGAATTGGTATAGACCACGGTCGAACTCTCTCCAGACCTTTGAATATAGGGTGACTCTGATAAGACAGATCGGTCCGGGAAGCGGATCCATGTTGTCTAGTTTAGCAAACAGAGAAGGCAATCCGAAAATGACGGCATACTTCAAATGGAAGAAGATGCCCATTGCCATCCCAAGTGCGACGAACTGATCCTTCGGAAGCGAGTACAGGTACGGACCGTTCTTGAGAATGGCCTCTTGGTACAGAAAGTGAAGCGAAGTTTCCATGAGCCACCACCAGAATGCAATTCTGATCCCTGTCCACGCACACTTTTTCCATTCACGCTGACGTGTTGATCTGTAGTTGTTCGCATTTCATTTTCCAAATGTTTCTCAAATTCGTACCTTTCTCTGATTTGCCTCTCAAAGTCTGGATACAACATGATAAGTGAGAAAAGGTAGGGCTGGTAGAAAGCGTAGAACATCATTCTGACCCATCTTTTGGCCACTGTGTTGTCCTCTTTTCTTGACTCGCCTAGAAGGTGTTCAAGAGAGTAGGAGATGTAATGAATCATGGAGTAGGAAAGGAAAGTGAAAATGAGGAACGGATCATCGGACAGAGAGTTGGTCTCGTGCATCGAAACGTAGAGAACTGGGAGAGCGCTCAACCAGATGGCCCATGTCTTTCTGAAATGAATTTGAACGTTCTTGGGAAACAGTTCACAAAACTCACTTAAAAATGAAGCAGTCAAGAAGACAACAGTGCCCTGAGCGATAGAAACGGCCACTAAGAACGGAGTGAAGTAGTAGGAGACTGCTCCGATCGAAGCCAGAGTGTAAATGGGAACGAAAGCAACTTCCGGAAGGAGGACGGAGCCAATGTTGAACAGCAAAAAGTGACCGAAGAAGACGGGGAGGTAGGAAATGGCGAATGGGGACCAACGGGACCATTCCCAGTTTGTGACGTCCTGTAATCAGAAACTTTTGAGTTGAATCAGCTGACAATCTCACCTTCATCATTGGTCCCGTCAAGTTGCCGATGAGAGGAGGAGAACTCCAGATACCATAATCTCCAATGCTCCATTGAAACTGTTGACTAGCTCTAAAACATGTATTACTTGTGGAAGTTCCAAAGTTTTTCCTTTCGAAAATCGATAAAAGTCACGGGTACTTACCGATAAACACCATACCAAGCATAGGCCATAGTGGCAATAGTGACCACGAAACATAATGGAATCTCTTTGAGCGGAGGATACTCGAAGAGCACCCGTTTATTGGGCGGAGGAGGGTTTTTGGTGGAAGCGGTCATCCTTTCGGAGAAGCTTCTGACTATCCCGTAGTTCTCTTTTCTTCTCCTGTCCGCGGGATAAATGTAGGGCGGTCAGGACGATGTCGTCAGTTTGCGCATCTCATCTGAGTCTCCCGTTGGACGCCACTCTCTCTCTCACGGCGTCCGTACGCACGCATTCACACACACACCTATGCTAATCCCGGAGAGAAAAGAGAGAACGGATATACGCGGCGAAAGTATTGTAACTATTCGATTACAGAGACCCGAAAGCGGCAAAGCGAATGCTTAGAAGGACAGTTCAAGTGTGGAACGGGACAGTGCATCGAGGAGAACCAGAAGTGCAACAGAAAATACGAATGTGCGGACGGATCCGATGAGATCACCTGTGGTATGTGTAGTTTAGACGAGATGCCAAAGTATGCTTAGAACCTGATCTCGTGATGCTTTTCGTCACAGATCAGGGCGTTGGTTTTTCAAGAAATGAGAATCTGAATACGACGTTTACGACTTCAAACCTTACAGATTACTACATTGCCGTTCAAAAGTATCACGCTGAACAACAGAAACAAGAAAGTGCCGCTCATGCACAAGATGCCCCAGCTGCTCCGGCTGCTCCGGTTTCTCCAACTGCTCCAGCCCCAACCGAATCCGCTGAGGATCCATCTGAAGTTCCACTGTGCAATGACCAGGAGTTCAGATGTCCTTACCTCGCTGAGACCCGTTGCTTCCACTACGATAAACTTTGTGATGGAGTCGACGACTGTGGTGATGGATCTGATGAGACCAATTGCGATTCGAATGAAGATCAAGATCAGCCGGCTGCTCCGATCCCTCCGCCAGCGCCTGCTCCAGAATCTGTGCAAGAGGCTGCTTCCCAATGTGCCGTCCTTCAGTTTGAGTGCAAGAGAGACGGAAAGTGCATCGATAAGGCCCTTCAGTGCAACCATAAATATGATTGTGAGGATGGATCTGATGAGACTGAGTGTGGTGAGTTATCAGGTGAATTAGCTTGAAGACGTTATTTTCTCTTCCAGAATACTTCAAAGCAGCGATGGCAAGACGTGAGCAATCGGTGGCAACAACCACTGATCAGCAGAACCGACAAGTTCACCACCAGACTCAGCACCAGCAAGCCCAACAGCACCACCAACAGCAGCGTCCACAGCCAGCCCACCCAGCACAGCCATCGCAGCCATCACACCCAGCTCAACCTTCCCACGATCAGCACGAGGAACACAGAAGACGATTGGAAGAGCATCGCCGTCGAGAGGAAGAGCACAAAAGACGTCAAGAAGAAGAGTCTCGCGCCAGAGCTCATGAACAGTCCCTCCTGCACGCAAGCCAGGTGGAGAGCACGGAAGTCACTTTCCACGACGAATACGAAGGCGACAGCGGAGTCGGATGCCTAGAGCACGAGTTCCAGTGTGCCATTGGAGAGTGCATTGATAAGTGAGTCGGCAGGCGCCATTGGGAAAGTACATTGAACAGTCCATTTTCAGACGCCGTGTGTGTGACACTCGTCCTGACTGCCTGGATGCTTCAGATGAACAGAATTGCGCAGATCGTGCTCCGGCGCATCACCAGCAGCAACAGCCGCATCATGTTGCCGCTCCGTCCCTCCCTCCAGTCAACAATTATCCGGGTCAGTTTGCAAGTTTCAAGTGGTTGCACTTATCATTCGACGCGAGAAGCGAGGGATACCCTTGCTGCTGGCGCGGATTTGTTTGGAAACACTCTGTGAACTTCTTGTGCACTTCTTCCTCTTCCTCCTCAAATCTTTTTGTCCCGTTCTACTCTGATATTCATAACGTTCTCTTCTTCTTCTCCTTCAGGTTCTTTTCCCACTTCGGAAAGGAACTTCCCTGTCGGGAGAGTACACACGAATTCTGATGAATCATCAGAGAATTCGGCGTTGTCGGTATTGTTTTGGGAGAAAAAGATGATACTGATACTGATACTCGCCTCCTGTTCTGATTTCAGTTCCAAATTAGAACAGCTGTGAGTCACTTTCTGAACATTCAATTATGAAAAACACAGTTTTTATGTAAAAAAAAAAAAAACCAGGTTGTAAGTAAATGTGTAACATCAATGCAATTTTCTTGCAACCCAAACGAATTCCGTTAATTTGTTCGTCGCTGTTCCCTCCGCCTCCGTAGTCCTTCTGATAAACTTCCAATTCTTGTCCCAATCTCTTTCACTTCATTCCATTCGATCTTCTTCTTATCCTTTCATCCGTATCCACGGGCGCATGCCAGTTTTCAATTTCCTGCTGACCCAGAACGCCTTCTTCCAATCATCACAAATTATCCGAAAATTGATAAACCTCACCCCCCCCGTCGTCTCCTTTTCCCCGTCCAGCCGTCTGTCTGTCCCTTTCTCCCCTTCCATATCAAACGACCGAATCTCGAAGGAAATAGTGGGTCCATCCGGTGTCGGTCCGGTGTCGGCTCGCCTTGTTTCCAGGACGTTGTGTGTGTGTGTGTGTGTCAAATAGACATCTCTAAACAACAACAACAAGATGAAAAATTGGCTGCCATTGCACATTGCGATGACAGAAAACAGCGATGATCAATCTTTCCGCGGTCCATCCACCCCAATATTTTCTTGTTGTGAAACCCTTTTCCCTCTTAATTCTATCAAATATCCTTTCATCGGTACATACCAGTGATAACCAGCACCGGCGACAAACATGTCAATAATCGGCCACCTCCCCTCTCTTCGGTCGTCTTCATAATCATCTCCTTCGACGTCTTCTCCTTCTCATTCACTCTTTCCTCCACTCATCATCGCCATCTTATCATTTCTCCCCTCTCCTTCAACATCATCGTCAACAGTAATGTTTGCGGTTTGAGACCGAAACCACGCCTTTGATTTGCTATCTTCTTCTTTTCTCTTCATTGTCGCACAGAGGCCGACGACTTCTTGCGCAGAAAAGGGGCGGAGTCTTGTGTACAAGTGTAAATCGGAACGTATATCTGTTGTCTCCTTTTCTGTGATATATTGGTTGATTCAGTGCCTGCCCGGGCTTCTGCCACGGCACACTTTCTCTTTTCACTTTTGTACAGTATTCTCAGCTAGATCCAGTTTCTGTCCACTGGGCACAAAATCAAATTATAGCTCAAGAACCTTTCGTACACTAATATCATCTGCGTTCAGTTTTGCAGAAAACGTGCAGTTCATTCAGCCAATTATTACACTTTCCCCATCATTTTTTCTTCATTCTCTGAACATTATTCTCTCAGTCCTATCACTTCCGATTGCCACGCCATAAGCACATTTCGCATGCCCTTCCCCTCAATTAGTCTTCTGAATAGAAACTAGGACATTTTGATGACCAGTGCGAGAATGTAATGATGACTTGTGATAATGCATTCGTCCGCCCTGATCACTATCTCGATCTTCATTGTCGGCCGTCGCCGCCATCCGATCCATTCTCGCAAAACCACAATATCAGTAACGGCAAGGAGGTCACCGAGTGTCGGAACATATTACCCGTCGAGAAGGTGTGAAAACGTGAAATCGGAGAGCTTGATGATGAGTAGGACAAGTGAGACATTTCCCGTGCCCGCCAATCTCTGGACACAAAAAAGTTGACATGCGAACAACAAAGTGTAAAGTGTATAGGGATGCTTTGTGAGCACACAAAGAAAGAGAGACGTTTGAGTGGGCCCTGAGAGTTGTTGTGTTGTACATATCACATATTCTCTAAGGACTCCCGGGCGCCGCCTTTTTATGAGTTGTTTCATATTCCCGCGACGGCCGAAATGATGATCACCATTCGGCTGACTTGGCTTTCGAGAAACACTATGGACAGGGGCAGAAACCGAGGTGGCCTTATTTATAACCGCTTCAATAATTACGGCATTTTGATTTGATTATTATCAGGTCTTTCAGAGACCGGTTCACTTTTTTCACACCGCCTGCAATTGTGTACTTCTCACGAGTTGAGCGATTCCCAGAAAGATCCAGACTCATGGAGCATCCACGACAAATAGCTTTACGATTTAGTGGTTGAGTCATAAAGATTAGCAGGGCCGGGGCGGAGCTTGTTAAGAGTCATTAGTCAAAATGTGAAATGTGAGTCAGAGCAGAAAAAAAAGAAGGGACTATAAAACGATGGGTCCGTGGCTTCATAATGAACTTTTCCGACTAGGTGCGTTTTGATGTTTGCTTGAAATCTCAAAATGAGATTGCAGCTAAGGAGAAGAATCACCCTGAAGCCAGATCTCTCCACTTTACATCTTCTTCCCATTGAAAGTCTGCGGTTCAGTGATCAATTACCATTATCATATCACCCCTTCCTCACCGGAAACCTCTTTCTGCCGAACCCCACCTTACCCATTTCAAAACAATTCCACACTTTGATTCCTGAACTCTTTTGCTCCGTGATGGCTTCATTCTTGATCTGTTTTGTTATCTAACTGCCTGCTTCTCTCCAGATCATCAGCTTTGTATGCCCTCTTCCTCTCTTTCATCTGACTTCCGATCCCTCACCGCAACATTCGGGAGCAGCTTCTTTTATCTCTTCTTTTCACTGTCACTTGTCCAATGGAAACAAGTGCTATCTTCTCTCTCTCTCTCTCTCTCTCTCTCTCTCCCTCTCTTCTCCGAGTTCATATCCCTTTGAAAAGTCTCTCAACCCCTCTGTTGGTATGGTTAGTTAGTTAGTGAGTAGTCAGTCAGTCCTTCTTTCCCGCACCCGCTCCTTCTCTCAAAAGAAACGGTAGCGCAGTCAGTCAGCCACACCCTTCCTCTCCCCCCACGCATTCAATTCATTTCACATTCTCAAATCACATATCGTTTTCCCTTGCCTCCCCCTCCTTCTTTCTCCCCATCAATCGGACAAGAAACCTTTTTTGTGCCACGCCGGGGTCCACTTGGTTGTACGCCTGTCGGGAAGTGAATTACGAATCAATCGTGTTCCACTTCCGTCCTCTATTTTTCAACTGACCATCTGATTGACAGGTCTAAGAGAGAACGCTCTCTTTTGTTAAAGTCTGGAGTTTGATGGACTGGTCTGGAAACGGAAATGTTTGTGTGTGTGTGTTCGTCCGCTACTCAGTATGATGTGTCCCAATTTGTCCATGAACTCTTGTTTGCCCTCTTCCTCCTCTTAAACTGCCAGAACCTTTTCTCGTTTCCCCAGTTCCTCAACATGTTCAAGTTCAAGTTGTTTGCCAAACACCCTGACGCTTTTAGTCTACGTCCTTTCGCTCGCCCTTTTCCATTTTCTTATAAAAAAGATGCTCCCCGCGAAAAGAAGCAAACAGTCACTTGTACTCGGGGGGATATAGGCGAAATGGAGGCGGTGGGGGACTGTTTGGTTTTCGCACGGAAACGCATAAAACGCCGCAGGTTGCAACTATTATCGTTGCATCCGACCGGATATCGTTTCTCACCCTTTCGGGCTCTTTGAGCATCAATGATTAGCAGATATCAGTGTCACTCGAGAACCGGTCCCAACTGGAAGGTTCTGTTTGCACACGCAGTTTAGTAACCGAGCCCCCGCCCTTTGCTACTAGTTGAAACTTGTTGTCACGTCGTAAAAAGTGAGCAATTGAAATCGTAATTCGTAGATTCAAAAATTGCTATACAAATTCAATTCTGCCTCCGGTTTCCATTACGTCTGGCGCATCGATCATTGTCGTTTTTTTGCATCCAGATGGATGCAGCAACCCATCCTCTCCCAACCCATCCAACCAGATTGTGTGAATTTTTCATCTGCAGTCAGCCACGCCCCTTTTCCCCGCGCTCAGTCAACCCATTTCATGCAACATTCGAAGAGCTCCGAAGCAATCAGAAGCCTTCAGATTCCAAATGGCTCTTTGGGAAATAAGACACACCCACACACACACTTCTCCTTCGTTTCTCTTCTTTTTGTGCTGTGCTATGCTTCCACGAAAAAAAATTCGGCCACAAATTGTTTGGCAACACTCTGCCCCACTATCATTTTGTTGTAAAATCAACAATGCCCGTGTGCACCGTGCCATACTCATACTCCTTCCACCTTCTGATTCTCGGCCAGTCGCCCGCTCTTTTCTGATGCTCCGCGAGCCCGCCCGTTATCATTTTGATGGGCGGAGGAGGAGGTGGAAATGGACGACCAAAATAGGCGTTTTTTCGTCAACGGCGGTGGTGTCATTGAGGTGGAAATGCGAAGAATGTCAGACTCTTTTGAAGCATGGACGGACGTCCGGGGGTGTGTCCTAGAGGTTTCAGAAGTCCCCCTTCAGGCATTCCGATTCGCTCCCGCAGACTGTATTCTATCTCTTACCCTTTTCTTCTTCTTCTTCTTTTTCTTTTTCTTCTTCAACTCGTCATACTGTTATCTCTTCCGCTTCAGATATTACAATTCTACCCGCAACTGAACTGAACTGCCATTCTCATTCGTATTCGCATTCTCATTCTCATTTCTCCATTTCCATTTTCTTTTCCATTTCATCTTCTCAATGGTTTCAAGACCAAGGTCATAAAATTCTTGTTGTCTTAGTTTGCCTAAATGGATGTTTCCTTAGTCATTCTGCACTTTTATGTTCCTCCTTTGCTCTTCGTCGTTGCTCTTTCCTCCTTGCCATTCCTCATCCCGTCCGTTTATCAGGGTGCTCCAAACACAAATCCGCGCCGCTTCTTCTCCCTTCTCTGTTCTTTTTGAATAGAAGAGAACGATGCGGTCGCCGATCGTAGTGGTGGCGCTTTGTGCGCTGCTGCTCGGCGCCGACGCGGCACGTCACCGCAAGTACAGACAGACCTGTAAGTGGGATTAAAAGAATGGGAAAAGTTTGAGTATTCAGCTAGACAGAGTAGTTTCAGACCAGGACATCGACTCGGACGATGAGACCTCAGACATCCAGATCACAGTCTTCCCAACCGAAAAGGAAGTCCGTGATGGCCGCGATGTCTCCTTCGACTGCCGTGCCCGTACTTCTGACAACTCTGTCTACCCGACTGTCCGATGGGCCAGAGTCGGAGGCCCGCTTCCGGCGTCCGCCCATGATGCCAGTGGCCGTCTGACCATCAATCCAGTCTCCCTTTCTGATGCCGGCACCTACATCTGTGTCTCTGAATACAATGGACAATCCGTTGAGGCCAGAGCCACTTTGAATGTTGTGTCATGTAAGAGACCCCTCCCCCCTTCTCATCTCTCATTAACTATAACTGTTACAGATGGACCCCAAGAAGTGTCGAACGGACTCCGTCCAGCTGGCCAGTGCATGGCTGACGAGAAGGCGTGCGGTAACAACGAATGCGTCAAGAACGACTACGTTTGCGACGGAGAGCCCGACTGCCGCGACCGATCCGACGAGGCTAACTGCCCGGCGATCTCGAGAACTTGCGAGCCGAACGAGTTCAAGTGCAACAACAACAAGTGCGTCCAAAAGATGTGGCTTTGTGACGGAGACGACGATTGCGGCGACAACTCTGACGAACTTAACTGCAGTGAGTTTCGAGAGGCCATGCGGCACACCAAAATCATTTCATTCAGATGCCAAATCGACGGAAAATGGATGCAAACCAACTGAATTCCAATGTCACGACCGTCGCCAATGCGTGCCTTCCTCCTTCCACTGCGACGGAACCAATGATTGTCACGATGGTTCCGATGAGGTCGGATGCGTGCAGCCGACCGTTGTTGATCCACCACAGACCAACCTCCAAGTGCCACGTGGATCCACCTTCTCTTTAACTTGCAAAGCCGTCGCCGTCCCAGAACCGTACATCAACTGGCGTCTCAATTGGGGACCAGTTTGCGAGCCGCCACGTTGTCTGCAGACCTCCGAGGGAGGATACGGAACACTGACGATCCACGATGCTCAGTAAGTTCTCATCTTGTTTCTTTTCACAAAGCGTTTGGCAGTGTTTTTGTAAACCAATTGTCGCGTAAATTTACGACCTTCATTCATTGCCCCCGGGCCGGGTTGGTTGACGATTGATTATAGCGATGCTATCCTATCATTAGCTATCTTCTCCCCGTTATCATCACTTTTGAGAATGTGCGTTGGGGGCAGCCGCCTCTGCCCGCCTGGACCGGTTCCAAATAAGACATCAAAACGATCTCTCCCAAACGCTCTTTCTCTCAATTCATGCAACACTTTCAATCATTTTGTATATGGAATTTAATTGACCGCTGTTGCCGCCTTGCCACCATCACAGGGAAAATGATGAAGATCGGAAGGGGGGGGGGGATGTACAAGATTCTCGCAAAGAATATTGATACTTATTCTTAATTGATAACCATTTTGTTCGTTGTTACACTTAGCATTTCCCCTCAGTTTTCCCTTCAGATGTGTGTGATTGCGCGTCGAGTGTAGCGCCCCCCGCAAAATCACACTATATTTGTCAGCCGCGAAACAAAATTCACTCTCAGCGCATAAGTCGGTAGTCTCAGATCATTCTTTCACATGTTTGTTTCCAGTAAGTTCTTTAGAGCTTTATTAAGTGCTAGGTTTGGTCTAGTAGTAGTCGCCAAGGAGAATGAAGAAAGTTCTCGACAATCACCGCTTTTATGCAGGCGGGAGGGGGCTGATAAGTGATTGCGAAAACGAAACAAACAATTCGGGGAAGAAAAGAAGAACATCTTTAGCACTTTTTGATACAATCCGCTCGATTTCAGACCAGTCGACCAGGGAGCCTACACTTGCGAGGCGATCAACGTGAAGGGCCGCGTGCTCGCCACTCCTGACTGCATCGTCCGCGTCGTCGATGAGCAACGTCCGCTTCCACCACAGCCACCACCGACCGCTCCGCCACAGAGAGCCTCTTGCGACACTCGCGGAGCCGTCACTCCATACCCGAACAGCTACGGAACTTGCGAGTGCAAGTCCCAAGTGACCGGACCGAACTGCGATCAGTGCAAGCCAGGAGCTTTCCATCTCTCGGAGAAGAGCCCGGAGGGATGTCTCAAGTGCTTCTGCTTCGGAGTTTCCAATGACTGCCGCAGCAGTGGATACTACCGTACCAAGGTAAGAAGGCCTTTTGATTGCGGTGCTTGAGGATACGGTATGTGTAGAAATATGAGACTTGTAGATATTCTTAAAACGTTGTAGTTTTGTATGTCGCATGGTGCCAATTTGTGAAATTTCTGTGAAAGTTATCTAGGGTTATTTTTTATCCGCGTTTTTGTACATACCGTATTCTTGGCACCACTTTGAACGCACAACTTGTCATCGTATTCGTCCAAGTCAAAAAACTTTAATGCTTCTGTTTCAGGACGCAGCTTGTGTAAGTGTTTGTCTTTCAAGTCCATCTGTCCGAAAGTGTTAAGTCTATTCAGCCCTCCGTTCTTTTCTGTCTAACAGTTCCCTCGGTTTTAACCTCTTGCATGATCTTCCCGGTTCCTCCCGTTCTTCTCAATCACTTCTCTCAATCAATCGGATTCTGATGTTCAGGACCGTCTTATGTTCGCCGGAGACGCCGAAGGAGTCACTATGTCCGACATGGAAGAGCGTTCAGTCAGCCGTGATAACCAGTATTCGTTCTTCAAGACCGGGTATCTCACTTTCGACGGAACGACCGACGGAGTTGCCAAGTACTGGCGTCTTCCGCAACGATTCCTTGGAGATAAGGTCACCTCGTACGGAGGAAAGATGGAGTTCGAGATTGAGTTCTCCGGATCCGGACACCACAGCAGCGAGCCGATGGTTGTGCTCAAGGGTAACCAGAACATCCTGGTCCACCGCGTTCGCAACCAAGAGCATGTGCTCCGATCCGATTCTCCAGTCAGAATCACCGTTGAGACCTACGAGACTAACTACGAGCAATTGAACGGTGCTGCGGCCACTCGTGAGGACCTCCTCATGGTTCTCGCTGACCTCGACGCTTTCCTTATCCGTGCCACTCACGTCGCTCATCAGACCTCCACCAGCCTCGGAGACGTCGCTTGGGAGATCGCTGTGGACCGCGTCACTCCTGACGGACTTGCTCTCGAAGTTGAGCTGTGTGTCTGCCCACCCGGATACATCGGAACATCCTGCGAGGATTGTGCCCCAGGATATGAGCGTAGTGGCCACGGGCCGTACCTCGGAACCTGTGTTCCAGTTCAACGTCAAGAGCTGCAGCAATGCGGAATCGGAGCTGTTGCTCCAGTTAGCACCGGAACGTGCCAGTGCAAGACCTCCGTCATCGGACCAAACTGTGATCGCTGTGCTCCGAACTCATTCGGACTCGCTCCAACTAACCCTCAAGGATGCATTCCGTGCTTCTGCTCGGGTGTCACTCAGCAGTGCTCCGCTTCCTCCTACAGAAGGACAACTGTAAGTGACATGCACTTTAGGTATTAGTTCCTTTGTGTAACATAATCCGATCAACACTTAATAACTCTATCAGGCACTCTCTCACTCTTTTCCAGGTTTCCATTGATTACGCCCGCGGGGACCGTGATCAGCTCGAGCTGACCACTTCGGATTCGCGTCAGCCGTTCACTCCTCAGACCAAAGCCTACGTTTCTGGACAGCAGATTGAGTTCAAGAGCTTCGATGAGGCTCGCGGACAAACATTGTACTGGAAGCTGCCGGAGAAGTTTTTGGGAGACAAGGTCACTGCCTACGGAGGAGTTTCAAGTACACTTTCCGATTCTCGGGAAGCGGAAGTACCGATCAGGGAGCTGATGTCATCCTCAGAGTACGTTAATGTTCAGAAAGTTCAGAGGTTGATGTGTTCTTGCAGGGAAACGACATTACCCTTCAGTACAAGCACAGAGAGCCAGTGCATCCAGACAGAGACAACAATGTTGAGATCAAGATTTCGAGACCAGGTGAGAAAGAGAAATGTAACACACTGCTTGTTTCAATCGGAATCTTTCAGCTGGCAACGCGTCGATGGCCAACAAGCAACCCGTGAGCACCTGCTCATGACCCTCGCTGACCTCGATACTCTTCTCATCAAGGCCACCTACAACGATGACTGCACTGATTCCTCCCTTCTTTCCGTCAATTTTGAGTTCGCCGAGCCGTACGGTCAGGGACTCACGGCTGCCGAGGTGGAGCAGTGCATCTGCCCACCAGGATACGTCGGAACATCTTGCGAAGACTGTGCTCCAGGATACTCCCGCACCGGAGGAGGACTTTACCTCGGACTGTGCGAGAAGTGCGAATGCAACGGACACGCCAGCCAGTGCGACAAGGAGTACGGATACTGTCTCGAGTGCCAGCACAACACCGAAGGAGATCAGTGCGAGAGATGCAAGCCTGGATTCGTCGGAGACGCCCGTCGTGGAACTCCGAATGACTGCCAGCCAGAGGCCACGAGAGCCCCTTGCCACTGCAACAACCACTCGCCAAGAGGATGCGATTCATTCGGAAGATGCCTGCTTTGCGAGCACAACACCGAGGGAACCCACTGCGAGAGATGCAAGAAGGGATATTACGGAGATGCCACCAAGGGATCCCCATACGATTGCACCCCATGCCCATGCCCGTAAGCTCTTTTTTCTCACAGAACCATCTCACAGCGTATTTTTTCTTCAGAGGAGCTTCCGACTGCTACCTGGACCAGGAGGGGCAAGTCGCTTGCCGCATCTGTCCAGCCGGTCTCCAAGGCCGTCTTTGCAACGAATGCGCTCCGGGATACACCCGCTCGAACAAGCCAGCCGGACGCGTCTGCGAGCCGATCGGACAGGTCACCAACGAGGATATCACATTCGTCCAGAAGCCGCATGAAGGTGAATTCGCAGCAAACTCAGGCACCTCTTCCGCCCAACGTCGTCACCGACGGCGACGAATCCGAGTTCGCTCGCGTTTCTACCATCATTAGATGATGTCGTAGATGGTGTCGTTACCACTGTGTTTGCGTGTGTTTCTTGTTTCGTTCCGTGTTTGTATCATGTCCCGTAAGTGTTGGATATCATCAAAAACAGAGAGTTCTTTGTTCGTCTACACCTCCTGCTCCTCCCCTCTCCCCCAACTGCCGCAATCACTTTATCGTTTCGCTTTAGGAGCCGTGTGTTTTCTTTGATTTGTTCGTTTCTTTCCAGAGTCTATCCCCTCATATCCACTTGTCTACTGTCCATCTCTCTTTCTCTCCGTCTCTCCGTCTCTCTCTCTCTCTCTTGTTTCAATTCAATGTATCACTGCCACATAATAACAAATTTAATACAAATAAACGTATTCTATGTGTCGTCGAGTCTTGTCCAGTCCAGTGTTCGTCACAGTCCGCAAGTCAGCCGAAACAACTAAAATGATTATGATTTCTCTGATTTGATTTCAGTTTTCATTTTGATTTTCAACAATAACCCGCCGCTGTTTTAGTGTTACGCGTGAGAATCATGGAGCCGAAACGACAAATCGCCCACCCGGGGGACCGGGTCCACTGGATTTGCCAAGTGACTGGCTACACGGTAATCTAATGACTGGCGCTTTTGCCACTAATCATCTAAAACTTCTCCTCCTCCCAACTAACTGTTTTGAGTTCTCCAACATTTTCAGACCGAAAAGATCCACGTGGAATGGACGAAAGTGGGAGACATGACTCTGCCCTCGAACGCGCAATCGTACGACGGCTACTTGGTGCTCGAGGGCGTCGAGGCGGAGCATGCGGGCCAGTACCGCTGCACCGCCACGACGATCACTCAGTACGCGACGGACGACGCCTTGCTAACAGTCTCGCGACGAATAAGTTTGTTTTTTGTTCTTCTGTTCCTCTAACCCTCAACTACCTGTTCAATGTTCTCATTGTATTCTGAATGTTGCCTCCCTTTCGCATGCCGAATGCTCTTGACGTTTGTCGTATTCAGGCGGACGTCCTCCACAACCGGTCATCGATCCTCCACACCTCGTCGTCAATGAGGGAGAGCCAGCGGCCTTCCGTTGTTGGGTTCCGGGAATCCCAGACTGCCAGATCACGTGGCACAGAGAACAGTTGGGAGGACCGCTTCCACACGGAGTCTACCAGACTGGCAATGCCCTCAAGATTCCACAATCTCAACTTCACCACGCCGGAAAATACATTTGCTCGGCCGCCAACCAGTATGGAATTGGACAATCGCCACCAGCTGTGTTGGAAGTCAAGAAACGTGGGTTGCTGTGTACAGTTATTACTCACAGTTTGAGCGATTTTTGAAGTTTGTAGTGTGATTTAGACTAAGATGTACATGTGTTGTAACTTTGAATAAGGAGGATCGCACCTATTAATCCAATATCTCGTTCCAACTAGTGCATTTTCAGCTGTCGTTCCACCAAAGGTCGATCCGATCCGTCAGACCGTTGATCGTGGACAGCCCGCCCGTTTCAAGTGCTGGGTGCCAGGAAACTCGAACGTTCAGCTCAAATGGTCTCGTCCAGGAGGCGGAAACCTTCCAAACGGAGTTCAGGAGCAACAAGGCATCCTCCACATCCCGAGGGCCACCGAGCACGAGGCCGGAGAGTACGTGTGCACGGCCACTGATCCACGGGAGAATATTCCACTCCAATCAGAGCCAGTCAGCCTTAACATCAGAGATCCAGCTCCACAACGTAACATTTTTTGTCTTCTCTTGACACTTTCTGAATACTGTGTTTCAGAGAGAGCTGCTCCCCAAATTGATCCTCCAAACCAGACAGTCAACGTGAACGATCCGGCTCAGTTCAGATGCTGGGTTCCAGGACAGCCACGTGCTCAGCTCAAGTTCACGAGAAAGGACGGACGCCCCCTCCCGCAGGGAGTTCTGGAGCGTGACGGATTCTTGAGAATTGACAAGTCTCAGTTGAACGACGCCGGAGAATACGAGTGCACAGCCACTGAGCCAGACGGCAGCACCCAGAGATCTCCTCCAGCCAGACTGAATGTCAATCAGCCACAAGCCATCCAGCCACAGATTGACCCACCCGTCCAGACTGTCAACGAGGGAGAGCCTTCCCGCATTCGGTGCTGGGTGCCAGGCCATCCGAACATCCAGTTGCAGTTCGTCAAAAGAGGAAGACGCCCGCTTCCGGTGCACGCCACAGTGTCCCAGGGCAACCTCGAGATCCCGAGAACTCTCAAGTCCGACGAAGACGAGTACACTTGCATTGCCACCGATCCGGCCACCAACAGACCGGTCGAGTCCAACCCGGCCAGAATCATCGTTAAGTCACGTGAGTCATTTCAGAGTATTGAATGAGTTTGGGAATGTTACGATTGAAAGAGTGAACATTTTTTCCCGCATGAATCCCTTTTCTCCACTTTTCAACTATCCTTCGGTTTCCTTTCCCTATCCTAACCCTTCCAGCCATCCGTCCAATCATCGAGCCGGCCGAGCAGACAGTTCCAGAAGGTTCTCCCTTCCGAATTCGATGCTACGTGCCCGGACACCCCAGTGTGCCGTTGTCCTTCCGCAGAGTTTCCGGACATCTTAACGACGACGCCGACGAGAACAACGGATTGTTGGCTGTGCAAAGAGCCGAGCTCACCGACGAAGGAGATTATATCTGCACCGCCCGTGACCCAGACACCGGAGCTCCGATCGACTCGACCCCGGCCACCGTCCACGTCACCAGTGGATCGGCTCCAATCTGGAAGCCCGTTAGTTTCTTTCCTATCTATCTTTCAGTTCTCTCTATTCTTTTTGCACATTGCTGTGATAGTGCTGTGTAATGTTCATCGTTGTTTATACATGTTTCGCAATTGTTCAGACCGTCCAACACATCAACACCCTGTCATCACCCCACAGACACAAACGGTCCCTGAGGGAGACCCGGCCAAAATCCAGTGTGAAGTTCCTGGTAACCCGGTCGCCGCTCAGCATCTTTCATTCGAAAGAGCTGACGGACGGGGACTTCCGTTCGGATCGAGCGACGATCGCGGAACACTGACGATCCCTTCGACCCAACTGCAAGATGCCGGCAACTACATATGCGTTTACTCGCCAGAGCACGGCCACCCACTCAAAACCAACCCGAGTGTTCTCAACGTTACACCTGGTTTGCCCTTCGTTTTCACTTTTCCAACCCTCTTTGTGTTATCTTCTATACACACGACTTCCCTTTCTTTCCCTTTCCTTTCACTTTTCCTTTCCACTTTCAGAAGGCACTCCACCTCGTCCAGTTGCCACCCCACCACTCCTTTCGGTGGCTCCTGGCTCACCAGCACGTTTCAACTGTCTCGCGCACTCTGCGACACCGGCACGCATCAAATGGGGATTCAAGGACGAGAACGGAGCACTGCCGGAAGGCGTGAGACAGGACGGAGATGACATCGAGATCTCTTCCGCTGGCGATGACAACATCGGAGAATACGTGTGTTCGGCCACCAATGACTTTGGAACCGGCGTCGCTGATCCCGTCCGATTGGAAGTCACCGAGGGTTTGCGCACTCTTTCACTCTTTCCTACTGTTCTCTCCCTTTCCTTTCACTTCAAACACTCTTGTGCCCCTTGAATAGTTTTTGGCATGAAAGCAAGTGATCCCTCAACACTTTCACCACCTCTCGAAATATTCCAACTGAAATTCATTCCAGACCAAGAGCCCCCAACTGCCGTCGTTGAGCCAAGAACTTGGAACGGGAAGCCAGGAGAGCGACACCAGTTCAGATGCATCACTACAGGATCGCCTACTCCAAAGATTACGTGGACTGGACCCAACGGATCTCCTCTACCACACGACGTTACACCGCTTGAGCCAAATATTCTCGACTTCTCAAACGGCCGCTCCGAGCTCAACGGAGACTACACTTGCACGGCTTCGAACCCTATTGGCGAAGCAACCGACCACGGATCAGTCAACATCGGACCATCGCTCACCGTTAAAACGAATCCGGCCGGACCGAAACTGATTGTGACCGTCGGAGAGCCGCTCCAAGTGAAATGCGAGGCATTCGGAGCTCCAGGAGATCCGGAGCCAGAAGTCGAATGGCTGCACGACCCGGGACCGGAGAGAGGAGATCTTCCAGAAGACTTCAAGCCAGTTACCATCTCGGAACAGTTCATCAGACACCCGAACGTCGGACTCTTGAATGCCGGAGTCTACACTTGCAAGGGATCCAGCGCCCATGCCACGGCCACCAAGAACATCTACATCGAGGTCGTTGAGCCATCCAGAATCGCCACAGTCTCTATTCTCGGAGGAAGTACTCAATCATTCGATCAGGGAGAGAAGGGAGAACTGATTTGCACTGCCACCGGAAGTTCATTGGTCGACAGACTCGAATGGGAGAAGATCGATGATCAGCTGCCAACCGATGTCGAGGAGCACAACGAGCCAGGACTTCTCCACTTCCCAAGCTTCAAGGTACAGCCGAAATTCAAACAATTATGTTCAATAAGTGTTCCATTTACAGAACTCATACGCCGGAGAATACCGCTGCAATGGCTACCGCAACAACGAGATCATTGCCTCCGCTTCCGTCCACGTCTCCTCCACTTCCGATGCCGACGACGAGCCGAAGGTCGAGATTGAGCCGCCACACGTCCGCGTCGTTTCCCAGGGAGATAACATTGTGCTCAAGTGCTCTGTTCAAGGTGAGCCTCTTGATCTCTTGCAGCTTCATCTTGACAATGGGACACAGATCCGAAAGAGCGGGTGCTCTGGTGGCATGCCACTGAGGACTTGTCTCGTTCACTAACGTCGCCAACACTAACCACTTGCACTTGAAACACGCCGATTTGTGTGACCGGGGCTTCTATTACTGTACTTTGGAGTCATCGAACTACGAGATCGGACGCTCGATGAACATTGTAATCGTGCAGCCGAAAGGACGAATAGGTTATGTGTCTCTACTCTTTCTTTGCTCTTTCTAACAGTGTCCGTTGTGCCAGTCATGTCTCAAAGTCAAACTAACTGAGGGAAACGGGCGGGGAAGCTTCTTTTCAGATACTCCATCGAATCCTATTTTGGCCGGCAATGGCCACGGAGGCCAGGGACTAGAAACCTCCGCGCAAGCCCCAAGGAAAATCGCCGTGTATGTCTTCTAACATTTGTCTGTGCTTTACCAAAAGCTGGTTGGTTTCTTACTTTTTTACTTTTTGCTCTTGTGCCGGGAAAGCTTGCATTTGGGTCTATGTTTAACATTTTGAGGGACTTTTGCCTTTTCACAACATTTTTTGCTTGCTCAGACAAATAAATTCGAATCAAATCGTAGTGAAATTATTTTCTAACGCAACCTCTTTAGATTTGAAAACGTTCTAACTGGAATCGCAATTGGTCTAATTAGATTCGTGCTTTTTCTAATATTTTCTAATTAGATTCGAATTGATTTGTCTGAGTGTTTACATCAACATCTGTATATTGCTCGACCAAGAAATATAAATCCGATGGAATGAGACTTCTGTCGAATCTGAGAAATGATCCCTTTTTTTCAGGAGCCGAGAACGGCGAGCACTTCAAGTGGGCTCTCCTCCGCGGAGGTTCCCTTGTCCGCCAGCTTGGCACTGAGCCAACTCTCGAGATCAACAAAGCCGACCCATCGAATGACTTTGGAGTGTACCGGTGCAACGTGGAAGACAATAACGGACTTGTCGTCGGATCAGCCTACACGGCTGTTTCCGTAGGACAACAAGATAAATCCCGTGAGAAAATACATCATTTTCAGAGCAAAACTTTCGTAAAAGACATGACTGGGCACAACAGCATGGGCGTCTCCAACTGAACGAGTAATTTGCAGATGCTCAAGTCGTGAAGTTCGACGACAAGTCTGACGCCTCGTTCGCTTGTCCGATCTATTCGGTGCCAGGAAGCAAGGTCGAATGGACGTACGATGGCTCAGAACTTCCGTCGAAGGCAGTGCCGAACGGAAACAAGATCGAGATCAAGGAATTCGACGACACCACGTCTGGCACCTACATCTGCAAGGTCTCGTTTGAAAACAATGTCGTCGAAGGATTCGTGACTGCTCAAATGTTCGGTGAGTCGGATGAGTGTGTGATGCTGTGAACTTCCATTTGTTCAGTCCCTGACACGATCATCCAAGTTCTGCTCGAAGTCTCTTCGGAGTCCCCGCAAATCGGAGACCGTGCCTGGTTCGATTGCAAGGTCACCGGCGATCCGTCGTCTGTGATCACGTGGAGCAAGGAAGGAAACGACGATCTGCCACCGAATGCCCAGGTATTTCAGTCGTCCAAAATGTTTCGAAAAGTGCCAAAACGCCTTGAGTAGAATGTTCTTGTTACCTAACCATTTCAGATGTTTCCCATTCTCAGACACGATGTTGTCTGCAATACGACCGTAAGTTTAAAGTATAGTGAAAAGTCGTGAAGTTTATCTAAGAACCACCAACAAACCCCCATTTCCAATGAGTTCATTTGATTTGATGATTTCTGCCCCTGACTACTCCCTAGTCGACCTCATTCATTTTCATATCCGTTGCGTTTGCATGACTGTGAATCTTGTGAAAACTGTTGGAGAGCGGAGTACGGGAGCCAGATCTACCGTACTCCAACACAAGACACTTTGATATCAGTTAATCGTCCCTACGAATTCAGCTTCAATCCATAATTGCAGGTCACCGGAGGACGTCTCCTGTTCACTGACCTCAAGGAAGACAACGCCGGAGTGTACCGATGCGTCGCCAAAACAAAGGCCGGACCACTGCAGACGCGCACCGTCCTCAACGTCGGATCCGGAAAACGCAAGCGAAAACACCTGGGGAACCGACGGGGGCGTCGTTTAAGGCATCGTAGACGCAACGCTCAGAACCAGCCACAGAACCGCAGAACGCGTACCACCACCAAGCTGTTCGGTTCCTGGTTCTAATCGCGACAAACAGAGTATCTCCCTTCTAGTGTGCCTGATTGTGTTTTCTCTAATCTAACCAATTTCTAAAACCGTTTCTCTTTGTCTTTTACTTTTCCTTTTCTTTTTCCACTGCCCGACCGGTAACCGGTGTGTTACATAATTGTCTGACCTTTCCGTCCTTTCTAGACTTTTCCGCTCTTCGAATTCTTGTCTTTTCCTTGCTTTGTGGTGCTGCAGTGAGAGTTAGTTTTCCCCCCAAATATCATTCATTTCCCCCGAACAACCTTTCTCTTCTATTCATTTTTATTCGTGTTGTTTCCGACTTACTCTTCTTGCTTTTCGAGTATATGTACCGATGAGAGAATAAATAAACATTAGCAAGGTATCCAAAGAAAGGAGAAGTGTGGAGTGTTTCACTTCGTGCCCGTCTTGTACTTGTTGGGTCCGTTTCAGAAAACGTTTAAACGTCTGTTGAGATTGATTGATTCTGCAGGATAAAATGACCTAATTGCATGAAGTTTGGAGTCAGATTAAAATGGGAGATGAAGTACACCGGAGATGAATCAAAACTTGCGAAACTCAAAGTGCAAACAAGATTTCGTAATGAAAAGAAAGCCAATCACGCCCTCCTCAGCTTCCAGATTCCTTTACAGCCGTTTTCTTTCCACTTCTCCCTAACCGTTCTTCCCTTTTCCAGCTGACCACTCCTTCACTTTCGCTGAGCCTCTTCCTGTTATCTACACTGTCGGAGAGCCCGCGTATCTCTCATGCATCGGAAAAATAGAGACTGTTCCGAACGAGACGGTCATTTGGACGAGATCCGAAGGCGACCTTCCGACTGGTTCCAAAGTCGAACAAGGAGTTCTGGTCCTTCCGTCCGTGCACAGAAACGACGAAGGATCGTGAGTTTACAGTGCATAGCTACTCAAATTTAGGCTTAAAATTAAAGATACACCTGTGAAATTGCGAGAGAAGTGGAGCCGGTGTTATCCACGGTTGACCTGCAAGTGGAAGATTTCGTCCCTCTGATTACTGGAGAGCCCATCGAACTTCCGCCACTTTCTGACGATGAGCTCGTCAATTTTGAAATTGAAATCACATTGAACTCATCGAATCCGAAAGGAATAATCTTTGAAACGAAGCGAATCAATTCCGGAGATCTTCTAGCTCAACCGTATGACACAATTCACCATGAAGCAAGAATAACTGATCACGGAACGATTCTCTACGAGTTTGATTTGGGTTATGGAAGACGTAAGTGAAGGGAGAATGAAGGCTTCTCATGACCTAGAAATTCCAGAAATCGTGGAGACTACGAACCCGATAAATCCAAACGAATGGAATGTTGTGAGAATCAAAAACGATAGAAACCAGGTGACGGTACAATTAAACGACGAATCGGCCACTGTACGTCAACATGCGAACCCATTGCCACGTTTGACAACTGGAGTGAACAAGCCAGTTTACATCGGAGGTCGGTACGAGCCAGTCAGCGAAGCCGATGATTTCAATGGTAAATTGATGTCTGCACAATTCCAGAAGACCGTTTTGTTTGCAGGAGTCATCAGTCAAGTGATCCTTTCCGGTCAGAACGTGGGTCTTGGTGATGCCCGAATACCAGCCTCCGTTGTAAAATATGACGCATGCGGCAGCACGAATCTTTGCTTGAACGGAGCGAAATGCAGAAACTCTAATAATAACAAGGGATTCAGTTGCGAGTGTTCTGCCAAATTCCACGGCGAATACTGTCAATGGAGATCGTCTTTGTGCCATGAAGGTGAGTTCAACGGATTATTCAGAAAAATAAGGAATGCTCAAGAAAACTGCAATGCCGGAATCTGCCTGGACAACGAGGAAAGCTGGCAATGCGTGTGTCCTGTGGGAACGTCCGGATTGAGGTGCGAAGAGAAGGTCGAGATCCCGCAACCACTGGGATTCACTGCCGACACCTCCTTCCTGGCCGTCAAGAAACCTGTCAAGTTTGAATCGGTACCCACCATTTCATTTAAAGTTCATTGAAAAACGTTGTGATATTTCTTTGCAGATAAAAATGAAACTGCGCCCGCAAGCGGACAGTGATGAGCACATTCTGATGTACTTCGCGTCCGAGTACGGATCAGCGACCAAGCAGTTCGCTTCGCTTTCTTTGATTGAAAATCAAGTTGTGTTCACTGTGAACCGGCCCGACAAAGGTGAGTGTTCCGAGCCTCCAAATGTATACCATGATGAAATGCCTTTCAGAAGTGGAAAAGATTCGAAGCGAACCGTTGGAACCTGGAAAACTGATAGACTTGTCCGTCTCACAGACGGACAACGTTCTCGTGATGACAGTGAATGGAAATCAGGTTTCGACAGTGAGTAACACACTTTGAACTTTATGTCCTCGTCCGAACACCACCTATCATTTGCATTTCAGATTGAGTCAGACGGTCTGAAACCAGGAACTGAGATCTTCATCGGAGGACTGCCACCTGGCCTCAATTCGCCAAATGACGTTGTGGAGAGATCGTTCCAAGGATGTGTTTATGAGATTATGATTAACTCGGAAGACGTGGATCTCCAGAACCTTTCATCGTCCGGAGATATCTCGTCGTGTGATGAATCCGTTTTCCCAACTGAAGAAGTAGAAGAGACTGAAGTGCCGACAACCGAAGCGCCCACTGAAGAGCCGACTGAAGAACCGACCGAAGAACCGACCGAAGAACCGGAGACTACCACGACAACAACGGAAGAACCGACGACGACCACGATCACGGAACCTCCAACTACGACGGAGGAAGTTTACTATTTCTATGAAACTTCTCGAGATGACGATCCGGAAATCATAATCCCGGTGGAAACCACCACGACTACAGATGATGCAGCCATCCTTCCAACTGATCCGGTTGATGAATCAGACGTCAGCGACGAGGAAGACGAGATTGCCGCGTTGACAACCGTTGTGCCGGAGGAACAGACCGATTCAGATTACAGCGAGGGAACGCTTCCACCAGAGTCTGAAGAGGATGATGAAGACGAGGAAGACGGATGTCTAGATGGTATTCTGTTCGGATCATTCATTGAAACCGAGATTTGATTTCAGGAGTGTGTCCTCTGCCGACAACTGAGCAGCCGGAAGTGAGCATCTGCGTCAACTCAACTTGCGGATCGAACGGAGAGTGCGTGCCGCAAAACAAGACCCATTACACTTGTGAATGCAAACTCTACTATGATGGCCCAACGTGCAGTTTATGTGAGTTTCACTTCTTGACTCCAATTACTTTGAATCGTTTTCAGTCAAGCCAATTGAGCATGCTGCGAGGTTTGACGGCAATGCATTCATCGAACTCTCTTCCGACGAATTCCCCCATTTGACATCTGAAAAGGATGAAGTGGTGGCATTCAAGTTCAAGACGGAACAGCCGAACGGAGTACTCTTGTGGCAGGGACAGAGACCGACAGTCACCCAAATGGAAGACTACATTTCAGTTGGTATTATCAACGGACACTTACACTTCAGGTCAGTAAGCAAGAACGGGAACCTTGTTAAGTTTGATTTGCAGTTATGAACTCGGAGGAGGTGCGGCTCATTTGATTTCCGACGAACGGGTCGACGACGGAAAAGAACACAGTGTTCGGTTCGAAAGAAAAGGAAGAGAAGGTCAGATGAGGGTGGACAACAACCGGGAGGTCAACGGACGAAGCACTGGAATCCTCGCCATGCTCAACGTCGACGGAAACATCTTCGTCGGAGGAGTTCCGGACATCTACAAGGCGACGGGCGGCCTCTTCTCAAATAGTTTTGTCGGATGCATTGCTGACGTGGAGCTGAATGGCATCAAGCTGGATTTGATGGCGACGGCGATCGATGGAAAGAATGTGAAGCCGTGCGACGAGTGGATGCACCGGAAGAGATGGCTCTACAGAAGAAGAGTGCGGTGATTAGTAGCTGATGCTTAGACGCTTTTGTTTCTGAAACTGTCTGTGATAATTCATTTCCTGTATCACGAATCTTTCGTTTGTTAAATAAACTTTCCTTATTTCCCTCACTGCTTGTTGATTAGATTACAGACTAAATAGACTGACTCATATCACTTTAAACTGAAAAAATCGGCAAAGGATAAAAGAAGAAGATCAAGGCGACTGAAACAGGATCATGTAACTACTTGGCCGTGTCGAAATTATCGATGACGCCGATCTTAAACTTGCGCATCTTCTCTTTTCTGTCTTCCATTACGATAAAGCTGTCCCCGCCCGCAGAGGCCTTCGGAGAGAGGATAATTGCGCATCACTAAAGGGATGTGGTTGCCCTACATCAGTCCTCAGTTTCTCTCCTTTCTCTATCGTTCCTTATCATCCGAATATCCTCGTTTCCAATTATTGATCGTTGCAGATGCGGAGGCTTCTCCTTTGTTTGGCTGCTCTCACGACAGCTGTCAGCTCGCAGTTGATTCCAAATCACGTCAGTTTGAATGAGAAGAGAAAGCACATCGAAGTGGATTCTGCGTGGTTGGACAAGCGACAAAAGGAGGTTCAGAGGGTGAGTGCGAGTGAACAAGTAGCCCTCAATAGCCATGAAGAGAGGAGCCTAGACAGTGAAAAACTGATCGTCTCCGCTTTCCGATCACGTCATAAAAACAGGTTCTCAGGTGTCCCTTGACGCGTCGAACAAAGAGAAAGTTGTGCTGGATCTTCTGAACACTCAACAGCAGTTCAGTGCCTCCTCGTCCGGAAATGTCGCCGCAGCCGAAACTTTCGACGGAAAGAGAGCTCAGGTGCAAAAAATCGGAGACAAGGGAGGAATCGCGACGGTCGACGGACACAAGTAGGCTCTCACTCTGAACTGATCATGCATGAAGTACACTTGCAGAGCTCAGCTTCGCACCAAAACCGATTCGGACGGAGAGCACGCCCTTCTGAAGGCCGACGGAAAGTACGAACTTGACACCATTGCCAAGGGAGATCTCAAGGGAGACCCATCGGTAGGAACCAGTTCTGAGCACTCGAAAACTCGTTTTATTTATAGAAGACGGAATTCGAAGCGGTCAACGAGAAGCTTGATTTCAAAGTGAATCCAAACTCTCACAATAACAACTCTGGAGATGGAACTTTGTCGTTTTATGACAAGGTAAGAAAGATGGAAAATGGATGGGCAACGAAAGGAATGCTTTCAGGAGAAGGGAAAGAACGGAAAGTACGCGTACACAATCGCTCAAAACGGAAAGAAAACCGACGCGACGCTGTCGGCCGACAATCTGATTGGCTCTGAACTCGAGCAATCTTTGTTCGGAAGAAGGAACAACAAGTATCACTGCACTGCAGAGACTCCAGGAGTTTCCCAGTGTTACGATGCGAAAGGACACTCGGTCGGCAAGGTTGTGGCCGATAAGAACGGAAACACTGTAGTCTACAACGACAAGGATGTGCCCATCGGAACTGGATCGATTAAGCAGACTGGACCGAGGTCTTATGAAGCGGTGATTTCGAAGAATTTGTTCATCGCCAAGCTCAAGGATGTCCGTTCTGCCCCTTGCTGCAAAGAACTGACTGGACACGAGTGCGCGCAGCCAATCAAGTTGGCTAATCCAACTTTCAGCCATCCATCCCAGAGAGAAGGCGACGGTACTCTCCATCTGACATGGCCGGACTGCTTCGACATGGGAATAGACATAACTTTGCCGCCAGGGGTTCACATCAACAAATTGGCCATGAAATTGGATGTTTCCATCCAACCAATCGGAAAGCTGCGATGCATGGACGTGGCAACTTGCGGAAGAGAATGCTTCTATTGCGATTGGTGCAAAGAATCGCGAAAGCTCAAACTGCTCGAGAATACGGAAGGAAATCTGTGCAGGGCCACTGGAGAACGCACTTACCGTCTCACCACGAAACTCTGCCCTCCGCCAGAGGATCCGAACTTCACAATGTGCACGGCATTCTCCAAATCTGTTTGGCAGAAGGATTACTGGCAGAAACAAGGTGCCGTTGACGTGTGGATGAAGTTCTACGAGAGAGGACAAACGAGACCAGAACTCGAAAAGGAATTCTTCGCTCAGATCGACAATCCACTTCTCGGAAAGGCGTTCAAGTTTGCAATCATCGGAGAATGGCTGGCTGCGAACTCCCTCGACCAGGGATCCTACACTCCGACCAACTCGGAGCTCCTCGAATACTGGGTCTCAAAGCGTGACCCGGATCGTCTTCTCGCCTGCCAGCACGCCGTTGTCGACTACGATATCGAGGGAGCCAAGGTCAAAACGAACTTGCTTTTCGAAGCAGCCACAACTGCCAATTCGATCCCGAACATTCTGAAGGACAAGAAGTGTGGCGCATTCGAGAAGTTGCAAGAGGATAGGTTCCAGAAGGAGGCCGCCGATTACAAGAGAACTTCTGGAGGCGGAAACTTCCTGTCCGGACTTGGAGGATTCCTGAATACAGTTCGTGGATAAGGAGCGCGATGGGATTATTTATTCTCGGTACATATTTATTTATTATGTTGATTGATTGTCTTTCATTTTTCTTTGTGTTTGTATATAAACGTTGATCTCTAGAACGTATCTTGAAAATTCCATCCAGACTTCTTCTCATCGACTCCAAATCTCACTGTTCTCGGATGTCGCAATCCTCGATTTCGTCTCCAAAATGACAGGATTGATATGCTGTGAAACCGGCTTATCTCGAAGAAAAATCGACTTATTTCCCCCCACTTTTCCTCAATTTTTCCACCGACTATCATTGTTTCCCTCATCATGTCTTCTTCCAAATACCTTTTATCTACTGTCCTATTACTGTTTCCCTTACTGTCCAATTCAAGCCCTCTCAACTCGAACCGACCAGAGGATCCGTTCAAAACAAAGTTTGTGGCTAGTCGCGAGGATTCGGAAGAAGACATTTCACTGGAAGAATCATCGGAAGTTGTGAGAATCGCCACAACGAGAGCTCCACGTCTTCTCTACGCTCCCACTCATACGAATCTTCTCTACTCGGTCTTCCCTTCCCTCCAAAAAGAGAAGGATTGGCGGAAGTACTGCCCAGCCAACCAGTACCAATTCCAGCTGACTTGCCGTCCTGGAAAGAAGCTTCGATATGATCTTCAACTGTTTTGCCAACAGTTTTCCGACATGTGTGGAGTGCCGAACATCAACTTGTATCCGAGCAGATACCAGACCGCGGAAGACGAGGGAAGACCAGCCGGATACGGCCAGAAGCAGAAGAACGGAAACTTTGGAGTGGGAAGAAGTTGGGCGTTCGGATTCGGAGCCATTCCTGGCCTAGAAGTGCAAACGAGTCAGGGCGCTGACATCGGAAACGAGAAGTTGCCGTTCTTCAATCAGGTTAGTTGTGTCTGGCACAAATCAGAAAACAGCAAAACAAAGAGTATGCTACCGGTAACGCTAGGGCTGTTCGGGAACTTGGGAACTCGAGGACTTGAATTCAATTTCAGATCGGAGGAATGATGCTTAACTACGGAGGAGAGGTCGGAGTGCTCGGAAAGAGAACCGGAAAGGGACCGGCCCGTTCGATGAATGCTCTCGCTCGCGGCTATCCGAGCTTCGGAGTCGGACAGCCGACGAGCGCAGATTCTCAGTTCGGAGAGTCAGTTGCGAAGGCCCTCGGTGTGCCCTCGCTGAACAATGTCTTCTCGAAACTGGCAAAGAACTCGAAGAACAAGAAGATCACCGGATACGAGCCGGGATACGGAGCCGTCAATCCGAGCGGTCCATTTGCCATCGGAAAGGTAGGCATCATTCAGGAAAAGATACGAAAAACAAACTTTGCAGACTGATTTGGATGATATCAACTTGCCCGCTGGTTTCGGAACCATTGAGGTTATTCGCGGAAGTGGAATGGGAATTGGAAAGCGATAATCACTTTTTTCTAACATCAGAAACACTTCAGCAATCTAATAAAACAGAGATCATTTCCACGACTTGTCGAGCTCTCGGAAGTATGTATTCGTCTGTTGATTCGTGTCGAAAACCATCTTTTTGCCGAACGTATCATGGATATTGAGCGAGAGACTGAAACTGTCCTCCACCTCGGCAGAACGCATCGGTTTGACCTGATTCCGTTGCGCGTCAAACTTCCGGAACTTTGTCAGAATCCGAGAAAGTTCGCATTTATACTTGGGATTGTGGTGGTAGATGACGAATGGCGTCACGATGGCGTACCTGAATGGATGGATGTGATCGGTCTGATCGAATCGGTAAACACTCACAATAAACAAATTGTGTCATAAACGACAGTGTTCAAGTTTTTCCACGACCTCGAAATGTCCAGATTGTCGATAAGCAGACAGACGGGGCCGCTGATTTGAAAGAATGCAATGCTCAGCGCGAGCCGATTAAAAAACTGAAATCACTTTTGCTCTAGTTTTCTGAGATTAGTTCTCCGACGCTTACAAACGAAAATCGGATATTCTCCGAAATCTGAAACCTCTGAGCCAACGAATAACCGCCGCCGTCCTGCCGGTTGCTCCGGTAGTAGTAGTTCCGGTTGAGCACGAAATTGGCGTAGTTTCCCTGCAAATAAACGAAAAGAGTACATGAAATTGAAAAAAGATCCTACCAAATATGCAAGACAACTTAAACCGATAAACACGCTGGCATGTGGAATCGTACTGGAAGCTATAAAAACTGAAAAGTAGCGAGATAGAGAGATTGAGTCAAATCTCACCATGATGAAAGTCGAGAGCAGAAATGAACGCGATGGCGTAAATGACCCAAAGAATGATGAGAACCAGCCATGACCTCTGCTCCTTCTCATAGTCATTCAGGAAATACGTGGCAAACCATCTTTCGGCGACGAACGCGGAAAGACAATAGAAGCCGGGGAAACAGAATACCGCCCGAAGCAACGAGATCGAGTAGAAGAAGCTGTTGTTCATGTCGTCACCTGAAATGCATGACTGTGGGAAATTGGTTGTCTGGCAGACGGTTGTGATGTCTGTTTACCTGCTGGCGAATCCACAATGAGCAACACTTTCTGAGCCAGACACACGAGATGACCCAGAACGCAGGGAAGGTAGATGGCGTGATGGATCTTCTGGGTGTTCGTGGCAAACTGTTTCGTTTTGATGTCAATGTACACGTTCAGAAGATAATAAACCATCTGGAGAGTATATTTCATTTCATCAAACTTCATGATGAACCTAACTTACACCATGAAGATGAGTAGCACTTGAAAATAGAACATTGAGAGATAAAAGGGATACGTTCCCTCGATGATCGAATGCGTTTTGTTGAAGTATTTGATATACATGACTGCAAATAAACGAATCGAGTTTCGAAAAAGACCAGTTACGTAATGGGAGCTATTTGAGAGGCATTGGCATCAAAGAGCAGGTGAGATTTTCAGACACTTGCTCACCAAACTTACACTTTCAAAAAAAGAGATGGGGAGGTTGAAATGAGATTGGGAGCGAATTGGCTAGAGCTAGGAGCAAAATAAACAGCAGTTATGAAGTGTTTGAAAGGAAGTACGTGCGAGTGGGAAGATGATATGTCATGCAGAAAACAGAACAACTTTTTTGTGAATGTTCAAGTCAGCATGTCGAGATGAACATTGAAACGAACGGAAAACAACTGATCCAAGTTTTCTTCTGGTGCCCCGCCCCATTCTCCGGATTGTGAAAAAGAGGGAAAATAATGAGGTTCTCACGCTCCAATAGCAGTCTAAGTTCTTTTCTCTGAGCAACGGACTAATCACGTTTTCCCAATGAGCAAACATTTTTCTGCTTATAAATCAGTTTACTTTCGACACCAAGAACAATCAATTCAAAGCTCATTTTTGTTTATTTATTATTTCACGCGGGCGGATATGTCACACCAATTTTAAGTAAAAAAAAAACAACAATTTGAACAATTACAGCCTAAGTAGAGTCGGGACTGAAAGTGTATGCACCATGCAGAGCAGAGAAAGCAGTATTCGTGGGCGGGCGGTGGGAAAGTGAAAAGACGAAGGGAGCAGAACAAAGAGAGGTAGGAAACAATCTAGAAATGAGTCAGCTACTGCTCTCTCACGCCGAATAACGGAAAACGACGCCCTGGTTGGGCTCCAATTCGATCTCTTTCGAGCCGAAATCGACTGTCTGACGGGCGTAGTACACTTCGCTGTTCGACGTTGCCGTCACTATCTGAAAAGGAAGAGATTAGTGTGAATTGACAGATGTACGGTGAGTAGTACCGTGGACTTTAGAAGCTTCTCGTTGTTCGGAAGATCGGTCAGCGGCAGTTTCACAGGATGCTCGGCAAAGTTGAGAGCGGCCACGTAGATCTGAAAAGAAGATTGTTGGTGGAGCAAGCACTCGTTCACTTTTCCCGAAACTGAAACTTGTTTGCATGGTCACTTCCAAAACAACCTGACTTTTCAAGAAAACCTTTAAGTTTAGGATAAACTTGCATGATATGAGAGCGCCAAAAGATGCATATTGTCATGATTTCCGCCAGTTCTTTCCACCTCACTTCACACCATTTTTTGTTTTTCACAGCAGTATGATCAACCTACATTTCCAGTAGTTCTGTTCTCGAAATGATTGAATCGTGTGACTGTGAATGCTCCATCCACGAGCCGTCCGATCAAAGTAGTTCCGGTTTTCAGTGCATCCTCCCTTTGTCTCAGCTTGGCCAGTTTCATGAAGATCTTCAGAGTGGACTGCGGCTCTGAGTACTGTCTCTTCCAGTTGATGTTCGCCACGTCAATGTTCGATGGAACTGGCGGTTCGATGGCAGACGAGAAGCCGCCGTTCAGAGTCTCATCCCATTGCATTGCTCCGCGCTGCGGAGAGATCTTCGTGTCGTTCGGAAGATTTCTCATTCCGATTTCCTCTCCGTAATAGATGTTGTTCGTTCCTGGCAGCACCATTTGGAGCATCATGAGCAGCTGAGCATGTGGACGCGAGCCGACGCGAGAGGCCACACGGGAGAGATCGGGGGAGCCGAACTGGAAGAGAAAATACGTTTGTTTCAAAGATAATTTTGAGCCCTGTAACTCACTCTCCAATGCGGCCAAACTTGTTCATTCAAAGAGTGGAAGAGCAGAACATCCGAGAGAATCTCGTGAACGCACGTGGCCACGGATCCTTCGTTCTTGTGGCAAATCTCTGAAACAATGGCTTTGTCTTGATTTCGAACCCCCTATGCCTACTGGAATCTTTCTCGACTTCTCCCAATTCGTAGTTTATGACCGTGTCCATTCCACTCTTCGCCATTCTCTTTTTGTCCTTCTCCTTTGCCTCTTCTCTGGTCGAAAACAGTGCACTGAAAATGACCTTCTGATGAGATTCCATGTGACACATGACCTACATCTTCTTCCCTTTTGCAATTGTACTTTCGTTTGAGTACGAATCCACGTGGAACCGGATGTCTCTGATGACGTCATAAATCGCATTCCACTCTGGCTCTGTTCCGTTCGGAGTTCTCGCCAAATACTCAATGCCCAGCAACTCGAATCCGTCGATTCCCCTGTCAATCCAATTAGAAAGAGCATTGAACATGTGCTCCCTCAAGTTGGAATTCTGCCAGTTGAGCACAGCAGATTTTGGATTTCCTGAAGTCGGATGCGCATTAGAAGATCATCCGGCCGAGTGTAATCGGATACCTTTCTCGTGCAGATAGAATAGATTCTTGTGCTCGGTGAAATAATTGGAGTCGGCCGCCTTACTGACCCACGTGTAGAACTGCGAGTAGTTGGCATTCGGAGTTTTGCTGGCCGTCGCGGAGTTCAAGAACCACTCGTGTTCTAGAGAAGTCGTTGCGATCGGAAGACTGATCACTATCTTCATTTCTGAAATGAATGATAAGGAATGATGTCATTCAAGGCCGTCGGCTAACCTTTCTCATGAATCTTCTCGATTAGTTCATCTGCCTTCTGGTTCGCTCCAAGCTTCGGATCCATCTGGCTAAAGCTTCTCACCGCCGTCTGATCGTCGTCGGAAATAAGGAACGGAGAAGGCCACACAGTCTGCACTCCGGCCTTTCTCAGCTGATCCAATCGATTGATGAGTCCAGGGACGTCGCCGACTCCATCTCCGTCTGAATCCTGGAACGATGGCACCCAGACATGATAGGCGACTGCCGTCTGCCACCAGTTCGGCTTCTCCCGGATGATGCACGCAGGGGAAAGGCAGACGAGAAGGATGGCGACGGCGAAGAGAGCGAGCCAGACGAGCCAGAAGAGAACGAACAGAGCGGTCCTAAATACGAAGATGTTAGCCGGGTGCCAAGAGAATGAGGGCCGGGGAATGATAAATACGCAACAGCATGGCGCCCATTGTTTGCGGGAATGCTTACAGGCCCACGGGAATGCAAAGAGTGAGTTGTACAATGGGAAAGTGACCTTTGAGAAGAGATGAATACGACGGCTCACGATACCTGATGAACTTCCAGCAGGGGTCATTTCTGAACTGCTCCAACTCTTCTTCGTTCAATCCTATCTGGTTCGGATCCTTGGGCTTCGCCACGGCAGTCGGGCGCACCCAGGACTTCGGAGCCTCGACTTCCGGCTGTCGCTCCTTCATCATCAAATGCTCGGGAACCACCGGATTACCAGACACCGCACTGATGTAACTCTCGGTCTTGTTGCCCCGATCGACCTCGTAGAATCTGCAGAATGGTCTTTTTTATCAGGCCGAGACGAGAACAAGATGAAATGTAATGGAATGGACTGGTAGCGGGGGAGGACGGAGGAAGGGGCGGACTGTCGTGAAATTGGAAGATTTTGTAGCCGTTATCATCGAGTGGAATTTGTTCAAAGGACACTCAGACCTAGTTTTTTATTTTGTCCGACCGCACTAACCTTGGTGTCTTGCCCTCGGGACCCGGCATCAGCCGGTCGGTGGCGTCCATTCTGTACCTGTAATCATCGTTTTTGGCTGATTTTTGGTTAAGAAGCGATAGAGAGAGAAAGAGAGAGAGAGAGAGAAGTTTCACATTGCCACGTCATAACAAAACCGCTTATTTCCCCCTTCTTTTTAACGTTTCCAAGCCATTCGTCTCTCTTCAAAACGTCTATAGTTTTGCATGAAGACGAGAGATAGAGAGGTCACAGACATCACTGCAAAAAGTTGGTTTGCAAAACTAAATTGACATGTTGTTTTTGCTGCTCAGGAAGAAGATGAGAGGGGAAAAGAAGTCGGCGTTTTTAAAATGAAAGGAAGAAGAAGAAGAAGATGAAGAAGAGGGTTGGAAAGGAAAGCAACCATGGCGAGATGTGCTAATGAATATGGGATTAGGCTGGTGGCAGAAGATACTCGGCCAGCTGCACATTCCCATATTGGAAGAATAAAGACGGATGGGGGATAGATTTCAATGGAAACCTTCTCATTGAAAAACAATTCGTGTTTACTCTCGAGAGCCAATTCAAAATCTGGGCGCGAAAAAGAAAAAGAAGAGCGAGTTGTGAAGTGGTAGCGGGAGAGAAAGTAATCCGATCGCGGCGACGTTTGAATGGGAGAAGTGTAATTATGCTCGACGAGCACCCACTTTGCAAGTCAACACATGTTCCTGAGCCACTCTGAACGAGGTGTCATTGCAACATATTGACAGGTTCGTTTTTCAAGAGAGAAATGAGGAAGAAAGAGCGAGAGAGGGAGAGAATCCTCACTATTTGTTGACGGACCGAAAGAGAGAGAAAGGGCGAGAGGAGGGAGAAGAGAAAGTGGAATTGAAAGAAGAGAATGGAAAAGGAGACGTTGCGAAAAGAGAGCGACAAAAGAGCGGGAGCGGTGGAAGAGACGCCGACGGATGGACGAGTCGAACGAAAACAAAACAATAACCACTGGGACCGTACGGGTGGCATTCGAAAGGTGTGAAGAGGGGGGAGAGAAGGAGAGTAACAAAAGAGAGAAAGAGAAATGGCGTCGCCAATTATCCTCACTTAGCTTCTCATTCTATATAAATCGTGCGTCTCCGAGATCTATCTGTCACTCTGAATAAACAACGTCAAGTTAGGATAATCTTCCTGCAGATGGCAGCTTTCCTCTTTTCTTCATATGAATACATAAATACTAAGGGTTTCTGACCTATTAAGCAATAAGAGCGAATGAGTTTTAACTTTTAAAAAAGTTCAGAGAGGATCTACAAACATTCTTGATCAGTTATTCTGTCAAATTTCACTTACAAAAAAAGTTACAAACTCATAAAACAAGCCACCCAACGCGTGCCCGTGCCCCTCGTGTCCGATGAAAAATGAGAAAAAAGAGAGGAAGCGAAAGAAAATAGTGTCGCGAAACACATGGATGATCACTGCGGAGAGCAAGAGAAGGGATTGATGAGCTTGCTCTCACTCTCTCGGCTCAAAAAGTTGAACATCTGTCGCATTTCCCTTTTTCCGCCCGTTCGTTCCGTTCCTTCTTTCCTCTTCACTGCACAATTTTAATTGATCCGAAGCAGAAATCGGTGGGAAACAGGCGTTTGAAAGGCGAACGGACGGGTCAGCGGAAAAGAGCGAGCGAGTGTATAAATATAAACAAATTTATTGCAAAACGAATGGTGATGACTGCTGTTAGAGGAGGGAATTTCCGTCGACGGAAACGGAAAAGGGAGTCGGTTAAACATTTTAATCGCTTCTATGCACAGACGGAGGGTTGCCTACGGAGTATTGGGGGTCTATTTGAGTACAGGAACAGACTGACGTTTCATTTCATTGTTATGAAAGAACAGTTGGTGAAAGTACTGCAGCCATAACATAGGACTTGGAGAAAATAGCTGGAGAGAAGCTGTTGGGGGACAAAATGACTCCTCCCAGAACCATCGGAGAGAACACGTCGGGACACAGAAACAATGGAGAAAGGACCAGAGGGGAAAGGACATAAGGGTTGAAGACGTTGGGCGACAGAACGTACGGATTCAGAATAAACGGAGCCATCACTAGCGGGGAGAATATGTACGGGGAGAGAACGTACGGAGAGAGAATGAAAGGAAGCGGGAAAGCGGGGGAGAAGATCCAGGGAGAAAGCACGGAAGGGTTGAGGATCAGTGGAGAGAATATGTTGGGGGAGAATATGACTGGACCGAGCACGGAAAGACCGTACACCGGGGAGAACATGTACGGGCTCAGGATGGTTGGATTTAGGGCCGAGTAGACTGTGAAGCCCCCAATTCTGATGATTGGACCTCTTTTGACTCTCCGGTGGGCAAACGGATACGCAATGTTCTCGATTGATTTCCAAAGAGAAAGAAGGCGTTCATCCTTGGTGTAGTTGCCGTAACTCTGCATTTCTGACTGCGTCAGAATTGAATCGGCGTCTGAAAGTGTGATCATTCTCTGTTAGCTCAACTGTCAACACCTACTGTACTTTCCGAAGAGATTCTCCATCTGTGGCATCTCCAAAAACGAGAATCCGCTCGTTTTCAAATCTTTCTTCTGTTCGGAATTCAACGACTTTTCCAGTCCTTCAAAATCTTTGCTCATATTATCAGTGGCAGACAACGCAGCGGAAAACTCTTCGTGGCTCTTCTCCGATGGTGAAACTGACGGTTTCTCAGGATTGAGAAGTTTGATCACCTGCAAAAATACGTTGCGATTGAGTTGTACTCGCAAACTGAACACTTTCATGGCTTCGTCCAAAATGGGTCGGGTTCTTGAGATTTCCATAAGAAAAGCCAACAATTTATCCTTTTCGGATCTTTCAAAGCCTGACTTTTCGATCAACTGGAAGTGGTAGTTGAGGGCGCTGATTGAAAAGGGGCGGATACCTCAGGAATGGGAAAGAGCTGTTCTTCTGCGTCGTCCTTGTAAAATGGGAATATTGACGGGGACAGGATTCCTTTCGAGTTGCTGGATGTTAATGGAGCTATTCTAGGGCTCAGAATTCTCGCGGAAATGCCAGTTTTCCGATTTCCAGTAACGGTGGAGAGGAGTGCGAGACCGTCTCGGATCAGCGGATGGCTCATCGGAATGGGAATCTGAATAGTTCAATTGTTGGTCAACCATCGGATAGCGTCAATTCACACCTTCATACTCTGCTCATCATCGTCGTCGTCGTCGTCAATCACCAAGTCGTACGCTCTCTGCTTATAGTTCGATACGTAGACGATCGGCTTTTTTCCAGATTCTTATTCAGCCTGAAAACAGTCTATCCAAAATGTCCCAGGTCCCCCGTGCCCTCGAGAACCGAAAGAACGCTTCGAACCGTCTATGGGAACTGACTGTTTCTTTTCGGATGACATGGGCCATTGGGTTTCTCTGCCAATTGTGTAACCAATTGTGTAACCAACAATTCAACTTTGATCGAATGTGCGTCATCAAGGGAACAGGTCTTTGTACTTTGCGTATTCGTGCAGGAAAGTTCAAAGTACAACGAAAATTCATGAATGATCCGAGACGTATCATCAGAACAGACTATTCATGTAGGCAAAGTGAGATTCAGTGCAAATTCTATCTTCTTTCACTTTCTTCTAAACATAATCTTTAACAGTCATCCCGATTCGAATTCTGATTTATAGCCCTTTCTTTTCCCGTCACCTCTTCAGCCGTCTGAACGTCGATGCCCATTTCTCCTCTGCTTCCGATGACGTTGTGTTCTTTAGAAGAGTCAGAAGAAGATTGGAGAACTTGGATATCGGACTGGACGAAGGATCTTTCAGTTTGTACGAAGTCTGGTACTTTATCTGCAACTATGAATTTCAAAAACAGTAGGAATGAACAGCAAGCTCACATAAACCTGTTTCTCTTGCAGACGATAACTTCGCTTCGTTCTTTTTTGCTTCGGGGAGTTCACTTCGTCTCTGAACCTTCACTGAAAATGTGAAAGTGCAATGAAAACTCACTTTTTCCTCTTCCATCCCAACTTTTTCAGTCTCATTTCTTTCATTTTCGCTTGAGTCAAACACATGGCAATCTTCTCGAGTTCTTGCGATTTCGCACTCACTTCCACTTTCCTCAGACACTCCAGAAACTTGTTTGAGCTCATTAAAGAATGAAAAATATGTGTGGAGACGAAGAGAAGGAGGAAGGACTTACCAGAATCCAGATTCTTCCGAACATCTTTGCCCAACTGGACCATTAACCTTTTCAAAGAGTACCCGTACCAATCATAATGAATTTTAGCTATTTTCCGTTTCTCAGGGATGGTTAGAAGTTGAGATCGTATAGATTCTGAAAGCTAGAATAACACATATGTTGAAATTCTTAAGATCGTAACCTGGAATGTCATTGGAATCAGCTACCGAGGCTAATACTGAGAAGCAAGGAAGTAGGAACAGACAGAGTGAAACCATGTCCACTGGATGAGAAGTGTGAAACGATCTAGTACCAAACACCCCGTCTGACCCATATCTTTCTTGATTTACGATATCATTTTTATTACCAAATAGTTAACTATGACAAGTTATCAGAATGAAAGGGAACACTGAGGCGATCGTCGGTAAAGGAATGAACTGACCAGTAGAAGCGGAAAGAAGCAGTTATTAGTGAGGTTAACGAGCAAGCGGCGATTAGGGTGCCTGAGCACTGGAAAGAACACGTAGATCGGAAAATAAATTGATACCTAGAACAAAGGAAAATACCAGTTAGGAGAGAAAAGTGGGCGAGAGCACATTGGCCATCACATACGATTTCGAAAGTACGGAGGGAGAGAGGACTGCCGGGACAGAATGGCACCTCCGAGAGTCATTGGGGAGACCACGTCAGGACAGAGAACCAGAGGAGAAAGTACCAGAGGGGAGAGCACGTAGGGTTGAAGACGTTGGGCGAAAGGACGTAGGGGTTGAGGATGAATGGAGCCATGATAAGCGGGGAGAACACGTAAGGGGAGAGGACGTATGGGGAGAGGATGAAGGGAATGACGACGGTGGGCGAGAAGACGTACGGCGAGAGGACGGCTGGATTCAGGATCAGCGGGGTGAAGAGACCGGGAGAGAGCACCTGGAAGGAATCGGTTTCGATCGGGGGGACGGCGTTGGAAGGAACTCACAGTTGGGCCGAGCACATTGAGACCGTAGATCGGAGTGAACAGGATGGGCGACAAGACTGTTGGGTTCAGAATATGAGGTCCCCAGACGGAAGACTGACGCTTCACACGACTCATTGTCGAGTTGGCATTCACTTTCTGAAATGATGTTCCATTCTATTTGAATTCCCCTCGACTAACCATTCCGGTAACTCCGTACGCAATGCTTCTGACCATATCCCACACCATCTCTTTCCTCTCCAACATCGTCATCATTGCGTACTCTTTCAGATTGAAAATGTCATCTCTGCCGCCGATTCCTTGCTCTGTCATTAGTTTTTCCATTTGTTTCGGATCGAGCAGAGTGAATCCGGTGTTTCTCATTTCCTTCTTCTGCTTCCGATTGTACGACTTCTGAATGTCCTGCACCATCTGAAGCGATTTCTTCGCATTGTCGTTGATGGCGAAATCGAGCTCCGGCATGTCGGTCGACTTGAGCATCTTCATCGCATCATGCACGATTCCCTTCACTCCGGACACTTCCATCACCAACTCGATTATGCTGTCTCGGTCTTTTCCCCGCATTCCAGTCGCATCCAGCATCTGAATGAAGGATGTAATGGATGTTAACATGATGGAAAAGATGATCATGAGGATACGGTGATAATGTGATGTCAATCTTTTGAACTTCTCACCTTCGGCAATGGAAGTATCTGATCTTCCGACTCGTCGTTGTAGAACGAAAGGATCGACGGCGACAGCTTCCCGCGATTCTCGTTTTTGTCGGGCATCACCGCAGCGAAGCGGGACTGGAAGAGTATTTTGTAGAGATCTTAGTAACTGTGAGCGCTGACATTCTTCCCTAATTCTTCTAACAATCTAAATTCCTCATATCTCTGCTGATCCCCCGAACCACTCCAAAATGTATCAAAAGCGCCGTGTTCGTCTCCCAAACACCACCATCATCGAAAAGTGAAAGGTGTCAAAACCTGCATTTTGCCTCATATCACGCTGGTGCCCTGCCGTTCGCTTATCATAACATTACACCTTTGCCCTCTCTTTTGTCTTCGATTATCTCCGATTTGTCTTGCAAATCACTCGTGGCGCGGCGGCGAGATGAAACAATCAAAAATGCAGAGATCGAACGAGCGAGGGGGCGGGGCTACCAGTTGGAGCGAGAAGTAAATGGGCCCCTGAGTACCTGAGTATCTTGATGTTCGAGTCGCCCTTCCGCTTGCTGTTCCGTTCGAGCGCATTCATCAGATCAAACGCTTGGCTCACCATACTCGGCATCTTCTTCTGAAGTTCGATCCGCTCATTCTCATTCCAATCGGATATGCTCGCTTACCTTCTCAAACACTCCAAAATCATCGGTCCCTGGCAGGTCCAACACCAGATCGTACATCCTTTGATTGTAGACACGAGCCCCCGACTCCTTTTCCTTTTCGTCCATTTTCCTTTTCAAATTGATCAGCGCTTTGTAGGTGTCTGTCCACGTGGGATCTCTGCAAAAGAATCGGTAGGTGCTTCAGAAAACGAAATCGAACTCACTCTGCGGTCTGATTCGTGAAAAATGCCCTGAGCAATCCGGTCACTCTCTCCACTGGTGACTTTGTTTTCGTTTTCAGCGCCGGCATTCTGTCCATTGTCTTCACGAAGAAGCCATCCGAATCGCTCTTCGAGACCGAATCCACCACGAGTCTTCGCAAACTTCTCTTCGTTCTTTTCGCCCATCCACCGTTCTGCTCAGACTTTCCGAGTCTCTTGCTCCTCCACTTTTTCTTGAACTCGGCTATCAGATCTTCCTTCTTTTCATTCACTCTCTTCTTCAGAAGTTCCATCTTCTTCTCGTTCTTCCATTCCCTCATCCTCTCGCTGACCGCTTCCTGGTTTCCCATCACTTCCCGGTAGGCGTTCCTCAGAATCTTTGCTTTTTCCAGAGACTTTCTCTTCTTCTCCAGGAGCGCCTTCTTCTGCGAATTCCACTTCTCGACTGTTCTGTGCTTCTTCTTCTTCACTTCCCACAGTGCCACTTTGTCCGTCGTGATTTCTCTCGTGAATTCGGGAAACTCTTTTTGAAGTTGTTTTTTGATTTCCATCCGTTTTAAGCTGATCTTCTTCCTCTCTTTGCGAGGGGATTCAATTCTCGTCTTCGTTCTGCAAGAAAAGTTAAAAAGTGAAGTGCTCAGCATATTCAATGTGTCATCAATCAGAATCAGCCGAAACTTATCCAAACATTCATCGCACGGCACGTACGGAAACCAAACAGCGCTCCCGCCTGCGCCGGCCAAGCGCGCCCGCCAAGCGCGCCGGCCAAGCCAGCATATTTCTTACCTTTTTGGCAGCCACTTCTTCTCGACATCGTACTTCTCACGAGCCTGCATCACGCATTTCGACGATTCGACAAGATCTTTTTTGTCGTGAACTTTCGAAAGACACTCCATAAACTCACTCTTGGTTTCTGAAAAGAATTCAAATGAATCGAGATCGAAGTGCGAATGCGTAAATACCGTCGGAAAGTCTCGGCAGAAGATTTCGGGACAGCTGGGCAATCAGTGCTTTCAGCGAATGCACGTACCAGTTTGTGTGGATCGTTTTTATCTGAAAACTGTCGTTGCGACTCTTTCTCCTTTCGGTGAATACCTTTTCGAATCCTTTCTGATCGAGTCGAACTTTGTCCAGATCCTTTTCACCGATTGGTTCTCCATTGGATCTTCCTGAAGGAACGGATTACGGTAACCGGCAGACTAATTGTTTGATTCCTTATCTCCGTCTTGACATCTATCACTCTCACTGTCTCTTTATCACAACTACAGTATCCCGTGAACTTATCACGAGAACTGTCAAAGATCCCTTTTGCTAGAATCTCTATTGAACTAAACTATCACATTTCAGAACTCATTGAACAGTAGTTACTATTCACACTAATAATATGTTTCCGAATAAAGAAAGTACACTTACTACCTTCAGAGTAATTGAGAAAAGTGCAGAACAGCAACAGCCAGACGGCCGGCTTCATCTTCGTCGTGTTTGTGCAGAGTGCGAGTAGTTCTTATGGTTCATCAATATGAATCGGTCGGCTTTTCGTAGGCGGCATGTCGGTGGGCGGGGCTTCTTCCCGGCATCCCGGGGTGTCGTCTTGACGAAGCGGAGAAGGCAGGCAAAAGAGGAAGAAAAGAGGGGCGAAAGGGAAGGGCTTCGGGTTCAAAATGATGTTCGATTAGGAGGATCGAGGAGACACTTTCAGGTCAACGAGTGATTGATCACAGCACAAAGACTGGAATCGGTTTGGGCGGGTCAAAGTTCTTTGCAGGTCATCTGGAAGAACAGAAACAAGAGAAGGCAGCGGGCTTCTGTTGAATTGCAATCCTCAGGAAGAAATGAGAGTTAGTACACGGCGATCCGTTGAGTTGCATAGTTTTTTATGTCACTGAATGTAGATCATTGTCGACTGGCTGAAATATACAGATAGTCGTTCAGCATCCGACCTCTACCGAAACAGATCCATCCTCCCTGCCTCCTAATCCTCTCCATCTCCTGCTTTCCCAATTTCAAATTCAGGTGAAATGCGTCGAGAATTCCTGCGCAATCGGCTTGTTCCGTTGATCCGCGAATTCTGTGTTTTTCTGGCTCAGGGTCACTCATTTCACTTCTCGAATTAACCGATCGCCTAATCCTGCCGCCCGTTTCGTTTTCGGTGCAAACTTTTCCGATTTCATAATCAACGTAATCCCATTGGCCCTAATCGCTTCAACTGAAAAGACTGCTATTAGGAGTACAGTTAGTTGAAAGTTCACGGGTGCAAAGATTTCGTAATCCGCCCCGAGAGTCTTGCGGTGAAATCGAGTGAAAGGCGGCAAAAGTTGGAAAGGATTATGATGTCATTGAGAGTTTGCACTCAAACGACCCGATTCCGAATTCGGTTCATATTCTCTAATGATTTTTGCAAAAATGAACTGCCATCTTCTATCACCTGACGACCAAACAACAACAATGATATCATAATCAGTCTCCGACCCGATGATGCCCTCTTCTTTTCATTCCTTTCCGTCCCTTATGCTCATAAATCTTCCTCGCACGCACCTTATCAGCTACCTCTTTCCCGCCAACAAATCGAGGGTTACGGTGGATAACCATGTACTGGTTCTGCAAGAAGAAGACGGGAAAAGCCGTAAAAAAGAGTTGATGTCATGTCGGAACACTCTTGCCTTATCTCCTCCCGAGGGTTAGTCTCATTCATTAGCTTCTGGATTCGCCACAATTAAAAGCTGTGTTTAGGGTATTCATAAAATGAACGATTTCGTTGAACCGGCTGGTCTGATCTAACCCACGCCGTCACACTCATTCATCAGTTTCATATCCGCTTTGGTGTTGCAGACGGGGTGGCAACAGAGGCGAATCGGAAGGACGAAAAGTGTCGGCGCCAGGGGTGATCGACCGGTGATAAAAGGTACGGGGTCTCAATGATCACAATGTTCATCAAAAAGAGACGGTTTTTGGGTTGGATAGTGAAACGTTTTGATAAGCAGGGGTACTGTAGGGAGGTCGAAAGGGGATGAGATGTCTAGGTAGACAAGATCTGTGATCAATAGGAAAAACGGCTTGAGTACAAATGTTTAAGTTCATTGTAGCGAGGTAGTGTAAGTTTAAGTCACTCACACAGTTCCCCAAATCGGGAGAACTCACCGTCCTCCACCAGAATCAGAACCAACTGAATCACTCTCATATTCTTCTTCTTCTTCTTCTCCTTCTTCTTCTTCCTCTCCCACTTCCAAATTCCACTTCAACCTCTTCTCCTCCTTCTTTCAATTCCGCTTTAATTACCCATAAAAGTTCGTTTTCCGTGTTATTTCTAGACGGTAATTAAAGCGGCCAAATGCGATAGCCGAGATCATCAAAAACCGTTTTCTTTCAATTTCTTAAAAGATTTCTCTCCTCAACGATCTTTAGAAAACTACATTATTATTTGGTTCAAAATGTATGGAAAGGGAAACGATTTTCCGAGTAAAAAATCTGGAAAATCGAGCCGTGCCGGATTTTGCTCTTGGCTATTTTGGACAAGTCAGAAGGAAACTGCGAGTGGAAAGACTGGTTCTGCTTCTCTTGATTGCATAATTCTCGAGGGGAGAGCAAAAACCAGATGGAGAGGAGGTCGATTGGTATGGGAACGATCAAAGAAACGACGGCTTGCCACCAGGCATCCAAAACGGTTCACCGGGTTACTGTACTCCGGTTCGCTCCACTGACAACAATTAATGGAGTCCTTCTTCTGTCGTGGTGCCGATTCAAAAAGGACACCCGCCCTCATCATCATTAATTTCTTCGGTGGTTCTGTTGCGGCCTATATTTTGCGTGTTTCCCAGATTTACTAATTTGGGATCTTCTCTGAATCATTGGAATTTTTGAAAATGGGTCAGACACGCTGATGAGTGCCATTGTTCTTACTCGGGGGGCAACAGACACGGCACAGGTACGTCTGGAGTGTTCGTTTTCACTTTCCGGGGTATTCACGGGCGGATTCCAGACAGATCAGCGACAAAGAAACGTTCGAAAGTCCTGTACGAACTCAGATTTGCCTCGTGGCGTCTACGGTGTCTTGTCACTTTAGAGTGTCGATGAGATCAATCAAATCGGCGTTCAATTTATCACTTCCGTGCACTTTCCTCTGATTGACCGTTTCTGATAGCAAGATTTGACACTTCTCTTTCCGATTTTCCGGTCAAAAATTTATGAGGTCATTGAAAACTTTAAGGGGATGTTATTCTTAGTTTGACACGTTTTATCATTGCGTTGAAGAGGGAGGGAATGGCAAAAGCCTTCATTGAAATCCAACAAGAGAACAACAAGAACTGTGCAATAGAAACCCATAGAAGAAGTGTCTAACTATACAGACAACACGTGGCATAGAGCAGGAAGACTCATACAATGTGTCTGGATAGTTTTCGAGTTCTCGTGATGTTGATCTCGCGAATGGTTGCCTGAGCCATGGCGCCGAGAAGTACCTCCGGGCACGAAACGAACGCGATGTTGGAGTTTTTGAAAGAGGCGCAAAGAGCACGGACCTGCAAGGAGTACGTTAGGGTACTGTAGTGCGGCAGAGAGCTTGCTCACCTCTTCCTGCAGTTTCTCGTTTGTTGTCACCCAAATAGTGTACACGCCTTGTGCATTCCGGAGCAAACACTCTTTGAGCATTGGAATATCAGTCGACGAATCTCCGCATACCAACACATTTCCCTCCTGAACAAATATACTTATTTCATTTAGTTTTGATTGCTTACAGTCAAATCACAGTGCATTTTCTCGCAAAGCATTCTGAGCCCATCTCCTTTATCGAACACTCTTCCGTCGTTTTCTGTCTGAAACTCATTTGTTAAAGGTCGCTTCACCGGTTCCTTTAAATCGTTACCTTCATGTTCACTTTGATATCAAATTCGGTGCTCGACAATTGAAGTCGTGTTCCCTGCGGATCCACATCATTTATAATTTTCTCAACCTCCTCGAATAATCGTTTTCCCTGTTCCTCACTAATGCTTTTGTACACATCCTGATACGCAATTGTCAAGTGACCGTAATGCTTCTGAAGACCAGATCCAACCCAGGTGAACGGGCGGAACTCGGCCTCCTCGAGAAGGTGCGAGATTCTGGTGAACGCCTGAAATAACAAAAAGTAATGGTAAACAGAGTTTTTCTGATTTTAGCTTACACTAGCCAGCACGTCAACTTTCTCTCCTTTCAGAATGGATTCATCCTTGAAATGGTGCCCGGAATCAATGAACCATTCACGTCCTCCGGAAGCTCCGAAGTAGTAGTAGCCGTTTGGAATTGTAGAGACGTCGAGGACTCCTGTAATGAGACAGATGACGTTCCGGATAGTTGCCTGATGACTCCTACCTATGTGCATGAGTGGAGCAGTAGTCAGGATCACACATGTTTGTGCACATCTACGAGCAAATTGAGCCTAAATAGTTGGGTGTCAGTGCTCAGGTAACGGGCAGTTTCCGGTGGAAACTCACTTGAATGACTCCAGAGTAGGCTGGCTGAATGCTGGACGGATAACTGCACGAGTAACTCTTCAATGTTCCATCTCTGTCGGTGAAGAAATAATGGAAATGATCAGCTTTGTAGAGCAGCTCGACGGCCTGAATAACAAGACAGAAAATCGAGCGAAAAACTAATCATGTCTGGCGTATGTGCTTATTATCCGCGCGCCGCACCACGTCACGCGATCGCCTTGACTACTTCAGAAGCCTTACATTTTCCACCTCCTTTTTGTATGTGTCGATCGAGATGGGATGCGAGCTGATGAGAGTCTGTAATAAAGAGAAATTAGCATTTGGGAGGTGGAGCTGGGGAATCGGCAGCAACAAAAAAACAAAGACGAATAAGACGCTTATTTATTGAACATAGACGAATAATTGTTCTGAACTAAATATGAGAAATACGAAAAAGCGATGACATTCATGGATATTTAAGGGAATGATTGGATAATCAGAAAGTCTCACAAACAACCGCGCTCTGCTGAACTCTTCAATTCAACAGAACGCAGATGCGGCATAATCTATAAGAAGTACGAAATGTGACTATTTCTTTCTAACTTCCTTCAGATGGTTGGAAACCCAAGTGATTCCATCGTTGATTCCCTCGTTTCTGACAGCCGAGCAGGCTTGGATGTGCCACGGACGGTCACGGAGCAGGCTGAGCTTCAGTCTAAGACAACAGGGGAAATCAACCGAATGCTCACGGAGCACTCACCGTTCGGAAATATCTTCTGCAGTGGCGGCAGTCGGGAGGTCCTGTTTGTTGGCGTAAATTAGCACGGGCACCTTGGCCAGCTTGTCCTCATCGAGCAGATCGCCGAGTTCCATGTTCATCTCATCGAATCGTTTCTTGTCGTTGCTGTCGATCACGAAGATGAGCGTGTCGATATTGTCGAAGTAGTTGGCCCAGTAGGGACGGATCGACCGCTGCCCTCCGATGTCCCACACATTCAGCCGGATATCGCCCATTGCAGCCACTGTTTTGACGTTGAATCCCTTCGTCGGCGTCACATGAGTCACGTCTTCCGACGACAACTGCTTCAGTATTGTTGTCTTTCCCGCGTTGTCGAGTCCGAGTAGAAGAATACGAATCTCGCGTCCACTTGGGGATTTGAACGACTTGAGCACATCTATGAGACCCATCGAATTCAGGTGAACGCGCAAAGAGTGGGGAGAGAGGAGCGAGTGAGCAGGAAAGAGTCTCTCTCGGCTGGCTTTCGGCCGACCGTCGTCATGACGACACGCTGCATGCTTTCTCGCGTGCTCCGTCCCTTTGCTCCGTGGCCCGACATTAAGTTGCCTGCCGCTACGAAGCGTGTCTTTCGTCGGATTCTCTCTCGCCCTATGCTCCCCCTGGGTCTCGGACGGAAAATGTGAGTCAGTCGAAAGCGGAGGGAAGATGGCGTGAGACACGGGCAGCAGACATCAGTAACTATAGGAATTGATGAGACGGGATTTCGATTTCGAAATTTGCGATTAGTAACCGGCAGAGATGTTGAGAGGGAAAAGTACAAACAACATTATTAATAATCTCATAGGTTAAACGGAACGGGAACGAATTACCACGTTGCAGATTACCAAAGGGACTTTTTTTTAAATTCACGTCGTCCTCTTCAGGATGTGTCATCGATTTCAGGTGACCCCTGATCATAAACCGAATTTCTTTCTCGTTTTTTGGAACCCGACCCTTGATGGCGCGTCTTCTCGAATCCTCATCACAAGGGTTCAGTTCCTTCCTCCTTCTCCTTCTTCTAGTTCCTTCCCAATCGGTTTCACTTCGCTCTTTCCCTTCGTTTTTCTTCGTTTTCTTCTTCTATCTCTCTCGCTCTCAAGTGCACTTGTCTTCACATTCCATTCTTTTATCCCTCTATCGCCCAGTAGAATTGTGGCGCCCGGAAGAAAAGTAGGTCATGAACTGTCATGAAATAAAAGTGATTGACCATTAGCAGGCAGAGTGCCACCTTCCGAATTCGTTTCACCGCTCCTACAAATATTTCACTTCCAAGGCCAAGGACGGATAGGTAAGCAGGCGCGAGGAGAGAATCCGATCAGTAGCGTCTTTATGGCAGACATGGCACCACGTCTTCTCGTTCTCTTCGGCATTCTGGCACTCAGCCACGTTTCTCTCGAGGCTGCTGATATTTGTGAGATATTGTACGTTCTTTCTATGCTCTATTCTACGATATAATGCCAATTGCAGAGATGCCAACTATTGCTTCTACTTCTCGGATTCTTCCTGCTACATCAACCTCTGTCAGTGTGAAGCATGTGCGAAACCAGACAAAGCCCAGAGACTCCTGGAAGAGGCGCCCGGCAACTCGACTGCTTCGGAGAGATTGTGCCCCACTTGGTGTCCACATCTCAAGTCAAACGAAACAATTGCGAACATCCTGGGTGCATCCGTGAGTCGCACTATTGTCGCTCGCTGTTTGTGAGCCACTTCTTTTCAGACCAACTCAACCGAACTGCCTGACATCTCCTTTGAATGCGACGACTTAAAAGAGAACTGTTTGGCAAAGAAGGGATATAATGGGCACTGTTACTTCTACGAAAAGAACTGCGAATACCGGGCGGAGATTGCCAAGAGGGGAAAGTCAAAGGTCGGTCGCTCGTCGCGAGATCGATCGTACAATTTCTCACGTGTTTTCAGAAGTCTTCAATTCCAAAAACCGCTGAGGAATGTCTTAAGCATCAGAAAACGTGCAGCAGAAAATACAAAAGACACTACAGTTGCAAGACGTTCAGAAAGTACTGCAAGAAGTACGATCTTCCAGAGCTCGAAGCCGGCAACTCTACTCTCATCGGGGTACGGCTCTTCTACAGAACGTCTTCTTCAGTTTACTCATTTCCAGAACAACCACACTTCCGAAGTGAGCCCATTGGAGCAGTGCTTGCATTTCCAAAAGATCTGCGCCGCCAAGTACCGCAAGCATTTCGCCTGCCGTCAATACCGCAAGAAGTGCAAGCCGTTCAATCTACCAGAAATCCATTTTGAGGATTCTGAAGTCACTCAAAAGCCGCAGCGGCAACACAAACAGATGAAGAAAGGACACGGAATGAGAAAAGAGCACAATGAAACTGTGGTGCTCCCTGACGAGCTGAGCACAGGAAACGAGACATTGGTGGAAACGCTTTTGGAAAGGAACTAGAAGTTTGAAATATTAAGTGGAAAAAAAGTAATAAAAAGTGATAAAAACTGGAGAAATGACTCACATCGACGAATTGTTCCACATTGTCCGCATCCTCGCTCTGCACGTACTCAATGAAAGAGAGATCTCTCTCGAATTCCTGCAACTCGTTGTCTATTTCGAAGTGAGCCATTTCGGAAGAGTCCGCCGCCGACTTGAACTCCGCCGTGTGCGTTCCCGGCTTGCAGATCTGCTCCAGAGACTCTTTCGCGTTGCGGAGAGAGATTGCAAAGTGACTGCGGATCGGGATTCCCTTCAGAACTCGGCCCACTATCTGACGGCGGACATTCCGCGTTTTCATCATCAAAGAGAAGAAATCATCGAGAGTATCAATCTGAAAACTGTTTCAGTGGACCTCAAATTCATTCTTCAAATACCTGAGTTGGTCGGATAACTTCATGGGTCCAACTTGGGTCTAGGAAAGCACTGCTCCATCTTTCGATATCGTTGGCCATTATGAACTCGTGCAGTCGCTTTCCATGCTCCGCACGCACGTCTTCTGGCTCTAGAGCGGCCGCGTAGAAAGCATCGCAGTACGCGTCCGCATCGAATACATTTGCGATTCTGTGATAGTTCCTCTCTCCTTTTTCCAGGTACAGTCCGGCAGTCGTGAACTGAATCTCCGAGCCTGCTCCTGTCGACAGCACTAATCCTGCCTTCGGATTGCAGACGAGCATCTCCTTCGCAACCAGATTCATTCCGTCCTTCTTCGGGGTCACCACTCCGATGTCCATCGCCAAGTAAGCAGCCACCAATTCACTTCTCTGCATTCCGTCTGTCTGGAATACCAACGGCTTCCATAGTGGATTGTTGGGATCCTTGAAGGTCTGATTGATAGTTTCAGCCAGATCAATGCATTCGTCCTGATAGACACGATAAGTGTCCACACTCCTTCTGTTTGTCACTGCAATCTGGTAGAGAACGTCCTTTCCGATTCTGTCCGGATGTTTCACAAAATATCTCTGGTAGGCTTGCAGTTTCTCCATGATTCCTTTTGTGTAATCGAAACGCTCGACGGAGAAGAAGAAGCGTCCGTCGGCTGGTGGATTCTCTCCCATCACCTTCTTCCGAATGTCTTGCTTCAGTTTGATGGTCTCCGGGAGATCGACAAACTTCAAAAAGTCATCGTTCTTGATGCTCACGGGAAAGACTCCGAGAGAACACGTCCAGCCCTCATTTGTCACTGAAAACAGAACGAGAAAGTTACAGAAACTAGTAAAAGTGTTTCACCTGAGTAGATATCCATTTTGTTGTCGTAAACAATCTTCGCAGTTCCCAAATAATGCTGCACCAACTCAATGTACTTGGTTCTGTCGCGATGAGTTTGGAAGCCGACTTTGGTGAATCTGAGCAGCCCTCTGAGCACCGCGAATCCGACGGTCGAGTACTTGGAGAAGAACTCTCCGGGCGGCTGGAACGGGATGTGAAGGAAGAATCCGACCTCGAGATGCTGGTCCAAAGACTGCATAATCATTCCGACGAGCATCAGATGGTAGTCGTGAATCCAAATGAAATCCTGCGGACGACTGTTTCGGACGGCATCAATTGCGAACTGATAGTTGACACGAACGTACGCGCACCAGTGAGCTCTCAACTGTTTTTCGTCGTTGTACTCACTGACGATGTACTCCGGAAGGTTATGGAGAGCCGGCCAGAGCAGACCGTTGCTGATGCCTCCGTAGTAGACATTGTAATCATCCTCCTGCACGACGACCGGATTCAGTTTGTAGTTGCCTCTGTTATAATTGTTGAGAACACCGAGAAGGGACATTTCCTCGCGGGCTTTCTTCTGTTTCTCATTCTTTGGCGCGTCCATGTCGTCGTCTGCGAGCACGTGGAAAAATACTTCGGCGATGGTCTGTTTGATGAGCGGAAGGCCGAGCGTGTTCGTCGAAGGAATAGAGAGCGATTCAGAGGTGGAAACCACGGATCCTCTTCTGAAAATAGCCTGATTGGAATGACATTGTCGACATTTTGAAGCTCACTTTTTCTGTTTCTTATCGTTGATATTCATTCCTAGGTTGGCTAGCCACAGGTTCTCGTGATCTTTCGACATCACTGGATCCACACAAGCCACCAATCCTCCGGAGCCCTGTTTGATCTCCCAGTCTCCAGTCTTCTCTCGCTTCAAGGACACTGGTGGGGCATTTGAGACGTTAATCACACGTTGCTGCAATAAAGATTGGAGAAAGAGAAGGGCCAGCAGTCACACCTGGAAGTGAGGAGTGGCCAACCCGCTCCTCGGCTTCTTCGAATCTTCCTCGCCCTCGCTCTCTGAATGGTTCCCGGAACGGACGTTGAATCCTGAAGTTTACGATCATAAGAGTTCCATTCAAAAGGACCAACCTTCTTCTGCTTCGCTGTCACTCGAAACGCTGCACAACGAGGTGTGTGACCCGAATCTCGCCAACTTCTTCTGCAAATGGTGATATCGCTCTCCGAATTGCTTCGCGTTCACACCCAACAACGATTTTCTGATTCCCGGGACTGCTGCGTACAATTCTCTAAAACTTTCTCACTTTACAGAAAGGATGAGGTGTAGGGAATACCTCAAGCGATTCTTTCCAGTGTTCACATCGTACAAAGTGAGCGAAAAGAGAAGGGAGTCACGAAACTTAGTCCCTCTTCCGAGATCTGAGTCAAAGACATAGCCGGCACAGTGTCTGAAAGGGGACGGTCATTTCAAAGCAAAAAAGAGTGAACGAAAGACTCACTTCCAGAAAATGACAGTATTGTATCCGAGAGAAGTGACGAACACCTCGAAGACTTCGTGTCCGTCAAACACGTGGCTCAGACAGTACTCGAGAATTAAAAGCATTCCTTTGAGAGCCAGCTCCGACTTGGCGTCCCTTCTCTTCCATGCCAATGTCATCGGTTCGGAGACGGAGGAGATTAATTGATGTAAAGTCGCCGTCTTTTTGTACTCGATCTCGAGTAAATCCAACAGATGCCACAGCTCTTTCTGCCGTTGCTCATCGCTCACCGGATTGTCTTTCATCGTCTGGGAAAATGGCTCCCGAACTTTCCGTTCCGGGACTTCGCTTCCCATTTTTGTAATCTGCAATTATTCTATAAGCAGTGAGCAAAGGAGTGATTCCAAAATATTCAGAACAAGACAGAACAGTTGATGATCATGTGAAATGCATTCTTTTTCAACTTTTGACCTCCTCTTTCACACACTCGTACACAAACAAATTGGCGCGCACAGTTCAGTCAGTGATTCTGTCGATTACACACGTACCTGTGGTGATAAACATGGCAAGAATGAGAAGGGAAAGAAGAAAAACGGTTGGAGAAGGGAGACCGTCAGATAAAAACATATTTGGGACGAACAGATACTATTACTATTTGATTGAACCTTTGAAACTAGAAAGAACTATGAGAATGATAGGTCAGGAAAAGGCTCGAATGAACATCAAACCAGGAAGATCCGAAATATAAAGAAAAGAAGTTTCGGATCTGTTTATATACTCATCAAAGTGATCCTTCTCTCCTCCAGTCAGTCCCGAGAGAAGCACCTGGCCTCCTGGACCTTCGACATCCGACTCTTTGCTCTTTCCTCGCCACACAACTGTTTCTTTTTTCGTTCTTTCGATTCAATCACGTGCACTTCTGAGCCGAGAGGAATAGAGATGGAAAGAATGAGTTTAAAGTGGGGTTTTGGCGCACTTTTCACTTCTCCAATGAGATGACATTAGTGTTTAGGTCTAGGAAGAAACGCAAACAAACATTTGGAGCGACAAAGACATTCTGGTGAAAAACGACGGTGGAACGGGAATGATAAACTCTTTCTTTTTCTCTCTATTCCTCTATTTTAATGACGATTTTGTCGCCTATTAACTGATGAATCGCAACAAAACATTGGCGAGAGAAACATATAAACGCGTAGATAAGGTCAGAAAGGAAAGTGTCTCGAAAGAGCCTTCTCGCCGTGGGGAACACAAACGTATTCTCGGCCGTAGGAACGAACGGAGAGTGATAAGATTATGCATATGAATGGTGGCAGTAGTCAAATGATGATGTTGATTTATCAGAACCGGTCACTGATAGTGATATCGATCGGGACAACACAGACTGGACACTTGCATCATAATGCAAATTGAAGCTGCTTCCGGTAGAAATCTTTCTATTTTTAGAATGTCTCCCTTCTAAAAATGACCGTAAAAACACTTTCAAAGAATAAGGGAACATGCTGTCGCAATGACGTGGAGGGATTGAAGATTAAAATGTTTAAAAGATGACGTGAATGTCTTGTTCGTTGAATTGAATACGGTTGAGGATTCATACACTGTAGTTATCACAAAGTTGGTCTCTCAATTTAAAACTCGTTCTTTACGTTCATTTATTTATTACAAATTATTTACATGAGATGTTGAAGATTACTCAACCAAAGTTACATGGGGATTCACAGCTAACTCCATCGGCCGAATCTTGTTCTCATGATGGATGTGATGCACGAATATATGATTGGGAAGGTGCATATTGACTGTCGGACGGCTGTTTCCCAGACTGAATCTCTGCGTTTTTGAGTTGACAAGAGTGGCGAGTCGATCCGTGTCGCCGACTTGAGGCATGTCGTGGTGGGACATCCGACGCTTCGAGTGATCGTATTCATTTGTATGACGGACGGCTTGGTCGGCTGATTGAACTCTTCAAAGAACGAATTCAGAACATGATCCCGACTAGAAGTGGCTCACCTGACAACGTTCGTAAGCTTCGGAGTTCTTGAGAAGAGGGAAAGTGCCGCCGGTGGTTTGAACTGTTGATTCGGAACTGTTTCGACTGGCACAATTGCCGAGGAAGCAGAGGCCGCGGCCTTACTGGGCTCTTCCATTATCATGGAGAGCTTGCGTTGGTGTTGTTTCTCGAACGAACTCGAAGAGAGTTCCTGAGAGAACATGGACACGCCCGACGGTCTCCTGTTCTTGCCGGCCTCAACACTCTCGTGATACTTCTTGGCGGTGTGCGCATAGCTTCCTTGCGGGGCATTTTTCCCTTTTCGAGAGAAAGTGTACAGCAACCACATCCTGTCCCGAGTGTTCCGGCTAATAGAAAGAACAGCAATCGGAGTGGCCAAAGTGGAAAAGAGAACTCCGAAGTGCCATGCTCCGACAGAGATAAGCGGGGAGATGCAGAAGTAAATGAGCAGTTGGGGGACTATTATTGACAGCTGGAAAATAAAAAAAAACTAGAGAGTGTTATTCATAATTCAACTGATTGTCAGCAAAACAAGCAGTTAGTCAGAAGTCTTACCTCATAAATTCCGAACACCAGTGAACACATGAGAAGGAGCTCCCGATCTCCATGAATGTCTGCTCCCTCCACTTTGACCATACTCTCTCTCCGAACATGTGAAGAGCCAACACGAACGGACAGAAGAATCAGAAAGATGATAACGATAGGAATGACGATTCGCACACGCGTCAGAAGCTCCGTGAAGATGGACGAGAAGATGTTGGACACGGCGCAAACAATCTTGATGCACTGGTCCTGCTGGTTGATGTGGGAATCACACTGGAAGAAAGCGGTGAATCCGGCCAAGAGAAAAGCGATGATCCACGTGGAAACGAGTGCATAAAGGACATAAGAACGACCCCATTCGACACTTCGCGTCTTGTTATTCCAGTAGAATTTGAAACAGAAGATGGCCAAGTACATTACGAAAATGAGAAGGGCGAAGCCGATGAAATGATCTATCCAGGCAACAATAGCGAATATTTGAAGGACAACGGAAGAGTTCTGCAAAACGAGACTACATCGATCAAAGATCATGGACAACTCGAACTCATTTCCACCCAATTACCACTTTCACCTGCTCTCCTCACTATACACCGAGCATTTCCCCCCACCTTTTGTCTTTTCAATAAATGATATCCGCTGGCGAGCATGTGCAAAGTATTGCTGATACATAACAGGGCTCCAGTCACGCATAAATGGAATAGCAGTGCCATTTTCATTCCCTGAAATTGGAATGTGTTTGCGTGACTAACAAAGCGACTCGAGCTCACCCAGCGGTACTTCTTAATCACATTTGCCAGAAGAATGTTGCTGGCGAATGCGGCCACAAGGAGCAAAGCGTAAAAACCAAGGACGACGGAAAGGAGCGAGTCGGAGTAGGCTTCGTGAATTTCAGATGGAGTTGAGGACTGAAATGTGAAATGAATATGAGTGATAATGGAGTGTTGTGCGGACTTACAGTAGCCAGAGGAGATCTGGTAGTGGCAATGACGGAAGGTTTTTGGGTCGAACGGGGCGTCGAATCGTCATCTTCCCAGTACCAGTGCCATCCGCTCGCATCCTTCTCCCACCAACCACTCTGGCCGTGTCCCCACACCTCGTGACCATGAGGATGACCTTCAGAGAAGTCTCTAGGATCCCCCGGATACCATTCCGTGTACTCATATTCTGAAGATCTTCTTCAGTAACTTTGCAACTTTAAAGAACTCACCGTCCACTTTGGAATCATAGGGAAAAAAGAAAGTAATCACCTTCGAAACCATGTTAATATTCTCGGCAAGCATGCTGGCTCACAGAGCTCACCGAACCAAATGAGAATGAGAAATGTGCTCTGCCCCGAGGCAGAGGGAGAGGCGTGGCGTCGCACGGCGTCTTGGAGACAAAAACAAGTTATCAGGTGCACTGGACACGCTTTTTCACATGTATCCCTCTGCTCGTGTTTTCGTATAGATCTGGAAGGCTCTGATTAACTTTTTTCGGAATCGTAGTCAGCGTGGTCTGTGATCATGCGGAAGTTTGACGGCAGACCGAGTAGGTGGTAATGAGATTCCACCGAGAATGCGCAAGATCTCTAGGCACAGAAATCGAGCGCAACTGATTAAATTGTGGGAAAACACGGAGCACCGCTGAAAATAGAACGTTTTAGTGAAAAAGAGCGTGGGAATCACGAATCGGGACATCTGGAATCCGAAGGGTAAATTATTGTCCGAATTTAGAAAGGAGCAGAGAATAGTGAATTCAATCAGAAGACATTCTTTCTAGCCAGACCGTCCTTTATCATTTCAAAGACGTCTGTTTATCAGAGCTGATCAAAGCTGACCAATGTACATATCTCACGTCAAACAAAACCTCTCGCATTCCCATCGAAGTTGTACTGACTGCACTGACTAGTGAGCCATGCAAAGAGAACAAACTCCGGCGCCAGTTGTCCCCCAAGTACCAAATCAGTGCACTTTCTCTGAAAGAATTTCAATCTGTGCTCCGTCCTTGCTCCGACGTGCTTTTGTCGATATAATTATCTCCGGCTGTCACCCTGTTCCGCGGAATTCACAACCTCTCTCTCAGGCGGCATAACAAAAACAAGAATCTGAGAAAGAGAAAAAGGTGGCAGCGGCTCCCTTCCCGATCCGAAAAATCCATCTAACATCGGGAGCACATGAATTATTCGGCCAGGGGTAATCAAGTGATTCGGTCTGATTGGACATGGAATGAGTTATTATGCGGGCACTGAAAATGTGATTTCTGATGACGCTTGGAGAATATTGCAATATATGTTGATATGTCAAAAGGCATCTGATTCATGTTGCACGTCGTTGAATGGACAAAGAATTCGGGCAAGAGTGCTTTATTGTTGTTATCAGTCAGATGGTCATCCGGTAATATACAAAAAACGGTTCGTATCGTGTGGCACTTCAAGCGCTCTTCTGGTTGTTGAGGAGGGCGGACGGTCTGGCGAAGGCACGTGGAGCATCCTCCTTGTTCTTGTTCGATCCCCAAGCCCAGACGGACGGATAAGCGGCGGCGGCGACGTACGGAGAGTAGACGGATGGGTAGGCGTACGCGGAAGGAACGTAGGCAGCGGAGTAGGCAGGGACAACCACTTGCTGCTGGGATCCGATGATCATGGCGCAGAGAAGGACGGCGGCGAAGCTGGAAGAGAGGATTCAGAATGGAAGATCGGAAGGGCACTTACCACTTGGCGAACATGTTGAATTGGATGAGAGAGCTACTTGGAAGTGGCAATGTCTTTCTGCCAAAGAGTTTACCGTTTTATACCTGGCCACAAGCATCAGAGAACCAAGTGACAAACTAGTTCCGGCTCACTTGAAACGTTTTTCATGTGCTACTATATTTATTCAATAGTTGGCACATGCGTACGTCTTTCGCGGTTTATGCGCTAAAAAGTAATAGGTACGAGCAAATATTGACGTTCCCCTTTGCGCCTCCTCCTCACAATTTTGCTTCTTGTGTCGGTACATGCAAACAGAGCCAATGATCAGCATTGATGTTGCAACTCGAAAGCACAACTGAAACCGGACCAAAGTGTACCACGGCACATGTATAAAAGAAGGGAATTTCTGAAGGAAGACATTGCCACTTCCAAGTAGCTCTTCCATCCAATTCAACATGTTCGCCAAGTGGTAAGTGCCCTTCCGATCTTCCATTCTGAATCCTCTCTTCCAGCTTCGCCGCCGTCCTTCTCTGCGCCATGATCATCGGATCCCAGCAGCAAGTGGTTGTCCCTGCCTACTCCGCTGCCTACGTTCCTTCCGCGTACGCCTACCCATCCGTCTACTCTCCGTACGTCGCCGCCGCCGCTTATCCGTCCGTCTGGGCTTGGGGATCGAACAAGAACAAGGAGGATGCTCCACGTGCCTTCGCCAGACCGTCCGCCCTCCTCAACAACCAGAAGAGCGCTTGAAGTGCCACACGATACGAACCGTTTTTTGTATATTACCGGATGACCATCTGACTGATAACAACAATAAAACACTCTTGCCCGAATTCACTGAATCGTCATCAGAAACCCCACTTTTAGTGGCCGCATAGTAACTCCGGTGAGACTGGCAGAAGTTGGAGAATCGACTGGCGGACGGAGAGAATCTGAAAAAATGGAGGGCTGAGAAGTATTTGCCATTCTCTCCAACTAACCGTCTTTCCTTCGAGCACGCGTCTCGGTATCCGCGGCGCCTTTGTGCAAAACGGCGAAATGTTCGTCGAGATGCTGAAAATTTGCGCTTTGTAGAAGACAGCAGATAATGATTCGTTTTTACGAATTCAAACAGGAACAGAGACTATAGTCAACAAAAGAAGATAGAACGACTTGAAAACGAGTGAATAACGCAAAAAATTGATAACACTTGTATTGTTGGCAAAGGCGGTCCAACATAATAGAACTGGGCAGAATAGAACAAGGTTTAAAAGGCGCTCAAAACAGTTATATTGTGGCCGGTTCTATTGTGTCGCGGTTCTATTAGTTCTATTATGTTGGACAGCCGTTGGCAAAAGTGGTGGAAAAAAATCTCGGATTTTTCATTTCAAAATCGAGTCCGGCTTTAAGAACTTGGCCGCTGCGGATGTTTAGTTCGTAAATTTACAGTATCATACAATCTATCTATCAATTGCAAAAAGTTCTAAAGAGCCTCTTTATTAGTTGGTTCGAAGCGAGAGGTCGAATAAATACAAAAGAATCGGGACAATTATGTCGACGAATGGAGAGAGAGATGTTCGTTTGTCTAGTAGTGTTCGATGCAAGAAGCGAGATCATTGAGGACTGGCAGCTGATACTCCGACTCCATCGACATCTGATTGACAGGCATGAATGCTCCGTAGTTGTTCGGAGCATAATACGGCGGCTCTGCGATGCGCTCGACGATGATCGGAGCAGTGGCCTGGACGGGAGTCTGAGCACTCTAAAGCAATAAAGAACACGTTTATGAATTGTGATGTGATCGAACCTTGATGAGACCACGGAATCTCGAAGTGACGACCGGAGAGGCGGGCACCTGAGTGACATCCTCGGTCGTCGTCACTCCGTTGTCATCCGTGTCCTCCGGGCGAGCAATCACTGCCTGCGGGACAGAGTTGACCAGAGTGTACGAGTTGTGGTGGGCGTAAGAAGCAGGCAACGACTTCTGGGCGTCGTAAATGAACTTGTTGTCGTTCGCCATTCCGATGTATTCCGATGGCTGAAAAGTGAAATTCATTAGGAACTTCAAAGAATCTGAATCTTACTCCGGTGTTGAACGCGTATTTGGCCTGAGCAGGAGCCGGGATGTAGGCCTCGTAGGTTTCCTGCGGAACCGAATCGGTGACTGGAGCAGTCGGAGTAGGAACTTCTTCCACTGGAGCCGCTGGAGCTTCCGGGATATCCTGGTAGACATCTCTCGGGCGGTTGAAACAGTAACCGGACTCCTCGTCGTCGTACTGAAATCACTCCAGGATTCCAGGAAGACAATAAATTGTGAGCCTACCATTCTCTGGAGAAACGGTGCTCTCTTCGGAGCAGCATTATGCACTTGCGGAGCAACGAACGTCGGTTCGACGGGAGCCGTGGCAGGAGCCGAGACAGGCGACGAGAGAAGAGCCGATTGCTGCTGGATCTGCAACGCTTGGAGACGAGCCAGAAGTTGCAGGTCTAGGTCCGCGGCTTGCGGAGACGGAGCAGCAGGGACCGGAGTAGGAGCAGCACGAGATGGCGAGCTGGTGTAGTTGAGCAGGTAGGACTGCGGAATGTCCGTCGGCCCACCGCCGTAGTAGTTTGAGTGAACGGCCGGTCTTTCCGGGACAGCCTGTCTCTCCGGAACTTGACGAACAGGCGAGGACGGAGCAGACGAGGAAAGCACCGAACGGTAGATGCGGATGGCTTCCTGGATCTGAGCGGGGGTGAGCGGGTCCTCGGCGATCGGAGTGGTGGCGGGGATGGCGGCGGCGGCTGGAGAGACTGAAAGGGAGCGGATCGAGAAGGAACGGTCCGGGAGAACACTGACCAGTCTCTTGCGGCTTGTCCGCAGGCTTTTGATCAGCGTAGAAGCTTTTGGCGAACGACATGTCTGATCGGACGAAAGGTGCTATTTGGTTTGAAGACTGATCGGATTGCAAAGTCCCGTTTACGATGACCGCCACGCCGAAGAAGACACTGGGAGAGCACGTCAATTTGTTGTTTTCGCAATAGTTTTTATTGTTTGTTTGAAAATTGAAAACTCTGACAATGGAGCGTGTTAGCTGTCCGTATTTAGTTCCTCATCCTTCTCTCGTCTTCCTTGTTTTGGTGAATATCGCTCGTTCCGCTATTTTCATCCGTTCTCGCTCCGTTTTTGTGTGATTTTATGTTCGCGGATGCATTCGAATAAAACCTCGTTCCGCCCATCTTGATGTCTCCCTCCGGGCCAATGTTTCAGAAGACATCGCCCGGTCAAAAAGAGCGACGACGCCATAAAGAAAGGGCGTCAGACGGCAACCGGAGAAGGTGATTAGGGATGAGAAGAGGCGGAAGGAAGGTGGCCGCCCGTTTGTAACATTTTACGAGCCACCAAATGTCCAATCGAATTTCATTTATGTTTTAGGTGTGTGCGGCGGTTGGAAGATACGAATTGGGAGCCGCGAGCGGGCACTATTTTTTGGGTGGCTTGCCACTTGAACGGAAATTCGACAGAGGCGTCGGCTGCAGCTGACATTCTGAAGGAGAAGAAAAGGGGCGGGACTTCGAGCGTGACGGAAAGACCAAAGAAGAGACGGGTCAGTTGAGAAAGCAACAAAGTTTCAAGGTTTCTGCTCAAGAGTACCTCGAATTGCAGAGCGCGCTCTTCTTCGCATTCAAGTACGTTCCGCTCGGAGCGCTTAATTGAATTGAAAAAAACACTAGCGAGAAAACGAACGGCTCGATGACATCGTCACAATTTCAGCACTTCCTCTATCCGCTTTACTTCGGACCCCCATCCGTAAACATTCCGCCGAGTGAACAGTCAGCACTCGCTTGCGTGAGCAGCGAAGAAAAAGAATAAGTTTCCAACTCCTTCCTGTCTTTCCCTTTCCCCTCGAGATATTTTATGGTCCAAATCAAATGTATTTCCGGCGCCGCCCGTCGGCTCTCTCTCTCTTCTTCGTTTTTCGCACATGTAACGTGTGTTTCTTTGTCGTTTTCGGTCGACTGGGAAAGAGTATTTCCGTTTTTTTTTCTCATTTTCAACATTACCTTTTCCTAGCTTTCATTCGAGGAACCGGTTTCACAAAACGCAAAAAGCTGAAAATATTTAGATATTCATTTGAAATCGGTTGGTTCCTTTGCCGAAAGGCACAATTGGAAAGGGAATCAACGAAAACAATCCGACTCATTTATTTCTCGGACCTTTCCTTTCCCCGGCGGCCTTCCTTCTTCTCCGTCTTCTTTTGGGGGGCAAAGAGGAATTCTAATTCAATTTGTGCTCACAAATGTTTCACTTTCTCGATTCTTGATGCACTCTTCTTTGCGATGCCCTCTCAGATTTCAATTTCCAGTTTCTTTCAGGGTAGGCATTGATGTCGAGTGGCCGTGATTCGGCCGTCTTGCTCCTCAATTTACTCGTCGTACTCGTTTTCTCATCAGGTATATTTCATAGAGTTTAACAGCTGGGGTACGGTAGGCTTGCGTGTGCTCCAATACTGATAAAGCACAAAGTTCTCGGGTACTAAATGTTGTTTTTTTGCTTACGAGAAAAGTAGCGTTTTTCTGGAGAAGGTAGGACGTCTTGTCACAAATTTGATGTAAATTTATGTAATGACAAGGGGAAAGTGATCAAATATGTGCTAGGGCTATGTAAAATACCACGGACGAGTAATCTGAAAGCCGAAGGGCTCAACTAGTTTGTTCTAATTGGAACGAAACGCAACAGTCGTGACCATACCATAGTTCGCATGCAACAAAGTGAGAAATTGTGCTCTCTTCTGCTCACAACTCATTTGACCCCAAAAGCGTTCATTTTCATCAAGTTTCCAAGAAAGCGAATTGTGTAGTTTGAGTCCCACGTCATTCTAGTTTGCCCTCACTCTTCCATCTTTGTGCTCAGTTTATTGGGCTCCAGGTGATGCGTACATGTTTATCCGTGAGTGGCTTTCTCGACAAAGTCCATCAAGCCCTTATTCATACTCTCCCTTTCCTCCATCTTCATCCTCACACATATCTCTTCTTGTGGGATACTCTTTTTATCGCCGATTATTATGCATTCATGGTTGGTTGACCAAGAGAGAAAGAAAAAAGAAAAATAGGGTTCAGGTATCATTTTTTGGCCTCAATGACCTAGGATTTGAGCCAAAGTTCAGTCATGCAGACGGTAATGAGGAAGTTGAAAGATTCGAAACATCGAAACGAAACAGACGACTTTTCAGACCAATATGAAATCGCGAACAAGATTTTGGCAAAGTACAACAACGGGTTGATTCCGACTTCGACGAGTAAACAGCCGATTCAGGTGTACTTCTCGATGGAACTGTACCAGATTATTTCAGTGGTAGGTAATGCGAAAGTGATCAATTGGAGCGAGATACCTAAAAGTGGGGTTTTCAGAATGAACCACAGCAATATCTGATGTTGAATGCATGGATAGTTGAGGTAAGGCCCTGTCTCCTGTTCCCGGTCCCTTTTAAGAAACAATACTCGCTTCCAGCGCTGGACAGATCATCTTCTCGGTTGGGATCCTGCGAAATTCGGGAACGTAACCGAAATAATGCTTCCACACCACAACATCTGGCTGCCCGATACCACCCTCTACAACTCGTTCGTCCACTTTCTCGACCCATTTCCCTCTCACTTTTTTCCAGGCTCGTAATGAAAGATGACGAGAACCGACGCCTGCTGCATGCAAAAGTGACCACATTAGGCGAAGGGAACGGAGCATTCATTGAGCTCTTGTACCCGACCATCTACAAGTTGTCTTGCCTTCTCAACCTGAGATTCTTCCCGTTTGATGTGCAGGTAACCGAGAGAAAAGAAGCTGGGCGGGAAACAAGTGCGATTTCAGTCCTGCCGTCTTCTCTTCGGCAGTTGGACCTTTGATAACACCAAAATAGACTATTTCGCCTTCAACGAAACGCTCTCGATCGGCACGACGAATTGCATTGAAAACGAAGGATGGAATGTGCTGTCGACGAGTGGTGAGTGGTCTTCCGAGTGGTCCAAAGTTCGAGAAAAGTATAAACATTTCGTGCGAACTCTGATTCTTTTGTCGTTGGCCGGCCGGGTCAATTGCGCAGTGATCTGTAACATTTCAGTTGTCCGTCATGAGAATAAGTACGATTGCTGTCCGAATAATTACACCCTTCTCGAGTTCCGGCTCACAATCCAACGAAAGCCACTCTACTACATCATCAACCTGATCATTCCCACCTCGATTATCACTTTCATATCAATCATCGGTTTCTTCAGGTTGCTCTTTGGTAGTTGTCATTAGAGCGTAGTTCCCATTTTCAGCACTTCCTCCATAAATGAGCCGAGAGAGGAGAAGATCACTTTGGGCATCACGACCCTTCTTTCCATGTCCATTCTGATCTTCATGGTCTCTGACAAGATGCCCTCCACTTCGTCGTTATTCCGCTCATCGGTCTCTTCTACACCTCGATGATCCTTCTCATTTCCTTCTCAACCATCTGCTCTTCTGTCGTCATTTACGTGCAGAAGCAGGGGAACATTGGAAATCCTCCGTCGAAGAATCTGATGAACATTGCGCGTGCCGCCAATCGATTCATTCGGATGGAGATGCCGTTGATCATGAAGCAAGCGTACGCGCAGAAGGCTCGCGAGGAGAAGTTGAGAAGACAGCAGATCGGGAGGAAGCAGAGTTTGTGGACGAGGGTCTACAAGTTGGCGAGGGAGCAGGCACTGAGAAAGGTAAGTGGAGGAGCGAGGAATAGAGAAATCAATGCGCCCATCAGGACGTTCAGACTTCTCAAAACTCTTCCAAGTTCAACGATATTCTGACGCCAGAGAAACTGATTGACAACGGAGGGAAAAGGTGCACGATCAACAAGGACGTCACGTGCATCAGTGAGAAAGAGCGGAATTGTTGGAGAGGAGAGCAGATGTTTGCAGGTGACTCTGGAATCGTGGCCATGGTCGGAGGAGTTGCGACGTTGGCATCGGAGGACGACGATCAGGACGTGTCCCTTCTCGAGCTGGAGACGACGCCGACGCCGGCGATGCAGAGGCCGACGAGGCTACACAAGGCCTCCACTTGCGGCAGTTTCGACAGCATGCTGCATGCTGTACAGACAGATCGAAGGTAGCGCCCTCCGAATGCCCGAGTTCATTCCCATAATTCCAGTGCCCGTTTCCCCCCGAACCGCCCGCAACCTGGCTGAAATCGAGTACGACTGGCTGGCGGCGCTTCTCGAGCGCATCTTCCTCATCACATTCCTTTCATTTTTGTGCTCACTGCCATCGGCATCAATCTGATTGGTTTTTTCTACTGGTGGATGGCGCCGGATACTGTGAGAGTGTAATACACGAAGCGACGCCATCCGAACAATCTTTCTCATAAAATCGGATCATATTGATCCTTGTTTTCCTCTCATTTTCTTTCCAATGAATGATATTTCGCTTTTTTATTTGGTTTTGGCCGCCGTCATTGTGCGGCTTTATGAAACGTGACACACAAACACAAAACAAAGGACAGAGTGGGGAACAAAAGGACAACATGTATAAAACTGGAATCAAGGTGAGGATGAGACGGAACGGAGATGAGACAGTGGAGCACGTATTGACTCTGAGAGGAGGAGGAACACACAAAAATTGATACAACATTGGGAGAAGAGATGAAATGGGCTTACACGTTCAAAAGAAAGTGTATAAACGACGGAGCACACAAAAGCACACATAAATTAGAGGAAAACGAGAAATAAATTAGAGAAATTAAGGAGAAAAGACGGGGGACAAGGGACCTGAATGAATGAGGGACAGTGAAAAAGGTAGGATAACAAAGAAGAACACATCGAATGCGAGTACGCTAACGTTGTAAATCTAAATTGGAAGCGGCTATTTCTGAGGTAACGATTTAGATCTGATAAAACGCGGCGAGTCGGTCACGAAGGGGCGGCGGAAGTTGCTGAATGAAGTTGGTCCAGTGGAATTCGCCTACTTGGTTTTTGAAGGAGAGCAGAATCTGGAACAGATGGTAATGAAAGTTGCAAAACTTCGAGAAACGTACTCCTCCGAAAAGTGCTCTGAGGTGATCGGTCGGCTGATTCCAAGAGGCGACGGCATCGCACCAGAAAATGAAATCGTTGAGCACTCCAACAGGATTTATGTTGATCATGGTGCAAAGTCCAATGAACGCGCTTTCCTTCTCCGCGTTGTCTTTGATATTTCGGAGAGAATAGCAGCACGGACGTATGAAGCGGTGGATGTGTGGGGCGAGTTCATCTGCGCAGCTCTGTCCGATACGGCCGATTGTGATAGCTGAACGAAAGAAGTATTTGATAGCAGAAATGTTATCTGATGCTTACCAGTATTCTCCAAGAGCGTCCTTTGCATAGTCTGATTGTTCTGGTTGATCACATTGATCAGAGGTTCAATAAGCGAGGGCACATATGGTTTCATTCCCGGTCCCATCTTCAGAGCTAGCTCTCCGAGTGCCCAAATCGCATTGTTGCACACGCTGATCTTCCCTGGATCCAGATTTTGAGTGAGGAAGAAAATGAAGTTGCCTGCAAGCATGTAGAGTTCTGCAACATCATAAGTGGAGAGTGTGACAATCCCGAAGAAAATTCGAAACTCGTAGATTACAAAACCCGTAGAGTCAAATCCCGTAAAATGGGCGGGGCCTAATGCAAGGTGTGCGCACACTGTTTTCACTCATTTTTGATTGCCTTTTTCGCCCCTTTAGTAACTATTCATTTGAGACATGAAATTTGACAGAACGATTAAAAATGCCACGAGGAGTCTAATATTCTGAGTTTTCTGCATTTTGGTATATCTGTGTTTGCGTACTTATTTCTACGGGTTTCGATATTTTTCTACATAAGTCTGGGGCAAGTTACTTACTACTCTGCGACATAACACGTTCCGGGCACGCCTTCGTGAGGTCTCCGAGAAGAGCGAAACACGACTGTCTGACATCGGTTGTATGATCCATCGAGCAGAAGAGCATCAGTTCGACGAGCTTGCTGTTGGCAACCAAAGGCTCCATATGCTCAGGAAGCGACTCGGCCAGACCGGACAGAAGATCAAGGGCCACAATGATAAAGTCGGTCTCAGCCAATTCCACGTGCTCCGGAGTCAAAACGTGTTGCTGGTTCTGTTGGACACACTTTTCGATGAGCAAACAACAACGCATGAAGACAGGCTGGATGTACGGGAGGAAAGATTGGCCCATGGCCGAGACAATGGCTGAAATGCACTCGAGCAACGGGAACAATTCCTTGTCTTCGTCGTTCAGTCGTTCCCACTTCTGCATCAACGGCGGCATCAGCATTTGTACATAGTGCGGATGGCTGAGCGCGTCGCCGACCGAGTTTGCAAGAGTTCCGATTGCATCGTACAGAATGAGCAGGTTCTTAGCTTGATAGCATTCGAACGCCTTGACGAGTTGTTCGAGAATCTCGCCGAGGTATGGAACCAGCTGCTCGCCAGCTTCCTCTTCGAGAGTGGCGAAAGCGGAGCACGCGGCCTCTTGCACCTTCTTGTTCCCATCCAGTGCGCACCGAAGCAACTGAAATCACATAGTTGAAATTAATTCCTAATGAAGCGAAGCTTACATTGGCCAAAACATCTTTGAAGAAATGTTGCCGGAAGTTTTCATCGGACACCACGTGCGAGCTGTAACGGGACAGAGTCCAGCATGTGATGGAACGGACCAATGGCTTTTTGTCGAACATCATAGTGAGCATGAAAGGAATGAGCTCTCCCAAGTGGGGGACCACTCCGTCCATGCATCCTTCCGCAATCGCTCCAAGTGCGAGTATCCCAGACTCTTTCACGAGCCAGTTGTCGTTGAGAAGTGTCTCTTTGAGCAGTGGGAACAGCTTATCGAGCAGATCCTTCCCGAATATCGACGCGAGTACATCAAGAGACGCCGCTGAGCATCGTCTTATGTTCCAGTCGCCACCTCCGTCCTCGTCGTCGTCGTCTTCCTCTTCGTCCGACTCTGTCATGTTCCCCATTCCGTGTTGCTTTGATTTGTGGAACCGTGGTTTGATATCCTCATCTCTGTCGGGCACTGAACTATCCTCGTCGTTAGCTTTCAGTGCTGGATCCGATTCTGAGTATCGCATACTTCCAAGAAGGACTGGGATGAGTTTGTCGAGGTGTGGAAGCACCATGGTCCTGCAAATCTCGTTGTTCTCTGCTATTGAGAGCCAGAACTCGCAGGCTTCTAATGCGATCGATTCACTCGGATCTTGGGTCTTCTTGATGATGTACTCGATGACATTCGGTAAATGCGGCATCATCTTATCAATGTGCGTATCCAGAAGAAGCGTTAACGACCTGCACAGTTGCTTCTGCACTTCTTCATCTTCGTCATTGTGACGAGCGAATAGAGATGTGAGAAACTGGTCGATGGCGTAGTCAATCGGATCGTTGTTCACCATCAGAATGCAATTGACGCAATTCATCGCCAAAGCACGCATTTTCGGACTGTGATGTTCGTAGAAGATCAAAACTTTCGGCAGAATTGGACGGAGGTAGTCCGATTCATAACGATCTGCGGAGTCCTCGAAGACCTTTTGCAATGCTCCAAGAGCTCCTTCCTGTAGTAGTTCGTCTGGTTGCATGAGTAATGTGGAAAGTGTGTCGAGGAGGTCCGGCCAGTCGCACATGTTCTCCTCCATGACGATCGTGGTCACAATGATTCCGACCGTCGCTCGAATCAATGGCTCTTGATCTCCAATGCTCTTGAGGCACGTGGTTCTGACGAAGAACTTGACGTCTGTCGGGTACTTGTTCCACTTTGCACGGATGTTATTCTTGAGGAGCAGTCCTGCGAGTGACCTGCTCGTCGCGTCGATCGCCTGCTTCATTTCGCTGAGAATGTAGACGAGATAACAGCAGAACTGTTGGTGTTCATTGAGCTGGACGAGTTGCTGCTGCACTGATCTCTGCACATCTCTATCAGTCGATTGCGAGTGTTGGAGCAGTTGAATCACCTGCAAATTATTGGGTTTGAGATCGTTTGAGATCCGACCACTTTTGGCATCGTAAACAGAAATACTCCCGAATAGCTCAAAAGTTTACGAGCTCCTATTTCACTTTTCGATTAATTATGCCAATTATTTGGTGCCGAATGCGAAACAGCAACTGACCTGTCCTAGTTCTTGTGAATCTGGCTGGAAAGTCATATCTGTTCGTCACCATAAGTTTAGAACGAATAGAGGAGCAACTCTGAAATAGAAACGATGATTAATTGAGGATACAGGAGCTATCAGATCGATATATTTCGCAACGAAAAGGGAGAGATTCTGTGCGTGCGCGCGCATTTTCGAGCACGACTGCCCGAAAAAGCGCCTTGCGAGCGCGCGCACGAATCGCGCGCCAGCAACATTCGATATTGAAAAAACATTAGATATTGAAACGTTTCACGAAAAACGTTCGCAAAAGACCACTAATATTTAGAAAAATATGTTGAGCTTTTAAGTCCTCGGGTGAAGCATTTATTACATACCTATATGATAGCTCCAATACCGGTGAGGGGGGAGCATGACCGGTAAGTTTAAAGAAGGCAAGGAAATATGCGAACAGTCAAATATCGAATGGGCAACAGTAAAATAGTTTCTATTATAAAACATCATGCTATGAACGAAAGTAGACAATTCAAAGAAGAGAAACCATAATGTTACAGTTGTCGACAGATAACTTCCGATGTGACGGAATATTTAGGTGTTTGGGAATCGGAAATATTCCACGATTCTTACGGAATAGCACCATGTTGTAGTTGGACTCGGTGGCTGCATTCATGACTGGATTTCTGTTCTTCCAGAGATCGTTCATCGCCCTCTCGAACTTGACCATAACTGACAGTGGTTTCATTGGTGGCACCGTCTCGTTCTTCACAATTTCTTTCCAAGGAAGCCATCCGCACACCACACCACATTTTCCAGTGTTCACGAAGATTCCGTCATTCCGGAGAAACCACATTTTCTTAGCTTAGCTCGGAACGATCTTGAGATCGACCATCAACATCATTTTTGTGGACGGTGGAAGATTTATGCAGAAGAACTTCGGGGCGATGTTTCTGTGGAAACTGAAACTGATTTATCATAATCGGCTGCCAAATGATCAGACTCACACTTCGACTGGGTTCACTCGGAACTCTTCATCTTTGTTCACTTTCATTCCGTCCCAAAAGTCTTTCTCCGCAATTTTTTTGCCAGAAATCTTTTCAAATTATTGAGAAAGTGCTTCCACATTCTAACTTCAAAACAGTACGGAACGGCGAGCGGACTCACTTTTGAGGGGCGATACTTCGTGGGATCAGGCCTCCAGAAGATAAGCTCGTTGTTTCCGTTAGTAGTCAGTCTCTTTCCAGTTCTTGCGGAAAGGCTGCAAACAAATAATTGTTCCCATTTTGCTATTACAGAAAATAAGTCCGCAGTTGTCCACTTCGGAAAGAAAAACCCTAAAACTAAATATTCCCTGAATGGCATCGTAATCGAGCCGAAAGATTCCGTTAAAGACCTCGGCATCTGGATAGATAACAAGCTCAAATTCGAGAAACAAATTACTATAGTTAGCAACACTGCCCTTTTGAAATGCAAAGAAACAAAGACCCATCCTCGAATACGGATGCGAACTTTTCCATCCCTCAACAACATCCCTCGCAAACAAACTAGAGTCTCCCCTCAGATTTTTCAGCAGAAGAGTCTTCCAGAGATGCAATATGCGATTCTCCTTATATAGCGACCGCCTAAGCCAATCCAATCTGAAATCGATACTCCATAGACGGGTACTCCTTATCCTCAGAACTTTCCACAATCTAATCACGCACCAATACCACTTCCCCTCCCTAAAATTATTCCTCAAACCCGGCGTCTCCCCCCGTTACCCGTACCTTCTCTCCTCTCTAGGCCTACCCCATGACTCTTTCCTGCATACCTATCTTGCCTTATGGAACCGAGTGGCAAAAATGTTTCCCGGAAGACTGTCTCCTGAGGCCTTTGCGACGCGCATAGGAAAGATTCCCTCTTGTATATTCTATTCTACTTGACCTATGGCTATTGCCGGCCAATGGTCATTTTAGTCATTCTTCCCTCTTCCACCCACTATTTATATCTCCCTCTCTTCTTCTGTAAATTTTTTCTGGTTGTCGAACCGAATAAATGAGTTATTATTTATTCTATCAATTTACCATTGTCGAGCCAATTCCGACAGCGAAATCCGTAGGTGTTTGTACAAATCGAGAATCTGAAAACTCCTCAATGCTTCCGTTGTGACCAGAGAGCGAGCCATCGTGTGATATCAACTGCAGGGAAAAAATGAAATTCTGAACGGTTTTTCGTTCTCACTGTCAGCAAAGGTCCCGATAATTGAGATTCGGAATGCGTTTCAGGTCCACGAATCTCTTCTGAATCCGCTCAATGCCCTCGGGCCGATCGGTTCTTTCTTGCAACTGTGCTACTAAAAACGCACATTTTTCATTAAGAATCAATTGTGTTTTTCTCACTTGTAAATACACTTCCATATACTATCATCATTGAAAGTCAGGGATTTCCGTCCAAACGACGTCATCTGAAAATCGTGATATTCTGCCGGGTCGAGATGCGATTCTGAATAGATTGTTACGATATTTTGGGCTACTAGTGAGACCATCAATACTTGAAATGAAAAAATATGAGAATAATAACATGACGAGAGTAAAATAGGATCAAGTTACCCATTTTTATTTTAAAAATACAGGCATTTGGCGTTTTTGCTTCGATGGGAACAATTTGTGGCATTTCGGGTATGCATGAGATTTGGAAGGAAAAGAATAGACCGACAAAAACTGAGAGAAGGATACGAATGGAAGCAATAATAGGAGAACGAGAATATTTACGAAAGAGAGGCGACAAATGGGAATGGCTTAGCTCGAGAAGTGAAAGAGGAAGGGGAGAGAAGAGTGATCAGGAGGCGAAAGCGTAGTAAAGATTATAAGTGCGGCATATATTTGACAGACATTTCACAATTGGCAAAAAGTAATTCACCGGGCTTAAAATCAAGTTTCGCTAAGGAATGTGAGCTCAGACATAAACAAACAATTTTGTGTTTGAATAATATTTATGAACACTTAAACGTGAGTTCCACGCAGTCAGAATACTCGGAAACAATTTCTATTCGTCGTCGATCGGCGGCGGAGGTCTCGGCGGACTGAGCTTGCCCAATTTGAAGGCGAGAACATCCGTCATCGCAGTGACCCGCTTCCGGAACACTTCATGGTTCTCGCAGAACTGCGTGGCGTGCGTCACGAGCTGATGTTGCTTTTTGGAGAGCGCATGACGGAGATGTCCACGAGCCTTGGCGATCGGAGCAGAAATGCTGTGGCGAGCGACACTTTCACTGTTGCACTTCTGAAAATCACCTATTTGTGTTCTGCTTTATGAACTACGGGACGCACCACAGCATCGGATGGCTTTCTTCGGAACGCTTTCTCAACCGCCTCGTTCAGCAATTCGATTCCCTCGTCCTCTTGCTCTTGCAAAACACTTTGTATCGCCGCCAGCAAATCGTACGTGTTCATGTACTTCGTGTCGAGCTCCTGCAAATCCAGCGGCTCCACTTCAACAATCGGTTCGTCGTCGTCTGCGTCAGCCCAATCGATGACTGCCTCCGATACTTCACTGGTTTCCTGCACTTTCTCTTTCTCCAATCTTATCGGGATTCGCTTGCTTGGCGTCGCATTTTGAGCCTTTGCTGGAGTTCTGTTCATTTCTGGAGGTGGGGGAGAGACGGAAACTCTGGCTGCTTTCGGAGTTTGCGCTTTCTCAGATGTTGGAGTCTTAGCAGGAACACGAGCCTTGGCTGGTACCCGCGCCGATTTCTGAGTTGGAGACCTTGCTGGAGTTCGTGCTTTTTCAGGTGTTGCGAATAGACCGGAAGCTCGTTCTGGAGTTGGAGACTTCGGGAGTACTCGATGTCTCGCAGGACTTTGAATTGGCTCCGGGGGTGGAGGCGAATATTCATGATCCCTGGCCGGAGATCGAATCGACGCCGTTGGCTCGTTTCCCACTGGCCCCGCTCCTACCAGTCTCAAACTTCTCTTCTTCAGCAGCAGCTCCTCCCTCTCACTATTTATTCCCTTTCGAGGTGCCTGGTCGAATTCCAACGTCGTGGTCATCTGAGGATGATTGAAATCACTTGTGGCAGATGAGAGCTTCGTGTGCTCGTCGGCAGTTGCTCCTGTCATATCGTCAGTGTCATTGGCTCCGGGATTGGCGGCAGCGATCGACTCTCCGTCCGTTTCTTCGTCATCGTTCACCAATGGCTCTGTATCCTCGCGTTCGTGCTTCAACCAGCTCCAATTTACGATTCGATTATCCTTGCTCAGAGAGATCTTCGCAAGACATCGGTTTTCAAGGCTGAAAGAATAAAAGACAACGGGGATTTAAAAAAAATCAATTTCAGTCTTACTTTCTATGGATTTCTTCAGTGACCGCAATTTCAAGCATGAAGTACAACTTTAGCTTGTTCTCTCTTGCCAATGGCATCAGGTAAAGACTTGCACACATCTTTTTGCGGAAGCTGTAAATAATAACTTTGAGAAAACACTTTTTGAGGTAAAAACTTACTGTGATGACCAGTTACTTGCAGTTTTCGGAGAGTTGTGCGTTCGAATGTACTCCTCCCAGAACTTGTTTCCCTTCGGCTGTACCTGGTCGTTGCTCAACTTCTGCGTCTGCGGATCGTACATTTTTCTGAGTATGAATTTCCACGCGAGAACATCGTCCTCATAAGTGAACGGCGTTCTCTGGCTCCGTCTCACAGCGCCCGCAGTCAGATCTTCCTCCTGTTTCGGAACGATTCCATTGATTACAGATGGTTGCCGACTGGCGATCGAATGAGTACGGCTGCTGGCCGAGTGCTCAGCACTGGGAGCTCGTGGAAAGTCGAATTCGTTCATTATATTTGCGGAAAAATCCGGACGACCTCTCGGAATCCACGTGCTGATGTTCCTTTTCGGAAGCGGCGCCGGTGGCGGCGGGGCCAAATCGGAGTCTTCTTCCCCTTGCACTGTGAACGACTTGACGTATCCTTCGTCGGTCAGCTCCACATTGATTCCCTCGTTCTCCAGCAGCCAGCGTCGTTGTCTCTGATTCATCGGAAGCATAAGTTCTTTGATTAGACGCAATCTGATCTTCGCATCCAGATTCTGTTTCCACAGTTTCTTCAGAAGCTTTTTATGAAAGTGACGAAGAACGATGTAGGCCGATTTGATGGGCATCTTGCGTCGTTTTATCAGCCCACCCCAGAATTCTTCTGTCATTATTCGCTTGGATGTCATGGTTGCAAAGTTTTCACGAACGTAATCCCACATCAAGACCTCGAACTCCTGTGAGATCTCCACATCGACGGGCATCTGATTGTTCGTCACATTCCTTTCATCAAGATTTTTCGGAGTAGACGAAGCGAGAGGCGCAGGCATTCCGGGGGCTTTACTGAGCGAATCAGAGGATGGGGAAATGGCGCGTGGGGCAGACGTTCCCGCACCGTTCCCGTTACTCGTTCCGTTCTTTTCAGAAGGCGGCAAAGGCTTCACTTTTTTGCGAAGCGGCTCTTCCGGTGGCTCTTCGGGAGCCTCCTCTTCGTCCTTCTCTTCGACAGTGTTCGGTCGTTTCGGGGAAGACTCCGGCTGCCGTCGTTTCGTCGTTGGCGCCGTGAAGAATGTGTAATGCACTAGGCAACGATCCTGATCTATTCGGAGACCTGCTCCACATCTCATTTCGAGCATTTTCTCCACGTGCTCAGAAATTTCTATCTCCAGCTTCTGATACAACGACAAAATCTTTTCGTGATCCAGAGTCGCTTTGTAGAGCGCCGGCTCCATGATTCGCGAGTAGCTGCAAAAATTCAATTTCCGCAATGCTTCTCTATGTATGTTATTCTTGAGGAGCAGTTTTTCGTTTTGAATTTTTCATCTGCACCTGACTTACAAATTTGAAAGCTGTTGAACCGTGAATGGAAGGTTTTTCACTTCGAGATAGCGCTCAAATAGCTCTGCTGCGACTTCTTCAAATCTATGCTTTATGCACACATTTCTGCAAAATCAATAATTTGGTCCCCTCAAAGTTGGGAGTAATTGAATGAAACTCACTCGTAGATGAATTCCCAGAGCGGAATTTCGTCATCCATAACGGACGGTCCGTTTTTTTTGATTTTCGGTCGAGGCATGCCTGAAAAATGTAAACAATTAGAATGAATTCAAAGATTAAATTGGGAATCAAGAAAAACAGGTTCACAATGCTGTTTTGCGCCCCCCAACCATTCCTTGTGTACCGTACTCACGAGGAGCAGAGACTGGGCGATTTTGCACCAAATTGAGAACACAGAACGTTAGCGGAGGAGAGCTATTGCCGCCCGCTCCGTGAGCTCTTTGAAGAAAAATAGAAATGGAAAGGGAAAGAGGGAGCGCTGGCGGGGCACTACGAAAATGAGAGATGCGAGCAATGTGTAGAGACGCAGAGGCGCAAAAGGGAAGCACAGATGAAGAAGAAAAAGGCTCGGCGGGAGCAGCCGAGGAAAAAGAAAAGGAAAGCCAATAGAAATAAAATAACGACGGGACCGCTTTCTCGTGGCGAGACCCAATTGGAAACAGAAAATAAATGAGAGACGGGGGCTGTGAGGGCCCCCGGATAGAGCCCAAAATATTTATTGTGTGAAAAGAATAAGAAGAAACTTGCAAAGGGATAAGAAGCAAAGCGAAGATAGATAAAATCGGAGGGAATCACAACTGTAAGCGTGGAAAAGGAAAAGAAGAGAACCATCAGAAGATGTTACATTCGTAATGCAAACGTGTAGTCTAGAACGAGGAATAGGAAACCATTGAGAAACAGGAAATGTGTGATTGCTGGTGAAAGAAAAAAGAAAGAACGAAATGACTAATAGGGTTGTCCACGGCCTCGCCCTCTGCCCGGAGGAGGAAGAAGGGGCTGACCACGCCGAGACGGTCCCGACGAATTCCCGCCGCCTCCTCCTTCGAACTGCGGCATCCAGGGGCCTCCCGCAAGTGGCATTCCAGTCGGACTCAGTTGATCAGACTGAAAAAAGAACTATGTCTAATAAAAGAAAAGTTCCACTTACTCTAGATCCTCCCATTCTCGGATCTCGTCTCGGATCCATTCGCATTCCCATCGGAGGTCCCTGATCTCTGTGCATCGGTGGAGGTCCTCCGTCTCTGTTCATCGGCGGTCCCATTCTCCAGGAATCTTGCGGTCCATTCTGAGGAGGTGGACCCATTGAGCGCATGTCAACATCTCCGTTCGTGTTTGGAGGCGGTCCGTTTCGATAGTCGACGTCTCCTGCATTGTGAGTTGACGGTCGAGAAGGTGCTCCTCCGGTTGGTCCACGTGGCGGCCCACCCATCCATCCACCGCCTCGGTTGTCTCTCATTTGCGGCGGAGGTCCCATCCGACGGTTATCCGGTGGCATGTCTCTTGAATGAAATGGTGGTCCTTGATCCCGTGGTCTCCATGAATTGGGTCCCGATGGTCCAGGAGGTCCTTGCTGATTGGAAGGTGGGCCCATGTTGTATTCAGATTGTGGGCGAGGCTGGCTGGGTCCAAGCAGAGAGCCTCCAGTGGTTGGCGGTCCGAGGAACGACTTAGATGGAGGGCCCATGTAAGACGGTCCTCCATGCATCATCATTCTATCCTGAGCAGCTGCTTCTGCTGCATCTTCTCTTCCCATTCCACCGATCATGACTGTGAAATCGTCAGTTCCCGCTCCGATTCCCTTGAGTTGTTCCACATTCTCTCGAATTGCCGTTGCGCTCTTTTCGCCGGCGGCTGCTTGATAAGTGTTCGTTTGGCTCCGATGACCGGTGCAATCATCTGTCGTGTGAGATCGTCCGGAACGAGAAGAGTGGAATCGGTATTCATGCTGACGTCCTTGCTCAACTGCTGGAAGATGTCCTCATCGAGTCCCATTCCCGGAATGAAAACGTCTGGCTTGTACGTGTCCGTCTCATCGAGTGTGAGCTTCTGCGGTGCCAGTCTCGGCTCTCGCTCCTTGTCTAAGTGGCCGATCATTGTAGTCGTCGAGAGTCCGAAGATATCCTCCGCAGTGTCTCCCGGACGGTTTCTCGCCCAGAACTTTGTGTTGTTGTCGTTGGAGCCGGTGGCTAGAATGTGTCCGAGTGGATGCCATTTCATTGCCCAGATCGCTTGATCATGTGCATGCTCCAGCAGTCCGATCTCTTTCTCGTTGTCCACCATCCAGTAAACGATCGATCCGTCGCCACCGCCAGAAACAAAGAGTCCCTCGTGAATTGGATGCCAAGCAAGAGCTGAAGACTGATTTGTTCGGGAAGGAAACAAGAGGAAACACTTACAAATAACTTCTTTCTTGTGGGCTCTGTAAGTCCTCATTTCTTTCATCATACGAATATCATACATTTTGACGAGATGATCTCTTCCTCCGGTAAGCAGCCAGTTTCCGTTTTTGTTGAACTCCACAGCCATCACACTACTTTTGTGCTCCTGGAGAGTGGCCAAGCATGATCCTGACTTTGGATCCCAAATTTTGACAGGTTGTTGAGTATCTCGAGATCCCGTCACTAGAAGCCCTTTCGTCGGATGCCAGTCTATGCACCTGACTTCTGCTCCATGTCCTCTCAGAACACGTTCTTCTGAATAACGGGCAAAGTCCCAGACGCGTGCAGTTCCGTCGTCGGAAGCAGTTGCGAATTTGACATCCGTTGGAGCGAATCTGAATAAATCAGCGTACTGGGTCATTTATTTTCTTAGCAACTTACGCTAAGCCTCTGATCGCTTCGTCTTTATGAGCCGAGAACATGTGAGCATTGTTCATATTCGGTTGCCAGTACTTGACGTATCCGCCTTGATCGGCACTGAGAAGCCATTGCTCGTTCGACGACCATTTCAACGCTCGAATTGCAGAATCATGCGCCTGAACGTGGGAATCTTACTGAACTTGATACTAATATGCAAACTATAGAAAGCTAAACAAGAGCAGAAGAGAATCTGAGAATGCTGTTTCAGTGGCTTTTTTTTGCTAATCCACGGAGAAATAAACTGAACGCCCCTGTAGCTTCTAGGCTTCCAGAGATCTTCCCAGCAGTTACACGACAGATAAGAGCAAACGCGCTCAGAAACAACTGCCCTTCCGAAGATGAATAAGAAAACAACGTAGCACAAAATGAAATTGAAACCTTTTATTCACATCGAATACCGCGAAGAACCGCAATAGAAAAGATGTGAATACTTTATTAGCAGGAATCGAGGGCACACATTTAGCAAACAACCTCCTTCTAGTTGTGATTATTACCTGAAGAATCGTCTCGAAGTTGAACGCAGTACCATTCCAGAGCGTGAATTCGCCTGTCTGGCAGCCAGTGATTAGTCGTTTTCCTTCCGGAGACCACTGCAAAAGTGAATCATGTTTCAGAAAAAAATTTAAAGAATGGGAAACGTACGCAGACGCTGTACACAGGACACTTGACTTTGTTCATGGCTGTGCGAATGAACTTGGTGAGGATGCAATCGATGGGAGTGTCTGGCGTAGAGGAAGCTGGCAATGCCATTGTCTGGTAGAGTATATCAGGTTGCTGAAGGACCCGCTGTCTTCCGTACATCCATAACCGATTCTAAACACTCATACGTTTTTAAACATCAGAATATTTTCCAGTACTTCGCAGTGGTTCAAAACTGTTGAAACATAATCGACATGTCTCCGTACATTGGCCACATTTTTTCTCAACCGCCTTCCCGGTCCGTCACCCATCACATCGCTCATGCCGCCGGTATCACGTTGAAACCGATGGGTACCTCCCATCATCATTCGAGGCTGCGACGACGGAACTGACATAGAAGTCGACGGTTGGATCGTAAGAGTGACGTTAGGCATCGAAGTACGCATCATTCCGTTCATATTATAGGAAGCCTGGAAAAGTAGAGTTGTCATAAACAATGAAATAAATATTCACCATATTTGATACAGCTGTCATTATTTGCGGTTTCTATATGTCATCGACACCGTACTTCCTGAAAACAATTAGAAATTTGTTAGATTGGAACGCAGATTGAATGAAGGAAAAGAGAGCGAAAACAAAAACTCAGTAGAACGCAAGACGGATAAAGCGATCGTCTGAAAATCAATCAAACATTTCGTTATTTTTTCAAGTTGTAATCAAGCTTTAGTAACTTTTCAAAGAAAAAATAAAAGTCAATGAACCAGGTCTAAAAACTGACGAAAGGATCCAAAAACACGTTCAAATGATGCAGACGCCAAACACCAAACTTTACGAGTAGTCACACAGTGTGCAGCCGAGCCGACGCGCAAAGCGTTCTTTGATTGGAGAGTGTTGACAATCCCGTAGAAAGTTCGAAACCCGTACATTACAAAATCCTTAAAGTCAAGTCCCGTAGAAAAAAGCAAAACCCGTAGTAACAGGCGTGGCCTAATGCAAAGTGCGTGTACACTCTTTGGCACATTTCAATTGCCCTTTTCGCGATTTTCGAAATTTCGCTTTGTTTGAATTTTTGCTGTTAAAAATAATAGAAATATCAAACAAACCACATATTTTGTTATTAACGATTTGTTCGAGATATGAAAATTTGGCATAAAATTAAAAAAAGAGAGATGAATAGTTCAATAATCTGAGTTGCAGCTGCATTTTGGCGTCTCCCTGTTTGTAAATATACTGTGTTTTGCTTTTTTTCTACGGAACGGGTTTTGTAACCAATTTACGGATTTCCAATTTTCTACGGGATTGTCACACTCTTTAATTGGCCCAATATTAGGCGTTCGAAAAAAATTATTTGTTAATTTTATTCCTAGGTGGCTGAAGAGAATAAATGTGTTATTTTTAAAAAAAAAGCAGAAGTAAGCTCAATATATCTGAAGTCACGCGAAAAAAGGATAACATTTGGCAAAATCACAGAAAGGTCTTTAATTTGCAGCCTGCTGATTGCTTGCTTAACTGTTTTTCTAATCCACAATCAGCGAGCCGAAGATTAAAGGAACAGGCGCTCCTTTATTGCTTGTCCAGTGGAATGCACTTTCATAAATACGCATTTGTTTCTTGCCCACGAATTGTCGATATAGTTTTTAGCTTTTTAACAAGCTTTTCACTGTTGGCAAAATTGTCGAAACCTAAATTTTTAGGATACTCGGCGTTGCCGCCTACCCCTATTCTTTCGGCAGCTGTCGTCAATCAACTGAGGGCCGTGCAAGTGTGCTCTACTGGAACCATATGAGTTTTTTTTTCGATTCTTTACATTCGATACGCCAGAATTAATTTCTTTCTACTTCGTTTGAAGGAAAGTTCATCTAATTTTTCGATTCCTCTTCCTCATAATTCGTTCAGTAAATCTTCGTTTTCACAGTGCGGTATGATCTTCGGAAGACATCCCATTCCGTTTGTTCTTATTATCTCTGACCTTGACTAAAACAAGTTGTTTATTGTTTTACAACACAACCCGCAGCCGACCGGACAGATAACACTCCTCGCTCCCTATCACTATTTTATCGTTCACGTTGACTTCGCTTTCAATTATTTTTTTACTTTCAGAAGACCCAAATAACGTTCAATGGGTCAGGATGGTGACGAGATTAGAATCATTGTTCTCGAAGAAGGCGAGCATTTGGAGAGCGCCATTCGGAAGGTCGAGAAAGGTAAGTTCATTATTAGACTGTCTTCGGTCAAAGAGACATTCGTTTCTGGCTTTTCAGGCTGGATAGTGCGATTCAAACGCGGCTCCTCTCTTCTCGGCAAAAATGTCTCCGTCACCACCACTCTCACAGGCTCGGATCATCTCACGTGGTCCTCGGGAACCGACCATCTCTCAGTGTACTGTCAAGTCACTTGCCATACCGCCGGCTCGTTCCGCTACTCCTTCACCACTGATGTCTCCGAGAAGGAGACCGGCAGCGGATACTTTCTGGTGATGCCCGAGCTGAAAGTGAATGGAAAACCGCTGCCGTTAGACGCCATCACCTGTCAAACATATTTGGTAAAGCTGCTCGGAGAGCTCCCAGAATGGAAAGAAAGACTGAGAGTTGCGAAGGAAAGCGGATACAACATGATCCATTTGACGCCGATTCATGAGCTCGGCATATCGAACAGCAGCTATTCCATCAGCGATCATCATGCCATCATTCCAACGGTTCACTCGAAAGATCAGAAGTTTGGCTTTGACGATGTGCACAAGCTCGTCAACGAGATCGAAAAGGAATGGGACATTCTCACTGTTCAAGATGTCGTTTGGAATCACGCAGCCAAGAACGCAAACTGGTTGCTGGAACACCCGGAATCAGCCTACAACTGCCAGAATAGTCCGCATCTCCGTCCCGCCTACATCGTTGACCGCATTTATCACGAATTCGGAAAGCAAGTGGGAGAAGGAAAGTGGGCTCACCGAGGAGTTCCTCCCGTCGTCGATAAAAATGAGCACTTGCTTTCAATTGCATCCTTGCTTCGCAATGAAATTCTCCCAAAAGCGGAGATTCACGAGTTCTATCAAGTCGATTTGACGGCCATGGTCAAACTGTTCGAAATGGTTGTCAAGCAGTCCGGAGGCCCCACTGACAATCCGTTGGACGGAGAAGACGTGCAGATCGTGCAGGATCCAGAGTACCGCCGATTCGGAAACACTGTCGATTTCGACAGATCTCTCCGAATCTTCAACCGGCACAGAGATGACGTCGGTTCGGAAGATGAAAGAGTTGAGAAAGTGGTCAAAGAGTTCAAGGATGCGCTGAGCAAGAAGAATCTGGAAGCCGGTACCGCTTCGTGGCACGTGCTTATGGATGGATTGCGGGCAGTTAACGGTCACATTAGATACGAACGGGTTGCCGAGGATGGACCGAAAAAAGGACTCGTCTCGCCCGATTCTCCCCTGACAACCGACTATTTCCTGCATTTGGAGCCGGACGCGGGATGGAAAAGCGAAGAGAAACTCGCGTATGATCCGGAAAAGTCAAAGTACCTGATGGCGTTCAATGGATGGGTGATGAGCAGCAACCCGCTGAACAACTTCGCTCTCAAAGACTCACAAGTATATCTCCGTCGCGAGCTCGTGTGCTGGGGAGACTCAGTGAAGTTGAACTACGGGGAAAGAGAAGAGGACAGTCCGTTCTTGTGGGAATTCATGAAGGAATACACTCAGAAGTGCGCCCGAATCTTCCACGGTCTCCGGATCGACAACGCACACGGCACGCCGATCCATGTGGCAGAGAAGCTTCTGAAGGCTGCAAGAGAGATTCGTCCGGACATTTACGTCTTTGCTGAGTTGTTCACTGGAAGCGAGAACGCCGACAACATGTTCGTCAACCGATTGGGCATTTCGTCGCTGATCCGAGAGGCACAGTCGGCGCATGACAGTCACGAGCAAGGAAGACTCGTTTACAGGTCAGCTTTACAGACTTGTGAGAAAGAAATCACGGAGTGCACCGAAAATTATAAATATATAGTCAAATTTTCACTCTTCCAGTCAATTGAGAGAAAACTTTGCAGCAAGAAAAAGCTTTGCTGCATTTCGGGTATATTGTTTCAGTCGAATCGAAATACTAGTTTACTAGAGTCATATTCACTGGAAACAACTAAAAATGAGTGTCAAATCCGATTCACTTTCGAATGTCCCTTTACCGATTTCATTCCAGGTACGGTGGCGACTGCGTGGGCGCATTTCAGCAGAAATCGGCGCGCCTCGCTCCGAACTCCATCGCCCATGGCCTCTTCCTCGATCAGTCCCACGACAATTCGTGTCCTCTCCACACGAGAAGTGCTTTTGACATCCTGCCGACTGCCGCCATGATCACGATGGCCTCCTGCGCAGTTGGAAGCAACAGAGGGTACGATGAACTTGTCAGGGACCATGTAAGATCTTCTATTTCTCTGCGGCAGAACTCTGAAACTATACTTCGTTTCAGATCCATGTGGTCTCAGAGAAACGTCCGTACGCTTCGTGGCTGCAACCGTTAGATGTCAGTGCTGCTAAGGGAATAATTTCCGGAAGAAAAATCCTGAACAATCTGCATTCGTGGCTGGCTCTCAACGGCTACACTCAAGTGTTCGTCGATCAGATGAACACAGACATTGTCGGAATCACCCGTCACAATCCGACGACTCATGAAACCGTGGTCGTTGTTTCCCACACCGCCTTCTCGAAACATTACAATCAGCACGTTGGAGGACTGAAGCACATTCCGATCGGCGGAGTTTTAGAGAAAGTCTTATTCGAGATGAAGCTGAACGAGACGGCAAAGGAATGGGGAGAGGAAAATCAGGCTGTGATCGTCGGTCTAGCGAACTTTTCGTTGGAAATCAAAGAGGATGTGCCAATCGAACAAGGAAACATGTTCAAGATCCACGGGGGCGTCGGAGGCTTTATTGAACTTACCGATTTCCCCACCGGATCGGTCGTCGGTTTCAAGATCCGTCCATCCGACGAAGCAAGAGACGCGTTCAAAGCCATTCATTCTTCGATAGGCTCCTCTGAAAATGGACTCTCCTCCGCCCTCTCTCGCCTCACCTACCAGTCTTTCTCAGACCTCCTCTTCCACTGCGAAAGCGAAGATTACGCGACTATCCAGCAAGGCGGCTACGATATTCCAAACTTTGGAAAGTTCGTGTACAACGGTCTGCAGGGAATGATTCCCGTTCTTGACAAAATACGAGTTGAGAACGATCTCGGCCATCCGCTCTGTCAGAATCTTCGCGATGGAACGTGGCTCTGCGACTACCTCGTTTCGAGATTGGCCAAGTTTGAAAAGCTGAAGGAAGTGTCGGAGGAAGTAGGCAAACTGTTGAAGCCGCTGGAGCACGTACCGTACTACTTGAGACCGTGCTATTTTGAAACGATAATATCGCACATTTACGGAAGAGCGAGAGCCGAAGTGTTGAGCAGAATGTCTTCCGACGTTGTCTCCTCTTCTGCTCTTTTCCGTTGGCTCGCCATCTCAACCGTCTCATTCTTGGGATATATTCCGGGTGCCGGTCTTTCTCCGATCGCCGCCTCTATTCCCCTTGAAGACGAGCATCCGTCCAGTCTGGCAGCCGGTCTCTCTCATTTCGCAGTCGGTATCTGGAGGAATTGGGGCAGAGACACGTTCATTGCGCTCCCTGGTTGCCTCCTTTCGCTTGGCCGTTTCCAAGAAGCTCACCACATCATTCTCTCGTTCGCCGGAGCACTTCGTCACGGACTCATTCCGAATCTCCTGGCCGAGGGAATCGGAGCGCGCTTTAACTGTCGAGATGCTACGTGGTTCTGGCTTGTTTCCATTGTCAAGTACGTCAGTTCGGCGCCAGAAGGAGAGAAGATTTTGGGAGCACCGGTGCGGAGAATCTACCCGACCGACGATGCGATTTATGGAGACAAGGAAGTGGAACAACCGCTGATCGAGACGATATACGAAGCACTCGACAAGCATTTCGCAGGAATCGACTACCGCGAACGCAATGCAGGTCCTCAGATTGACGAGCAAATGAGAGACGAGGGATTCCAGGTGAGAAACCGATTGACAAAGGAAATACCTCAGATCATTTTAGGTCACCGCCGGTGTCAACAAAGAAAATGGATTCATTCACGGAGGAAACCGATGGAATTGCGGCACCTGGATGGATAAGATGGGAAGCAGCGAAAGAGCCGGGAACAAGGGAGAGCCGGCGACTCCGCGGGACGGAGCAGCCGTCGAACTGCAGGGACTGGCCTACCGAACACTGAGCGCTCTGCAGGAATGGAAAGAGAAAGGTGGATTGAGAGAGAAGGAGTCAGCGACGAATGGACTTGGAAGTTCTGGGCTCAGACGATCAAAGACAACTTTGAAAACGAGTTCTACGTAGATACAGATGCTCAAGGCGAGTTTGTGAACCGCCGGGAAATAGTGAAAGATTCGGTCGGATCGAGTCTTGGATTCACAGATTTCCAACTGAGATGCAACTTTGGAATTGCACTGGCAGTTGCTCCGGAGCTCCTGGATGCTCGGAAGGCCTGGAATGCTCTGAATACCGCCGAAGTTCTGCTCGGTCCCCTCGGAATCAAGACTCTGGATCCCACAGATTGGGGGTACAATGGATATTACAACAACGACGACGACGGAACCGACAAAAAGACGGCGAAGGGATGGAATTACCATCAAGGTCCCGAATGGCTCTTCGTGGCTGGCTATTATCTCTCGGCGCGACTGGCGATCGGACAGATTCTCGGCGGAGCGGAGAAGGAATACGCAGTCAAACAGGTCCAGGAGAGACTCGGAACCGCGTTTAAGCACATCATGGATTCCCCCTGGAGATCACTCCCCGAGCTCACGAATGCCAATGGAGAGCACTGCCGACAGAGCTGCGATGCTCAGGCTTGGTCCGTCGGATGTCTGATAGAAGCTTGCTCCAAGCTGAAGAGCATGTCTGAATAGATTGTATTTAAAGTTTTACTTGTAATTTTGTCTAGTCGAACGATGTTGTTAGCTGATGTAAAGTCAAATTTTTATAGCTTTGAGCCCAAAGTTGGAACAGAATAAAAAATAAAGTATTGTACAAAAATGGATCGGTTATTTACACACAAGCTGCTCATGAAGGCGGTACAGTTCTCGAACTTTTTTGGGGGAACAACTGAAAGATGTGGTGATTAATTCCACTTTGAAACGTGAGAATTGGGGACCGGTTTGAGACGTGCACTGATGATCCAATAATAAAGGGAACGAGAGGAGCGGGGAGAAGTACTGAGACAACCAGAGATCAGCGCTTGGGGGAGGAAAATTTCGAATGAATGAGATTATTAACTCAGGCGTTATTAGCTTGCTCGCAGGCGTCAACCCAGTCGGAATAGACGTCGATTGGCTCCGATAGGTAGGTGATGTTGGTCTGGAAGTCCTCGGAACAGACGCGACATGAGATGTAGCCGACGTTCTTCTCGCGGTCCCTGAAAATGTAGGTTTCATCGATTTTCTGCGCGGTTTTTAAATGTTTCCTCTGATAATCGATAGTGACTCACATTTTCACCTCGCAAACGCGTTCGTGATTACAAAACGGGCAGTTGAACTGGGTGTCGAGGGGCATGACGGATTTTGCCTTTGGCGGCGCCTTTCTCTTCGACTTTCGCTTTCCCATTTTAGCAAGTTTTCGACGACTGCAACACGGAATGGATAATAATCGGAAAAAGACAAAAGAAAAACGAGAATCACATAAAAAACGGGGAAGAATTTCGAAACGGAATTGGCGCGAGGTATCAATTAGATATGCAGGTCAGCTGCACTACGATCTGCAGTACACCGTCACGGTGGTTGCGGATTGCGGACCCGGCGTTGTTGACCGTACCTTAGTGTGAAAAGCGGAGGTGACAACAATGGAGTATCTTCGATTTTCTGAAGCTCCGTGCGACTCTTGAAAAAGTGTTCACACTTTTTTACACTGAGCCCACATATCTCTATGTGGAATTCCAGTTTTGACCGCTTTTCTATTGAATTTATAAAAATAGTTTTCGTTTGAAACGCAGTTTTACCAATGATGCAAAGAACTCTAATTGCTTTCAGATGAGTCTCAAAGCATTGGCCTCGAAGACGGGCAACTTCCAACAACTCCGTGGACTTCTTCGGCCGCCAAAAAACCTCCCGTACAGGGGAGTCTTCCGAAAAGACGGCGAAGTCGTTCGCAAAGACGAGTTGCTAGTGAACCAATTCAAAATGAACTATCATCCCGGATTAAATGTAAGTTTTCAAAACTGTTTTACTTGAAAAAAGGCAAAAAAAATAATAGGTGTATTACGAAAACGATCGAGGGGAAAGACTGCTGCGTGCTCATTGTGACGGCGTCGTGCGAATCACTAAAGAAAAATGTGATCCGGATTTTGGAGTCGAGGAAATGAAGGGATACGAGTACAGGAAGGATGTCGATCTGTACAAGTTGACGTTCAATGTGGTTCCTTTCGATCTCTCGCAAAAGCACACTCTTCGACACGAAGTCTGACGCATTCTTCTAATCTCTTGTGAAAGAAAATACGGGACATTAGACCTATTAGTGTAGTAATTTTTGCTTTTTTTGTATTGTCTTGTTATAAAGAGGTTTTGCGAGTTTTCCAAAAGCTCTAATTTTCAATGGTTTCAACCACTCTCACTATCGCCGTACCATTATCCTAATCTGTATCTAATAATTCATTCAATCGTGCAGAATGGACACTCCGGACGGTCCGAATTTGGAACGAGATGTGCAACGGATCTTGGAGTTGATGGAGCACGTGCAAAAGACGGGAGAAGTGAACAATCCGAAGCTCGCTTCCCTGCAGCAAGTGCTTCAATCCGAATTTTTCGGAGCCGTCCGAGAGGTCTACGAGACTGTCTACGAGTCGATCGATGCGGATGCCACTCCAGATGTGAGTCATATTTATTCATTGCAAATTTCTATGAGTTTTCATTCTCAGACCAAAGCAGCCGCAACTGCAAAAGCAACGGTGGCGGCGTTCGCAGCAGCCGAAGGACACGCCCATCCACGGATCATCGAGCTGCCGAAGACGGATCAGGGGCTCGGATTCAATGTGATGGGAGGAAAAGAACAGAATTCACCCATCTACATTTCCAGGTAAAACCACTGCAAGTAATAGTTCAAATTTACTTTTTCGCAGAATAATTCCCGGAGGGGTAGCTGATCGACACGGCGGACTGAAGAGAGGAGACCAGTTGATTGCTGTGAATGGAGTTGTAGGAGTTCCATATTCGATTGGCCGAGACTAGAATTTCAATTCCAGAACGTGGAGAGTGAATGCCACGAAAAAGCGGTCGATCTTCTCAAATCCGCAGTCGGAAGTGTGAAGCTGGTCGTCCGTTACATGCCCAAATTGCTCGATGAGATGGAAAGGCGGTTCGAACGCCAACGTCTCCGATCCACTCAGCAGAGTCCGACTCTCCCGACGCCCTCTGCTTCTAGAAGATAACCTGTTTTCCCTTGCCTTGCCCCTCACATTACCCATTTCTAACTTTGCAATTCTAGATTCTATGTACATATTCCGCCCGTCAGTTATCTCCAAAGTCCTCAACCTTTGCCCCCAATTTGAGCGCTTTAATAACACGCCCAGCCAGCCTTATATTCCGATTTCTCATAGGTGCTTCTTCCTTTTTTCTTGCATTTTATCCCACATAGAATCGCCATCAAATAAGCGTACGTGATAAAATGATATATGAAGCAATTTTGATCATTCCAGCTTTGATTTTCTCCTATTTTTACTTTGTCTCTGTATCAGAAGGTATCTCTTCATGTTCACTGTCCGATGATGCAATTGTAGTTCAGATGATCGGTCAGCAGGTGAGCAGACTGATGACACAGCTTGCGAGGACGGTGCCGAGGAGACAGGCACACAGAATGCTCACCGAGCAGCAGATCAAAGTGACACCGAGAGCCGCTACGAGGTTAAAGGTCCGTCATACAAAGCTTCAACTTCAACGCAAAGCCTTACAGCAAGTGATTGACAAAGGAGAACGTCTCCGGGTGGAGGTGGACGGCGGCGGATGCTCCGGATTCGAGTACAAAATACGATTGGATTCAAAAATCAACGACGACGATTTGGTGTGGCGAACCGACACAGGCGCCGAGATTGTCGTCGATGAGCTATCCCTCGGCTACATAAAAGGATCGACCGTGGATTTCGTGGAAGATCTTATGAAGGCGTCGTTCCGCATCGTGAATAACCCAGTGGCCGAGAAAGGATGTTCATGTGGATCCAGTTTTGCCCCCAAAATGGACTGATCCTTTTTGTAATTAATAAATTAGGTAGAATTTCGATTAATGATTCGTAGAATCTACTAGGAAAATACTCGAAATGCATGCAAGAATCTTTATGAAAATCGGGTCGAACATACAATAAATTGTTCTTTATCTTCTTAATTTTCATCTTTTCTTGGGTTTACATCCATTTCTATCTTGTCACTCATTTCCTTCACTATCTATGCCACATTTCGTTCAGATGCTGCCGTCTCTGTCGAGGATATGCACCGCCCGAACGACGTCTTCGGCCACCGCCTTCTCGACGTTCTCGTCACGCCGCCAGCAGAATTCTCGGCGGCAACGAGAACAAAGGCATCATCAGCACGAGCATGGAGGAAAAACCAATGGAGGACGGTGGTCGTGAGTTCTTTATAAGAAAAATTCTGTATGATCTAGCCGGCGTTCAGAAAATTCGGAAGAACGGCGACGACCGGAACGACAGTACTCGCACTGTCGTGGATGACGACCATCAAGGACGTGTTGGGAATCGAGAAGATACAGTTGGATGCGGATCCGCTGAAAGAGAAAGTCAAACAGTCGTGGCTTTACCGCAAGCGCCGTCAGTACGACGATGCGATCCAAGTGCTCCAGGTGGCTCTCGAAGAAGCGGAAGAACGGAAAGAAGAGCTACCGATCACCAGAATCTATGATGAGCTGGCAAATACGTATTACGAAAAGATGAACATCGAGGAGGCGGACAAGTACTTTCGCATTGTCATTCAACGTCTTGTCCAATTACACGGCAAAAAAGACTTTGATCCGGAATTCATCGGAGTATCCCTCAAACTCGCCGACATTCTGGCTCATAAAGGAGATTTGGAAAGCGCCGAAACTGGATTCAAGCACTGTGTCCGTCGTCAGATGAAAGTGATGGAGGAGCACATGAAGAAGTTCAGTGTGGCTCACGGAGCACTCATCGAAGATCGGCATACGGTTGATACGTACGGGCACGTCTACACTGATCCGATTGCACTGTTCGGAATGACTCTCGAAGCCTACGCCAACTTTTTGATCAACTATTGCGGGGAGAACAGGCTGCCAGAAGCCGAAGAGTACATGGATGAAGTGATGAAGGTACGCGAATGGTTCGATTAGAAGGCGGAGCACCAAATCATTCAGATTTCGTATCAGATCTACGGAGCGAGCTCATCGCACACCATCAACATGCTCAACAATTTCGGAGCAGCACTTGTGCTCAAGAATCGGTAATATCTATCAAAGAAGTATTTTCACTTCACCCAAGGTGTTCAGATTTGAATTGGCCCGTAAATACTTATCCATCGGCGTCGAGCGTATTCTCTTCGTGAATGAGTGTGCCCATATGCTTCCTGGATACTACTGCAATTACGCAGAGGCACTCTTCCACACGGGACACAAAGTAGTCGTTCGATGAATGTTTACTGGAATAGCTTTTTTCTGTTTCAGGATGAAGCGCTCGAGTTCGCTCGGAAAGCAGTCCAAATGAGTCGGAGTGGAGACGAACGTGTCCGTCAGTACACACAACAATTTCTGAAAGATCTCGAAAAAGATTTGAATAAGGGAAAGCCCCGATCTTGGTGGTTTTTCTGATCCGGTGATCGAATATAAATATTAGGAGTTGTTTTATAAACGGTATTGCTCTTTTTGTTCTGATTAGGTCAGGTTACTTTAAAAAACATCATAGCGATTTTTTGTTTCAAAATAAATATTTATTGTTTTATGCAAAGTATTGCTTTCTATTTATGAAAAGACGTCGTTCGTTTTGTCCGGTCGTATACTTGTTTCTTGTCTTCACGCATTGTCACCTGCCTATGTATGCAAACGCGCTCCCTGTTTAATTATCAGTCTTCTCGATTTTCCCTACTTTGCTTAGATTTCAGGATGAAGGCTAATCCACGCCGATCGGCTGAATCAGAATCGGACGAAGAAAAGATAGTTCCACGCAAAAGAGGCCGACCAAAAGGACCTCGAGCAGTCAGCCGTCCGATGGAACCGGAAAGACGTTCAAGTCGATCAACCAATCGTCCCAACCAACCGTCAATCCGCGCAGGTCGATCAGCCAGCCGTCCTCGCAGATCGGTCAGTCACAATGGAAGGGAACGACAAATCAGTGAGAACACGCAGTTCGACGAGCGAGATACTTCAGAATCTTCCGACGAATCCCAAGAGCCTGGACCGTCTATAAGGCGAAAAAAACGAGTTCGCACAAAGTTGACAATGCCGCGAAAGAAACAAGGACAATCTCGTTCTAAGGAAAGCGAAGAAAAAGAAGATAAACAGCGCTCGGGAAAAGAATCCATTGACAACAGTACGACCACCAAGATTCAATCGCATTACGGTCCGAAACCGACGAAAAAAGAGGAGGCCGATACCATTCACCGTTTCAAGGCTATTTTCCGAAGTATCCAGGCGGAATACGACAGCATGGTTCTGGATGAAATTGAAGATGAGTTGGTTGATCTTGTAGATAAAGAAGAACAGCCCTCTTACACCTTCAATCTTGCCGCTGACAACGTTCGCATTCCACAAATGGAATTCTTGCCTCTTGATGAGTATCACATTAATGGACACACTTCGATTACTTGGCAGAATCAAGACGAAAACGAAACAGCATTGAAAAACTTCAAAATGCCGTGCGCCGAAATCGAATCCGGAGACATTATGCCGCCAATGACCTACTGGGTGCTCATCGAGCAAAGTATTAACGGATCCGATCAACCACGGCTCACTCACATGCCGTGGTTTGCTGATGGTCAGAACGACGAGGAGCTTTATGAGCAGCTGATCAAAGTGTTCCCGGATGGCATTCACGGCTTCGCTGACAACTTTGCTTACATCAACGACTGGCTACTTTACAAAATGATCCGAGCGACACTAACCGGTTATCAGGGCAATCCGGATCTCCTCTATTATGCCATTTATCGCCTGTGGCCGAATAAGCTGACTCAAAGAGAGCTACGTAACGCTTTCCCGACGCTTTGCAAGCGATTCGCAGAGGAAGGCTTCGATCCGTCGGCTTTGGAGCCATGGAAACCGCTTTTGGAGCAACAAGTGGGCGAGAACCTTCGCGATCCGAAGTGTTATACCTGTTTGAGCTACTCCTGCCCAGTACATGGATGCAAGTTCCAAATATCACCGGATTTCGCTCAAGGAGACTTCTACAGAGTGGAAATTCCACTTGCAAAGCCCGGCGACGCGGAGGAATGCTCTGTTGGCAACTGCTGGAAGAAACTTGATCGGGAAGCGATTCTAAAGACGCTGAACCCGACGGATGACGAAAAGAAGAGAAATAGGGTCGTCGCGTACATCGACAAGAATCGAGTTGTCCGAATGCAACCACGAGATGGCTCCTCGATTGCCACGTACTTCGGCAGAAGCTCAAGCATCTATCAAGTGACGTTTCTCTTCAGTTTCACGGTCAAATATAGTTTTCATTACAGAATTTCTGTGAATTCTCGCTCAAAATGATCGACGAAGAGGACGCGGATTGTGACATCAAATCGTGCAGTGCTGCTTACGAACTCATCGTTTCGTTAGCTGAAAACCCGTCTGAAGGCCGTTTGACTCTGGGAAGACCGGGAAAGTTGAAGTGAGTAGACATTTGAGGGCAAAATCCCTAGAGCAATACGTTTTTGAGCTCCTTCAAAGATCGCGCTGATGCGTTCCGCCGAACAATGCTCAAAGAAGTGAAAGTTAAGAAAAAGAATGCCGAAGAAGCACTCCAAAGCCAACTGGACAAAGATGGAGACAGCAAGAAAGAAGAGGCAAGTAGACAGAAGAAATATAAGATGGACGTTCCTCTGCAAGCCGTCACCCCTCTCGTGCCGTGTCGCCACGAAGGACCGTGCACTGCGGACACCGTGAACTGTGCGTGCCGCTTGAACGGAGTCTGCTCGTACATGTGCAAGTGCGACGTCAACTGTCCCCGACGGTTCCCCGGGTGCAAGTGTGCTCCCGGACTCTGCCAGACCAATGCGTGTCAGTGCTTCCTCGGCCAATGGGAATGCAATCCGGTGACCTGCAAAACGTGCAAGTGCGACGGAATTGACACGAAAGTGATGGGATGCTCGAACTATCCGATGACTCGAATGGTTCAGAAGAAAATTGTCTGTGCTCCTTCTAAAATAGCAGGAAACGGGCTGTTTATTCTGGAGAACGCGGAAAAGGACGAGTTTGTCACGGAGTATGTCGGCGAGCGGATCACAGACGAGGAGGCGGAGAGACGTGGAGCGATATACGACCGTTATGGCTGTTCTTACATTTTCAGTGAGTTTCACAAATTGCTTTTGAATTTGATAACAATGCGAACCTTCAGATCTGGAGACCGGCGGAGCCATCGACTCGTTCAAAGTCGGAAACCTGTCACGGTTTGCGAATCACGAGAAGCAGAATCCATCGCTTTACGCCAAGACCGTCGTGGTCGCCGGAGAGCATCGTATAGGCTTGTACGCCAGTCGCGAGCTTCAGCCCAACGATGAGCTGACCTTCAACTACAGCTATACAACGGAGCACTTGCAACATTTCAAGTGAGCTCTTTTTGTCCTGTTTCTGTATCCAAAATGTATTATTTCAGAAACAGCAAGCGGAAGGCAAAACGGGCCAAGGAAGAAACTTCATCGACAATAATTTATTAATATGAACAGGCTAACGCTATTTATTATTATTGCACATATTTGTATATATTTACCCATAATAATAATAATAATAATAAAATCGGTAATAATCTTTCTTTCTTATAGTTTAGCATTCCTCCTATACTAAATTTTCAGAAACTGTCGATCCAGGATCGACGGAGCCTAGCTCCACAGCATGCAATCGATCTGATTTCGCATCGAAATCTCTTTTGTCGATCAGTCTGACTGTTCTCGCGGTAAGGGTTCCTCTCACCACCAACCAGGTTTCGCTCGGGTCCCAGTAAAATCTTTCCACGGCTACACCGACGCCAGCTGTCTCCCGATCAGCTCTCACTATTCTCACTCTGGACTGTGCTAATATCATCCCATCATCCAGGTACAAGCAAATATTTATTCCCGCTTTCTTCTACCTACCCTCCTGGGGCCGATAAAAATTGTGAAAACCCATTGAGCTGAAAATAGGCCAATTGGAAACGAGTTAGACTTATCGAAGGGGCGCTGGGGGATCTGACAGGGAGAAAGTCAAAAGTTCTGACGACATTTCGTCAATTTTGACATGATTGTTCCCACGGCACATATCGAATGGTGCGGCGAAGCGCGTCTTCGCCTGGCGGCATCTTATAATCGGTCTGAATAATGTCTAAGAGCCATGAATCATTAGTTAGCACATCCCAGAATCCGGGACGGCGCAGGTCTCCGATTCGTAGCGCCGTCCGACTTGAGAAGTTGGATCATCGCCAACAGCTTCGCGTCTTCCGATCTCGTAATTGCTGACATTGCTCGCAACTTTTCCGCACTCTTTAACGTCGCCGGATCTTGATAGAGTTGTTTTAGCTCCAGGCTTCTGTCCTTGAGAAGCGTTACCCTGGACGACTCCTCGAGCTCTCCACTAGACAATCCTCCAGGAGATTAGGCACCTATGTGGCGATTTTTTGTAGCAAAATGAATAGTTATTGTTTTATGCAGAGGTGAGCATTGTTTTCTATTTATGAAAAAACGTGATCCGTCTTGTCCGAGCGAGTACTTATTTTTTCTTTTCGCGCAATGTCACCTGCCTATGCAATAGCGCTCCAGCGAGATTATTATCTATGAGCGCGGGAGAATGCACATTTGAAAATTAGCCTTGATCCGAATTTCCTTCTCCCTTTCGCTCGTCGTTTGATTATCAATCTCCTCAATTCTCCCCATTTTTCCTTATTTTCAGGATGGAGGTCAATCCGTCGGCCGAGAATCCTAGCCGATCGGCTGAATCAGAATCGGACGAAGAAAAGATAGTTCCACGCAAAAGAGGCCGACCAAAGGGACCTCGAGCAGTCAGCCGTCCGATGGAACCGGAAAGACGTTCAAGTCGATCAACCAATCGTCCCAACCAACCGTCAAGCCGCGCAGGTCGATCAGCCAGCCGTCCTCGCAGATCGGTCAGTCACAATGGAAGGGAACGACAAATCAGTGAGAACACGCAGTTCGACGAGCGAGACACTTCAGAATCTTCCGACGAATCCCAAGAGCCTGGACCGTCTATAAGGCGAAAAAAACGAGTTCGCACAAAGTTGACAATGCCGCGAAAGAAACAAGGACAATCTCGTTCTAAGGAAAGCGAAGAAAAATGAAAATGAACAGCGCCCAGGAAGAGAATCCATTGACAAAAGCGCAATCACCAAGATTCAATCGCATTACGGTCCGAAACCGACGAAAAAAGAGGAGGCCGATACCATTCACCGTTTCAAGGCTATTTTCCGAAGTATTCAGGCGGAATACGACAGCATGGTATTGGATGAAGTTAAAGATGAGTTGGTTGATTTTGTCGATAAAGAAGAACGGCCCTCTTACACCTTCAATCTTGCCGCTGACAACGTTCGCATTCCACAAATGGAATTCTTGCCTCTTGATGAGTATCACATTAATGGAAAAACGTCGATTATTTGGCAGAAGCCGGACCGTGACGAAAACGAGACGGCAATGAAGAAGTGTGTCATTTCCTGCGCCGAAATCGAATCCGGAATCATTAAGCCGCCAATGACCTACTGGGTGCTCATCGAGCAAAGTATTCACGGATCCGATCAACCACGGCTCACTCATATGCCGTGGTTCGCTGATGGTCAGAACGACGAGGAGCTTTATGAGCAGATGATAAAAGTCTTCCCGGATGGCATTCACGGCTTCGCTGACAACTTTGCTTACATCAACGACTGGCTACTTTACAAAATGATCCGAGCGACACTAACCGGTTATCAGGGCAATCCGGATCTCCTCTATTATGCCATTTATCGCCTGTGGCCGAATAAGCTGACTCAAAGAGAGCTACGTAACGCTTTCCCGACACTTTGCAAGCGATTCGCAAAGGAAGGCTTCGATCCGTCGGTTTTGGAGCCATGGAAACCGCTTTTGGAGCAACAAGTGGGCGAGAACCTTCGCGATCCGAAGTGTTATACCTGTTTGAGCTACTCCTGCCCAGTACATGGATGCAAGTTCCAAATATCACCGGATTTCGCTCAAGGAGACTTCTACAGAGTGGAAATTCCACTTGCAAAGCCCGGCGACGCGGAGGAATGCTCTGTTGGCAACTGCTGGAAGAAACTTGATCGGGAAGCGACTCTAAAGACGCTGAACCCGACGGATGACGAAAAGAAGAGAAATAGGGCCGTCGCGTACATCGACAAGAATCGAGTTGTCCGAATGCAACCACGAGATGGCTCCTCGATTGCCACGTACTTCGGCAGAAGCTCAAGCATCTATCAAGTGACGTTTCTCTTCAGTTTCACGGTCAAATATAGTTTTCATTACAGAATTTCTGTGAATTCTCGCTCAAAATGATCGACGAAGAGGACGCGGATTGTGACATCAAATCGTGCAGTGCTGCTTACGAACTCATCGTTTCGTTAGCTGAAAACCCGTCTGAAGGCCGTTTGACTCTGGGAAGACCGGGAAAGTTGAAGTGAGTAGACAAAATAAAAAATATCCCTAGAGCAATACGTTTTTGAGCTCCTTCAAAGATCGCGCTGATGCGTTCCGCCGAACAATGCTCAAAGAAGTGAAAGTTAAGAAAAAGAATGCCGAAGAAGCACTCCAAAGCCAACTGGACAAAGATGGAGACAGCAAGAAAGAAGAGGCTAGTAGACAGAAGAAATATAAGATGGACGTTCCGCTGCAAGCCGTCACCCCTCTCGTGCCGTGTCGCCACGAAGGTCCGTGCACTGCGGACACCGTGAACTGTGCGTGCCGCTTGAACGGAGTCTGCTCGTACATGTGCAAGTGCGACGTCAACTGTCCCCGACGGTTCCCCGGGTGCAAGTGTGCTCCCGGACTCTGCCAGACCAATGCGTGTCAGTGCTTCCTCGGCCAATGGGAATGCAATCCGGTACCTGCAAAACGTGCAAGTGCGACGGAATTGACACGAAAGTGATGGGATGCTCGAACTATCCGATGACTCGAATGGTTCAGAAGAAAATTGTCTGTGCTCCTTCTAAAATAGCAGGAAACGGGCTGTTTATTCTGGAGAACGCGGAAAAGGACGAGTTTGTCACGGAGTATGTCGGCGAGCGGATCACAGACGAGGAGGCGGAGAGACGTGGAGCGATATACGACCGTTATGGCTGTTCTTACATTTTCAGTGAGTTTCACAAATTGCTTTTGAAGTTGATGACAATGCGAATCTTCAGATCTGGAGACCGGCGGAGCCATCGACTCGTTCAAAGTCGGAAACCTGTCACGGTTTGCGAATCACGAGGAGCAGTATCCGTCGCTTTACGCCAAAACTGTCGTGGTCGCCGGAGAGCACCGTATAGGCTTGTACGCCAGTCGCGAGCTTCAGCCCAACGATGAGCTGACCTTCGACTACAGCTATCCAATGGAGCACTTGACACATTTCAAGTAAGCTCTTGTCGTCCTTTTTCTGTATCCAAAAAGTATTATTTCAGAAACGGCAACGGTGACGTCAAGCGAAAGGGGAAACGGGTCAAGGTAGAAACTTCCTCTGGAAATCATCGATTAAGATGAATAGACTAACGCCAATTATTTTTGCGCATATTTGTATACTAACCGATAAGGATAATTATATTAATAAGTTTCCTTTCTTATTGCACATCATTTATCCATCTTTATGTTAATTGTTAATTGTATACAGAATTTTGTTTGTTTTATTGTTACTCTTCATTTTATCAGCAAATAAATTGACACTGACCGTTTATAAGTCTAATCTAATCTGGACAGTTCTGATTCAATGAAGCCAAACAATTGTTTTCCTATTCGCACAGCTCGTTTCGATGTCTGCATTTTTCTGTCTCGCCTGCTTAAAGTTCCACGCGTTCAAGAATATTTGGAATGAGGGCTCATAAACTGAAACGAGGGGAGCAGAGAGTGGACAATCGGCAGAGACGGCGCCTAATAGAATTAAGCGATGCTGAATAAAAGGGCCTTATCTGCCCGTGGAGAACATTCTGCTCTCTCCGGAGATGGTTTCCTCCGCCGTCTTCTCCCTCTGCCTCCTCACTGCCGTTTCGGCCTATCGAGAGTTCGGCCCGACCTCGAACACAAACGTGACTCACATTTGTGTCAACAACCCGAACATTCCAGCCTGCGGTCCTGACTTTTGCGTTAAGAACCCGGATGCCGCCGGATGCAAAAAGTAAGTGGCGTTCTTGCATTCGATTCCGCATTTTTTTGGTTTCAGATCGAAGAATTTCGTGAATGCTGCGCCTCCGTTCTCCGACAAACAAAAGAAGTATTGCGTGGATCACCCGACGTCCGATTTCTGCCGTTTTGCTTCTTCCAGAAGCCGCCAGTTGAGTGCCGGATGGAAAAGCTGGAACAAGTTTCTCAATACGCCAAAAAGCAGAATCTGCTCCGAGCATCCGGAGCATCCCGGATGCCAGAGGTAGTGCGCTAACCACGTGGCTGGGAATGATTCGACATCTTTTAGAAATGCCTATTTGGACAAGTTCATCGCCTGGAAGATTCGCAAAGACTGCGAAGTTGACCCGAGCGGCCCGTTCTGCGAGAAGACGTTGATTAAAGTGAAGACTATCCAGCAGAGAGTTGTGTCGTCGACTTCTCATTCCTCGCCTTCGTCTTCATCTTCATCGTCCTCTTCATCGTCGTCATCGTCATCTTCATCTTCGTCGTCGTCGTCGTCATCATCTTCCTCCTCTTCCTCCTCTTCCTCCTCTTCCTCTTCTTCATCTTCATCTCAAGAGAACGACGCATACACCAAAGAAAACGAGAGTCTGCGACGAGTGAGAATCCCGGGAACGAGCCAGAACTCTCTGTCCATCAAGAACCCGATAATTGACTTTATCAAACAGTCGCTCAAGAGAAAACCGCAGAAGCAGACGCAAACGCAGATCGCGGGAGCTCGTAAGCCAAGAGGAAACGTGTTCGGCGGAAAGGTTGGCGATTTCGGAAAGCGCAGATCTGCACGTGAATCGAAAGACTGGGAGCCACTTGCAGTCTTCTACGGAATAGTCGATTCAAGATCAGGACGGCCGAGTGTCCGCCCTCCGAAGAAATTTTAATTTACAGAAGGCTCACAAATAAATCATTCACATAAACAGATCATTTATTCATTTTCGGGGCGCAAACGACAAGAGACACTCTGACCGATTTTTGACGATTCCTCTAGCAGTGATCGCATCCGCATCCGTTCGCTTCTCCTCTTTCCTCGTTCTCATCTTGATCTCCCTCCTTCTTCTTCTTCTTCTCCGGAAGCGTATGTCCTCTGCAGTGCTCCGTCTCGTGCTCATCCTGCTCCCATGTGGACGGATCGTCCCAGCGGCGAGGCGCCACGTAGATGCAGCAGCAGTTCGATTTCAGACGACCCAGGTGCTCATTGTCTGAATGCTCGAATGAGAGCTGTATGATCTCGATACAAACCGACGACATCACTCGCCCAGGTGACATGGGGAGGACTGGCTGGCGGACGGAGACGGAGGACGAGCTGCTCCGGCTGCTCGAGCTCCTCTCGCTCGCGATCGGCTGAGAGCACGGCGGTTGTGATGGTGGTGGAAGACTGTTGCATCTTCAGAAATGGCTGGGAAATTGGAATGGACAAAGAATGTCCGTGGTCGCGAAGCCACGCCAGTTCATCACGTACAATCTTTAATCAGGAATTCCTGAGACTCGACAAATCGAATGACAGTTCAGTGACAATTTGGACGAACAGTGTTTGAAAAGAACTAAATACTTCATATAATATGGTAAAAGACTGAAACACGAATTCTTTGGTCACTTCCCGATTCCGAGCCCGGACCCCACTCCAATCGGACCCACTCCCGGCACTCCGACTCCCACTCCACTGCTTATTCCGAACAGGCCTCCGTTGCCGAGTCCGAGTCCTGCGAGCCCTGCACCGCTGCTCTGCGCAGGCGCCGCCGTCGTTGTCGTTTTGCTCACAAACTTGCTCTGCCACGTGTCCTCGTCCTCCCACTCCTTTCCACCCATCTGCGTTTTCGAATTCTTTGACGCTTCGGCAACCTCTTCCGAATTCGGAGGCAACGGGAACTCATCGTCGTCGTCGTCGTGTGTTGAGGTTTTCTTCGATGCCACTGAAATGCGAACAGTTCGGGAGAAAGATTTATTTGAACTTGCCCGGCTCTTCCTCTTCCTCCGAAAATCTGAACTTCTTCTTCTTGTTCTTCTTTTTCTTGTTCTTCCTTCTCTTTTTCTTTCCACATTCATTTTCTTCCTCACACGGATCTTGCCTGCACTGCCCACCACACCCAGATTGACGAAACTCGGGGTTCAGGTACGGTCTGAATTGAGTTTTGATGGAATATTGTCTCCTAACATTCGAAAAAAACATACTGGCAGAAGCTCCGACATCCACACGATTGATACAAACTGGGCTGATTGCAAGCGTATCCGATCATGGACCCGTAGAAATCTGGAGGTTTTGTTTTTTTATAACTTTTTCGGAGAGAATGTTTTTAACTTACTGCAAATGATAGGTGATATTGTGAAAACGAGAAGAAGCAGAAGTGAGTACATCATCCACCTTTTCACATATTCGAGCTTCTCCTGGTCACTCTTTTATAGTTCGACTCGTTCGTTGCCTCTGAACCGGTTCCATTTTGTTGTTGGCTGAGACGCGAAGGTCAAAAATTAGAATGAAAAATGATCAAAAAGACGAGAAATAACTAGAGTTTATTATTGTTTTCATGGAAAACGAAGAAACAATGTGAGATCAATCATAGTGATTCAGGTCCGAACGTCTTCGCCGCTACTTCCCAATTCCGAGCCCGGACCCCACTCCGATCGGACCCACTCCCGGCACTCCGACGCCCACTCCACTGCTTATTCCGAATAGGCCTCCGTTGCCGAGCCCGAGCCCTCCGAGTCCCGAAGAGCCTGTCTGTGCAGGGGCGACCGTGCTCGTTCTCGCCCTTCTCGCCTCTTCTATCTCCTCGCTTGTGATCTCCGGAAACTCTTCCGAATCCAGTTTCTCTTCCACGTTGGTTCTCGGTGATTCAGTCACAAACTTCTTCTCCCACAGATCCTGTAAAAAAGGCATTTATACATCAAGAACACGCTTCTTTCCTACCTCGTTTTCCCAGGAACTCTCTGATTTTCCGGCGGCCCCCTTTGACTCCTCCTCAATGAATCCTTGCTCTTCACTCTGCACTCTCGTCACTTTCGACTTTCTCGGTGGCGGCACGTCGACATCTTCATCTTCGTCGGAATCGAATCGGAACTTTCTGCGTGGCTTCTTGTGTTTGTTCCGGAGACGATGCCGTCTTCGGGGAGCATATCCGCCGCCCCCGCATCCGGAGGAATACCCGCACGGCTGCTGGTATTGTGGCTGCATGTACCCTCCGCAGAAGCTCGGACAGTTGCACTGCGAGTACAATTGAGGTTGATTGCACGCATATCCGGACATGGACCATGCTAAATTCGAATGAGCAATATCGAAATGGACGGAAAGGGCTCACTTGCAGCGACAGTTCCGAAGAGGGAAACGAGAATTAATAGTTTGCAGGTGACGATCGCAGTCATTTTGTTGTTATCATCAGGTATTCGGTTAACCTCGCTGCCTTTTATGCGGCGAGAGAATGGGTGTAACAATGCGAAGGAGGCCACTATTGTTCCGTCATTTCTTTTCTGAACCAGAAGCAGTGATCTGTTTCAGTTTACACTGATAAGCAGGCAAGATTTAGAGGTCAGCAGGACGATGTGGACAATGACTTTTTTTCGAGTGAACAACGTTTTGGTCAATGAATGCGCAAGGAATCTTCTCGCCTCTGTTTTGATTGATTACTTCGAGTATTGGGAATATGCCAACCCTGCATGCTAGGCTGACCGCAGGCCGCCTCGCATTGGAACAAGCGCCTTTGAAAGTCGGGTGCAGGCGGAAGGCATGATAATGCCTGAGGTAAAAAGGCACAGGTCGCCTTCTCTGTGGACAAGAAGGAGTCTTGAGACCTCATTCATTCCGTTAACGTAGTATTTCAAAATCTCACATTGTCAAAATTCAAAAATGTAAAGGAACAGCCTACTGCATGCATTAGGGAACATGTGACAAATCGCAAAGTCTGTTCATTTACTGAACATTAAAAGCAAATAAATCAACTGTACATGCAGAATACGGGTTATAAATTATAATACATGGAGAAGAGTGTGCGAGTTAGTATTTGACAACATTCGCGGCTGCGTTTACAGGTCCCGCTGCTGCACCGCAGATCCGATGTGGGTGTCTCGCATTCTAGCAGCAAACTCGATGCTCCGCTTCGATTCCTGCGACTGTTCCCCGCAAGGATTGATGTTGACGATGACCATCGTCTTCGAGTTTCCACGGCCGAGACAGTCCATGAGCACTTGCGTCAGCTTCGACTCGCGGTACGGCACGTGTTTTGCCTTCGACTTCTGCAGTCCGATGCACTTCTGAAGGACGGAAAGTGATGTGTTAATGGCCGTCATCTCCGAGAACTGCTGTCCAGTGACTCCCGATTCCTTCGCACGTTCCGATCCGGCCAAATCCACTAACTTCAGTACCGACGTCGTCGAGATGCCTGCAGAATATAGTTTGGATAGAAAAGTAAAGTTCGGTCTACCTGTTGATTCCTGATGGGCCTTGATGTTCCACATATAGATGGCGTGGGATCGCGATGAGTGCTGATTGCACTTCGTGGCTGCCGTCTTCCTGTTGTTGTCTGCTCGACGGAGGTACTCTGCCAGATCTACGAGCCTCGTGAGTGGATGCTCCGAGAGTCCATCCAGTGCCACGTCCTTATTGCCGAGCCGCAGTTTGATCGGTTTGTGGTTGTTCAGAAGGTCGTATGCCTCGTTATTGTAGATTTCTAGAAATGAGAGCGTGAATTCGAACGCCCATCCGGTGGCTGCCAGTCTTTGCGCCTCGTTGAACAGGAAAGCTCCGGAACGTGGAATGACGCCTTCTTCTTCGGCTTCTCCTCCTCTCATCGTGTGCGTCTTTCCGCTTCCAGTCTGTCCGAAGGCGACCAATCCGACGTTATAGCCGTGCAGTGCGGACTAGAAAGAGTTAACGTTTCAATCTAATAATGGTTTGTATGATTGCTTACCAGGATAAAGTCTTCTATGTTCACAAAAACTTCCTTCTGCGAGAAAACTGGTGTGAACACCTTTTCAAAGTCGAATTGTCCCGATGACTTGGATCCTGTGATCACAGAGACTGCATTGACGGCCGGATACTCGATGGCATTCGCTGATTCCTCCGACTTCAGCAGTGGGCGGACACGAACAGCAACTCTGATCTGTCCCTGAAACAAGAATGTTCAATGGAATCTAACTTTGTTCACTTCAAACTGACCCTTAAGTCGACGACATCGTTGTGCAGCTTCCGGAGGGTTATCTCCTTTTGATTGAGCTGATTGCTGACTTCTTTGATAATGTTCTCTTTCTCCCGGAGCGTCTCTGTAGTGATCTCGAGTTGTTGCTTCAGCGTGATATTCATCTCCTTCTGCCCTACGAGATCCATCTCCGTCTTCTCCAGCTTTATCTTGCATGTTTCCAACATGGTCTTCTGCATATGACTCATGTCTCTGAACATCTCACTTTGTCCCTTCTGCACAGCCAACTGCTCTTCCAAATCCGACAATTTTTCCTTGAGTTTCTCTAATTCTGACGGCTGGCGGTTGGTGACGGAAGCCGTTCGACCGATCGTCCGTTGGCTGGAAGATGGCACGGGAGGACGAGTTGCGGATGTGACTGCGTGTCTTGTTGAACGAGGCGTTGGGATGACCGACGGACGTAGACGGCTTGTGTTCAGAGCAGTGCTTTTGCTGCAGTTTGCTCTGCTTGCGTTCAGATCTCCGGGCACTCCGATCGTTGAACGACCAGTTTTGAACGTCGGCGGCAGCGGAGCATCAATCCGTGTGGTGACTGACGACCCTGGGACTGTGCGGCGAACTGAAATCGAAATAATTGTGATTAACAGAAGGAAAGAAGGTATTTTCTCACTTGTGCTGCGTGGTGACTTCGTAATTGCGGGGCGAAGAAGTCCGCTTCGTCGCCTGGCTTTTCCCATCGCCGTGATCGGCGTAGGACGAAACATTTTTGCGAAAAATGATTCGCGAAACTATCGTGGTGGTGATTTTCTGTTTTTGGGCGGCGATTAAATTTGAAATTTTCTGCCAAACACTTTGTTTGGCGCGCACACTTTGTTTGGTGCGCAGACTACTGTAACAGTCGTTTGCATTTTTGAAAAATTTAAAAATGTGTCTACATTTTTTTCGAGGCTACAACGTACGCAGTCGCTTTTTGACGTTGCGAGTTCTATTTAAATCGTAACAGTTCTCTTTCGTGCGAGTTCTATTACGTTGTAGCCTCGTTTGTTCAAGTTTGTGCAAATTAAATTTCGCCAGGTCGGAATGTCATCTCTTAGCTCGCTCCTTCGGTGGAGAATCGTGAAGTATAGACAGCTCAGAAAAAATGGAAAGTGTGAGGTACTTTTTTCTGTAACTTAAAAAAATGCCCTCTTGTTCATTAAGGAAGATGAGTTGTCATTGATTGTCGACGCGGACAGACGCGAACTTTGCGTGTATTGGAGAGGAAGAGAACAAGAGAAGATCGAATTCACCAAAGATCCTTCAAAATATCCCAAACTGAGGTCACAATTGATTAGAAATTAATCAAATGCTCTTGTCTTCACAGATTCCGAGAGTTGAATCTGTATGTGATGTACAACGACAAATTCGAGGGATTCCGACTGAGTTTCACAGAGAAAGACAAAGAAGAGTTTCTGTGGAGCATGCTGAGTCTCGGATGTTCTCTGGAAAGCAACCCGAATCAAGCTTCCCAGGCCAGTCCACTCCCACCGTCGACGCCCTTCCCACCTGTGCATCAGTCTTCTGCCGATTATCGTCCTTCAAACAGCTCAACGCAGCCAATTCTCTCTTCCCATGAAACAGCGGCGATCTTCAATCCGTACGCTTCTCCGAATTTGCCACACGCCTTTTCGCAACCCATTTTCGACGCGTACATGCGACCGGAGATCCCTTTCCATGGAGACTCCTTCCCTCGTCCCTCTTATCAAACGTTCTCCACGCCGTCTCCTTTGCCCACTTTCTCGCAGGTTGGTGTTTTATCTGATGTTCGAACATGTTCAGAACACGCTTTCAGATCCCTCCTCCCTCGTCTGCTTCTCCTCATTTCTTCTCCCCTATTCCACCACCAGCTCCTCCCGCGCGACTGGACAAAAGCATGCAGACGGACGATTTGTTGGATGAGTTGTGCGAAAATCCAGAGTTCGCAAAGGAATGCTTGCGGAATCTGATGGAGAATGGACAGTTCGCCAATATAATAAAAACACAGAGAGTCGAGCTGCGAAAGATTTCAAGAATGGAAAAAGATCAGATTTACAAGGTAAATATTCAGCATTCGAAATTGAAATAAATAACTGTTTGATTCAGAATACTGATCCATCACCACGCAATGAGATACAGCTGAGCCAAGTGAGCCTGCCTTCCCAGTCACAGCCTCCAGCCGTCAAGCATCAGCAAACATCCGACCTAGAACACGACGTCTTCTCGCAGAGCTAAAAGCTTTATCCGTTTCATTTCATCTTGTTTTGTCTTTTTTGTTTTGCTCCTTTTTAAATCAGAAATTAACTACGTGTCCAATTAGATAACTTCCTTGCTTTTTTCTGTTTGCTAATCATTTCGCTCGTCAATTTCAAGCAGGAATGGCGAATAAATCAATGTACGGCAATGTGATTAAGAGTGAGTTTTATCTGGAAATTGTCTAGTTGCACAGATGTTTTTCAGACGATTTGGATGTAGACGGGATGATTGTGAAAATCCTGAACGTCGGAGTAGATGGACCTTTCCAGGAGGTTGTTTCAGCTCGAGATGTTTCTGTTCTTCTGGACATGGCCAAGTGAGAAAGCAGAAGAAGTCATTAATTAACTCACTAATCTTCAGAGTCGTTTTCATGAAGCAAGGATCAATGGTCGAGCTGGAAGCGCCCGTCAAAATCTGCGGAGACGTGCACGGACAGTACTCGGACGTGCTGCGCCTGTTCGACCGCGGCGGGTTCCCTCCGTTCGTCAACTACCTCTTTCTGGGTGATTACGTGGATCGCGGATCGCAAAGTCTTGAAACCGTCACTCTTTTTCTCGCTTACAAAGTCAAGTACCCGGGAAACTTCTTCATGCTGCGTGGCAATCATGAATGCGGAGCCATCAACCGTGTCTACGGATTCTTGGATGAGGTCGGCCGGAAGTACGATTCCAAGATCGCTGGCACACTTTGGAACAACTTCCAAGTGAGATCTTTCTCAATTTTCTCTGCTCCACGTGTTTTCCGTTCCAGAACTGCTTCGCTTGCATGCCGTACACTGCTCTCGTCGCCGGGAAGATCCTCTGCATGCACGGCGGAATCAGCAAGCGGATGACGAGTCTAAATCAGCTCCGCAAGTTGCCCGTCCAGTCCTCGACATTCCCAACAACTCTCTCGAGATTGACCTTCTCTGGTCGGACCCCGATGCGACCATTAGTGGATTTGAGAACAGCACGCGCGGAGTCGGTCAGGTGTTCGGCAACGAGGCGCTGATCGAAGTGATGGAGAGACTGGGAGTGGAACTGATCGCCCGTGCTCACCAGGTCGTCCAGGACGGCTACGAATTCTTCTGCAACAAAAGACTCGTGACGGTCTTCTCGGCTCCTCATTACTGCGGGGAATTCAACAATGCGGCCGCAATGATGAACGTCGACAAGAACTTGATGTGCTCTTTCCAAGTACTTTCTCTCTTTAACTCTTCACTCAATGTCTCTATTTTCCAGATCATGAGACCGAAAGTATCGAGCAATTCAAAGAACGACTGACTGAAAAAAGAAAAACAAACAGTGTAAACTCTTTGTTTTAATTGTGATAAATGGCTGATTCTAAAATTGCTGCTTGCACGAAAAAAAAGCAAATACTTCATTTATATTCAAAGAAAACAAACGAGTGATAAGAAAGACAAAAACCTGACAGAAATGAACCGTACGAATCGAGATGGAATTTTCGGAGGGAATTGTAAAAAGAGAAACAGGGCATCACTGGAATCAGTCGTAGTCGGAAATGGTGGAATAGATGTGATTGTCAGTTTCCAGACAAACATGAAGTACTTGTGACAGCTTCTGAGGCAGTCTCTGTTGACTTGTCTCTTCGTTTGAGGAGAGCAATTGCGAAATGCGAATTCCGTTTCCTCGCACCCAAGAAAGCAGTTCGGAGAGTGCCAAAGAAGAACCTTTGCAGGTAGACACGTCCTGGAAGAAGGAGCAATGGAAGATCAGAGAGGAGAGCGCGATACTTACGTTAGCCATGTTCACCAGTTCTGTCCTCAACTCGTCGGTGCCCAGTGGCGGACTGTTTTTGACTCTTTTGAAGAGATCGACCGAAAGTGGGCGGAGTCTGGCGACGTCTTTGGCGAAAAGAAGACGGGAGGAGGGTGAATGCGCACCGAGAACAGGCTCAGAAAACGAGAAACAGTCCATCTGAAAAGAAAGAAGGATTTATTGGTTATCCGTGTTCCCCAGTTACTTACCATAGTCTGCGCAACCGTACTCAGATTGGCATCCATCGACACTGAATGCGGAACGTCGAAAATGAGCTGCGGATTGCGAACAAAGTTGGCCCACACTCTGAGCACGTATCCGTTGGCCTTCCACTGCTGACAAATGTTCTCGGAGACGCCGTTCGTCGCCGCTTCTCGATCGAGAACGTCGAAGAAGAACTTTAGAATTGGAGGGAACGAAGATTCGTTCATGTAGAGAACCGACTCGAGGAAATCTTCCACGTACGTCTCGACCGTCCCTTTGCTAGTGAGCAAACGGGTCAAATAGACTTCTGGAATAGACTTGGGAATATTGTTGTCGTTAAATGACGTCTTCTTCTTGAACGTCATTGTGCCAGAAGAGGGATTTTTCAGATGGTAATACTTGGAGGACGAGTATATCGGAGAACAACGATCCAGAGAAGACCACGAGGACTGGCCAGAATCGGCGAGAGAGTCTGAAAAGAGCGAGATGGGAAACATGACGGGCACGAAAAGAAATGCTCACTTCTATAGCTACTGGCCGTATAAACTGCTGGCGACATCTCCAAAACTGCTCCATCCGTAATTCCGTAATCCGAAACAGTCAAAAGTTTCACGGGTAGCTTCTTTTGTGATAGTGTGTCAGTTTCGACGACATCCGTCAGTTTCACATCTCCACGACCGGGGCACTTGTATTCTGGAAGAAAAATACACATGGAAAGGAGTTGACGATGGATAGAACTCACTCAGATCGAACTGTGTTATTCTGGGCCTCTGTGAGTACGGTGTCTCCCGATAAACGGCTGAAGCGACTTTCTGTTTGACTTGGCAGATGGCGTCGCAAGCATGCACTTCCAGTTGAATCGAATCCTCGCACTTCTCGAAAGGAATCACGGAAATCATCTGGAATCAAAGTTCTTGTCAATGGTGCAAACTTCCTTCCTACCAAGGTCTTCGTCTCGACACTTTCCCTGAGCAACCTGGACTCGTTGATTGTGTACCTCGCATCTCCCGTCACCGCATCCACTGGTCCCTTGTCCGTCTGATATTGCAGTGCTTTGTAGAGATAGAAGAAGGAATTCATCTGAGGAGCCAAGTGCGAATAAAGGCAGATGCTCATCCACTTCGAAAACATCTTCTCGACCACCGAATCACTGTTCCGGAACAGAAGCTCGCCCCGTTTGGCCTGTACTGCCTTTGCAATATGCGCTCTCAGAAGATCCACGACAATTTCGGTGCAATAGGAGAAGTTCGGAGGAGCACGGAAATGAGAAGGGACGCCAGCATCGACCGTTCGGACGTCGAGATCGAGACGTCCGATTCGGCTGCTTCCACGACGGTGAAAATGAAGGTTTTGAAGCTGAGAAGGGCGTGGAATTGAGCCAACGTCACCGGAAGAGTCCTTGCCAAACTGGGAGCAGAAGTGAGATTGTTGTCCGCCCACAAGAGGTTTTCTACAAAGTGCGGGAACGTCATGAACTCCGGAGTCACCGATGAGTTTGTGGACTTGGGAGACAGCACAAGGTTGGTTTGAAGCTCGGCGAACGCTTGCTTGCACTCCTTTCTCACGTTGTTTTCCAGGTTCTCCATCTGCAGTTGAATCTTCCGATACTCCTTCTCCCTTTCCAGACGTCGTCGCTTGAAGATCAGACACAGGACAATCAGAGCGATGATTATGAAGACAAGAAGTCCGAGGATAAGAAGGGAGAGCCGGGATGGAAGGTTTTGATCGGAGTACTCAATGAGACCCAATTCCATTCTGAGAGATCCCACAATTGCAGTGACGAGCGGATTGAATCCATTTATCGGAATTCCCCTTTCATCCGTCGGCTTTGGTTGTTTGGGGGGTCCGGAGCACACGAGCTGCTTCACGTCCACCAGCGTCACATAGCATCGTTCATTTCCCACAAAGATCTTGAAGTCGTTCGGTTCGGCGGCCAGATTCAGATTGTGTCCTTCTAGAATGAGCGAGTGTTCTCCTTGATGGTATCGTATTCCTTTGAACGGGGACAGCATCGGATTCGGGTACACAGACATCTGAATCCGTCGTCCTAAATTGGCGACTGCAGTCACGTTGTCCATCAGGAATCCGACAGGCGATCGGGTGTACTCCACTCTTCGCGTGATCGTCTCCAGAATTTTCGGTGTCAAGCATGTCATGAGAGTAGAGTTGATTATGTGGCAAGGAGCCAGATCGGAAATGATATCGAACGGAGGGGTGGGAGAGGAGATCAGGAACATCCGGGCCGATTGGACAGTGTTCAGAGAGTGTCCAGTGACCGAAACTACTTTCCCTCCCGCCTTAAAAGAAGCAAGAGGATGGATTGAGCTGATCGAGGGATCCGAGCGGTACTCGAAAGGCTGATCGAGCTGGATCTGTGCGTGATCCACGTACACCACCACTTTCGCAGTTTTTCCGATTGCTGTTCCCGACGGTGTTGTGCACGAGAGAACGGATGAAGAGTTGTGGTGATCAATCGGACACGGAAGCCCTCCGACAGTCACTGAGATCTTAGTTCCACTTAACAGATTCTGTCCGTACAATGTGATCTTTGTGCCTCCAGAGATCGGTCCATAGAGAGGGTAGGCGGAGAAAATTGAGATGCGAACAAACGAGAAGAGCCCGGAAGACTCTGCGACTGCCATTGTCACCCTGCCAACCGATATCCGTATCGGGCCGGAACTGGATCCTTTGTCGACTTGACATGCAATCATGTTGGACACTTGATAGTCGACCACATTGCATCTGGAACCAGCCACGTAGATCTTTCCCCGCACGTCTTCCACGGACATTCCCAAGTCGTTTCCGAAGATTTTGATGAGAGTTCCTCCCTCGACGGGTCCACTTGAGGGCTCGAACTGAAAGAAGAGCTCATTGAAAGTATGCAGAAGGCCACTTACTCTATCAATTCGCGGAGGGTCACACACTGCAGTCGCCTTGGATTGATGACATTCGTGGGAACACTTCCGATTGCACCAGCCACAGGAGAGGGAAGGAGAAAGGGCGAGACAGCTGGAGCAATCGGAAGCGAGATTGGAGCAGGAGTAGAGAGAAACTGAAAATGAGGAGATGACGATGGGGAAGGAATTTGTCGGATACCGTTGGCAATGTCAATGATAGCGTCCCTCGTAGTCAAACTCAACGGAACAACCAGATTGGCGGAAGTAATCGAGCTGTCCGGAGCAAGTTGAATCTTCCCGCACCGGATGGAATCACTGGCTATTTTGGCAGGCGAAACTTGTTCTTTCCCTTCGAAAATCACTTTACAAAAGTGCTCCGTTTTCCTATCCAACGTGTCCAAATTCTTAGCTTCCAACACAATTTCTTGTTGAGAACCAATGGCGATCGGCACTCTCATTGGTTGCAATCGAACGCAAGCACTTGCTCTTTCAGCTTCACAGCTGTCCTTCGGAGAGCATTTATGACTGGTGGAGCACCATTCACAGCCCCACTCGGAGCTCATGCACTTGGAGCATGTACCGTAACCCGAGCAGTCATAAACAGTGAAATTGTGAGTGCTGATAGGATTGTGGGCGATGGAAGTCATTAGGGAAATGTGGAAGGTGCTCGCGAAGCTCATAAGAGCAGAAGGGCAAGTGACTCCGGTGGATGTCCAGTTGGCTTTGGTTGTGGTCAGTTTGGAAGAGCCAAACTGACACTTGTAGGTGAATCCGTTGGGAGGAGGAAGATGTTGGATGTTGAAGGAAATCGGAACGGAAGAGTTGATGGAGACCATCGAGGGGACGGGCTCATCGTCGACGATCGGGCACTGGGAACTCTACAATAGAAAAGAGTCGGAAGACTGATTTAGGGGAACAGTTACCATTGGAACAGCGCACCGGGAAACGGTCGTGCATGATTGGGTCGGATGGCACCATTGGCAGAGAGGGTCCACGGAAACGAGGCATTCCGTACAGGAATCGTGATGCGAACAGGTGGACAGTTCTTCCAGAACAATCTGAAACAGAAGAGATTCAGTACCGTAGCCCGAAAAGTCACTCTCTCACTCCATAAGGCATCTGCACAATGACAGAGTCTCCGTGCCTCGTCATCTTCATCACTTCGCTGCCCGTCCTTCCGTCTCCGACGTCCTTTCTACCGTACTCCTCCAGTCTGTTCTGTGTCTGATCTTCCCATTTCAACTGCAAAAAGCATCGACTTTACGAGAAAAAGCGTCATTTAAAAAGGGAAACAAAACACATTAAATCCCTTTTGATTCACATTTGATTGACATTTCTCATAAACGGGAAGAGAGAGGATTGACATTTGTTTCACTTTGCCTTTCGGATTATTTTGTCATTTTTCGGTGTCATAAGTGATGAATTGATGGGAAACACTTACCATTATGATTTGAGAAGACGAGGTGCCCGCGAAAATGGCTTTTTGATCCACGGCCATAAGGGAAGTCACATTAGCGTACACGTCTTTCGTGGACATCTCGACGAGCTCAATCGAGCCCCCGACTCCTAGTTCACAACTGTCTTCGTCCAGGGGAATGTGCGCTTTCTGAAAATGACCGTATTGAGGGGTACTACATTAGCCGACGAGCTCACATTCAGACATTTTGCATCTCTGCCAATATGCGGAAGTTTGATCGAATCCGTGCCGCTTCTGCATCTGTCCACGTTGTACCAGAAGGTCAGTTTGACTTTTTGCATCGAAAAGACGCAAATGGAACTTTTGCGAGAGTTGGATGACGTGGAAAAGGTGGCGATGAGCTTGTCTCCGGTTTGAACGACGGCCGAAAGGAACGGGTAGTTCGTATTGTCTTCTCCGCGACATTGCATTTCAATTTCAGAATACGAGACAAACCTGAAAATGACATCAACAGATCTTCTTTCAGTCCCTCCAACTGTACACTTCACATATCTCCAAGGACTTTTCTATCCTCAACCACATTTAATCCGCTTTGGAATCCCCTCCCGTGCATTTCATGCATCACTCACTTCGTATCATTCCGACAGAATCTTATCAGCCTCGTCGTCGTCGGATTTCTCGTTTCCCTCGGAGTCACCGTCGCAACCACGAATACAAAGTGTTCGTGGACGAAGGTGTGCACGAATCGGAAGGCGGAACGGTAGGCGGCACGGAGGAAAACCGCTGCTTCTCCTTCCAAATCACCTGAAATCACGGAAAGAATAATTAGGGGTGTCATTCTAGGGATACCTGCGTTCTCGACGACCAGACCAGGAAGAGTTCTCATGGCGACTGCTGGAAACGGGTCACGATACGGAGACTCCTTCGTCGGACTTGCTGCCACAATCAGCCGATTATCAAGAATCAAGGAGACTGTGGAGGCGTCGAGAGAGTTCGCAGCCACCGGAACACTCGACTCTGTCAGCAAGGACAGTTTGGAGTTGAATGTGGAGCATGAGCCGAGCTTGACGGAGCCACAATGAAGGAGTTGAGAGGAAGGAAGGATGTGGAGGATCTTGGTGCGGACATCTGTTGGGAACGGACGGTTGTCTCTGTAAACCAAAAAGAACATGAATGAAGGGAGCAGGATGCACAGACTTCAAGCAAGACTTTCCGTCGGCGGAACACCACGGGGAATCTGACACAGGGCCAATGGAAACTTCTGATATGTCGGATAAGTTGGAAGCTGATAATGATTGGATGCGATTCACAGAAGCCACGTAGATCTGAAACATCTTCATTTTCCCTTTTCTTTCCTTTTTCTTTCCGATTTGTAAGTTGAGTGAAAATGGAAAAGAGAAAAAAGAAGACCCCCTCCTCACCGTTTGCTGGTCCCTGGAGACGACGAACTCGTCAATCTGTCCGGCCGAATGAAATATCCGCTGCTTGACGCCTTCAGGGTCAAAGGGCGGCCGCACCGCCGCCCCTCTCGCCGGTGCGTTGATTAGTGAGAAAGCGAGGAGCAGGAACACCGACCGGGCGAGCATAGTCGCATTTCTGAATGAATCATAGGTTCATGTTTAGAGATTAGTATAGACTACGTGAATAACGATATGAATTATTAGAATGGTTTGAGACGAAGGAACAGACTGGAAAAGAACTAATGAAGCGTGAATAGAATCATTCTAGTTTCTACTATCAGTTTACACTCTCCGCATTCCCTTCCGCCTTCTGGAACCTCAATGTTTAATTCCGAATGCCCACAGCCATAACCATAACCCATAAATCATTTGAAACGTGAACGAATGCAGCAATACAATCGAATCATCATCATCTCGGACAAAAAAGTGAACCGAATCGTCGTCGAACCGAATCCATTTTCTCGTTCGAATAAATAGCAGTAGCCAGCCAGCAGAAGGGACAGATTTGAACATTCAAAAACACAAGTACTCCCTCATAAAAGTAATCCCCAAATGGGTTCCGGAAGGGTTTGGAACATGAGAGACAATGGGCTCGCAATGAAAAAGGATAGCTGACTATGAGAAGTGGCGGGAAGGAAGGAAAATGGAAAAAAGTGTCCGAGTGGAGGGGCGGAAAGGGGCGGGCAAGAAGATGACATGTTGTGATAGAGAAGAAGGGAATACGAAGGAAATAAAGAAGGAATGTTGCTCATTATCGTAATCAAGCTCTTTATCCAATTGACTCTTGGAGCAACATTACACCTTCATCACTCTCTCTCTGCAAGCTCCCGAACAGCACGGAATCCAAAAGCTCATTAATCATTTCCGTTGACATAATTCGCGGGTGTCTTCTCGGCTTTTCGCAAATAGAAGTGAACACCTGTCCCGTTCGGGACTGCTCCTACTTATCATAATGATGGTTTTAGATTAGACGAAGGTAAGAAAACGGAAAATAGCGGCTCATTAGGAAAACATTGGGGAGCTAATGAGTCGAAGAGCAGGTGGAAGGAAACGAACGGGCGTCAAAAACAAGCAAAGGTAGATGGAGAGGGTGACGGAGGTGCGGAGCAAGGTGTGGGAGCGAAACGAAGGGCGAGAAAAGTTTCTTGTGAATGTAGGGAGCAATTGAAAAGAGCACATGTATACGGGTAATTGGAGGGCCCACGCGCAGACGTGCTAGCTAAAAAAGAGTAGGTGTACAGTGGGGCACAACGGAATGGCACTTGATGGCTCTTCGGTGATTTGCATAAACCTGTGTCCACCAAGTGTTACAACGGCACTTGATTGCACAACGGATAGTAATCAAATCATAAAAGTTTTATGTGTTTGGAGGTTTGTGTAATAATCTCCCCGGGGCGCCGAAACTACTGCCTAACCACATCGCACCTTGGAGCCAGCCTTCTGCGCTGAGCTCTGATCTCCGAGAAGAAATGAGAATGGATCGGATGAATGGAAAATGAATGATGACACCCGTAAATTCAGGTCGGAAACAATGGGCATAATTGGTTTGTGTTTGGCTGTCAGAGAGGGGTGAGCACACCCTCGACTACTGGGACAATGACTGACCGTATATGCAAATAGGGGGTCCCAAAACTAGCAGCTAGTATGGAGACAGCTGCCACCAGAGCTGCCTAAACATTGTCTTTGGCTAATAAAGTAGTGGTGGATGAGGAAAAAAGGTTGGAATGACTGAAAGTGACACGAACTCGGACGCATTTTTGATGGCGACAAAGAAGAAGCCGCGGGAATGAAAGGAAAACAAAGAGGAAACGGGGTGTTGACTAATGAGGTATATGTGGACGGAGCGACGAAAGAAGCTTCTCTGTGACCTGACATTTTCACGTTTTGATGGGCTGTACAGAATATGAAGAGGAAGCGGAGGACGAGCGAGATGACGGAGCACGGATGATGATGCATCGCTTTACTACATGGTATAGGACATTGTGCGTCGAGTGAAAGGTTTGTTGAGTTGGCATTTCGTACAGTTTACTACAGGAAGTGAGAGGTAACGAGGAACAGGAAAAGGAAAGAGCTCTGACAGATGACGTCAACTGTATAATACTTTGGGCCCAGACTCTTCAGTCTCGTTTGCCACCTGACACCCTTTGAAACCTTCGCGCACAGAAGCTGGTGCATCAAAACAATTGATGAAATACGAGTTAGTCATCGCGCTTATTTTCCACAATTGATCAGGCACGGGGCTCTCGGAAAAACGAAACAAAAAAGAGTGACTGGACGGGCGGCACGGTTAATTGAATTTCTTATCCCCGAGGAGACTACTCTACTTTCTGACTTTCCTCTTTTCTCTTTTTTGCCCTCAAAATCGCATTGTTCTTTTCCTTTTTTTCTTCGTTTTCTAATTGAAACTCGAGAAAGATGAGTCTGCGGGTAAAGCTGAATTCAAATTGAAACGGGGCAAGTAAGGCGGGAAGGGCGGAAGGCACAATACTCATTAGGGCACATCAAAAAGTCATGGAAGCATGAAGGACAGGAAGTGCGCAACGGGACGGAATGGACGGAGATGAAGACGAAGAAGGAGAAGACACTGGTTCTTTCTTTAATTGCGGTTGAAATTCGATCCGGATGCAGCAGATATCGAGTGGATTTGAACTTGCAACGTTTGAAGGCAAAGTTTGTAGAAATCGAACAAGGCATCCAGAACTGGGCCAGAAGAAAAGACATTCAAAAACCTGCAACTTTATTTATTTATTTGCGAGGCGTCGAGATATGCGTATACATAAATTATTGAGGATTGCGCAATTGACACAAAAGAGGAGGGGTCGTAAAAAAATAAGACAGGTAAGAAAGAGATTGCACAGAGCAGAAAGAAGAAGGTGGTCACGACTAGATTAGGAAGATTTGAATGAAACGTCAAGAAATTTCAAGTGGCACTTTCCATTTCCACTTTCTCGCAGTAGAAATGGAAGAAGAGCTAATCTCCCAGGGATGATTCGCGTAATACGGAGTGTTCAAATTGGAAAAATGCAAATGAATGTGTGAGACAATGTATAATATTCGGGTGCTCCCGTGCCGACGAGGCGGTCTCCTTCTGTTGCGTGTCTTTGGGACGACAACAAAATGGATGAGGGGGGGCACACGAGAAATTGGAAAAGAGAGGTTGTTGCCAGTTTGGATTAGAAACAAATGAGCGGAAATGGAAAAGACACCTTTCAAGGGAGGGGGGGTTTGCATGTCCTTCTTCCCGGGTGGTCTGATTTAGTAGTAATGCAAAAAGACGGGAGGAAAGAGCCGGCTTGTTGTTGATGACGAAAAAGGAGAAAGACTTGCGAAGCAGATTAGATTGATTCATGAGAATTAGGTGAGAATTGACACTTTTTGCAAGTTGAAGGAGTTGGGGACAAGGTTGAGGCGAAGTGCAAAAAAAGAAGAAGAGTTGTGACAATGTACTTGAGAAGAAAAGGTACTTCACAAACGGATTCGTGAACTCGTCAGGAGGGCCGGCTTAACACCATTTGTAACCTAGTGTGCTTAGGTTCTATGTACAGAGGATTAGCAGGGAATGCACCGGGTCAAGGCTTCTGATGGGCGAGCTTCAGTCTCATGATTCTGTCATCACCAAATCACGAGGGGATTGAAGAGTACAATAACTCAACTACATTTTCTGATTCTTAGCCAAGAGAACCAAACAAAAGAGCAAAACTCTTTTGGCAGCTTTTGACGCCGTGTGCTCTTCCGCACCCTTTCCGCGCCTCTTCTCACCATGGTTGCCCTCTTCGCACAAATGCGCCAAATGTGTCTCATCCCGCCCGCCCGCCGTCCCTCCATCCGCTCAATGGAATATATTACATAAACAATAGAAAGGGTTTCTCTGTGTGTATGTATGTTACTTAGACGGAGAAAGGGTGACTGAGCGGTTCTCACCATTCAAGAGGTCGAGAGTCTCAAGTGGATCTTCCTCCTCTTGGCTTCTCTCTTCCATTCTTGGAATGTTCATCTGGAGGAGAAGACGACGGGGTTTAATGAAAGTGATATTGGAGGAAGAGCCATCAACCGCACATCTCATGTTCCTCAAACACAACCAAAATGGTTTTACGATGACACTTCCGGCGGCATTTCGAGATGAAATGGGAGGAGGAAATTAGGGAAAAGGAGCATATGACATATGGAACGGGAGTGTCATAGGAACATGATGGCGAACGGATGTGACAAATGGCGAAAGGATACGTGTCAAAACAATGAGAGGAAGAAGGAGAAGAAGCGAGGATCGGAACATGAAGGCTATGCTTCTGTTTGGAATGCCGAAGTGCACGAGTATTCTCTCTCCGACTCATCCAATTCATCGCAATTCATTCAAAGCACGGCCTAATGAGATGGCACGTTGATTGGCGACCGATTCTGATGAACACGACGAGAATGAACGGAGAGGATGCGTTGACACCCTGGTGCGAAAGAGACGTTTCCGAAGGAAGAGGTGGTCGTAAAAGTGGCGCCGACAAGGTTCCGATGCCAAATATAAACCTAGAAAGATTGTGATCATCTCCATCAAAAGCCATATAAAAATAGAGTAGGAAATGGAGAATAGTAATAGTTTTTAAGCAAAATTGAGTGAGAAACGCAAGAGATGAATCTAATTATGAACTAGGCTCTGTGCGTGTGTGTGTGTTGGCGGCATGTACATGATGATGAGCGGAGGAAGAAGGAGAAGACTTCAATGCTCATATACGAAGACGACGGAAACTGAGGACAAAAAAGAATGGAGGAGGAAAACGGAAGGAAGTGGGGAAACTGAAGGCGGTTTGGAGCGAAAATATGGGAAAGAGAACTGTAGCGAAATAACAGTCAAGGTAAGAACAATGGAAGTGATTTCGATTTCACCCAACAATCTAATTGAACTGCGAGATTACTTTCCAAGGACCGACAGTTTCAGACAGTCACAGTCACGAAACCGCGGAAGGGATAGTGTAACCGCGTAGAAAAAGTAGAAGAAAGATGGCTAATAACTGTCACTTCCTCAAAATACGCCAATTAAAGAAGCTTCTTCCTCTTCTGCGTTCGCAATCGGCAATTGGAGCGCCAATCTGGCGCGTTTTTCGCCTTCATTGTTTGTGCGTTCGCGGGCTGCCACCACCATCCTACTCCAATATATCATTTCGACCAATCTGGCCACTCTCCGGATGACCGCTAACCCGATTTGGCTACTTTAATCGTCAAAATGGCGGAGGATGAATGAGCGAGCGAGGGGAGACTTATGCCACATCCACGACAAATCATTCGGATGACGGGCCGGTGGCACTTGTTACCTCATAGCGGAGAGTTGGCCGAGTGGGACGGTAATTGTGAAGAGGTCGGTGATAAGAACGAGATGGCAATGCGGGGAACGTCCGTTTGAGCAGTTATCAGTCGGTGCCGTGATTGGAGCACTCGTAACTCTCGTTCATTAAAGGAACGGCCGGGAACTCAACGGTTGAAAGGAACTGCATCGTTTCTCGTGAACTCCGCCACTTTTTGGTGGCCTCACCATTTCCCTTCGGCTTCATTTTGGATTCGCGAGCTCACTCGGAACACTTTCGACAAAGCAACGTGTTGAATTTCACGAGTTCCCTTCCGTCAATCTTTGCGAAGCGATACAGTCCCCTTATCACTTTTCGCTATTATATATCCACCCGATCGTCCCTTCCTTTTGTCATATTTGCTCTCGATTGCTTTGATTTGCGCTCATTGAGCGTTGATTGAGCATTGTGCGTTGATCATTTTGTGCTTTAAACTTTTCATCGACTCTTCTGGACATTGTCTGGTTTGACACGAATAAAATTGGAAAAGTTACAGCACGTTTTGGAAAAGGGTCATAAAAAATTCACATAAAACGCGACAAAAAAATGACCGAAAAAGAGGTAAAATGTGGGGAAAGAAATCGACAATAGAATGAATCTGAGCATAAATCTCTGGGTAAAACGGGAAGAATTCTGTTTTTAGGGGCCTTTTTTAAAGGAATTTCGGACTGAAAAAGTGGGGAAATAGAAGTCTTTTAGGAACCGATGACTGTTTGGATTTTCAGAGTTTTTGAAAGATTTTTGGGATTTTTAAGGAATTACAGGGACAAAAGTACACATCGAACGAAGAGAATAACGTGGAGAAAATGGGAGGAAACAGATTGGAGAAGGAGTTGAATTGGCTCTCACTCTGGAGCTAAAACTATTCTTTTTTTGGATTTTTGTTAAATTTTAATTTTTTTTTAGTGTTTTAGACTGAAAATTTGGAGGAACGGAAGAAGAGAGGGGGTTATATGAAGTGAGTGAGAGGTAGAAAATGATAAAATAAGGAGGGGAACTTAATGGATAACAGAGTGACTTTTAGTCTAAAAATGGATGATCGGGGGTGGGGGTTTAATTGGGAGAGTTGTTCAGTGGATCAAGAGTTATTCGGCCGTACTTTTCGTCCACTTCCACTTGATCCAACTCGGAGAACAACTCCAGTTGCTGGTGGTTCTCGTAGCTGTTGTCCAAGTTTGCTGAAAGCGAATCGAGTTGGTCAGAAGCTGAAGAGTCAGAACTTACAGTTGACCCGTCGAACAAGAGCACGCAGAAGGTCGACTGGCATGTCATCTGATTCTCGGACTTTTTGAAGATAGGGACCGAAAATGTAGTCGTCGGTCGGGAGGGACGGAGTGGGGATGAAGAACTCGTGCATCACTGAAATCAACGGATATTGGGTCTCGACAACCCATTCCCCGACTCACATTGCTCGACGATTTCTCGGTTGGCGAGTGGGTTCTCGTCTTCCGCGTCTTCTTCTTCGTCTTCCTCATCCTCCTGCGTAGGCTGGCCATCCGTCGTCGGCGGCACTTGCGGCACAATCGGTCTCGCGACTTGCCATCGCACCGGAGTGATCAGCTCGATTCCATTGGCCCTAGTTTGAATGAGAACACCGCACTCGTCCAGCACCATTCGTTTCTTCACAAAGCTTGGAAGGAACGGGCAGGAGGCGGCCTGGAAGAGTCGAGAGTCACTGCAGCACGGAGCAAGACAGAAGAACTCCTCGTCGGTGAGCACTTTGCCCTGGGGTCTGTTGCGGCACGTGATCTTCTTCTCGTCGAACAGTTCGCAATCCGAAGTGGTCGGATGATCTCTCTCGATCATTTCCTCCAGAGACATCCTCGGGAACAGGTCCTCGTCTGACGTCATCTTCAGCGCAGTTCTCACCGGATCCGTGAACTGCTCCAATCGGAAGTTCGCAATCTCTCCTGGCTGCAACGTCGAGATGAACTCCCATTTGTTCGGGTAGTGCGACGATGTGGCGGGTATATCACTGGCGCTGCTGGAGCAAGACGGCTCTGGCTCCGGCTCAACTTCCTCTTCTTCTGGAGCTGAAGTGGACGGCGTGTCGGCACAAGTTGAGGAGCAGCAGGAGGCGGTGGAGGCGGAGGAAGCGCCACAGATCTCGGCGACGCGCTCGTCGACCATGTTGCGGAGAGCATCGCTTTCGAGGAAGTCCGTGACGATTGAGGTCACTCGCTTCTCTACCTCTGCCTGGATTCTGACCTCGAAGGAGCGGAGGGAATCGTCGATTGAAGCGAGGCGTTCGAGCATCTGAAATGATAAAGGGTCAGAAGGGAATCTAGGGTCGATGACGTCACTCTGTCTGTCTGTACTGTCTGACTCAAAACAGGTATGCACACATGCACGTCCCCTCTCTCTCTCTCTCTCTGCTCAGCCACTCGTAACGTCAGCATTGCATCGCAGATGTTTCACCTATCCCGTGCGAGTCATTGGCTGATCAACACCAGCCATCGCCATCTTTACCTAATCCCGCTCGCCAATTATATCTACCTATCCGCGAGTGGTCTGTTCTTCACTAATCCGCCCTTGTCGGTGGGCGAACGCACACTCACTGTTATCATGATGACTGCACGGCAAAGTGTGGTGCTCACCGAGCAACGACTCCCTCTTCCTTTCCCCCCAATACGGTTTGTCTAGTCAATCAGCTGATGAGGAGAGGGAGAGGGGAAGAGGGAGAGAGGGTCAGTCACCTGTTAGGAGAGACGATTGCAAAAGTGTTGTTGTCGGGGCGGAAAAGAAAAAGAAAGTGGATGCGGAGAGGGAAAGAGAAGCGCGCGCGCGTGGATTGGAATGCGGAATGGGGAATGCGCACGCGATTTCGGATTGAAGGAGATGAAAGATATGATAAGAGTACTTACCATATTCTCGAAGCACGTCCGGGCAAACTGTTCGCGAGTCTCTCGCTGCTCGCACGCATTCTGTCTGTGCTTCTCGAAGTTCTCGCGCGATTCCTGCTTGAGTCGCTGGCTTCGCATCAGAATCTCGTTCAAGTTGCTGTTCTGCATGCCTATCTCAGAGTCGAGTTTAGCGTCTCGGGTCTTTTCTGTAATTGCAAAACTTTTAATGAGTGAAAAAAAGGGGAGAAGAAGACGTCGGAGAGAATGGTTGGATGATGAACACGAGAAAAGTGGCGGAGAGGGACGAAGGCAGAGAGCGAAGCGTATAAACAAATGAGTGAGTGGTGCCGAGGAGACGCAGGCCGATGAGAGGGTAAGAGTCCAGTGGAGGGCACATTGTGAGCGGAGAGATTCATGGAGACGAGGGGAGATTGTGGTGGTCGATAGGGGGCGAATGAATGCAAATACCGATGTGAGTGAGGGAGAGAAAGAGAGCGGACAGAGAGCGGACGAGGCGGCGGCAGGCGGGCGGACGGACTGATAACAGCCAGCAGCAGCAGCCGGCGGGCAGGCCGCTCGGGTACTTGTGTTGTGTGCGGTACAAATTGGGACAAGAAGGCCCTATTACATTGATGCCAAGTTAGGAAGAAAGATTGATAATGGAGACGGATCAGAAACGGATATGAGAACCGAATGGGATGAGCTGGCGTTACTGTTCCAATTACTGGAGACACTCGTGGTTAAAGTGGGTATGAATTTCAAATGAAATTTGAAAAGCAAAATCTACAGAAACTATCTGATTACTGCAAAGTCACACATTACAACTGTAAGCAATGGTATCGGAAGAGTTTTTGAGCTTAATTTTCAAAAGAAGAAATATAAAAATGAGATCAGTGATCTTTTGGTAACAGCTACAGTATGCTTGCTATCTCTCTTTCTCTTTTTCGAAAAACCATGCAACGGAATCACAAAGTGCTCTCGTCCTTCGCCGTCCGAATCGGTTTGGAACCGGCTAACCTCATCGAAAATGCATTCGAATATGCAAATCGGCACCGAAAAACACACATATTACGGACGGGCTGGTGGGGGCGAATGTGTCGCGTTTCGAAACGAAACAAATCGCCCCGTTTCTCCTCCCGTCTCCCCCCGCGAGAGCGCCACCCTTTCTCTCCGTCTCCTCTTTTCGCATGACGTTTCCGTCAGATGCGTTGGCAAGCGTCCGCCAATCAATAGACGGGACTGCGGAAGACTGTGATGAGAGGGAAATGAAAGCGGCGGACGGACGGGGACAACGGAAGTAGAGGATTCTTCCGGAAGGAGTCGTCAAGGTGAGCGTCCGTGGATGGGCGGCTCGGAAAGGGAAGGGTGCACTCTGCGGTGAGAGCAGGAAGGGATGCTCAATCCGATAATTGCATTGCGATTGGAGTGTGTAATAGTGTTGCTGGCTTCTTCTCCGCTTCCGTCCGTTTCCTAGCAGAAGAGAACCAAAATATTATCGTGTTTCCGGGAATAAAAAACACTGCTTGAAGGAGTTCGAGAATGTTTCGTTCAGGTTTAAATAGGTACCTGATTGATGTTATCTAGTTAGTCATCTGAGAAGTTTTCAGGACAGTAATGGCCGATTATTCGCGTGACCGTTGTGGCTATTTTGAGGAAATTAGCACGAATGACATGTGCAGCAAACTCCTCCTTCAAGTGTTGTCGGCTGTTGCCCATTCAAATCCGCGTGCTTTTCCCTCTCGATGACCTAAAAAGCCGGATGGCCGCGGCCTAACTTCATCGAAAACGTTCTACGTTTTTCGAACGAAGTTCAATTTTTCAAATTTCGGTCGCGTCCGTTCCGTTTTAAAGTGCTTTATCCTGCATATATTTAACGAATGGAGCTTTCTGAGTGGATCGATTACGCAAAGAATAATTACAATACCCAGAAGAAAGTCAAAGTAGTCGGCGTTGTAAGTGAAGCAAACGACTTGCCTGAGCTTTACGTGAAACGATTCGTTGCAGATTGGAAAGGATTCTCCAGATCACGGAAAAGGCGATAACATCAACAGTTACCTGCGGGAGAATGTGTTCCCTGTGGCGACGTCTGAAGATGAAACCTGTACAGTGAGTTTATCAGACAAATGCATTTATATTCTGATTCTCAGTAATTCAGATCCGTGCGCACTATTCCGAAGAGGAGCACATTCTGTTTCTGGTGATGAACGGCGTCGACGACCTGGCAAACGTTAGAAAGTGTCTGACTAACAAGAATAACGAGCCGATAAATTATTTCGAAGCGATGTCGGAGAGTGAAGCTCAGCAGATCCGCATGCTCCATCTCCTCTTCATTTCCTGCCACTTCATTCTGCTCTTCGAGGAGACTTCCCGAATCAACACAGAACAGTTGCGATTCTTCAGAAGAGTTAACATTTCTAGGTCAGTTTTAGAGTCGATTTTCGATAAAACGAGCGATTTTTTCAGAATGCAGCTTCGAAAAAGAGTAAATCAAAAGCTAGTCTCAGCTGGTCTACGGAATGTCGCCTTCAACAATTGCAAATTGACACAGGCAGAAGCGGAAGGACGCATGGGTATCCCGCGTCTTCTGATGGCTTTCCAACGGAATAATATTCGCAGCGATCTCGGCTCCAGCAAAAAAGTAGGGTATTTGTATCAATAATTGGTCACCAGGCAACTTGAACTGTTTCAGAAAGAGCTGTATCACAAATTGGAGCGTAGTCTGGATGCCCAACTCGCGGAAGCTCTGAAGACGTTCGAACTCTCCGGCAGAGGAGCTTCGGCCTTTTGCAGACTCAACGAAACTCTTCCGTGCGTCCATCTTCTGAATCCGGACGTCGTCAAAAGAGACATTGTGAATGAAATGTTCGAAACGTTCATGGCGGAAGCGGAGCATCGTCCGGAAAGTTCTCAAAAACTTCCGAACAACAACTCGTTCGACATTTTCCTAGACGACAATTTGAAGTCGGAACGGTACGAAATCAGTTTGGAGAATGTCATCAAACTGCTCGATTGCCTTTCTTGTGTGCTCGACGCATCTCTCGAAGAGGGAAGAAGCGCTGCTGACTTGAATCCGATGACGAAATTTATTCAAACACTTCAAGAAGATCATATGCGAGAGGCCAGAAGACTGTATACGCATGACAATACTCGGCAGCCACGTGGAATGTGGAGAATGCCGTCTGACGTGTCGCCCGTCAAAACTCGGAGCAAGGAGGAACACGTTATGAGAGTAAGTCATCTACTTAACATTCGGTATTTGGCATTACTTTTTACATTACTTTAACATTACTTTTTTACATTGCATTTCTTTTCAGTTCCGAGAAGCCACCAGATACATCGAGACAGTCGTCGGCAACAATACGGAAGAAGCGATCGCAGAGCTTCACGCTCAATGCGATGAAATGTGGCAAACTGACATGCGCGCATGCGAAGCCGTGTCGCTTATGGGGCATCAGTGTGTTAAGAAGCTCCATCCGACGTTTGGAGATTTTACAGTGTCCGAAACGCAATGGACTGCTCACGACGCCGCAAATACACTGCTTTCGACATGCACGTGCGGAAGAAAACAGCTGGCTCGACTGGAACCGTTCAGTGTGAAAGAGGCAAACTGCGATTTCTTCGAAAATCAGGAATTCTCGTGTTGTCGTCGCTTGTGGAGATATGAGTTCCAATTGTATCAGGAGAACACAGACGACAAAGAAGATGTAGCTTGGGACGGCGATCGAGACTCGAATTCTCTTCATGCTGACAAGAAAGTCGTTAAAAGAGAAGACGAATCACATGAATCGCAGATGACGGAGAGTCTCGTGGATGACGAAGGAACGGATGAAGACGTCAGCTTAGATAAGACACACAGTTCCCTCTCCGATTCTGAAGAGGAAATGTATGTGCGGCCGACCGACAGACAACTGAATTCATCGAGAAGTGAGAGGGATATGGCAGTTGAATACGCGAAGAAGCTGCAGAGACTGATGGCCGCTAAAAAAAATAACGACTTCATCGAGGACGTCCCAAACTCGTTGAATGCCGGAAGGCTTCCGCTTTTCCCTTCGTGGTTCCTCACGTCGTTCGGCGATTCGATCCTTTACAATCACTCCGTTGGTCTGGCATATCAACCGAATTTTAAACGTGGAGGAGAATATCTGACTCCGGTCATAGTTAATCTTGATGTCAGACAATGTTCGAATAATTTCTATCAAGCGAAACTCATTTCAGGTCGACAGAGACACTTGGAATCGAGATCTCCACAAAGTGCGTAATGAAGACTCCGGCCGAAAACATCTCTCCGGCAGAGTGAATGACGATGCTCCACGTGTCAAACTGTTTATCGGATTTGAGTACGAATGCTCTCGCGGCCATCGTTTCTTTGTTGACCATGTAGGAGAGCCTATGATTTATGCGAGAAAAACAAATGTGCATCGCGAATCGGCTCAACGGAGTCTTCTTGGAAACGTTCTCGAAGCTGATCTTCCTATTCGCAGACCGTGCACGTGTCGGAAACCACCTCTTCGCTCCGCCCAACTCCAGAAAATTCACGTGGTTACTCCAAAAGCACCCGTTCACGTCACAATCGACCCGAAAATTGTAATTCCGGGTCACTCCGGAGTCTATGGAACTGGACAAGCTCCCGTGGAACTTCATCATTCCAAGTGAGATCGTTCCTGGTCATTCACAAAATTCATACTTTCTTTCAGATACTACATTCTTCAACTTCCCACTGTCTACAGCGGACCGTCCGGCATTTGGACGCCTCCAGAATATCTCTCCGGAAAACACGGAACGTGGACTGGCGGATCTATCAAAGTACTCTACAAGCCGGTTCACTCGTACCGATGGTAGTTATAAATATCACCCGTGCATTAATAAATTCTGAAAAGCATTCAAGCATGTCTTTATTGAATCATAGCTAGTTCTCGTGTTCACTTCTTCATGTACACACTGCCACCGTACGGAACTCCAAATCCGACCGACTTCGGCTCAGTGCCCGATCCGTAGTTTCCCTTGGCAACCGAAGTCTTCGATGCTTGCTTGGCAGGCAAGGCGGGAACGCTTCCCCCTCCGCCTGAAACAAGAAGAGTTGGTGATAATGGCAGATATGAATTCGATTACCTGGCTTCGCAAAGACACTCCCTCCGTAGTTGGTTCCGAACCCCACCGATCGAACTTCACCAGCTCCACCGGAAGCCGCGTATGCTCCGCTGCTCTTTCCTCCGGCTGCACCACCTTTCGCCGCGGCTCCTCCAGCATATCCTCCGCCAGATGCACCCTTCGCGAAGACGCTTCCTCCGTATTGGTTGCCTCCGAACGCCACCGAACGAACTTCTCCGCTTCCAGCTGCTGCTCCGCCCGCATATCCTCCTCCACCTCCACCTCCACCTCCGCCGGATCCAGCAGCATATCCTCCGCCAGATGCACCCTTCGCGTAGACGCTTCCTCCGTACTGGTTGCCTCCGAAAGCCACCGAACGAACTTCTCCGCTTCCAGCTGCTGCTCCGCCCGCATATCCGCCTCCCCCAGATCCAGCTTTTCCTCCGCCAACCGCTCCACCACCTCCTCCTCCTGGAGACGGTCTCGCGAACTGACTGCCTCCGAACTGCTGAGCTCCAAAGCCGACGGAACGAACTTCTCCGGAACTTCCGGGTGCAGCCGTCGGTCCACCCGCTCCTGGTCCACCCGCAGGTTGCACCGGATCGGTCGTTCCGATTCTGTTGACTTGATTCGCAATGTGGTCGGTCGACTGCCCGGTGACCGCCGCCTGCACTTTGCACTGCGCCTGCTCCAGCGTCTCCTTCATCGCCGGAGTCATCGTCGCGCACTTCTTGATGTAGTCGTCCTTGTTCTGTCCCTGCGGAACGAACACCAGCTGATCGTTTTGTCCGACGACCACTTGTCCGAGCTGTTCGGCCCCTTTGGGAACCTCCCCTGGCTTCGCGGCGACTGCCTTCCCTTCCGCATTCACGAAAATGTCCGCGATGACATCGCCAGTCTTCGCGTTGTCTGGGATGGCGCAGGGCATCAGTTTCGCGTCTTTGCCTCCGCCCAGTTCACGCCCAGCAATTTGCACGAACTGTGCTTGGTCGTTGGTGCGTACGATGATTCCGACGGGCGTCTCCTTGTCCTTCGGCTTCTCATCCAGCACCTTCATCACCACCATTCCGTTGTCCGCCACGTCCACTTGCACTGCCACAACCACTGCAATCCTCCTTCTTTTTTCTACATTCCCCATCCTTGCACTCACTGTCTTTTCCGATCGCATCCACCATCTTCTGATCGACTTTGTCGGCGACTGCAGCCTTCGCAACTGTCGTCACGGTCTTTTCGTCCATCTTGGCGGCACCCAAAGCGTTCGGCACAAATACCTCCTTTCCATTTTGGATAATGAGTTCTCCTTCAATGTAATTGTCGAAACGGAGTTTGTGCGCTTTCGTGAGACGGTCATTCGGAATGAACTGCGGGATGTTTCCAGCGCCGCGCACGAGAATTCCCTTCACATGGTTCATATTCTTGCTGGCGGTCCCGCCTTTTCGTTGTTCTTCGCATCGACTGGCACCAAGATGATGGCTCCTCCGATTCCCGGAGTGAGCACGGCGTCCGGAGTGAAAGCTCCTTCCACTTTGTCATCCTCGTCCTCGTCATCATCCACGTGGCGAAGAGGTCCGAGTTTACTGCAACCAATTCGATTGGACTATTCCCCCTCCAGCCAACTCACTCTCTGTCCGAAGCGTCGTCCTGCACATCCTCGTCCTTCCCGTTCTTCTTCGCACGACGCACCTTTCTCTTCTTCTTGTGCGCCTCGCACCTTTCACTTTCCGTTCACTCTCTGGCACTTTTCGCAGAGAATGTTCGTGACGCAAAGGTATTCGTTGCCGCCCACTTCGATACGGTACACTCCGAATCCCTCTTCCACTTTGAAATTGTCCGGGAGCTCCCCCGACTTCTTCCGTTTATCAATGTCTTTTGCGTTCAGAAGAGAGCCCATTCCCTGGAAAACGACGTGGATCTCATGTTCGTCGCCTTCCGATTCTACCTTGTCAATCATTGCGGACAGCTCATCTTGAGTCGGTTTCTTAGCCATTGTCACTTGTTCTCAAGAGGTGTTGAAGTGGAACGTCTAATTTCAAACGAAATAATGTATCCTTCTCAACTCTGCCGGGGTTCCACGATGTTCGCGTGCTCCGATGAGCTTTCCGTGAACTCAAATATTAGTTTTTCCTAAACTTTCGAAGAAAAAGATATTCCTAGCACTTCCTTCAGTCGCATCAATGACGGGCGAAGACGATCAAAAGGAGAGTCAGAAAGACACGAAGGTTGAGAAAGACAAATCGAAGAAAGCGGATACGGACGAGGCGGAGTCGGAGGCATCCAAAGTGCCAATTACCATTGATCCTGAGGTGGGAACGTCTTCTGAACTCTCCCGAAATGTTCGAACTTCAGGAGGCGAAGGTTCCGAGTGCTGGCGGGAAATCGGAGCATATGGTGGTAAACTTCACCGCCAAACGGATGGCATTCAAAGTGCGCTGCGGGAACACTCTTTTTCGTGTGGAGCCGACACACATGATCGTGGAGCCAGGGAAGTGCCGGCAGCTGACGATCACTCGCTCTGCGGGACCCATGCAAACAGACAAGGCCATCGTGCAGTACATCGAGATCGAGAAAGACTCGCAGGATCCGAAAGCGGCGTTCAAGGCGGCCGAGGAGGCCAAAGCCAAGATCCCGCACATTAGGATCAAGTTGGTGGTGAGTTGGCAGACACGACGGATGTTGGAACCGGTGAATTGCAGGCGGCGGCGACAGGCAGCCGGAAGTTGTCCCGTGAAGTGCTCGACGAGTGAGGACAACAGGAAACGATTAATTTTGTTACAAATAAAGACAGAATAAGAAATACCGAGTCAAGTATACATAATAGATACATAAGCAGAAAGCAATTATAGTACAACAATGTACAGAATTAATAGTTGTTAAGATTTCCTACACGATTTTTACAATTTTGTGTCCGTCTTCAGTGTAAACAATGTTGTAGACTTCTTCCCACGGGTCCATCTTCAGTGTGATTTTTTCCAGATCAGCAGCGTGAATTGCCGCTACAGCAGCCGTCGGCTCCCTCGGTCTGTACAATTTCACAGTTTTCATATCCTTATGATTGAACTTGGAGGCGAATCCCTCGATGGACACCAGCAGCGTGGTTCTTTCCACGTCGCCGCAAATCAAAACGTCCACAACTTCCTTGTCCGCCTGAAAAATACTTGGTGTTCCAAGGACGATTCCTAGTTTCCAAAAGCTACCTTAGAATAGTGGCGGTTCATGGCTTGCAGCACGATGGAACCGAGTTCTTCTCCGGCATCCTTGACCAAAGCCACGACTGCAGGGTCTCCTGGTTGCCCGGCTGCCAATGTCTCTTTCAAATCTGCAAATGCAAGGTTTCAATCTGAAATCACGGCAAACTACTCACTTCTCGTTATCAGCTCTCCGAAATCGGACAGAAGTTTGCGGTTTTCAGAGTCTACAACCAAGCACGACGTCTCGAATTCGCCAGATGCACTGAACACTTTCATGAACAGTCGGCAAACTTCCGCGCAGGGAAATAAAGTCATTTCCGGGTCCTGGGGCCTCTCGAAACTGTTCGTCTCATCTGCCGCAGATCTGAGACGGGCCTCTCTCGAAATCCAACGAGCTCCGCCGTGGGTCTCCGGACTCGCATCGGAGCTACTCGACGTTTGCCTGTTCGAATACACGGCACACTGAACGTCCACTCCGACGTGCAATCCGATGGCTACTGAAAGAAGAAGACCTCATTCTAGTCTTGAAATTAATTCTCACGGCCTCCCTCCGGAACATGATACTTCAACATTGTTTCGATTTCGTTCTCCCAACTGATCTTTTCCGGAAGGCCTGCCTTGCTACTGATGTTTTCTTTGCAGATCGCTTTCTTGACTTCATCAAGATAATTGATGTCATTGACTGGCGAAAGAATACACTGAAAAACGTGATTGTACGCTGGCCCCAGACAGGCAACCGACCACTCGCTCGATCTTCGCATCGGCCCTCCACGACTTCTGCTTCCCGAGAATGCACCGGACTGCTCTGATTGAATTGGCGATTTCTTCGGCAGACGTGTCCGCATCGAGATGTTGTATGGGAAACGGAAAGTCGTTGTGACGTTCGTTGGTCCTTGAGTTTATGAAGTAGATTCTAGTTCTCATGTCGCCGACTTCGATACCGCAGTACAGGTCATTCTTGATGTCGGCGAGGAACGGGTTTTCTGACATCTCGACTGACGGACTTGCTTGACTGCAAAACGTGGATTGAGAATGAAAGAGCAAGATTGATTGCGAAATGAATGTTGTTTACCATTCCGAAGAAATTGGTAAGTTGCCAATATCTTCGGAAACAATCTTTCCGCGCCCAAACACAAAAATCGCGGCGTTTTTTGACCACGACAACAATTCGGAAAGTGATTTCGTAGAAACAAATAGGTTGGATTTACCGTGTTATCGATATTTAGAGGACTCAACCCTAAATTTTTTGGAAAAAAAACAGGCAGAACTGCAATTCATTTTCACAGGACACATAAAAAAACTGCGATGCCAATATCATGCCAAATATACAAATTTTCAAGTAGAGAAGATCACAATTCAACATGTAATTGGGTGGAATATTAACTGTACATTGAGCAGAATTACACAATTAAAGACCTGGAGCGATAGAGGGAAGGGGTTCGATGATTTCCTGTGAAATATTCTTAGTGAACTTCACGATTTCAAATCCCTCTGGTTTATCGGTGACGTAATCGATGCTGTACACCTTATTCCACTTAGCCGTGTCCCTCTCGAGATCGAATTTCGTTTTCACTTTCTCATTGAAAGCGTCCATTGCAACTACCACCTCCACTGCCGGACGGTACAATATGATTTTTTGCACGTCTTGTCCCTTGAACTTTTCGGCGAATCCTTCGATTGTCAACAAACTCAGCAATTCATCCACATCACCGCAAATCAAGACGTGTAGCAAGGACTTGTCTTCCTGAAAAATTTAATTCCGAAGAAAAAAAATAAATTTAAATATTCTACCTTATCATAATTCTGATTCATTGCATCAAGAGCAATGCTACCAACTTCTCCGCCGGCATCTTTGAGCAGCTTCAAAAGTTCGGGGTCCTCTTCTTGATTGGATGCGGTTGCCTTTGCCCGATCTGCAATTGTGTTTCACTAATTTTCGCTCTCATGCGATTTACTCACGCATAATGAGTGCATCGATGAAATTGGTGATTTCCTCCAAGTTTGTATGACCTTTGTACAACGAAGAAGGTTGGAAATTTCCTGAAGTGCCGAACGTGTCTATGTACAAATGCAAAAGTGTAGCGAATGGGTCTACTGTTCCAATCGGTGGGGGAAACTCCAAAGAGTCTTCCTGATTCTTTATAATCCTAGCAAGAGCCGTTGTCACAATCCAACGAGATCCGCCGTTCGCCGCGCACGTCGGATCAGAGCTTTTCGACGTGTTGTTCTTGGACATTACAGCCCATTCAACATCCAATCCGATGTCCAGTCCAATAGCAACTGAAAAGACAAGAAGAAAAATTTGCGGGAATTTCACAGACACACCCGAGTCATCCGGAACATGATACATCAGAAGCGTTTGAAGTTTGTTCTTCATGCACAGTTTGGGGGTCCGTTTCTTCTCTGCGTTTTCGCCTACATGTTTTTTGACGAAAGTATCCGCAATTTCTCTGAGAAATTCGCTGTCGGTTGAGTGGGAGATGAGGCACTGAAAACTGAACGATGGCGGACGGCGGGGGAGGTACAAACGAAGAAAGTACGAACCATTTCTAGAATTTTGGCATCGTAAGCCCACTCTTTCCTTTTCACGAGAGAGCTATAGACGTCGCGAATTTGCTCTTCCAACGGTTTCGTATTGTTTTTTGGGTCATCTGGTATGATTTGGATTGGGTCTTTCATTTTATTTGTTTCCTGATGGATCACGTAGATTTTTGTTGACAAATATCCGAAATCGACCGCACAGAAACGTCTTTTCCCTTTCAATTTGTAAGTTATCAGGAGCATGCCGCCAAAATAGCCATCAGTGCTCGCCGTGGGTATGTCAGACATGATCGATCACAAGAGACTGGAAAAAAGGCAGAACAATGCTTTTAAAAGATAAAGAGGATATCGAAGTTGAGAAAAAGGAAAGTGACAGAAATTATGTGAAAACTGGCGGGAGATCGAATACGTTTGTTTTAGAAGTCATTTTTCGCGCGCAAAGGTGAGCGGCTGAGAAAATATAGTACATGTTTTCAAGTAGAATAATTACGTAAATTAAAATCTACAAGAAACGCACTGCAAGCGTACAAGCGGAAAAAAATTAAAAGGATCTTTCAGTTTAAGTTTTTTTAAAAGTATTTTAATTGAAAGTGGGCGTGGCTTAAACTGTGCGGCACTTGCGGCTTCTGCAAGGCGCCGCACGAGAAGTTCACGTACCTACAAACGTTTTACGAAAAAAAGCGGAGAAATATTCGTTTGAATAGGTTTCCTTTCTGCATCGGCATCATCAAACATCCACAAAGCTCAATCGGATCATCTTTCCATATTTCATCGAAATCAGCCAATAAATGAACGACGCGAATAGATCCCTTGAGGCGAATTTCACTGTTTCGAGTGGTTTTCATTTCAGGCGACAAACATTTTTCACAGCCTTTATTGGTTTCGTTTCGTTCCGTTTAGTTTCTTCTAAACTTCTAGAAGTAAAAGAACAGGTCTCCATTCAGAGCCCAAACAGGATCCCCCTTTCATCTCATTATCCCAGCCGGCTTCTTCTCTTCTTCTCCCCCGAAAAAGGCTCAGATGTTTTATAAATTGAAACGGCGAGCTGCAGCAAGGGGCCTTTCGGCCGCACAGATTGATTAGGCAAATGTATTGTGCCCGCTTCGTTTTCCTTTCCCATTCGCCTCTTTTCCGCGTTTTTTATTCCACAAAAAAACACGGCACTAAACTGGGTTAGTAGTCGTTTCCTTCGCTTCTCCAGTTAGATCATCATCATCATCATTCTGGCAATCCAATCAGGTCTCTAGCAGAAGAGAGCACGAAAGAGAAAGAGTGAGAGAAAGAGTTGTTCTGAACGAAAATTGACCCGTCGTGTGCTCTTTTGGACTCATCCACGTCATAGCTCAAGCGGTGAAGTCTCCAGGTGTAAGAGGAACTGGACTGATGAGATGCGAGCTGGACGGTACCGCGTCACCATTTCCCGAAATAACTTCGCAGTTCTTTTTTTCCTTTCAGTCATCTGACCCATTCATTCTTTTTACGAATAAACACCATCTATAATTTCATATCCGTCCAGACGGGCCAAACTATTAAATAAACTTCCTTTCTCAAACTTGTTTTTCTTCTGTCAAAAAGGGGAAAATTCACAGTAATCCCTGCGAACTTGTCCCTCTTTATTTATTGCACTTCCTTCTCCTTCCGCTCTCTTTCTGCTCCGAGCCGTTTGCTCCGAGCGAGGTTGGTCCGCGGTGTGTCGATCAAGTGTTCAATTACTCGGAACACTTCTTCTTTCTTCGCTCTTGTCACTTTTAAATCCGACAACTTTGCTTTCTATCCGTTTCGAATCCAAAGAGAGCGTATCCACTCGCAGGTAATTGAATGACTGAATCGGTTCCATTCAGGGTTTGCCGGTCCATGCTTTTCGAACGCCTGACAAGGCCTGAACTTTGGACCCAGTTGGAGTTTTCCGATCGGACCCGAGACTTCTTGGACTTACATTGAGGTATTTTGGGTCCAAGTTTTAGACCGATTGAATTATCTGGTCCCGAGTTATACTGATTTGAGACCGAAAAGAACATAATTGTTTCAGAACACCGACCTTTTTGGTCTCTGATTCACACATCGGATCTGTCTGAAACTCGGATCCAATATACTTCAATCCAAGTCCAAGAATCCTGCTCGATCGGAATACTCAAACAAGCCTTGAGACCTCAAAAAGAATGGGCAGCCATCTGTCCAGCCCTGCTTCCAGTAAACATCTTGCCACCTTCATCTTCTCACTTTCAACAAGATCATCCGCCCGATTTTGTTTCGTTTCGCATTCATTTTCTGCCCATTTCCTAATCGAATTAGGTGCTCTCTGCGGAGCATCAACGTGGGGTGTCATCGGAATATTTTCGGTGGAATGAGCGGAGATCTTTGGTGTCGTTTCTTTCTGTTTCAATGCATTTCAGATGAATCTTTCCGCTTCGTTGGGAGTTTTGATATTTTCGTGGATACTGTAACTTGGACGTCCTTTTCAGAACTACGGCAAACATTTGTGAACATGGTTTGAATTTCCCGCCCGTATTTTGTCACTGTTTTGCGCAAAACTTACAAAGGTTTCCCAAGATAGTACTCAAAAGTACTTCCCTAGTAAAAGCTGGAGCACATGTTATCTGTGTTCTGATGCCTCAGACCCGCCCTTTCATTTATATTTTCTGCTTTTGTGTCCATGCACATATTACCCTCCGATCCTCTGTTTTGCCGGAATAACAAGCCATTCTCTGTGTACAATCCTCACCTCCGGGTGATATTATTTGTCGCACATTCTCGAATTTCGTTGCGCCCAGATCGGCTATCAGTTTCTCTGCAAAGTTCCTCCTGACTGTGCCACTATCGCATTTCACTTTCCGATGCTCACGTCGTCCGTGTGAGTTATTCAGCGAGCAAACAATTCTGGAATAATGACGTGGCATTGGACGGACAATGCCTTCAGTCGAATGAATAAATGAGGAAATGAGAAAAGAGCGACAAAGAAAGTTCTTGTGCTTAATCTTTTGGTTTGGTTCGGTTGTGGCAGTGATCAAACCTCATAATCCTTATGTTTTGACCCTTTCGCGAAAATAGCTGAATGAAAGAAATGGGTGAGGCCAGATGAATAACAGGCGAATGGGGCATCTATAATTCACAAGTGCATATGAATTTCTGATATGCATCCCACTCGTTCCTCCAATTAATTGAGTTGAAGTTCCTCCCTGCCTTTTTTGCCAATTCTGTGATCCCAAAGTTCATAACTCGTCTCCATTGTCCCCATTTTTCTTCTCGAATCCAATCGAATTCTGCTCCGCCAGACCTCCTCTTTTGTTCCGTTTCTTTGCCTTTAAAGAGCTCCTCTCGACCATTGTCTTGCCATTTGACTTCTCACTTTTCGTAACGGACCTTTTCAAAAAGCCGGCATTGTCCGGTGGCGCTCGCTAATAAGGCATGCGTAGACCGCCTTTCATCGACTCAAAATTCGATCACCGTTGGTCCCGTGCCTTTGTGAATGGGAAGGGCCGAAGCCGAAGAAGGAGAAGAAGAAGGGGAAGAAGAAGAAGAGGGCGTTGTCAAAACGACACAAGATTTATGTTTACTTTTCTGTTGTGTAAGCTCGAGCCTAACATGGCAACATGTTGTGTTTGGATTTGGAAGCCCAGCCTACACTCACTTTTCCAGTTGTTTGCTCCCGTTCATTCATTCATTTGCAAGTCAAAACTTCTCGGCTCTAGGAAAAACTTCCGCGCCGTTTGGTGGTCTGACACCCACTTGAGGGACCACACTTCACTTTGTCATTTCCTAGAATATTCGAGCTTCTCGGGGATACTGTAGCCGTCTGGCACCGCCCAACTCTCGGGTTACCGACACCTCCCATTGTTTTGGTCGCGTCAGGTGAGCATTTCGCAACTTTTCGCTCTCGGACCTCCCAAACAACTCTTAATCGTCGGGCGTGTCCTATTGTGAGTCACTTCCTGTTCCCATTGTGCACTCATATTAAGTTTCTTCCAGACGAAGCCCCTTGAGCTCTTCTTCGAGCATGTTTTACCGACGCAATTCCCCTTTTTTCTTTCCAACAAACATTTTCATACATCTGCTCGACACCTAAACATAACATTTCGCATTGCTTTTTGACTCTTTCCCCTTCTTCTCCAGAATGTGTAAGCTGACACAGTTATTAGATGCCTAACTTTTAAGTGTTTTGTGTTTTCTCGCCAGAAGGACAAGAAGGGAGACAAGAAGTTGAGAGGAAGACCCATAAAAAGTTACGGCTGTCCTGGCGGCTGCTGCCTCTTTTGGAAAAAGGCTTTGTTCGAAGAGTGTAGTTGTGGGAGACATATTTGAAATCCAATTCCCTGTTCATGATTGTCGGTCAGAAGTTCTGCCTCTCAGAACATACATCCTCCAATTCTCTACAGTATTCCAGTCCGGAAGAATCGCATGACTCGAATGGCTTTGTTTCCCCCAAGTTTAACAATGTCCAATATGACTTCCGCTCCATATCCACTTTTCCCTTTAACCATAAATAGTCGGTGCCCAGACCTGCCGAGCAAAGCGGACAACTTCCTGCTTGTCCTTCCCACAGTGCTCCGAAATTCGACGCCTTCTTGAGCACTTCAAAATCAGATGAAACCCACGCTTTTGTCGTTTTGTTTGCTCGCGCCGAACAAGAAAAAAGTGTGTGGGACGGGCGGGACATCAAATCGAAGGGCGATTCTGGCTGGAAGACCTGTGCTCTTTCGTTTCTGTTTTGAAAAGGATTGGGGCGGATTCTCGAGGAGGTCCTATTTCCATCCATCTTTCGCTCGCTCACATGTTTTGGCACCTCGAAATAAAAAGTGCGATAAAAACGTTTCGCTCGGGCCGGCCTCTCCGCCTTATCCCATATCCATTTCTCTTTTCCTCTCCTTCTCCTGATGAACCTCTTCCCAGCCCACAAGGATCACTTCATCTGAAGTTTTCTCGAGCGGCGTCGCCTTCTCGTGCTTCCACTTCAACACATCACTTATATTTCTTTTGCGAAAAAGCGAGCACATTTTAATTGGCATTCCACTCGGCACAAATTGTCTGCAACCTGACAACGTCTGCAATTTTGTCGAAATGTTCTGTTGAACTTGAAAACATCATTTATTTACCCTCCGGCTCAGGGATTTCGGATCGAGTTTCCAAGAAAAAGGACATCATTACGGAGCCTTTTCATCCGAATTTCTCTCGCTTCTGGGAGGTTGTTTTCCGGAATCACAGGGTCAGTTGTCTCCTCCTCCCTCGTAATTTCACACGTTTCTATCTTTTCCGATCAAATTAAAATCATTCGATAAACACCAGAAATCCTTCTTTCTTCTGGCCCTTCTTCTTCTTCTCCTTCTTCTTGGCGTTCGTCACGACAAAGGGTATTCGGAATTCGATTCTGAACAAGCGAAAGAAGCGAAAAGGATCTCTGAGATTCAAGTGTGAACTTCTTTCCGAGAATTCCCGTTTCTTATCCTTCGACACCCATTCTTTCGGCCCACACGCACCACAATTTCCATGTCAGAAGCTCGCTATTCCACGAGCTCGTTCGAAATCCGACTGGACATTTCCCCCCGAAATTGAGAGACGTGTCTCGACCATTTTCAGTTGAAAACGACGTCTACGCCCGTTAATTCCCTGCTTAGCCAGAATCTTCAGATCTTCGATATTTGGTTGAAAGAAAATTTGAAGCAGAGCTCTCTCGTTTTTTCCATTTTTCTACCCCCCTCCCAGTCTGGTTTCACGCCTCACAAACTTTTACTATTTCGTCGTCAACGTTTGACTCGTGAGTCACCTGTCTCCAAAAGTCCAGAAGGACCTCCTCTCCTCTGAATTATTCTCAAAAGCGCCACTCGAGTCTGTGCAACGCTGTGCTTTGCTCCAATTATTAGCAAACGGATATATGTCTATATATATTAGACATGGACAAAACAAGTGCCTTTTCCGTTTCTTGCCCTCCCGGTCTATTTGAGTCTGCTCCTTAATAAGGAGTGAGTGACATTTTTCCTGGATCTTTCAGGGAATTATGTACTGCACAATACAGGCTTCCACACTTTTGTTCAGAAATTTTTTTATAAACTGGCACGTAGTCCCTCACTCAAAACTGACCTCACTTCCCGGTTTTGCTCGTCGCATCTGCCGCGACGTCAGCTAATTGCACGAACTTATGACTATTACTATTATTATAGCTTTTATCTGCAATGCGTGGGAAAATGAATGTCAGGCCGCTGCTCCCATGAACCCTTTTGATCTCCTGCACGCAACAATCAAAACGAGCTTGCTCGTAGTCATACTTTCAGATTTGCACACTCACGAGAAGCCTTTTGCGCTCGCAGTTGTCAAGTGCTCTTTCCTGTGTTACAAAATGGCGCCGCGATAAATTATCAGTGTGAAAACCCCATCAAAAGGCTGCGTCTCCCGATCTCCCACTCTTTCTCTTTTCTGTTTTTGTTCATGATTACCTAATTCCCGGCTCTTTCTGTGGTCTAAACTGCTGTTACCTCTGGCTTTAGTTATTACCTAATCTTTTCAGTCTAGTCTCCATTTCTTTCTTTCTCTTTTCGCTCTTAAATCCATACCTTTCTGAGTCAGGCTACTGAGAAGATAAGGAAGGGATGGCGAGGAGTTTAAGTATCCTAAAATCCACAACGACGTGTCGAAAGACGAATCATACCGAGCCGATTATCCGCTGTGTTCGATAGTAAACTGAGTACAACTAGACGCTTCTCTAGCACTTGTTGATTGGTAACGCTTTCCGCTAATTTGTCTCTGAAAACTCTGAAAGTACCCTGAGTACAAAAAGTTGTTTGAGCTAACAAAAAGTCAGATATTTGTCTAATAGTTGCAGAATACTTCAATTGCTCGATGATTTGTTTGGATTCTCTTCCCACGATCTCAATCCCTCCGAACTGTTTGTGCTGATTATCCCTTGTTTTTGTGACATCCTGTCTTTCATCCTCAACTGAGATGATAAGTCATATTTCCCCTTTCATTCTCAAGCCTCTTTCTTCAGTTACTTTTTTGTGAAGTACTTACCTTTGACACGTTTCATTTCTGTTTTGATCCGATTGTGTGTTGGGGATACTATTTCTGATCTCTCACTTTTATTTACTCTGTGCTCCCCCGCAGGTCTCAATTACATCTTTTACTGTCCTACAAAAAGAGCTAGATCTTTCGACTGGTGTCCTTTCAGCTGCACGGACAGTAGACGTTCCAATCGTCGAATTGCCATCCATTCAAAATGTTAATTTGTCAATGTTTTGGCCGTTTTCCCTCTGTTAACGACAAACCCCTCAAAATATTTGTGTTTTTTGAGCGGCGTCCGTTCTTCTGTCATCTGAATCCCTCTCGTTTCACGCTTTCATCACATCAAAGCTCGTTCGCCCTCCACTTGCTTGTTCGTTAGTTTGACCGAAATTTAAATTGAATAATTGATATGGAATAGTGCATATTGCATCGAGCACTCTCTTTATTCCTTTTCAATTTCGGAACTGGTAGGCGATGATGGATTGGATGCGTGCTTCTGATGACAAGAGAACGGCTCCGGGGACTGGACTTCAGTTCTTTTTTGTATCTGTTAGTGTGGGAGTCTAATTGAAACGTTTTCTGTTTTGATGTAGCATTCGGGACTCCCCCACTTCATGTACTAAGTATCTGCTCATTAGTTCTCGGCACATGACGTCTTCAAATTCAAACCACTTCCAGATCTCTCTCTCTCTCTCTCTCTCTCTCTCTTTCTCTCTGCTTCCTGGTGATTTGTTCCGTCTTCCGAGTGAAACGTGACGTTTTTGAAGTGACATAATGGAAGTGAAAGTACCTGAATATCTCGTGTGTCCATTCTGGAATTATTCATCCCGACGGCACCGCCTGTTTCATTTTCCCGCCGCCTACTTATGCGCATGTTTCAGAGAGTTTAAAGTTTGAGGAATGTTTGTGTTTTGGAGGTTTGCGAGAAGAAGATGTCTGTCTTAAACTTTTCCGAGAATCCCAAAGTTTCCAGAAGCTCATCTTCGTCTCTCTTCCTTTTGTTTTGCTCTTCGGAATTCATCCTCGCTAAACCGGTTCTCATCCAGTCTCAGTTCTTCGCGTTGAGCCCCCTTGATCATCATCTTTTTGCCCAATTTATCCAATTCATAAATATCTACCTTTTCTGTCATGTTTTTCTGTTTTTCCTCTCACCATCACTATCACATCCACGCATTGTCGTCGGTGTCATCGGCCGAAAATGTGTCGAGCGCAGCGTTTCGCCTGGCCGTCCTTGCGCACATGTTTTTGACATGAAAGCAGACTCAATTACAACAATTCCAACCGGGCCCTCTGAAGATGCCCGTGTGCGGAGCAGCGTGAAAACGGCTCCCGAATTTCGAGTTTTCCCTCTTTCTCACTCTGACTCAAATTGGCTGTTATTATCGTTTCTTTTTCGGTGCGCTCTTCTTCTAAATTCTAAATTGAAATAAACCCGTTTTGCTGTTGCAGATGGAATGCAACGATTCGCGACTATTTGACACGAGTAGCAATGCCACTTACTTCGTCATCGAACAGTTTTACCGCTTCCGATAGTGAGTTTCAGTAGAAAATCTGTAAATCAGCTTTTCAATCATATTTTAGCCTCTACTCGAACGTGCATCCGTTCCTCTCGTTCATACTCTGCGTACTCGGTCTCGCCGCCAACGCCATCCACATCCTCGTGCTCACCCGGCCTCGAATGCGCCACTCCTCCGTGCACACCGTCCTCGTTTGCATTGCCATCTCTGACATGGGAACGATGACGTCATACCTGGTGAGTTCGACTGCAAATGACACGAATCATCCGTCTTCAGATGTACATCAGCCGCTTCGAGTTCTTACCGACAAAGAGGGCTACTCCTACTTCTGGGCCCTTTTCCTGAAGTGCCATGCGATGCTCTCGATCGCCCTCCATGCCATCACACTCTACCTCGTCGTTCTGATGGCGTTCATCAGGTTGTCAGCCATGAAACTGACGACATCCAGGTGGTTGGATCACACGAGAGCACTGTAAGTCCCCTTCCTTTCCCTTTTCTGTCATCATCCCGTACTTTCCTCAGAACCTGTGCCATTTTCATCGCTCTCTTCGTATTCGTCATGTGCGTGCCCACCCTTCTGGCTCATCAAATCGACGAAACCACTCGCGGAGTGACCATTAATGGAATGTACTACAAGTACAGTGTCGGCTTCTCCACGTTAATGATGCAGAATGGGTGCTTCCTCATGAAGGCAAACCTGTGGCTCACCGGAATATTCCTAAAGGTAGACGAAAGCTTCTCGTTTCATGTTCTTCTAGTCAATCTTAATCTTCAGGCCATTCCTTGCATGCTCCTCGTCACGTTCACAATCGCTTTGATTGGTCGTCTTCGAGAGAATAACGAAAAGCGAAAGATACTGATAAAAGAGGAAAGAGCCAAGAAACGTGGCGACTTCACCACTTACATGCTCCTGCTCATGGTCACCGTCTTTCTTTGCACCGAACTTCCGCAAGGAATCATGGCGATCCTCAATGGTGAGTATTGAGAGGATGATCAAGATTATCTGGATATCACAACTCTTCAGCTCTCTTTACAACCCAATTCCATCAAATGGTCTATCTGAATCTAGCCGACGTCCTCGACCTACTCTCCCTGATCAATTGCTACGTGGCGTTCCTGGTCTACAGTTTACGTCTTCTCGATACAGACAGACGCTGTTCAGTTTGCTCCCTTTGACAAGGTAACTCCGTGCTTCCCTCCACCTAAAGCCTGTTATCTTCAGAATTTCCTATTCTGGCATCTCGACGCGTCAAGGAACGCTGAAAGCACATCCGCACGCCCATCCAAACCAAGGGACCAAAACCCTGGTGCAACGTGCCAATTCGGTCGAAGTCGTTTCCGTCCATTCTCCACTCGTCGCTCATCAGAATAATCGGCCGAATTCGGCACAGCCGACAGACTTCTAATCATTACAAAACTCTTCGAATCTCTCTGCCTTCAACTGACGGGCACTGCATTTATGCATTTATGTATTCATCTGAACACACCGAAACCAAAAAGAGTCGTACCGACTGAAAATAAACGAATTTATACTTTTGTTTTATATGAAAGATGGATTGAGAAAAAAAGAGCACAGATCGTCGAAGGGTATTCTCGAGCAATAATAAAAGAAGCATCTGTGCACTTATTATTAACTCTTGAACACCTTTCGAACTGCAGCGCGTTTGAGTTAAACTTACATTGGGACCAACTGAAGTCCATTCGGAACGTAAGCCGAATATGGGTCATAAAATACGAATATCAGTCGGCTTTTCTCTTCAATTACACTCGCACAATTGACTTTTCGAAAACGAGCTCAAAATGGGCGAAATGACGTGGCAAAGAGTGTGGGGAAAAAAGAGAAAGAGAGAGAGCGGGAGAAAGTAGGATTCGTTTGGACATAATTTAATGAGACTATCGCATGCGACCTCTTCATCCTCTCGCCTTTTTTGTGCTTTCCGCCCAACGTCATCCGTCGCACCCAAACTTTCTGTCCTTTTTCCGGAATCGAACTGCACGACGATGAAATTCGATTCGGAAAAGCGGGACATGGTGCTCTATTTGCTCTCGATTTACATTGAAGGAAAAGGACGGCTCAATGGCAGATTTGTTAATAGGAAAGGATGGAAAAGAAGCGATTGATGGGTGAAAGCCGTGGAAAGGGAGGTAAATAAGTACATACCAAAAGGTGAGAAGGTGTCGGTTAACCTCGCGAATCAATCCTTCCGCCCCAATTCCACCTGTCCACTTTCAACAGCTGAACTCTCAGCGAAAGCAATTACAAACTCACGTGACGTGGCAAAGAGGGCTTGCGAATGAAGGGAATTGAAGTGTATCAGACGAAAATGACAATTTCATTAAACTTGTTGTGTGTGTGTGTGTGTGTGTTGCGCCCATCATCGTCGTAAAAGAGGAGGAGAAGGAAGGGGCAGCGGGAGCTGCTCTGCCTTCTTGCTCTTCCAGATCGCTTCTTCATTACGAATAGGCCGAAGGGCGGAGTCTGGTGCCCCCGGAGAGACGGGACCACTATCAAAATGTTAATTCGTTTCCCTTCTCCTCACTACCAACCATTCGTCCCCTCCCACTCCGCCTCGCTCCTTCTCCGTCTTCTATCAATTTGGAGCCTGCTCATCTCCAATTTGTGTGCTCTCTCCGAACGGAAATTGCCCACCAACAGCTTCTCCTTTCTCATTTTCCAATGCCGTTTTCTATTCATTTACTTTTAACCTCTTCATTCGGATCGACGGATAAATGGATGAGCAGCAACTGGAAAAGCCGGGGCGGAGACACGGAGACACGGAGGAGAAGACGAAGAAGGAGAAGAAGAATGCGAAGCGGTTTTTGTTTTGTCTTCCGCTCCGCTCCGTCGCAAATTCATTTAGTTTTAACCTCTTCATTTCGAACCCCAGGAGGATTTGGCGGCGAAAGAGGAAGAGTGAAGTGAGCGGACGGAATGGTTCTTTCAATGCTTACGGGTAAATCACGGAAAAAAGGAACCGCTCTCTACTGCAAGCGCGGTAGAGCGCGATTGACAGAATTCTGTAAAGGAACTGTAGCTGGGAATCAGAGAGAGTTCGGATAAATGAATGGAAAGGATCAGGCAGTTTCCAGTGACGGCAATGTCTGCAAATGGAGCCCATCCTCTCGCCGGCCACTCCTCCTCCGCTTATCGTCGATAATCCGTTTAGCAGGCGGCAATATGGTGCCCTCCGTCCGTCCAATTGCATTATCGTGGTCCCTTTCCGTCGGCCTCTCAATTCAATGAATACGTCTGTGCATGCGCTTTCAATTATGATAATTTCTATTGAATCGAATAATCAAACTAGGAGCGTACAGTTTTGTTTTTGGATTTTACATCGGATCCGATTCACTCTTCAATTTCGTTTTCATTCACAAGAACATACATATATAATCTCGAGTTAAAGCTTTTCAATCACAATTTGTTAAATCGGGAAGTTAGGTAAGGTCTAAATGCTTAAACAACGGTCAATGATAGAAGAGAGGATGGGAGTCAGTCACCGGTAAAAGGAGAAGATTTGACAAGAATTCAAGGAGAAATGCAATAAAAACTTGGGAGAAACAAAGAAGAAGAGTTTAGGAAGAGAGTCCGAGGGCGAAGAAGACGGATAGTATGGTTCCGATGGCGACGAAGACGAGGACGGCGCCGTAGACGACAAACTCGCGGAAACGGTTTACCTGAAACGAAACAGAATGGTTCTGCGCAATAAAAAACTGCCAAGTAGTGAATACGACATGAGGGAAGAGTGCAATACGAGACCCAACGTACCCAAAGTCGTTTCTTCTCGACCGGCACTTCCCGGTTGCTCGAACTGTTCGTCTGACTCTGATCGGATGTCGAACGGATCGCCCACGTCGTCTCCGTTTCCGTCTTTGACGTCGGTCGCATTGGAATGTCTTCTGTTCGAACAGTGTTTCCGTTCTGTAATGTGTACGAAGTGATGGGCGGGACGGACCGGTTGTGGAAGCGACAAAGGATAAAGTTCGAGAGAACATTGATTGGTGCGAGTGCTTCATGCTCACCTTTCCGAATGACTTTGTGTCGACGTCGACGATACGGTTGAAGACGACGAAGAAGAAGGAAAGGGCGAAGATGACGGCGATAGGAATAAGGGCGAGAACCAACTGGACAACATTCCTCTGCGGAGTAAAGTGGTAGCCGGCGATGCAGATGGCAGTTGCTGGAAGAAGAAGGAAATTAAGCAGAATTCGATGTTTCTAGATCTTACTGGCTAGCACCATCGCAATGACTCCAATTCCACGATGAATGTAGTTGAAGATCGGTCGTCTCGGATCATTCGGCGAGCATCTGAGGGTACTGATGAAGGGCTGAAGCCAGGCGAGAACCAGTGAGATGATTCCGATGATTGCGTGCTTTCCTCCCCAGCCACTGTTCACAAACTTCCAGTCTTTATGGACGAGAATCAGGACGAATCCAGCAATCATCAAGCAGATTCCGATGAGGTTGGCACCACGATGAATCTGAAAGAATAGAATACAGATGAAGTACAGAGCAACGTTGAGCATACATGGAACCAGATGAGAAGGCCGCCGGGTTTGAGTGTTGGCCACGAAGATCTGAGAATTCGGGCGAAAATGACTGCGATCGGGACCATCGTCATCCAGGCGACGGTCATGAAAACGGCATGGAGGATGACGAGAGTAACCTTCGAACCAGAGCCATTCCCAGCATTCAGATCTGTGAGAAGACGTTGCGAAGACGCGTGTCTGTTGGTCGGTCCGTGATAGCCGAGTCCTCCGGCTGACGCAGATCCCTTGGCGACGATCAGAAAATACTTCTCCGATGGATTGTACTTGAAGATTTGCGTGTTCGCGTTTCCGTCCGATTTGACGGTTCCTTTGCAGTAGATCTTTCCGTCCGAGTAAGAAGTTTCCGTATTCGTAACGTACTGAGAACGGATCGCTTCTTCTCCGTCGATCCTTGAGTTGGTTGTGCCAGAATTCACGGAGAACTTCATAGAAAGTGGCTGAGTTCCGAGAGAAGAGCATTCAATGACACTGGCCGGCGACATTTGACCGTTAGAAGAGAATCCGAGAGCGGTGTAAACTCCCGAAGACGACGCTTGAGTAGAGAAGAATTCGAACTCGATAGAAGAATCGTTGATGACACTGGAAAAATACGATGAAAAAGAGATAGGTTCCACCGAGATTTTCAACGGGACCGGACGGTAGAAAGTGTCGGATCAGCGTAGATTGTACAGTACGGCCACAAAGCGAGGGAAACCAAACAAACTCACCGATACGAGACCACATCGTTGTCCGTCGGCTGGTAACAGGCCTTCGTGTGACCACAGGTGGATGAGTCGAATGTGCCCTGAAAATAAGCACATTTGCACTTTGAAACACTATCGGAATAAGAAGAAAGAGGGGGGGCGATAGGAGTAGAAGTGGGATGGATTGAGAAGAAGAAAGAGAAGACATGCGGCAGGCGAAGAAGAGTAAAAAACACGATCTGTGGGCAACGTGTGAAAAATGAGAAGTGTGAAAAGTCTACAACGAGAAATCAGACTGTAAAAACAAACTTGAGAAGAAGTAGAGGATTGCCTTTTCTGCCGAATTGAAGAGACTATCTAAGAAGAGTTCGGTTACTTTTGTGATTTGTTTAAAAAATTTAAACAATGGCGCCCTGGTAGTTCACCCCAATGTGACTTCTCCCACTAAACTTACCGATCCACTTGGGGCGGGAGCGGTAGTTGGGGTAGTGTAGTCACTGAGTTGTTGGAACGGAGCAATGCTTCTTTTCGTGTGGTGATAACCGAGATTCTTGACGGTTCCATTAGTACGTGTCTCGCCAGTTGCCAGAATGATACTGTAGTTGGCTGCCGAGTCGTATTTGAACACAGTCGGATCATTGGAATCTCCGGCGACACGAACGTCCGCACTGCAGTAGAGCATTCCATCCACGTACTGGACCCGCTGATTGGTGAACAGAGAGGCGATGTCGGCAGTCGGGCGGACGTTCGAATAGTGATGAGCATCGTAGTTGACATCGTTGTACGAGAAGGACATTGCAAACGGAGCGTCATTGAAGGAAGAGCATTCGATGACCGACGCGTTTCCCATTTTTCCGTTCGTCGAGAATCCCATCGCAATGTAACGGTTGAGACTTTCAGCTTTTCCGGTCAGTTCAACGTGGATCTGATTTGGCCCGAGGACCGCCCAAGAGGCTTGCATTCCTTCGCATCCGTCTGTGCAATCGGTCGGACTGAAGCAACCTTTCGAGTCTCCGCAAGTGTGCTCATTGAATCCCACATTGTCCACTTGATCGAGGAAGGTCAGGATGGAGACGCAAGAGCCCCAATGAGGGATGAGACCGCTGGAATTGGTGAAGCCGACGGCGAACATCAGATAGTATCCTTGGGTCTTGTTCCACGTGAAGATTTGCGAGTTGTCCGGATCGCCGCCCACGCTCACTACTCCTCGACAGTAGATCGAGCCGTCACTGATGCGAGCTTCGGACTGTTGAATGTACTTTGCACGGATATCCTAAATAAACAATAAGAAGAGAACAATTAAAGTCTAGATACCTCTTCTCCATCGATTCTGGCATTTTTGAAGCCTGGATTGTAGCTGAACTTCATCGAAGGAACCGTTTCCGAGGCGAGTCTGGAGCATTCGATCACACTGATATCATTCTGTAAACTAAATTGTTTTCCAGTTAAGACTGACTCAACCCAACCATCTTCTCATCGTTCGAGAATCCGAGTGCCGCGTACACATTCTCATTCACAGTCGTGTTGGCAGGTCCAAAGATCTCAAATTCAATCTGCGAATCCGAAATGATTTTGTAGGATGATCCGATGTTTCCGTCCACATTATAGCACGAATCGGCTCCCGGAAGGGCACATCCCTTCGTCGTCCCGCACTCTCCCTTGTCGAAACCGGGCGAGACCTGCAAGTCATCTTTTTTTTTTGCTCGCCGAATAATTCTGACGCAATCGTGCACAATGCGTGCCATTTCTCACTTTTTCTCGTTTCAAACCCAAGTTATCATCAAAAAGTGGAGTTTGTTTTAGGTTTGAGATGTCTAATCTTTCAACTCACTCGTGAGCCAAACCTACTGATAAGCGAGCGGTGATTCGTAGTTCATTGACAAAAGATTGGATGTTTTCTTAAACTCACATCGGCCAGACGGACTTTTCGGGAGACCGACGACTGTTCTTTATGATATCCGAGTCCTTTCGCCGTTGTTTTTCCGTTGGCCAACAGGAGGTAGTACTCGGCGGACGGATCGAATTTGAAGACGTTCGGCTCGTTAGAGGAGCCCGTCACTCTCACTTTCGCTTTGCAGTAGAGAACTCCGTTTTGGAATGAAGTGGTGGCATCCGAGAAGTGGGCGGCGTAATCCTGAAGAGAAAACGAGAATTATTCATCGGAAACTGTCCAGCAATCTCACTCCGACAATGCGATGATTTCCCTTCCCGGTGGTCTTGTCGAATGAAAACTTCATGCTCGCCGGTTGATTTCCGATTGCCGAGCACTCGATGACTGGCTCGTTTCCCTGAAAAATTGAACGTATTGCCAGGTTTCCATTTGATTATATTATTTCTGTCAGGTACAAATCTCATTTCAGCTGTTTTCGTTCTCATTCTTTGAACTCACTGAGCTCTCTTACCATGTGTTCATCGTCAGAGAATCCGACTGCCACGTATCTTCCGTTCTCCTGATCGGCATTCACGAACAGCTCGAGTTCGAGGGTCTCATCGTCCAGAAGATTCCAGGCCACGCCCATTCCGTTCGATTGTGATGGCTCGGGAATGTGGCATCCCTTCGATACTCGGCATTCCGAAGCATCGAACAGCTGCGATGACGTCAGCTTAAAAAACACTTTGTTGCAACTCGAAGAAACTGAAATTCACCTGAACTGCCACAAAAGACAGTAGGAAAACGAGTAATTTCCACGCCATTCCAAGTTCCAGAACCCTGAAATGTGATTTTTCAGAAAGAGCAAAAGTATATTATTTTCAAGAGAATAATGGAAAAAGGTGGGCGGAGTCCAAAAGAGTGCATTATCAGAATGATGATAAATATACAGGAGAGAGTACACGAGAGAAGTGAGCGTTCTGTCGGTGGGTGGGGCCGGCAGTTTCGATTTTGTAGTGTGGAGCACGGAAGCTGCACGGAAAAGGCAACTCTACGAAGAAATTTGAAAGTTGAACGATCAAAAATTACGAGAGTCTCGGACAAACTGACGAAGTCAACAATTTCAGATTCGCAAGTGAAAGGGGCGAAAAGGACACTTTTGATTGGTATCTGCATCCTTGCAGAAACAGAAACGAAAACAACAATTTGGAAAATATGATTCATGTTATATGAAATCAAACTTGGCAGAAAATTAGATATTTCTGCAGACAGAGTTTAGTCTAGGAAAAGTGAATATCATCGGTTCGTCATCATTCTCTGCGCTTCTAAATTTCCGGGCGGAGATCAGGAGGCCATTTTTCAAATGCGCAACCGAACATTCGTCGGTGCCAAGTTCGTCTTTGACACCGAGGGAACGACTGGCGAATTGCCCAATTTGGGCGCTTAATTGGCGTGTGCGTCTTGAGTGGAAAACGAGCGAAAGAAATTGCATTACACACAAATCTGATGGTCAGAATGTTGAAGACGAAGGTGTTCACAGGGAACTGACCAATCAGTACGAACACATTACTACTCAAAAATAAAATCAAAGTGGTTTACGGAGGGCGACTAGTGGTCAGAAAACTGTTTGCGTGTCGAAGGTTCAAAGTGATTGCAAAGTACGAAAAACTGGTTCACTGAACGGAGAAAATAGGAATTAGGATGAAGAATTGGCAGTTTCGGAAGCGAAGAAGTCAACCATCAATGGGTTTTTTGAGTGGACAATTGCTGCAGAGTATGAGGTCATTTTTTGGTTTATTGCAGATTTGAATGTGGTTTTAGAGATCTTAAAGAGACAGACGGGCTCATGCTGCTAGAGTTGCCAAAGTAGTAAAAAACCAAAATCCACGATTAAAGTGAATGAAACATTGTGAATAAACACAAAAGCCACCTCTTCCTCCTCTCCCCTTTGCGATGATAATTGTCGTTTTGGCCGCAATTAACTAGATATATTTACAACAGCCGTCAGTTCAGCAGTCCTCTGCAAACTGGATCTCTCCCCCGCTCCCTGTCCGCATTGGCTTCTACTGCCACGGAGTATCGAAAAAGCGAAACAATGTGAACTGTCTTTTCGAGAAAAAGAAGGCGGTCGTTGAGAATGAAGATGTAATAGAGACGGAAGAAGGTGTTGCGGGTGGCAGCAGATGACTACCGGAAACCGGTCGATTGACACGCACACACGCACGCGGGAAGGGTTTTATTTTTTGAAAGGAGACGACGGAAGAAGCATGTCACTGTTTGCATGAGGAAAATATGGTTTCGGAAGAAGAAGAAGAAGTCACACCTTCACTGGTGATTTATTGAATTTGCATGCGAATCGAGCGGATGATAATGATGAAGGCGTGATAACATTTCGTTGATTGACTATAGAAGGGAAATCGGAAGACTGTGACAGACTGAATCAAAGTTATAATGACTAGGCTCGCGTTCTCGCCGCTTATGAAAGCTTTACTGTTGATGACAACAAAAACCAGCTCATGTCTCTGGCACGGAGCACATACAACTGAGCCAACAGGAGCTCTAGTCATCAGTTCGGACTCCACCTTTGACCTAGGCTCTGATTCATTTTTCAACTACTTTATACTTCGCAAAAGGCTATTCGAAAATGTACTTGGAAGTACACAAGCAAACTTCTCCCTTTTCTAAACCGACTGTGCCAACCTCTGACCGTTCCAGTGATTCATCGGCTGCCGTCATTCCAATTGTCATCGTTTGCCACTGGTAGAGATCTCGCTTTGGGGCTTCAGTTTGTTCACCACGGCGGAAACCAAAATTTGCCGCCACATGTTTGCGATACGACGAGAGAGGGAGAGAGAATGAAGTATTGTCTGGCAATGCAAGGTTCGAAAGCTGACGATCACTCGGAAAAGCGGTAAGTGAAAGATTGAAAAGAACGGAAATTATTTGAATGGCAAGCTGAAGGCCGAACGATGAGAATGAAGGTGGAACGGGAAGGGAATTGATACTAACGAGTTGCGAATGAATAGAAAAAGGGATTAGGGGAAAAACTTTAACTAAGATCATTTTGTGAAAAGGCAAGAACTCATAACTCTTTGAGAAGTCGTCAAGGTTAAGGTGGCCAACTTCAGTGGCTTACTCATGAAGAACGTGTCAAATATTCGTCAAGTAGACGAAATGAGTCAGAATTCTCGCAGAACGACAACAATGCCAACGATGACAAATACGGAATACAGAACAGAAAGCTGAAAATGTGAAATAATGTCGCATTTTTTTCCTTCCGAAACTTAAAACGGAAGAATTTTTACAAACTATAGGTTTTGGCATGACGCGGAAATGAGAAAAAGGAAATGGGTCTCACGAGTTCAAATCCGACTGATATCCGTCTGGCTTGAAAGGCGAAAAGTTCAAACTATACATGCGCGAGAGAAACCCGCGAACAATTTCGTTTCTCAAATCGCCCCCGAATCAAAAAATCATTTGCTCAACTTGTGCTCCACTTAACTCCGAGCAGTTTTCTTTCTTGCGCGGCCGATCGAAAGTCAACAATATCTCATCATCACTTCAAAAACGACCTTGTTTACAAATATAAACTGTTTAAACTTTGCAGCCTATTTGGTCAGACCGAAAATTCGTCGAAAACATTCGGAAATGAGAAGAGCAAGCCAGATCAAGGTGGTTGACTCATTTTCCTGAAAAGTATCATGGAAACTGATTGGTTAGCTCCACAGAAAGTGGAAAACATGGAAACAAGAGAGCACGGAGAGGAAGAGACGCAGGGAAATGTGCGAGAAGAGAGTGATTTATTTTATGGGGTTTTTTTTTGAATTCACGAAAAAAGGAAAAGTCCTCCAGTATTTTTAAAAAAGAAATTCTGAAAAACTGACCGATTTGAGTCCGAATGGTTCGCCTTAAAACCCATCCTTCGCGCATGATGACAAATCCCAAAATTGACGGAATTCTTCTAAATGCAAACTGATTTTTTCCGATATTTTGTGGTCTGTAGCGCGCTTCTGTTGCAACGCGCGTTGTTAACTCGACTAGAGAACCCTTGACGCAAAGAGTGCAAAGTGTTCCGTTTGTCAGCATTTCCAGATAAAAACCCGACCGCACAAATCGAGCATTTTAATGTCAAAAAAGCGAGGAAATTCAAAACCACACCCTAAAATAACATACACTTTTGAACTCATCGACACATATTTGCCCCTCAATTCTCATCATAAGCATAAAATTTGGTTGAGATCTTTGGAAATGTTTATCAATTCACGTTTTATTCATACAGACATTGTGGAAAACGAGAGATGGTAAAACAGCGAGCGAAAATTGAAGAAAAAGAGGAGAGGATGCATGGTTTCTTGGTGCAATCGAGACAAATAATTTAGGCGTTGACCAGATAAAATACGGGGGTGGAGAGAATAAATAAATGGAACAGGAAAATGAGTGGTTCGATTACACCTCCATCGGCTCCTCGACAGTGGCAGCGGCCTCAGAAGGCACTGGCGCCGGCGGCAGCTCCGGATACTTCTTGATGACGCGGGCCTCGTAGAGCAGGACGTAGGCGCTGTGCCAGTCTCCTCCGCCAGACGTCTTCAGGACAGCCTCCTCGTCGACGAGAGTCACGTTCTCATCGTCGAACAATCGCCACTTGTTGTCCTCCGTCGAACGAATCCAGGCCACGTAGTGGCCATCCTGCGATGAGCGTCCCTTGTGAGTGATGATGCCCTGATATAAACATGTTATGGCCCGAATAGAGACAAGAAACCCACTCTCAACTCGTAAAACCCGGAGTTGTTCGATCCCGGGTCATCTTCAAACTCCGTTGGCAGAGCGACTCCGTCGTCGAAGATCTTCTCACCCTGCTCCTTGTCGAGCACTTTTTTCCGCAGCTCTCTTTCGAGCTTGGCGTCCTCTTCCGCCTTGATATCAGCACGATGGATCGTCAGCTTGTCCTTGAGCTCTTGGGTGCACAAGTCGTATGTGTCGAGAGCCAGCGGGAACTGAATAGACTTCAGGATCTTGGCATTAGTCTTCGAAGACTCTTTGAAAAAGAACCGGTTGATGTTGAAGGTGAGATACTTCGGAAGGCGTGAGATCTGCGTGTGCTTTTGCCATTTAGCATCACGGCCGAGCGTCTCACTGTGCCGAGTCATTTCCTCTTCAAATCCAGCCTTCACTCCCGTCTGCAGAAATCGGACGTCCTGGTTGACGTAGCACGTGAGCTGATTGTGCGACTCCGTTTTCTTCTCGGCAACGTCATCCGACTCAAGGCACTTGGCCGTCGTTTCCGTGTTCACTTTGAATAATTTTTCGATCGGATACCCGGCCAATCCGTAATATCTAGTGATATTGTTGAGGATGGCGACAAAACATTCGTTTGCGTCCTGCTGCTTGAACTTTTCGAACTGCGGGTACGAATCGGAGAGGCTCTGAATAAATTCGAAGTTGAATATGAGTTCAGGAAACTACAAGCGAAAAATCGTTACCATGACAGAGGCGAACGGCTTGATAGCATCTCCCTTGTTGCGAAGTGCTTCGTCCTTGTTTCGGAGCGTATTGAGCAGTTGGCTGATATTGTGACAGAGACGGTCGTTCTGCTCACGAATCTTAAACTCCTCGGCCGGCTTCAGAACTAACTCGTTGAGCTCTTTCAGCACCTGCACACAGGAGTTGAAATAACAAGTGTTTCCAAGGTTCGCGAGTCCGCACGGGTACAGATTAGCAATCTCTTCAGCTTGCTCCTCTCTGTGTTGCTTTTTCGCCTCGAGAACCGTAGGTGCCTTCGGGATATCGCCGGTCCTAAATGCGTTGTTTTTCGCATGAAAATATTAAAATTCGAACTCACGATCCCATCATCATGATCATCATGTTTTCCTTGACATTGATGCCTTCCCATGTCTCATCTCCGAGAGTTCGGCCGGCCACCACGACTTTCTGTCGCTCAGGGAGCACTTGAGTGAGCGTGAAGAGCTGCGTTTTGAAAACGTTTGGTGGAACACTGGTGTCCACCTCGACCACATACTTCTCCTTTTGCCATTTTACGTTCACAATTGGCATTTTCTGTAAGAGATATAATTAATTGGTAAAGAAACCGAATACGCGGTCAGAGAAAAACAATTGCGATTCAAACGGTGACAAAACATGTGTGCGCGTTTGCGGAGACACCAGAAACGCGCCGACAAAGAACAGGACGGCGTCTTCTCGGATACTACCGTATTTGGCTTGAAACGTGTCAAAGACGACTGAATCTGGAAGAACCTGTTCCTTCCTTTTTTTTACCTCTAACTGAAAATACCAAGCAAATTTAAGAAGACGCACTGCATTTCGCAACAGCGTATACTTTTTTTTGCCATTCCGGAAATTGTTTCGGAAGAAGAGGCAAATCGTTAATTCCCGATGAGAATTCCGCTTTTTTCAACAAATTCCATTTTCGAGGGCATCTTCGCGATAGCCGCCAATGGACAGAAGTGGACATTCAGATCGTAAACGATGCTAAACTGCCTAATCTCATCGCAATCTCGAATCTTCTCAGATTTTGCCGCTTTTGTGAATGAAGGATTTGTTTTTCATCGACTTTTTTTAGAAATTCTAGCATCAAACAACGGCGCTACAACGGAATAGAACTCGCATGGAATAGAACTGTTACCATTTGAAACTCGCAACGCTAAAGTACAACTGTGAGTTTCAAATCGTAGCAGTTCTATTTCGTGCGAGTTCTATTCCGTTGTAGCGCCCAAACAACACAGAAAGCTTATTGTTGATTCAGAAAATGAAAAAAGATTTAAAAAAAATAGAATGCATCCACTCAACGAATGTTTTCGAATCAGAACTTTGGCGCCCAGTAAAGGCGCATTGAGTCTTGAACGGAAGAGCCGTTCCGTGTACTTCTCTCGGATAATGTAGATTTAATTAGCAGGTTCAAATTTTAATTCCACACATTTGTCCTCTAGTTTTCAGCTGATAAAATCCAGTTTTTCTCTTACGCTCTTATCAGTTTCCCCTCCTTTAAAGTGCGTGACTAACCCTCTCTCACGTCATAAAATATTTGTTATGCAAAAAAGAGAGGGCGAGTGTTTGTTCGTCGGCGTTTCCACCCTCTTTTGTCTGTTGAGAGCCACGTGTGTATCCCCTTTCGCTATGATTTTTCGCGTTTCTGTTTGTCCTTTCAAAAATCTGCTTCACAATCTCATATTCGTATTGCAGAATGCTGAAAAGGCCTGGAGAGTATGAGCCTCCATTAGGAAAAATATGGACAAGGTGAGAGATACTTTCTAAGCCATTCTTTGAATGAACAAGAACATATTTACAGATCAGAAGCGAGGATGTGGACCATGACCATGTTCAGCGGAACATGCGTTCTTTATGCCGCCCGTGCTAGTCTTCCGATTTGTGCTGCCGCTGTTGCGAAAGAGTTCGCTTGGAACAAAACCGATTCGGTGAGAGAGCTCAATAAACGTTTTGCATGTTCTCAGACTAAAGTTTCCAGGGGACCGTTCTTTCGTGCTTCTTCTGGGGTTACGCCCTCACCCAAATATTTGCCGGGCGAATAGCAGACAAGTATGGAGCTGAAAATGTGAGTTGTCTTCACTTATTTATCTCATTCTGATGTATGATCTCTTCAGATTCTTCCCTATTCAAGTCTCGCGTGGACTATGATCACATTCTTCACTCCACACCTTTTCGACTTTGCCTATTGGACCAACTACCCGCTCTTCGTCCTTCTCACCATCCGAATTCTGACCGGAGTCTGCCAGGCATTCCACATTCCCTCACTCGCCTCGGTTGTTTCTAAACACTTGGCAGCGGCCGATAAAGGACGTGTATTCGGGATTGTTTTGGCCGGCTCTCACTGGGGAACCGTGCTTGCTGGTGGGATCGGAAGCATTCTCCTTGATTGGATTGGATGGAGGTCACTCTTTCAGTTCGTTGGAATCCTTTCTCTAATCTGGTGCTGGGCATTCCGGTGGGTTCTCGATAGAGCGAAGAACAGTGGAGGAGGAAGGAGCTCCCCGCAGCCAGATGAGGAAGTTTTGCTGGAAAAGAAGCATGTAAGTTTCCGAAGTATCGTTCTTTGTAATAGTTTTTGTCGCAGGACACAGTAGAATCGCATCTGACGACTGCTCCGAGTGCGTCCGTCCCGTGGGGAACTCTGTTCCGACATCCAGCGTTCTGGGCAGCAGCCGTTGCTCAGTACACGGGCGGCAACTCGTACTCGATTCTTTTCAATTGGCTGCCTTCGTATTTCCACGAGACGTTCCCCACTGCCAAAGGAGTCGTCTACAACGTTGTTCCGTCCCTCGCCATTGTGATCACTTCGCTCGTGGCTCCTGTAATGGCATCGAGAGCTCTCGCCGTAGGACGCACGGTTACATACACACGTAAAATGATGGAAGGAGCCAGTCTTCTCGGAATCGCCTTCTGTCTGATGCTCGTTCCAATGACGTCATCCTTCTGGTTGTCTTTGCTCATTTTCACAATGGCTATGGCGGCTCGAGGACTTCATCACGGCGGCGTCTCCGTAAATCCACACGACTTTGCTCCAAACCATGCCGGATCAGTCTTCGGTACGTTCAATTTTAATCTTCCGGCAAAACAGTGTTCTGTTTACAGGTGTGTTCAACGCGTGTGGAGCCATCACTGGATTCGTGGGCGTTTACATCGCCGGTCACATTCTGGAGGCGACCAACAACAACTGGTCGTACGTTTTCATCGTCACTGCTGCGCAATGTGTCCTCGGAGCCATGGTCTACACTCTTCTGGGCACTGGACAGAAGATAATCTGAATTCCGCTTCTTACCTTTGTGTTTTCAATCATGTTTCATAATTCCACGTGTAATTTTAATAGATTCTCCATCTGGGTTGTATCGTTTCTGTGAATTTAAACTTGCCTTTCATTTCCACTAACCGATTCTATTGCATTTTCTCTTAATCGCCTTCCCACACCGGGTTCTACAGTGTCTTTTCCCGTTAATCGTAGTGTTCTTTCTAGCGATAATTATTTATTTGAATACAATTGATGAAGTAAAATAGACAGCGGGCCCAGGATACAAAATGTCTTGTATATTTAAAAGAAAAACACGCGATAATCGTAGTGACCTCAGAAAGTACATAAAAGTTCGAAAAGTCCACATCTCTGCGAGGTGTTTGATGATGTCTCAATATTTGATGTGTCTCTTTTCGTACTCCGTAGTTCATTATAGCAATCATTCTTTGTTCCAAAAAGCAAAAATATGAACAAGATTACTGTTACTTATTGATGATTCGGTTAGATTCCCAAATAGGCCTTGACGGTTTTGATGGAATCCTCGAGATCTAGTTGCTGCATATTGGCGGCTTGCTCGCGGAGCTCAGAGTACAGAACAGTCGATCTGAACAATCATTCAATAATCAATGGTGTTCCGAACGGGAGCACTCACAAATAACGTTCTCCGAAGCTGTTGACAGTGGTCACAATCAGTTTTCCCTTGTTTTCAGGGCGCTTTGCCAACTGAACGGCCGCCGCCACGTTGGCTCCCGACGAGATCCCTCCGAGGATGGATTCCTCGTCGGCCAGCCGCTTTGCCATCGCGATCGCATCGTCCGAATGCACACGGAGGGCCTCGGTGAACAGAGAAAGGTCCAAGATGTCCGGGATCATTCCGGTCCCCATTCCTGCAAAGAAAACACATACGTTTGAAGGAAACGCGAACCTCAATTTACCTTGGATTTTGTGTGGAGAGTGTGGGAGTCCGTTGATGACGGAGCTCTCGAATGGTTCCACTGGGTACACTTTCACATTCGGATTCTTTTCCTTCAAATACCGTCCGACTCCAGTACAAGTGCCTCCGGATCCCACTCCGAAACAGACAATATCCACTTTCCCTTGAGATTGTTTCCAGATTTCCGGCCCAGTCGTCTTGTAGTGAGCCTCCGGATTGGCTGGATTTCCGAATTGATTCAGGATGTAGGCGTTCGGAATGACGTCCCTCAGCTGCTCGGCTCTTTCCACGGCTCCCTTCACAGCCGTCGCCGGGTTCGTCAGAATCACCTCGGCCCCGTAGGCCTTCAGAAGACAACGACGCTCGATGCTCATGGAGGCGGGCATCGTCAGAATCACCTTGTAGCCACGGAGCTTTCCGCAGTAGGCCAGCGCGATTCCCATGTTTCCACTGGTCGGCTCGATGAGCACAGTCTTTCCGGGGGTGATCAGTCCGGCCTTCTCGGCGGTGTCGATCATGTTGTAGGCGATGCGATCCTTGACGGAGCACGCCGGATTCATGTACTCGATCTTGACGGCGATCGAAGCTCCGAGACCTTTTCCGATCTTGTTGAGCTTGAAGAGAGGGGTGTTTCCGATGAGGGAACCTCCGTCTTCGACCATCACTTCACGAGACATCTTTGGGGAGTTTGGGGAAGTTCTGAAACACAAAACAGTAGAAAATGATGGGGAAAGGGACAAAAAGAAGAAGAGAGAATGAATGAAAATAGCGAGTGGGGCGAAGGGACGGTTGTCCACCTTGATTTATTGATTTCGCATTGTTTTCGTTCTCTGTGGAGTGGTTGTAAATGTATGAACTGAACCAACTCTCTTGCATTCAGAAAATGAGGAAAGAAACGGAGAAATATCTCAGAAACCAATGTAAACAGAAGAAGACAGAAGGTTTTGTCTTACCACCTCCCCTAATTCTTTACATTTATACCGAACGATCGGATGGGCGGTCCCATCTACAATTTGCTTATATTCTGATTATATTTCATCTAATCGGTCTCTGGAGGAAGACCATTCCGACGCCTGCGTCTTCCGATCTCTCGTCAATGATTCTTTGAACATCGTCCTTGTTGATAAGAGCGCCTACGTGCAGAATCGGAAGTTTGATAATTGATGATTTCTGCTTTAATTAGTTCGGAACTTTTGCCTGTGAATTTCTATGATTGCTGCCGCTGGAATCGAACAAACGCGCTCTACCGCAATCCCGCGCGAATGTAATATCCGGCCTCGATTATCGGACTTTTGTGGCAGCAATAAAAACGTTTTCTTGTTCAATTATTCATCAAGAATTCCTAATCAGCATGTCCATACTTATCTTTTTTTCAAAAAACGCTTGAAAAAAGTTCAGTTCGCCTTGTTCTTGTCGTCGTCGTTTTCCCCTCTGATCTTTGTCTCTCTGGATCGTGATCGCCACAAGCGACTGCCTTCAGTGTGTACGTGACAAACTGCAGATTCTGAAGATTCTCGTAGACGACGTGCGTCTGAATTGTCATCATTTTGCTGCCGTCGTCTCTGTCTGACCCCCTCTTCTTGCCGTCCTTTTCTCCCCCCCACTGACTTCTCGCAACCCCCACTAACAAAACTCACGTAGCGGGCAGTTGGCCAGTGTTGGCCGTGTGGAGCAGAGACAACGGGCGCACGCTTCGAGCGAGCGGTCTGTCGCTCACCTGTTTCTCACGCACGCAGTTGTAACTGTGATCGAAAGTCGGGTACTAGACTGTAAGTGAGGAATATCATCACCTGACAATGCTGCCTTCCTTCTGAGTTACTTTTTCTTATTTTTTTCAAGTTAGTTTCTAGAATTGGGCGCTAACAAGGATTCAAATAACTTAAAATCCTAACATTGGAAAGCTGTCGTCTGTTGAGTACGTCATCTCTGACTACAGTAATCTCTCTTGACTACACACATTCTCTCGATGTGCTTGATGACAATTACGCTCTGACTGCACGAACTGGTGGATGAGTACAAAAGGAGAGAAAATAGTCATAGCAACAGCTCTTTTTGATTCCACATATTCAATCGTTTTTCTGCCTAAACTATAACGGAAAAAAAAAGAGAAGCCGTCAATTTCACTCGAGAACTTCTGCTCCTGAGGTACCCCCATTTTCCTTTTGTTTTCAGCCTCATCAATTTCGTTTCAGGTTCTGAAAGGTGTGAATGTTGCCGAAAAGACGTTCGCAATCACTGGAACCACTTCTGGAATCGGTGTCGACACTGCAGAAACACTCGCTTTCGCGGGAGCTCACATCGTGATGCTCAACAGGAACGTCGTCGAATCGGAGAAACAGAAGGCGAGGATTCTGGAGAAGAAATCGGATGCGAAGGTGAACATCATTGCGTGCGATCTGAGCAATCGGAAGTCGGTGAGAAAGACAGGCGAAGAGTACGTCGCGAACAACGTCATCCTCCTCGGAGACCTGTGCGATTCTTGAAAGCCCGGAGATGAGGTAGAGGTGACTGGAGTCTACACGAACAACTTCGACGGATCTCTCAACTACAAGCAGGGATTCCCAGTTTTCAACACTTTGATCCATGCAAATCACATCACCAACAAGAGCAAGATGGCTTCCGATCAGTTGACCGATGAAGATATCAAAGCGATCCGCGAGCTTTCCAAGGATCCCAATATTGCCTCCCGTGTCTTCGCTTCCATTGCCCCTTCGATCTACGGACATGACGACGTCAAAAGAGCCATCGCACTTGCTCTGTTCCGCGGAGAAGCCAAGAATCCGGGAGCAAAGCATCGTCTGAGAGGAGATATCAACGTGCTGCTCTGCGGAGATCCAGGAACCGCCAAGTCTCAATTTGAGATATGCTGCTCACATTGCCCCTCGTTCCGTGCTCACAACCGGACAAGGAGCATCGGCCGTCGGTCTGACTGCCTATGTGCAGAGACATCCGGTGACTCGTGAATGGACCCTCGAGGCTGGAGCCATGGTGCTGGCCGACAAGGGAGTCTGTCTTATCGACGAGTTCGACAAGATGTCCGACCAAGATCGTACTTCCATCCACGAGGCGATGGAACAGCAGTCGATCTCCATTTCGAAGGCCGGAATCGTCACTTCTCTCCATGCTCGCTGCACAGTCATTGCCGCTTCCAATCCAATCGGAGGACGGTACAATCCGACGAGAACTTTCGTCGAGAATGTTGATCTCACTGAACCAATTCTCTCCCGTTTCGACGTTCTCTGTGTCATTCGTGATTCTGTCGATTCTGTTGAGGATGAGAGGTCTGTCGTCAACGTCGTCAGTTGCTTTTACAACCTCACCTTTACAGACTTGCTAAGTTCGTCGTTGGAAGCCATCGTCAGCATCATCCGGATGCTCAGCGGTCCAAGGAAGACGAAACCACTGCTCACGAGGACGAAGACCGTTTGGACGAACGAACGGGCGTGCATCTCATTCCACAGGATCTTCTCCGCAAGTACATCATCTACGCCCGTGAGATGTGCCATCCGACCCTGCCGGCTCAGCATTCGGAGAAGTTCTCCAACATTTTCGCGATGATGAGAAAGGAGAGCATGGCGACCGGATCTGTGGCGATCACTGTCCGTCACGTCGAATCAATGATCCGTCTGTCTGAGGCTCATGCCAAACTCCATCTGAGATCGTAAGTGATCTTTTGCTTGCACTGTTTTCCAACTTCACCTTTTCAGGTTTGTCAACGACGACGACTGCGCTGCAGCCACTCGCATCATTCTCGAATCGTTCGTGAACACACAGAAAGCGTCGATTATGCGACAGATGAAGAAGACGTTCTCGCGCTACCTCACCGAGAACCGTTCGGCGAATGAGCTTCTGCTATTCGTGCTCAAGCAGCTCATTCGTCAGCAGATGCACTACGCCTCGGCACGTGGCGGTGGAGACTCGATCATCCAGAACGTGACCGTTTCGGAGGCCGAGTTCATCGAGAAGGCCCATCAATTGCGCATCGAGAACGTAAAGCCGTTCTATACTTCCGATATTTTCACTTCTAACAACTTCACGTATGACCCGTCGAGAAAGACAATTGTTCAGGAGATCTTGTATGTATATGTATATTCGTTTTATTGAGGAAGAAAGGCATTCGTAGGCGAGAGAGAGGGGGGCAACAACAAAACTAAGACAGTGTGTACCCCGCATGAGGTCACACTGAATAATGGGGTTCAAATAATAGGATACAGTGGCAAGATGGGCGAGAGAAGAGATAAAACCGAGCACAGGTTGGGAGATCCAAGTAAGTAAGGAAAAAGGGAGTGGGGGGAGAAAGGGAGGAGGGATTACAATTTGGCAATGTTCGCGTCTAAATGTTTCTCGAATTGATAAGGGGAGAGAAAGTGGGGAACATTATTAACAATACTGTTCCATCTTCTAGTACTCTCCGATTCCCGCTGCTTAATCGATACTCAATTGCTATTTTATACCATTTGTTCGTTTTCCCCCATTTTGTATAACTTCAAAACATTTCCCCCATTTTGTATAACTTCAAAATATTCAAAATACAAAAATAGATAACTTCATGTCAAACTACAAAATGTCGCACGCAAAAAAAGTACGTGGAATGACCGAAAAAAGCGTGTAAGAGACATTGAAACAAAGAAAGGCAACTGAGAGCTTCTGCAGAACAGCCAGTACTTGTGGGTCAAGTTCTGCCCATAGGAACCGAGTAGAGGCCATTGCGCAGACAGCCATCACTTCAACAGCCCAGTGGGTGTGCAGCCACGGTGCGATGAAGTCGCTGATCGACTCGCAGTACAGACCCGCCTTAAGACAAAACGTTTCATTTCGATCTTCAAATTTGAAAAAAACGAACCTTTTGGGTTTTTTCTCTGTGCATTTTTAAATAAATTCCGACGATAATAAGGCCAGTAAAGACGAGGTAAAACTTTTTGAGCTTGATCACGTGATGAAACACGAATGGCACGATGGCCGGGGTCATTGTGCTCTGAAGAAAAAAAACGTGAGTTAGCGCAACATATAAATAAAGAAAATAAAAAAAAGATTATAAATTGAGAGCAGATATTGCCAACCCGTTTTGCTTTTTATGGGGTTATTCAGGCTGTGAAAAAAAATGATTGTTTTACGTTTTTTTTTCGTTTTTTTACGTCAAAAAATCCATATCAGCGATGTAAAAAAACGAAAAAAACGGAAAACAAACATTCGCTGAATAGCCCCATTATGCGTTTCCAAATTCATTTTCCCGATTTCCCTCGAAATTTCAGTGAAATTTCTTGTTTTTTTTTTGATTTCCCAATTGTGAAAAAATTCAGAAACTGATTGTAAGCACGTCTGCCGGTTTGCGATCGAAGATAATCACGGATAACGATCAAACTGACAAAAAATTTCGAAAACGAATTAGGAAATCGAAAAAGTCCGATTTTTTTTCGCAAAATCGGTCAATTCTTTGTACGATTATGAGACAAAAAAGTGCGAAAAAACAAGGAATTTCAATGAAATTTGGGAAATCGGAAAAATACATTTGGACACTAAATGGAAAAAGGCGAACAACTGGGTTGGCAATAAACAGAAATGATCACTTACGACGCGGCGAAAAAGAACTAAGCCGGAAGAATTTTCGAGAACATTAAAAAAAAACTCAAATTCAAATTTTCCCGCTCATGCAAAGTCGGTGCAAAGCTTATCGGTTTGAACATTTGATGCGCCTTTAAAAATTAACGTTATACTGTAGCTAAATCTCATTTCTTCAACAAATTCGCTGCAGATTGTGCAATGATCCGTCAGTCGGAGGCTCATGCCAAACTTCATCTGAGATCGATCGTAAGTGATCTTTCGCTTCCACTTCCAATGTCACTTTTTCAGGTTCGTCAACGACGACGACTGCGCTGCAGCCACTCGCATCATTCTCGAATCGTTCGTGAACACACAGAAAGCGTCGATTATGCGACAGATGAAGAAGACGTTCTCGCGCTACCTCACCGAAAACCGTTCGGCGAACGAGCTTCTGCTATTCGTGCTCAAGCAGCTCATTCGTCAGCAGATGCACTACGCCTCGGCACGTGGCGGTGGAGACTCGATCATCCAGAACGTGACCGTTTCGGAGGCCGAGTTCATCGAGAATTCAAGAATTCAGAGAGTTCATCAGACAAATATTATTTGAGACAAAAAAGGCCGATCAGTAGTTAAAAAAAGAGTTAGAATGGTAGATAACTCAGAAAATGCGTACAAATCGTCCTTATCATATTAAGAAGTGAAAAGAACAATGTACTAGGAGTGCCATCAAGGAGAATGGAAAAAGCGAATGTTTTGTTGAAGGAAATATCGTAAGGGTTAAATTTAAGCAGATTGGATCTTCGGGTCCATTTAAGATTGGATACTTGCACGAGCTCTGTGAAGCTCATCAACTGGTGAAACTTATGCAGAGAAATGGGAAACCACTTCCACGGGGAAGGCTCGTTTTCCATCGGAACAACCTTCACAGACCGATAATATTGGGAGATTGTGCCCCTTATTTTTTCGTATCGAATCGATAGTCTTTTTGTTGGGTTTGTCGTGATCGCGTAGAAGTGACCTGCTAAATAGAATGCTCTAGTAGGCATCGAGGTAGATTTTAAAAGCAGTCTTCTGAAAACGAGCAATAATAACATTAATTCATCGATTGTCATGTATCCTTGAAACCAACAGCATAGTTTCCCTTCTTGAACCTGGTCACGAGTTCCAAAAGCTCTTGTTTCCCGCTTAAGCGGGTCTGTTGTTGATTTCAATGTTCTGCGATAAAAACTGAAACTGAAATCACTTCTGAGCAATCGAAAGTCGGTGAGAAAGCAGGCGAAGAGCACGTCGCGTACAAATGGTGAAGATTCTTTTTTCCTTGATAAGAAAGTGAACATTTTGTGCGGAGAACATCCGTCGAACAATGAGAGCGTATTTAGAGAAAAAATAAAATAAAACAAGGTCGATCAATGGTAAAAAAAAAAGCGTTAGAATCGTAGAGAACTCAGAAAATCGATGCAAAAAGCCGATGTAAAATCGAGCAGAACAGAAAATAACAATGTACTGACTGTGGCATCAAGAAAAAAGAACAAATCGTATCTTTTGATGAAAGATAAATCAATCATTTTTCCATGTATCGAATGCACAAAAAATGCAATCAATCTATCAGTAGGCATGACTTCAAGATAAAAGGACAGTTTAAAGCTAACAAAAAAGGCCGAACAATAATGAACGGGTATCAAAAATAACACAAATGCTCCCATATACGTTTTAGGCAAACGGAAGAGGTTAATGATAACGACAAGAGAGCGCAGAACAGTGAATGTGGTCCAAATGGTCCATTTAAGATTGGATACTTGCACGAGCTCTACGAAGTTCGCCAACTGGTGAAACTCATGCAAGGAAATGGGAGACCACTTCCACGGGAAAGGCTCGTTTTCCATCGGAACAACCTTCACAGACAGATAATATTGGGAGATTGTGTCAAATATTTTCTCGTATCGAATCGAAAGTCTTTTAGCTGAGCTTCTGGTAGGCTCATAAAAGTGACCTGTCCAATAGAATACTCTAGTAGGCGTCAAGCCAAACTTTATGAACAGTTTCTCAGCACGGCTTCTGAAAACGAGCAATAATAACATTAAGGGTGTCACTTGAAGCACTCACAGTGTTTGGAGACTTTCCGGATTGAGAGTCCTCCAAAAATCATCGAATTCATCGATTGTAATGTATCCTTGAAAAGAAGATCCAAGAGCATAGTTGCCTTTTTTGAACCTCGTCACAAATTCCAAAATAGTTTGTTTCGCGCTCTGTCTGTTGTTGATTTGAATGTTCTGCGATGAAAGATTGTAGAACACTCTGTACTCCGTGGACTGGCAGTGATTTTGAGACGATCCACTGAGAGGCTCTGTAATTTCAATATGAAATAGTGAAACAAGTACAGTTAACCCACATTCAATAGGTCGATGAGTTCATCATTCACAGTGGTCACAGTCAGATCGAGGAACCCGATTTGGGTGGATCCCAATGCCTTCAGCACTCTCTCCAGCCATCCGTCTCTGTTTTCGAATTGACTATCCGTGTATTCCACAGTCAAACGGGGTATTTTACGCGGAAATTGGCATTTGGAGGTTATCGGAAAGTTCTGCAAACCATGTCAATTAGTTAGATTTCTGTAGTGATTATACCTTAATTGAAACTTCTCCGACTTCTGAATAATTCCTCTTGAGCACATAATCGATTAATCTATTCGAACAGCCCCCATCCACGTGTTCCTCTTTCCTGTCGGGTTTCACCAATATGACGGTGTCTGCATCCGTCCTGGTGAACTTCCAATTCAATCCATTGAACTCTACACTTTCCACGTTTTCGTTGTGAATTATATTCAGGTTGGATTGAATAGGCACGGCACAATTTTGTTGATTTTTCTGGTTTCGGGTACATTTTTGACTATTTGTCTTCTGTAAAAACTGAGAGAATTGAGAGTAAAACAAAGTATAATCAAACCTTTTTTCAATTGAAAAATTCTGGAAAACTGACAATTGATTCGGGTAGGAAAGAGGCTCAGTCTTCGTGGAAAACCAGCTGAAGTAGGAAAACCAGCCGAAGAAAGAGAACATGCCACAGACAGTATGTGCAATGCCACGTTACTCGCTCTTTGGGTCTCAGATGTGGTTCCCTCAAATAGCCTGCTGTTGCACTGTGAGTGCATACATTGCGCAACGACCCTCTCAGGTAGAAGGACAGAATTGGGTTGCGTTGGGGTATTCAAATGGTCCACATGCCGACGATGGTTTCCCCGTATTTGATGTGGATCTGCCCGTTGTATGTAGTGTTTATTCTGGCGATCATTCTTTATTCCGAAAGCAAACTGTAATGATCTTTAAAGATTTCAGATCACTTTGCATGCGTTTCCATCACAATTTAGTTTACTTTTGTCCGAGTTTTCAGCTTCTCATGTTCAGAATGACGTCACATTGTTGCAAACGCGCTCTGCCGCGCAACGTTTGCGCGCCAAAAAATTGTTTTTGAATCGTTTTCCCGCACCTCGCTCGTTATCGACGTCATTTGTCGTTTTTCTCTCAATTTCGCGTTATTCTTTGTGTTTTTTTTTCCCATTGGAATCTTTTTGAACGTCATTTATTTTTCTTTTGACGCAAATACATGTAGTTTTACAGGTACTAATCCCGTGTTACAATGGCCGACCGTGCTAACGATGCGAACGATGAGCCACTGCCCCATGACGCGATGGCCGACGAGGAAGAAGTGGACGGCATCGACGAGATGTTCAACAATGAAGAAGAAGACCCTGAAGACGAGGACGGAGAGAATCTGTTCGGCGATGACATGGAGAGGTAGTTGATTATATCAAAACTAGCTTCAAAATCGGTTATTCCAGAGACTACCGCGAGCAGCCGGAGCTCGATCAGTACTCGGAGTCTGGAATGGACGACGCTTCGGATGTCGGAAGCTTGTCGGTCGATGCTCGTCGTGCTGCCGAAAGAGAGATGGCTCAACGTGATCAAATGCTGGACGACGACGCCTTGATGTACGAGGAGGGCGACAGCGAGGCGGATTCGCGTCGTCGCGGACGTCGTGGAAGACGTGATCGTCGTCAAGAGGCTGACGCCGACGAACAAATGGAGGAAGACATTCCGGTTGACATTCTGGAGAATATTCGTGGCCGAACCATCCGTGACCATGTTTCCGACGAGGCGGTTGCAAAGGAAATCGAGAGAAGATTCAAGAACTTCCTCCGTTCTTACCATGAGCCGGGAAACAAACAGACCAAGTACATCCAGCTGATCAAGGCGATGGCGGCGGATAATAAGGAGTCGCTGGAAGTCAGTTTCACTGATTTGAGTGACGAGAACGGCGAGCAGAACATTTCCTACTTCTTGCCGGAAGCTCCGAATGAGATGCTCGCTATCATGGATCGTGCCGCCACCGACGTCGTCATGAACATGTATCCGTTCTATTCGCGTGTGTGTCAAGAGATTAAGGTCCGGATCTCGCATCTGCCAGTCGAGGAAGACATTCGAATGTTGCGTCAAGTTCATCTGAACATGCTCATTCGTACGAGCGGAGTCGTCACAATCGCCAGTGGAATTCTCCCGCAATTGGCCATCGTCAAGTACGATTGCGTCGCTTGTGGATACCTTCTCGGCCCATTTGTGCAACAGAACGACGAGGAAGTTCGTCCAACAATCTGTCCGTCGTGCCAAGGGAAAGGTCCTTTCGAGTTGAACGTGGAGAACGTGAGATTCCAAAATTCATACTTCAGAATTGAAATGGATATTTTCAGACCGTTTACCACAACTACCAACGCATCACGATGCAAGAGTCCCCAAACAAGGTCGCCGCCGGACGCCTTCCCCGTTCCAAAGACGTCATCCTGCTCGGAGACCTGTGCGATTCTTGCAAGCCCGGAGATGAGGTAGAGGTGACTGGAGTCTACACGAACAACTTCGACGGATCTCTCAACTACAAGCAGGGATTCCCAGTTTTCAACACTTTGATCCATGCAAATCATATCACCAACAAGGACAAGATGGCTTCCGATCAGTTGACCGATGAAGATATCAAAGCGATCCGCGAGCTTTCCAAGGATCCCAATATTGCCTCCCGTGTCTTCGCTTCCATTGCCCCTTCGATCTACGGACATGACGACGTCAAAAGAGCCATCGCACTTGCTCTGTTCCGCGGAGAAGCCAAGAATCCGGGAGCGAAGCATCGTCTGAGAGGAGATATCAACGTGCTGCTCTGCGGAGATCCAGGAACCGCCAAGTCTCAATTTTTGAGATATGCTGCTCACATTGCCCCTCGTTCCGTGCTCACAACCGGACAAGGAGCATCGGCCGTCGGTCTGACTGCCTATGTGCAGAGACATCCGGTGACTCGTGAATGGACCCTCGAGGCTGGAGCCATGGTGCTGGCCGACAAGGGAGTCTGTCTTATCGACGAGTTCGACAAGATGTCCGACCAAGATCGTACTTCCATCCACGAGGCAATGGAACAGCAGTCGATCTCCATTTCGAAGGCCGGAATCGTCACTTCTCTCCATGCTCGCTGCACAGTCATTGCCGCTTCCAATCCAATCGGAGGACGGTACAATCCGACGAGAACTTTCGCCGAGAATGTTGATCTCACTGAACCAATTCTCTCCCGTTTCGACGTTCTCTGTGTCATTCGTGATTCTGTGGATTCTGTTGAGGATGAGAGGTTTGTCGTCAACGTCGTCAGTTGCTTTTACAACCTCACCTTTACAGACTTGCTAAGTTCGTCGTTGGAAGCCATCGTCAGCATCATCCGGATGCTCAGCGTTCCAAAGAAGACGAAACCACTGCTCACGAGGACGAAGACCGTTTGGACGAACGAACGGGCGTGCATCTCATTCCACAGGATCTTCTCCGCAAGTACATCATCTACGCCCGTGAGAAGTGCCATCCGACCCTGCCGGCTCAGCATTCGGAGAAGTTCTCCAACATTTTCGCGATGATGAGAAAGGAGAGCATGGCGACCGGATCTGTGGCCATCACTGTCCGTCACGTCGAGTCAATGATCCGTCTGTCTGAGGCTCATGCCAAACTCCATCTGAGATCGTAAATGATCTTTTGCTTGCACTGTTTTCCAACTTCACCTTTTCAGGTTTGTCAACGACGACGACTGCGCTGCAGCCACTCGCATCATGCTCGAATCGTTCGTGAACACGCAGAAAGCGTCGATTATGCGACAGATGAAGAAGACGTTCTCGCGCTACCTCACCGAGAACCGTTCGGCGAATGAGCTTCTGCTATTCGTGCTCAAGCAGCTCATTCGTCAGCAGATGCACTACGCCTCGGCACGTGGCGGTGGAGACTCGATCATCCAGAACGTGACCGTTTCGGAGGCCGAGTTCATCGAGAAGGCCCATCAATTGCGCATCGAGAACGTGAAGCCGTTCTATACTTCCGATATTTTCACTTCTAACAACTTCACGTATGACCCGTCGAGAAAGACAATTGTTCAGGAGATCTTCTAGTTCTCTCCGATTCCCGCTGCTTAATCGATACTCAATTGCCAATTTATATCATTCGTTCGTTTTTTCCGATTTTGTATATGATTGACCCGATCTTTTCGATTATTTTCTCCATTTTCTCGCAGAATAAACGTTTGTGAATGATTTCTATTCGTCCTTTTCCAGTGTTCATTCGGTTTTCGTTCTTGTAATCGATCAATTATCCGTCGTACTTTGGTGTTTGTGTCCTTCGCGTGGTTGTTTACTGCCAACCAATTGTTTTGTTTCTTCCGAAAGGCAGCTCATTTCTCAAATTGAACTGAGAGAGCCGGCTTCGGGCTCCGCGCACTTGCTCATCGATTCTCTCTTTTTGCACGCACGAAACTGCCTCACCACCGCATTCTCGCTTCTCGTTTGCTCGAAAAAAAACATCAAAAAACAGCGGAAGTTTGAACTAGGAGATTATTTTTTCTTCAAGTTCTCACGAAACGGATACTTCTGTCATTCTTCGAATTCATTCGCTCTCTTCTGCAAATTCCGTTTGACGTTTGGTGGTGCCGGAGACGGTCGTTTTTTCTGAATTGTTAATGTTCACCGAACGTGAATACCGTTGGACCTCATCCGAATAACAATCCCCCTGACGTCTCCTGAACCCTGTCATTTGTTTTGTTGGCTCCCTATTTACTCCATCTTCCCTCTCTGCATTCTCTCCATTTCCCACGCTGTTTCCTCCCTCCGTGCCAATGCTTTCTCGCCGTCTCCGTCAATGTTACACACACGTACACACCGAGACACAACTGCCCAACAACGACTCAATTCTTTCTCATCTTCTTGGCACTTTTTCGTCACTTTTTTGTGATACGATCTCGGCATGTTTACTTGTGATAGCAAAACATTATGATGTGCAACTTCTGGGAACGCGGTAGATTGAGGTGTACAAGTAGAAAGGGCGACTGAGTCACAGCAAGTTTGTTAAACAACTCTCACGAAATTCGCGTTTTCTCTCTCTCTGATTCTCTTTAGACACACGGGCGAATTCGAACTGGTTTCCCAATAGTCTCTCTCTCTCTCTCTCTCTCTCTCTCTCTCTGTCTCTGTCTCTTCCCCTTCCTCTTCCTCTCCGTATTTTTCAATCATCGACCGCACCGGTGCGAAGACTTGTTATGAAAAAAGGAAGAGAAAAGAGAAATAGCGGTCGGGAGACAAACACTTCTTGACCCTTCTTCTCTTTTTCTTTTGCTGATAATTGATAGAGAATAGGCCGACAACACGACGTTAATTTGTTTTCTTTTTAGTGACTCATTCTGACAAGTTCACTTGGTAATACGATAGTTATACTCAGGTCAGAATATCTTGTCTTTTCTCTCCAATCCTATTTTAACCATTCGGATGAATCTGATGTAAATGCTGTCTTTACTCTTCCTGTTTTTCTTCATTTCTTTTGGTTTCTACGCAATGTGTCCAATTCAATCTTGCAGGAGCTTGGGGCTACCTTGAGCCGGCACAAAATGAGCGATAACACGATTCGTATGAGTCGAGTGGTCTGCGACTTCCTCGTCCTCACGCTCATTGGTAAGTCATTTGGCGAAGCTCAAATTCACGGCGAAATGTAAACCATGTGAAAATGATCGAATGCAATGCACACTTACCGACCGGACTACATTCTTCTCGGTGCTCGTTGTTCTCCGAGAAAAGTGCTTACCTAGCGACAACAAGTATGAGCACGACATTTGTTTGACCGGCGGGGAGGAAACATTTATGTGTGGGCAATAGATTATTCGGTTTTTGTTTGCTGTTTGATTGATTCATGTAACACGAACGATCATAAGCATTGTGTACTCATTTCAGCCATCCCTTTGTACGTCTTCCACGAGTTCGTGCCTCCGTACCGACGTGGATTCTACTGCGATGACGAGACGATCCGCTATCCGTTCCGCGCGTCGACCGTCTCGCGTCAGATGCTCATCGTCATCGGCCTCCTCATTCCGATTCTCCTGATTCTCGCTACCGAACTGTTCCGCACACTTGCTTGGGAGAAAAAGTGCGAGCAGGAGTTCAAGACTTATCAGGTAACCGCTCGAAGGCAATGAGCGTCTGGAACACAAACGGTGGAGTTTCAGGTGCGCAACCACTCGGTCCACCGTCTCATCGTCCGTCTCTACTGCTTCATCGGCTACTTCTTCGTCGGAGTCTGCTTCAATCAACTGATGGTCGACATCGCCAAGTACACGATCGGTCGCCAACGCCCTCATTTCATGGATGTCTGTCGTCCGAACATCGGCTACAACAATTGCACAAGACCCGACGACTACATCACCGAGTTCAAGTGCACCACTTCCGATTCCAAACTCATCCACGAGGCGCAGCTCTCCTTCTACTCTGGCCATGCTGCGTTCAGTTTTTATGCCGCCTGGTTCACCTCCCTCTACCTGCAAGCCCGTCTGTTCCGTCCGCTCTTCTCCCGTCTTCTCCTTCCGGTCATTCAATTCTTGCTCTTCGGAGGCGCCGCTTATGTGTCGTTGACCCGTGTCTCGGACTACAAGCATCACTGGTCGGATGTGCTCGTCGGAGCGATCATGGGAAGTGCCATCGGAATCTTCGTTGCTCTGTTCGTCGCCGAGGTGTTCCAGAGAAGAGAAATCCCGTCGTGCAAGTCGCCAAATGAATTCGGATTGATCAGGTTCGTGCCACTTACCTTTTTCTGTTTCACAAGAGATGCCTTCAGAATGGAACGCCCCGATGCTGGAATTATCACGACGAACGGAAACGGCTCCGGAACCGTCGTTACCACTCAGCACGTCATCGTTTCCGAAGTGGACCCGGCTAACCAACGACTGTAAGTCTCATTTCTCACTTATCTGCCGCAACTACTACCTCTCACGCTTTGTCCGAACGTCATATCTCATCAAATTCTCCCTTTTCATTCTTCTCATACTCCCTTCCATCGGGCTCTTTTCCGGGTGAATGTTCTAACTGGGAAGGCATGTTGCACACTTATAACTATCGTTCTTCTTCTCCTCTATCCTTGGTTTATCACCGCTTTCAGACACCAATGGCGCAAGAAACTTGAGCTGAGGAACAAGGGATATACTGCCAATGATATGTGAGATATGTGTTAGGTTAGATAGCATTATCACAGAGTGTTCCAGTCCCTCAGTTACAGTCACCATAGAAGCAAACTACTAGAAAAGTCCCTCGGTCTTCGGTTTCTCCTCGTTTTCATTCACTTCCATCTCATTCAATTCATTCCGATAATCCTAATCGCCATTTGCTAATTGGCAGTTCTCAAGCAACTAATCCCGGTCCTCGTCTTCATTCTAACCAAGTCTAACGAATTCTAGTGCATCCACAAAAGACTGCAGTTTCTGAAATGTTTAGAGTGTCCTCCTCGCAGCCTGTCTTTAATCTCGGACCTCCGCCTACTTCGCCGGGAGCATTCAAAACGGAACTCCGTGTGGATCCTGTCATCGTGGTCAATATGAAATGAGAAAGTGTTGTGTGTCTACGTTCATAGTTTTGTTTTTCATGTTTATTGGCCGTGATCGGGATGCCGCTACTTGCTAAGCTAATAGGATATGACTGCGACGGATTATGATCAAATCGGTCAGAAAAGAAACCGAGAAGTAGATGTCATAATCCGAAGCACTGATCTGATCGAAAATTGAACATGAGCAGTGTCATCCCGATCACTCATTGTCGTTCTGTTCTACAACTTCTCTGTTTATGTACATATCATCATCTCTCTCTCTCTTCCATTCCAAAAAAAGAAAAATCAGAGCGCTTTCGATGTTGTGTTTTTGTGATTGCAGCCTGTGGACTCCGTCGGGCCCCGCTTCTAGGAACTATTCGGATGAGCGCTACATGGACCACTACTAAAGCTCGTCAACTTTCACAGTTCAACTCTGCATGTATCCTGTTTTTCGATAGTTTGTTGTGATAGTTTCGGGATATTCCCCCTCTCCATCCCCTCCTCCTCCTTTTCTCTCTGTTCCTTTTTTCCGCAATTCTATTTTGATTGTAGAAAACAGCAGGAAGTGCGAACAGTGCATCAAGACCAGGTCCGACCGCATTTCATTGAAATAAATCATCTGTAGCTCTCCCGTTTTAAACTTCTCCTTACTCTTCTTTTTGTCTTCTTTGTACCGCCCACGGATCATAATAAACATCGAATTTTGTCCATTGTGAACTCCCAAACTGCTTCGAACGCTTCCGAATCAACCTTTCCCCATTGACAACAACATCAACAAACACAATAAGACACACCCCTCCTCAGTTTCGGTAACTCAAAGGGTTCGGGAATCGTTTCCTGCTCTCCCGAGTCTGTCTGACTTGCAGTTTGGGCCGTTGGCGTCCTGACTCGATGTTCGACACGTGTTCCTACTACACGGCTCGCAGTGAATGGGATGCCACGTCGGGTCGCAGTAGCATTTTCGGAACAGGACGATATGAATATCAGTCAATTCAGTCGGGTCAACCTTCCTGGCTTCTGAAGCCTCTTACCGAGGAAGAGCATTAGGAACTAATTGAATAAATCTATGACATTTTTTCTTTTTCAACTTCATCTTGAAAGTTCGGACAAAGTATTGAAAGAGGTGTTAGGTTCAGAAACTGTTAATTATCCATTCGATGTTTGCAGAGTCCAATCGACCGACGAGGCCCGCCGTCACTTCTTCCAGCACGCCTAAATCGGACGGACTCCAAATGCTTCTGCTTCCTCCCTCATTACGTTTTACCCCCATTTCGTATATACCCTGTCTAATGATGTAACAAGCCGAAGTGAGGAACAGGTGTTTGTTTGTGATAGCGTAGCCGTGACGGCGTGTAGCATTCGGAACGCACCTTCTCGGTATCTGAACATGTTTACCGGGAAGTTCACAACTCACAAACACTGCGACCGTAACTGCCACATCACAATTCAATCGAAATCCCTCATTCATTCTAACTTTGTCACTACCAATACCATAAGCAAAACAGGCTTTGATCTCTACGTTCTACCCGTTTTTCGCATTCAACTCATTGCACTCTGATAATAATCTGATAAAGCTTGCACACGCGTCACGCAACACTAAACATTGCCAAACAAAAGTGTGTCATGGAACGAAACGAAGCGAATCGGATGACACAATTGTGCACAACCGACAATCCGGCTCGAAGTGGAATCGAGGAGATCGGAACGCTTGACAGCTAGATTGGGATTGACATTTGCTCGGATTTCGTAATGAATCATGCTCCAATCAGAAAACTCGACACGAGGATGCGTGAGAGTGTCGACTTAAAATGTAACTCAGAGAAGATTTCAGTTGAATTTTACTCTATTTTCAACGTTGTTTGCATGTGCTGTCGTGACGGGCTCATCTTCGGAAAATATCCCGAACTTTAAAAAATAATTTGTCTTTTGCTGGACGCAAAACCGAGAATCGGCGTCATCCGCAGGGAAAAGACGCGATCATCTCTAAGCGTCGGAATGCCACCGATGTGAAACCTGCGAACTTTCCCGGTTTATCCTCTATGATCCAACATTACCAGACACATCATTATCTTCTTTTGCTTTGTTTATTTTTTCAAATTGGAACATTTGTGAGTGTTCCACGAATTCGGATGACCTCGAGCTTCTATCGTCATATTCACAGAACTTGCCTCCGTTTTAGTTCGCACTGCACTAAAACGCACCTTAATTCGGTGCCGATGATTTCTAATCTCTCCAGCACGCCGTCGAACATCATCCTAGACTTTCGCATGATGTTTCCCTTTTATTGGATTAGTCTTTATAGAATGGGAGGGCACAAAAGTGCCCTATTTCATGTTTGTTTATCTTGTTTTGATAAGCTCTCCGATGCGATGCCTCATCATCGGCTTCAAGCCACCGTGAAAAGGGGCGGCGCCTAGGCGACTGAGCTCTATAAAAGTGATGCTCACGGGTGTTCGTCCACCTGTGCTCTTCGAAAATCATTCGCTTCGCTCCGATCATGTTCCACATTCATCAAGAGAACCTCAACTATGTTGCCGATCTCCAACGCTTCGACTTCGTTTCCACATTGAGACGCTCCAGAAGACGAAGAAGTCTCCTCAATTGAATCTACCGTACTCTGCCGTTCAAGATGCCAATACTACTACGGTTCTCCTCTCCAACCGGTGGATCCACGCCTCAATTCGTTGCTTCTCAGTGTGTTTAACAACCGAATAAATTGTATTTCGTACCTTCTTGTTTTCTTGTTTTGCCACATCAAAGTTATGAAGGATGCTAATGAAAGTAAAGAAAAAATTGAGCGGAGTGGCCGCATCGCGATGTTTTCGGGAAATCGGCAGGTGTACAGCTGAAGTCTCAAATGCGTCTTGATTGCAGAAAACTGCGAGAATTTGTATTTGGGGATGAGGAGTAGAGGGATACTGTGCAATTGCAGGTACACTTTCACTTTGCATGTTCTTACAGTCTGATCATTCGAATAACTGAATCTCTTTTCTCTATAGCCAGGCTCTTGTGGACCAGAACTTCTCACAATTTTGAGATTCCGTTAATACTGTAATAGAAAGGTACCCCAATATCGTTTTTTCAAGACAATATATCTCAGCTGCCGCTAGAGAAATCAAAAAGTTGTCAATTGATAAAATGTGCACAATGTGTTCTTGAGTCTTGAATGAAGGACACTGATATTACCTTCTGTTACAGTACTTACAACAACCATGGTCTTACTGTAGTTGCGTCAATCGTAATGTTTGTTCACACCCGTTTTGTTTTCATTTTTTTTGTTGTCTTTTCATATGTCGCTCAAAAGCCCATTCGTCCAATTCAGTGCAATTAGGCGTGTCTGTGCTGAGGCGTGTGATCGGGAGTCACGTGAGAGTAGCCATCATCAGACGAAAGAAAAGACATCGCATCAGAGTTCTGTCGAAGAGAAGCGGAGCAGAGATTGAAGAAGTTGACCTGGCGAAAGCGCAGACTCGTTGGCTTAACTTTAAAATCAGGATGAGTGCCGACCTACAGATCTTTTCGGCCACCTGCGTCAGGATTCAACCGGTGGAAATCTGGCAATCTGCCATAGCAGGCAAGACGGTTTAAGCCAGACAAAGTGATGAGAAGATTTGTGAAGATTTCGAATTCGTCTGGTTTATCGTGAATTGTGAGAGGGGTGCCAAATAAATTAATAGTGATGCTGCGGATGATCCGAAAATTGTGAGCTTGGTTTCTTGTAAGTCTTACGAAGAATTGTGACACGTATCTGTAAACAGTAAAAGAGGCCTAACTGCCTTGTGAAGTGCACGTGTTTTCAAGGGCTCAGACGGAATACAAACTCCTGTACTTTGAAGCAATCGGGGAGGTTGACTGATGATAACATTGATAATCCGCCCGATTCGAAAACGGCGTGTTGATTTCAATTTTAGTCTCGATTTGAAATATCAAACCAAGCTCACTGTAATCTCCTCAAGACACCCCCCTTCACCGTCCTATCTGTTTATCATTTGTTTTTCGAATGGTTTCGTTTATTTATAGGTTTTCAATGATATTTCAAAGTGATGCGGATGAAAGAAGGAGATTTTGAAAAGACGAGGAAATGCGAAGGAGATAAGGAACGATGAGTACAGAATACCAGTACATAAC